>CM073517.1:15792500-16992500 GCA_037074615.1 Leucaena leucocephala | reverse complement strand
GTTTTCATCATATGAAAAAGTTTTGACTATCGATTGATCATTCTCAGATTAGACTGTTGTAACTTGATTCTGAAAGTTTGAACGTTGGATTTTAATTTAATATTTCAGTTTCGATTTTAAGAAAGTTGGGTTATTTTGAGCGATCATTTCAAATCAATTCAACTGCTTAAAATCTAGGGTTAATTGCACGCTAAGTGGTTTCTAACAGTTCGCTAATAGTGTTTAAACTAGCTTTGATCAAAGGAGTTTAAAGAAGATTAGGGTTCTGGACTCAATAGATCGATGGAGGTTTTACTCAAGACTTAGCGATTTCAAACTCCAATATTCAATTAAGAGCGAGGATAGATACGTTTTCATCATCAAGAGTCTTTCATAACATATTCTTTCAACAAGCCAACCAGTTTCCATCTTAATCAAAAATCCAAAAAAAATCTACTTTTCTGCACCCTTATTTTATTGCAAAAATCAACCAAACCTCAAAACCATTTTATCTCTACTCAGGTTTTCATTGTTTTTGACATCCAATTTGCTAGGATTCCTTTAGAAAGGCTCCTTAAGAAGAACGATAGGGTTGTGCCTTATACTATATTAGGTGCAATTAACTTTATTTTGATGGCTCAGACTGCGACAATCCGAGAGCCTCATCACACACCAATTCAAGCCAAGACAAATAACAAAATTTAAAAAAAAAACTACCCTTGAAATCCTTATAGGCTTTCTCTAAAGCCGTGTGAGCCACATTTATATCCAAGCCTTTCTCCAGGTTGTAGCTCTCCTTATACGCTTCTAAGGCTATCATCATTTGTTGGATTTTGATTTTAAATTCAGTTGTCATAAGCATAAGAAAACAATGAGAAGAGTTAGGTGAGAGATCCTGATGCTTTGAAAAAAAAACAAATAACCGTCTTGTTAGGAAAAGGATGAAAGGCTGAATGACTAAAAGAAATTTAGAATGTATGCTTTTATTGCTTTTGGCTCTGATGAATAATCATGTCATATGCCTAATATATATAGGTTGAAGAAAGAAAAGAAAAAACAACCTAAGCCATAGAACTTGACTACATGACGCACTAACAATTCCCCTATTAATTAAATGGAGAAAATAAAGGACCCATATCGTATCACAAGTAACATGATTGAATAATAAAAATAAATAGATTAAACAAATCCTAAAAATGAAAATAGAAATTTACTAAGACTTTGAATCGGTCTTCAACAGTTCCCCTTGATTCAAAGCTACAAACTCCAAGTAGTCTTCTGAAATAGCAGAACTTCTCCTTTGATAAAGCTTTAGTCAAAACATCAGCTTACTGCTTCTATGTGTTGTAATATCTAATGTCATCTCCTTCTTTGCTACCAAATCATGAATGAAATGATACGAATATCAATATGCTTGGTTCAGCTATAAAATGTTAGATTCGTTGTCATAGAGATAGTTGCTTGTTGAAGATCTACTAGCACTCTTCTTAACCAAATAGCTTGATCAGTTGCTAAAGTTATTGTGTAAAATTCAGCTTCTGATGTTGATAATGCTACAGTAGCTTTTTTCTTTTGAACTCCAACTGATCACTCCTAAGCCTAGAGCAAAAACATTTGTGGTAATACCTTATCTACTGTTAAATATGCTTGCCCAATCACTATGATCTATACCTACACAACCTTGAATTAGAGATTTTAAACTATCAAATACTATACTCTAAAGTTCCAACAATATGCAGGACCCTCTTTATAGCTCCATAATGAACTGGTAAATATTGTTGCATAAATCTAGAAATAACACTAACAAGAAATGCAATATCAAATCTAGTATGAGTAAGATAAATCAGTCTTCCAACCAAGCTTCTAAATCTTCTTGCATCTGCTATCCTCCTCTATCTTCTTGCTGCAACTTTCCATTTATATTCATAGGAGTAGCTACAGGTTTGCAATTAAGCATGCCAAATTTACTAAGAAGATCCCTTACATATTTCTTCTGTCAAAGAAATATTCCATCTTTAGCTTGATGAACTTCATGCCCAGGGAAATAATGCAATTAACCCATATCTGACATTTTAAAATCATTCATCATTTGAGATTTAAATTCATCCATAAGAATAGTGTATGACCTAGTATAAATGATATAATCAACGTAAATGAAAATAATGATGAAATCATTACCTTTCTTCTTTACAAACAAGGTAGGCTCATTTTCACTTCTCATAGACCCCATTTTTTGAACATATCCATTAATCCTACTATACCAAGCTTGGTGAGCTTGCTTCAAACCATACAATTCTTTTTTCAGCTAGTAAACATTTGTTTCACTACCTTATTTTATGAAGCCTTCTGGTTGTGCCACATAAACTTCGTGTAAGTCACCCTTAAAGAATGCTGACTTGATGTCTAATTGATAAACCAACCATTGAAGTTATGCAACCAATGCCAGAACTTGTCTCAGTTTTAAATTAAGCTATTGGAGAAAAGTTTTCTTCAAAATCAACACCATATTATTGTGCGTAGCTTTTTGCCACAAGACAAGCTTTGTACTTTTGTAAGCTTCCATATGTAGCAAACTTTGTCTTGAACACCCATTTCAAGCCAATTGTATTTTTGCCTTCTGCCACCATCTCTTATATTCCATTCTTTTCAATGGAATTTATCTTCTCCACTATTGATCTTTGCCATTCTTACTTTTCAATTACTTCTTCATAATATAATGGATCTGAAACAATAAGAGCAAATTGACAATTATATGTGTCACTAGTATATTTGGCATTTGGCTTTTTGGCTCTTGTTAACCTTCTCAATAGAATTAATGTAGTAGAATACTCTCAAGGAGTTATTAAGGAAGCGTTTCTACTAAGTGTTTCTTGCTCTTCCTCTTTAGAAACTTCTATAGGAATATCTTGTTGCACCTATTTGTCATTCTAATCCCATCTTGTACCTTCATTAAATACCACATCTCTGCTGCCACTTATTGGATTAAATAGCTTATATACTTTAGATTCAAAATAGTAGCCAACAAAAACATATTTTTTAGATTTTTCATCAAACTTAGAATGGGTTTTAATCAAACACTACTAGAAAAAACACTTATCACAGCGCTACTTCATAGTGGTTAAAAGGAAAAAATGCCATAAAAAAAGTGGTGGCATATTCATAAATAAATCCGTATTTTAGAAACTTTTAAAGATGATTTTTCATACAACCACCATTAAAAGTGATACTGAGAACTTATAAAGACAATTTTTAGAAAAACAGTCGTTAACAGTCAATTGTTCTACCTTCCTGGATCTTTATGCCCTATTTGCATAAACAAAGAGTATGTCTCTTGCCACTTCAGTTCCCAACGGCTCTTGCCTTCCCGCCTCTTCATGCCCTATCTGCATAAAGAAAGAGTACATTTCTTGCCTCTTCAGTTCTCAAGGTCTATAGCCATCATGAGGAAAGTCCAATAGATACCTTTTATGAACCATCTTTTTTTAATCTTAAATACCCCTCCATTGTACTTTTTTGTTCCACTTCCTTTTCCTCAATCTGTTTCTTTATAACGTCTAACTTACTTCATTTTTCATTTTTCTTTAAATGGTATCCTCTTCAGGCTCCTTCTTCTTGTTCATAGAAAAGATTATGTGATGATTTTGAGGATAAGCATCCTCTCCCTGACCTGATTCCTACGCTATTTCTAGACCTCCTCAAATATCTAGAAGAATTGATAAACTGAATGGGTAGTTTGGAGAACTCAGTTGAAGAGCTCTACCTTTAGGTAGAGAAACTTCAAGAAAGGTTCGATAGTCTCCGTTCTAATCTCCACCGCCAACTTAACCAGCAGCACTTCCATTACCTTTTATATGACCCAAATGACTCCCAAAACTCATACGACTCTACTTCATCTGATTGAAAATCTTCACCTCTCTTTCATCTCCTTTTTTTGTTATAAGTTACAAAATGTAAATAATATCCAAGTTAGTTAGAATAATTTCTAAAGTCAATTATTATTATAAGTTAATTAGCTTCAGTTTGCTGATCAATTGCTTTCTCCTTATGGTTGTCAGAATATATAGCTTAAAACTTAACAAATATATTAAAGAACTCTTTTTTTATGGGACTTACATCAATTTTACCTTGTTAGCTGCGCGTTCAGCATGAGTATTATAACATTCTTACTTTTGTATGTCTTAGGGATAATTCGGTAGCATTTAGAACCACTTACAAGGCCTTTGAAGTCCATTAGGTAAATCTAAAATTTTTACTCTTGGCGAGTTACTATTCATATGGTATTCTAGATTAGGCGATAAAATTTGAAAAATCATTATTAATTATAGAAAAATTGAAATGAAGTGATTCAAAATTCTACTAGAAGATAACATCTTTAAATTGAAGGAAAAAATAAGTTTCTGACCAAATACTTAAACAATTAAAACAGTTTAATCGTCAAAGATTACTGTTCATTTGGTCAAAAATTTTGAAAAATATATTCTGGTCCCTGAATTTTGAAAATTGGTTCTCTTTATACAGAGATCGAAATAAGTTGTTCTTGGTGTTAAAAAGAAGCTTGACATGTTAACTAAATGTTTGTAAAATCTCATACATTTATTCCATCATTTACTATTTTTCATTATATCATAAACATTGTTGCTTAAACTGGTCATATAGCATCATTACTTGCAACAATTCTTCACATAACATCATATAACATTTACATTGTCCAATCCCTAACTCTTTTTCATGATTTGTCCTTCTTACTTTTCCTTGATATGTGGCTGCCTCTTTTGAGTCCACAATCAAATCCTAACATCACATAATCATCCACTCATTACAATCTAACTTCTCTTGAATATTTTACTTTAACTAACATAATATTCTTTAGTCTTTACCAATTGACTTGGCCTTTGAATTAATTGATGTCTTGATTTTACTCTACACAATTTCATCTTTTGAATCCATTTATGGGCTTAGAATCATGAAATTCTAGCTCCCATGTACTGTTCTGGACAGATTTACATAACTTCCCTTTCTCTTTCAAAAATTCTCCTTTTGATTGACATTCTTGTACTGGGTCTAAACTTAATCACAGATCCCTTGGCAAATAACTAAAATGCCCTTGGTTCACTATTTTACACTGTATTAACCTTAAGGGCATAATTGTCATTTCACATCTCTCTAAACCTTATAAGAGTATATACTGAGTCTGGTTAATCATTCCTGTACTTGTCTCAACATTTTAACCCTATCCAAATGACCAAAATGCCCTCCATTCATCTCTTGTTCAGTATTGTAACACAATGACATTTTCATAATTTTGCATAACACAATGACATTTTCATAATTTTATATTTTTTAGAGTATTTATTAACATTGGCCCATGTACCTATCAGAAAATAGCATTGGGCCTATAAGGCGCCATTTTGGGCCTATAAGGCGCCATTTTGGGCCTTCTATATGATCCACTGCCTTCGTGGGCTCAGCTCCTGAGAAATTCCTTCGAAACGTATTTATCGGGTGTTTTAATCCACTGTAAATTCCACAATAAATTCTACAGAACTCCATTTTGAGTTCTGTCAGTTTCATAAATTCGTATGTTGATTATAAGAATTTACTGCCAAATTGCATCTGATTCTGAGGTCTAGAGTATATTGTATTAATTTTTTTTCTTTAAAAATTTATATCAATTTTTTGGGACGTCAAATCAAAATTATGTGTTGCGTCAAACTAATCAGAATAATTTTTCCTATTTACTGGAAAAATTTGGGACTGAACTGATTACGAGCATTTTTGGGCCTTTTCTGGCTCAACTTTCTCATAATTACCATTTTGCCTGAACCTTTTAAAAGTTACACTTTAGGCTCTTAACTTTTCATAATTACACTTAATGTCCCAAAGATTTTATCTACTTTACATTTTGCACCGTATAACTTTTAAGCTTTTTATTTTAGTCCCTCTTCTTTAAACCTTCATCTAATCATTCTTTTCTTCTCTATTCATCATCACAACTCTTTCCAAACCTCTTTCCTTTATTAGTATTATATAGATAGAGAAAAATTAGGATGTGACAAGTACTTTAAAGGAAATTAAAATTTTGCATATTTTGAGAAAAAATATTAATCAAGTTAAATTTATCATATAAATTAATAATGCAATAATTTACTAAATACTATTGGCATATGTCTAATTTATTGGATTCAAGATTATATGTTATCTTCAAATAATAGGATCAATGTAAACAAGTAGTTTAATGAATTAATAATGCAACAATTTATTAAATACCGTTGGCATAATAGTGTCTAATTTGTTAGATTCAAGATTATATGTTATCTTCAAATAGCAGGATCAATGTAAACAAGTAGTTTAATGAATTAACTTTTTAACTTTTTACGACGATTTTAATAAAAACAGCCGTTATAGATACTTGTAACGATGATATTAATAAAACCACTATATAAAGTCTTCATAAAACTATTGCAATATATCTGGTAAAAGTCAAACTTTTGACTGCGGTTTTATTAAAACCGCAGTGACAAGTATATGTAACGACGGTTTTTATTAAAATTGTCATAAAAAGCCAAAATAAATTCACAACCTATATCCGTAGTGAGCTTCAGATTTACTTTTTAAATAGCCACTTGTAGTCCCGTTTTCTGCCCCACCACATACTTAGACGAAAGGCATTTTCTATTATTTCCACCTATTTTCGGTGCATTTCATCGTTGTTCACTATGTCCGTCATCATTAACTCCCTCTGTTGTCATTCTTGTCTTCAAAGCTATAAGTCACCGTTTAACTTTTTCATTATTTATGTTAATATTAGTAATACTAAGTTAAGAGTTTTTTGAGATCTCTTGGTTGTGCAAGTACGTTGGTTCTTGTGATTACCTTTTCTGGCGGGCTTTAAGGGTTGAGTTACATAGTTGTATCTGTTGAAAAGAAAAATGTAGTAGTAGAAGAAGCATCCTTTGCATTCATTATTTACATGGTTGTATCTGACCTCTAAACAAAATAAAATGAACAAAACAATTAATATCATCACCCAAGGTCAGCTTATCTGATATGGGCATAGGTTTAGGTTCAAAACCTTGATGTATCTGGTCCTCCAGATGTGTTTTATTTAGGATTTGGGTATAGTCCCATTATTAGTGATTACTAGATAGTAAAAATCTCTGAGGCTGATGAAATTTATCGAGGTTGTTATTCTGAATATGTTGTACTTAGTCCCTGATGGGCAAAATTTATTACGATAGAGAATTGCACGAGTAGAGAAATTTTGATATTCTTGCCACTTCAAGTATGAAGCATCACATCTTAAAAAAATACGATGAATGGTGGAGGCACTTTAAGTCAAACCTTACGAAGGATTACCTTCGAGGTAGTAAAATGGGGGAGCTTTGAAGAACACATACCCCAATGTTAGTGATGAAGCTTGGACATTGTTTCATCAATAGCGAGAAGATGCTACTTATAAAGTTTGACATGTGCTGTAAACTTACATTTTAATTAACTTAGTTAGTAATGAATGTACATTTTAATCAATTAATCTAACTTTGTTTCAATTTTATAGGCTATTTGTAAAAGGAATCAATAAATAGCCAAGAAGAATATGTACCACCATTATATGTCTCGAGGGGGTACAATGTCCTTAAAAGGCAAATGATGCAAGAGTAGTTGCATGCTGCATAACAAGCAACTACATCAGACCCTTCTTTATCCATCCAGCATCCATCTTGCCAACAAAAATAGAAGGCTTCAAGGGTAAAGAAGGGATAATACATCACTCTAAAGGTTGCTACATTTGCTAAGAGGATTGTAAGTAATTAATTTAAAAACTAAGAATTTATATGTTATTAATTTCTCCTCAGTTATTTTAACTTGATAACTTGTATATGTTGTAGGATGAACTAGACTAACAAGCATTGCAAGAGTGTTTTGTTCCTCAAAAAGAAATGGACATCATGGAGATAGCTATTGTGACCCCTGACTACCCAGGTCAAGTGAGAAAGGCCCTCAAATGAGTAGTACACAAAGACTTTTTTGGTTCCACCTCTAAAAAAAAAGCACACCCTCCATAGATATGGTATTTATAAATGAGTTGTAAAAGGTTTGAGATGGATGCCAGGAGGAGTTGGAAAGTATGCGCTACAAGATGGATGAAAGAGTTCAGAATATGGATGTCAAGTTCTTGCAAACCATGATAATGATGAGCTTCCACATACCTAGCCAAAGTTTAAAGATAAAAATATATTCATTTACTTCTTTTTAAAGGATGTTTAATATTTATTTTGTTTTGACTAATTTTGTTTACATTTTTAGGGTTTTCCTGCGGTGACTAGTGGGAAGGGCAGCTATAATAAGGAGAAGTTTGTCTCCCAACCATCTGGTCCTGACCCTATCCCTAAGCATGCTGAGGACGACGAGAAAATGGTGGTCTCTAAATTTTGACAAACTAAGGGACTATAACCTTCATTGTTTACATGCTACTGTGTACCCGGATGCCACAATAATTCACTTAAAAATAATTCCTATGGCAAAGTCAAGGTCACGATACATAGCATAAAGAAAGGTTTAGGCACTAAATCGGTTCCCTACTTTACTAATGAGGTCCGTATATTGGATGAAGCTCCAGGGTAATTTATTATATAGCCAACATATCCAATCAAATTGAGAAAAAAGGTCACACTGGAGCCAATTCCAAAGAAGATGCCTAAGAAGCAAACCCCAAAAGATCCAGAACCAAAAAAGCACCACAAAAGACCAAGGTTAAGAGGGCAAAAGGAGAGAAGTTCAGACCTCTTCCTCAAAACATATCCTCGACATATGGAAACTCTTCACACTATAGTAGCAAGATTGGAGGAAACACTTAAGTTTACAATTTCGTTTGGGATTTTGACCACATAGGAGCTTTACAAATCCACCTAGATAGGAGTTACATGGCATAATTCTTGAATTTTGAGGAGATAGATTCAACTATCATCCAATTATCCATATTGTAAGTTTTAAATTTATTTTAATACTTTATGTTTAACCATTCACACCATATTGACTCCTTTCTCTATTAATAATAGCCACTTCTATCAGAGATACCAGGCCAAAGCAAAAGGAGACACATATGGCTTCATGTGTTCTCAACATGTCTAAGAGACACTACTACAAAATAGCTTTCTAAATCCCTATTTCTAAACCGGTCCTTGTGAAGATAGTTTAAATAAAATGACCGGTGTCATTTTTGTAAATAAGATGAAATATTTACACCGGATGTACATGTGACGGGTGTAGAAGAAAATTACTACACCGGATACTTCTATAGCCAGTTTAAAATATACTTTCTACACCAGTTGCATGGAGGTCTATCTTAGAAAAATTTATTTCTACACCAGTTGCCTTTAGGTATAGTTTAGATATTTTCTATCTATACCCAATGATATTTCATTAGGTGTAGATTACCTTCGTCCTATTGTGACTATTCAGCTTCTTGTCTATGCTTTCCCGCTTATTTTTTGTAACTTCTTCATACCGTTTATCTCACTTCTTGGATTCCTAACTTTTGTAATCATTATGATAGAAGGCCAATTGCATTCTTCTATTCTTTTTTAAAACCGTTCTTATTCCTTAACCTTATATGTATAACTTTCATATGATTAGTACTTTTCTTCTTATCACTTTGTCTCTATTTTCTTTTCTTTTCTTCTATCTGAACCCTCCAATGGCTTTTTCCTCACGCAAACCTCCTTCTCCACTGCACAAAATAAACAAAGACAATTTTGAAGACAAACATCCTAACCCTCACCCTTCAGTTTCTTCTCCTCCTCCCCTGGTTGTTACTTTGATGGAGCGCCTTGAGGAACTCATCGTGCGCTTCAATAGACTGGAGGACTCCGTAGAAGAACTAACTTTAAAACTTGATAGAATGAAAGACCATTTTAGAGCCTTCCACTCTGAAGTCCGTCGCCATCAACAAAATGATAGCTTCTATAATCTGTTAATCCCCTCTCTGACTCTTGAAACTCTAACTCTAAGGAGTAAAAGCCTGTATCTTTATATGCCCCTCCTTTTTTATTTTTTGATGTAATGACAAAAAGGAGAGAATATATTATATATATGTTGATAGATAATTTTGTTAAGGTTTTAAACTTTGGATGTAAAGTTATTAGTAAAGTTTGAATTAATGAAGTTTCTTGTTCTGATGACATGGTGTTCCTTTTATTTTTCAAAAACTAAAATAAATACAAAATATTGAAATTGGACATGTCAACATTAGGTGTAGATTATAACATTTTCTACACCATATGCAAATTTCATCTGGTATAGATTTGCTTCTGAAATAAGTTTTAATAATTAAAAACTCACCCTAGAATCTTTCTACGCCAGTTTACTTTTGATCAGATGTTGAAAACTTTCTAAACCTAAAGTTAATTATAGCCGGTTTAGAAAAAAGTTATTTCTACACCAAATGTCCATATGATCCGATATAGATTTACTATTGAAATACTTTTGAATAATTAAAAAATAACTATGGCGTCTTTCTACACCGATTTTCCTTTTCATCCTGTGTAGATTTGCTTCCCAAATACACTTTAATTTAATCAAAACCCATTTTGCACCTCTCATCTCTTATTTTTCACTGGTTCGAGCGTGTACATCTTCTCGACTATTCTATCACGGTGAGTTTTTCTTTGAACTCCTTGTCTCGAGAACTAAATTTTTTTGCATTACTGGTAGCTTTTACTCTTATTTGTGTGGATTCATTACTGTCATTTACTTGTTTGAATTAGTGAGTTCTTCACTCGTGCTTGATATATTCTCTACTAGAATTAGCTTTAAGCTAGGTTTTCTTGTTTTTAAGTTTTTTAGTCTTCCACAAATATGGGTCATAGCTAGATAAAAGTTAAACGAACAAGTGTTGAGTATTCTGACGGTGTGAAGGAATTTTTAGATTTTACTAAATGAAATATTGATGGAAATGGAAGGTTTTATTGTCCTTGTGTGAGATGTTTGAATGAGAGGAAACTAATTCTTGCAGATATGTACACTCATCTAATTTGTGAGGGGTTTTATAAGAGTTACACGATATTAGTATGGCATGGTAAAAATGTGGAAAGGTCGAGTCTATCTGAACATGTGGAACAAACCATTGATGATGATATGGATATTGATGATAGAGTAAAGGATATGATTTGTGATGTTAGAGAAGACGCTTTTATACGGTCACATGCATATGGTAATATGTGCAATGATGCAGAAAAACCTCTATACCCAGGTTACAAAAAATACAACCTATTGAATGCAGTGTTGAGATTGGTAAGTGTGAAAGCACGAAATGGGTGGAGTGATAGTGATTTTTCATAACTTCTTGAGTTGTTGCAAGACATATTTCTAGAAGAAAATGTGCTACGCAAATACTACTACAATGCAAAGAAAATAATATGTCTGTTAGGCATGCAGTATAGGAAGATTCATGCATGCCCAAATAATTGTATATTGTATAGGAAAGAGTTTGAAGATGAGGAGAAGTGTCCAATATATAAGACACCAAGGTATAAGCCAAATGACTCTCCTGCAAAGGTGTTATGGTATCTTCCAGTTATACCAAGGTTGAAGCACCTCTTTACTAATGAAGATGATGTAAAAAAATAGTTATGGCATGCGACTGAAAGGATTTCTGATGGAAATCTTTGTCATCTGGCTAATTTTTTACAATGGAAAAAGATTGATGACTTATTTCCCGAGTTTGGCAATGAACCACTAAACCTAAGGCTTAGACTTAGTACAGATGGCATGAACCATTATAGTAGCCTTAGCAGCATACATAGTTTATGGCCCGTCCTCTTAGTGATTTATAACATATCCCCCTTGTTGTGTATAAAATGTATGTAATATTGTCTATGTTGATCTTAGGACTAAAACAACTTAGAAATGACATAGAAGTTTACCTAAGACCCTTGATCAAAGATTTGATGAAGCTATGGGAAGGTGTGGATATTTTTGATATGAATAAGAAGGACAATTAGTATAGAAAATGCACTCATCTACACTAGATACCTTTACAATCAGTTTAGATATTAGAAAATTCTACACCTGATATCAAAATGGATCGGTTTAAATGTTAAAAAAATGAGCCTTCTACACCTCATTTTCAGACCGGTTTAAAAAAGATTTTTTCTACATCGGTGTACTACCCAGTTTAAAAGGTGTTCACTTTCTACACAATCTATACCTATACTGGATCATTGTTCGGTGTAGAATATTATTTTAAACCAGTTTAGAAAGCCTTTTTTGTAGTATAGGCACCAATAGAAACTTGAGGATTATGTACATGGTCAACATTATGACCAGCATCGAGAGGAAGATATATTTTGCACCTTACATTGAAGGGTAAGTGTACTCTTATACTTGGCACACTCATATATATATTATAATACATTTATATATAACGTTCATATTTTGTAGTAAGCATTAGAATCTGCTTGTCATAGCCCCTAAAAATCATATGGTGTACTAGTTCGATTTATTATTTGGATGGCTAGATACCGAGATTATTTCCATCGTTAACATGTGAGTTTTTTCATAGATTTATTAGCATAAAAAATTAGTAAGTTATATGATATCTTTTTTTCAATTGGAGATAGGGTTATGTAAGGCTTTCACCTCTTTAGAGGCCATCCACTTGGCAATAATCCTACATGGATTTATATTAAAGTAAGTAGTTTTCAAATAATTAACTTTTAGTATACTCTTAAATTTATTAGATATAAAGTTAATCACTAATGTGCTTTGTGCTTTTTTATTTTGTCAGTACAACCGTCAACCTAGTCGTGTTGAGTGCGAATATTATATAATCTACTATATGTACAACATCATTGAGATAGGGATCACTAATATCTTATATGAGGTATGAAGTGATCAATATTTAATAACTTTTTCAATTTATTTACATCTTGAATATTTACATATTATATTACTTCTAACATGCAGTTGTTAGAGAATAACATGAGCCATAAAGATGAGCTAATCCAATCAATGATGGATGATTTGGCAAAATCCATACTTCTGAACCTGCCTTAATCAATCATCCATTTTTATGTATATATGATTGTACAATATCCGTGTATATATATGATTGTACAATATTTAGTTCATTAATTGCATGCGTGATTAAGAATTTGAATTACTTTATTACTATTCATTGATATTTGATTTGGATTTTTGTATTGCTTACTTCATACTTTGCTGCCTATAGTCTGTCTTGACTATAGTGAATACAGAGCGATATTAAAGGGAAAATTAAATGACACATATACTATAACGGCAGTTACAGGAAAACTGTCGTAACATTATGAAACTTTAACACTTAGTTTTCAAAAACTACCATTAAAGTCTTACATTTCACAGTAGTTTATTAACTGCAGTTAAAAAAATAAACATACAAAGGTCGTAGAATTCATGCTGGTTAAAAAACTGTCGTGAAATGACACTTTTAACAGTCACTGTAGACCTTTTTTCTAGTAGTGAAAGTATAAGCTATACAACCAAAAACTTTTAAGTGGATTACCGTTGGTCTTCTATCGTCCAAGATATAGTATTCATTTGCTAACAACTTTTGTAGAAGACAAATTCTGAAGGTATACAGCTATTGCAACTGCTTTTACCTAAAAGTAAATAAGAAGATGTTTCTCTTGCATCATGCTTCTAGCTATCTCCACTATAGTACGATTCTTCCTTTTAGCTACGCCATTTTGTTCTAGTGTATATGGTGTTGTAAGCTCCCAATTCTTAAAAATAGTTGAGACAAATTCACCTCCTCTATCTATTTGTAGTGTCTTTATTAGAAGACCACTTTTTCTTTCCATAAAAGCTTTGAACTTCTTGAACCTGTCAAAAGATTCAGACTTATTTTTCAAGAAGTAAACCCAAGACATACGACTGAAATCATTAGTAAATAGTAAAATATATTGACTACTACTAAGAGATGACATGCTCATAGGCCCACACAAATCAGCATGCACTTATTCAAGACATTCAGGCTCATAGGTCCACACAAATCAGCACGCACTTATTCAAGACATTCAGAGGCTCTCCAAGCCTTATCTACATGAAAAGGCCTTTTAATTTGCTTCCACAAACACATCCTTCACAAAAGTCAAGAGAATCAAGTTTTGGTAAACCATAAGCTATTTCTTTTATGTTTGACCACTTCAAAGTAGTGATATTTTATTACCGATACATTACAAAAAAAACTAAGAGCTACAGCACTTACAATGAACTAATACAAATTCTTGACTTTGTAGCTATCTGACTCTAAACCACTATAATTTTGTAGCCCTTTGACTATAAATAGTATCATCGACGACATTTGTAGCAGTTGTAACCTCTACAAATATGGTGCCAAGTTAGCATCATCGGGTGTGAATGTTTGCAGCGTTCAAACTGCTATAAATCTTTGTGCCAGAAGGCGACAAGAGTGAGGAAACTTTGTAGGGGTTCTAAACCACTCCAAATATCCACAAAACCACTATAAAGTTCATATTTGTAAACTACTACAAATATCCATAAAATCACTACAAGATTCCAAATATGAAATTCCAATTTTTCCCCACGCACGAACTCACTTAGGACATATTTTTAGCAGTTTTAAACTCCTACAAATGTCCACAAAACTTGTACAAAGTTTCAAAAATGAAATTCAAATTTCCCTCTGATGCATTTATAGCAGTTTTAAACTACTACAAATGTCAACAAAACTTGTACAAAGTTTCAAATATGAAATTCAAATTTCCCTCTGATGCATTTAAAGCAGTTTTAAACTACTACAAATGTCCACAAAACTACTTCAAATTCTACTGGATGTCTATAAATTCTCTACTCCTCCCATTCTTACTCTTGCTCCTTCCTCTCTTCTTCCTCCTCTTGCATTTTTCTTCATCTTTCCTTTATTTAGTTCTTTCTTCACATGGTGGTAAGATTATTTAGATTTATAAGTTTATTATTTTCTAGGTTTATATACTTATTATTTATTAACATGTATATTCTTTTATTTTTAGTCTTTTTTTATAGAAATTAGTGGATCTTTTCAATTAATTTTATATCATATTTTCTACACTTTCTTCAATTTCTAACTCTCTTCTACACCTTTTTCATCTACTTCTATAACTTTCTAGTAACCTAATATCAACTTGCACACTTTCTTTATCTTAATGATATCTCATCAAATAAAATATATTAAATTATATAACATGGTACAACTAAATAGTATACTCAATTATCATAATAAAACTTTTACCTATCAAATTTAATAAATTATCTATATATCTACATATATATACATATATGCATACATACTATTATAACAGAATTTTTTATTTTTATAAAATCTAAAATATTTGTAGCGATTACAAAACTGTTAGATTCTATATGTTCTGGTGATGTCAAAAGAGTATAAAGAATTAAGGTGTTTAATGATGTGAAAAGTTTTTTAAAGTAATGAAACTGGGTTTTTAATCAAATGAAGTTGAAAAGAAAAGAAGAAGGCGTTAATCGATTAATCATTTCATTAATGATACTTAATTGATTATTTAATCGATTAATATGAATTAATCGATTGGTTATTGATTAATGTAAAGGCATCATTCTGTGTTATAAAGGAATATCAATTATCGATTAATTAATTGATTAATGAGTGACCATTAATCAATTAAGTGTTCAATTAATATTGAAAGTTTGCCTTCTAGAAGTAAAATGATATGCCAATTAATCGATTAGTTAATTCATTAATTGTAAATAATCCATTAGTTAATTGATTAATCTATTGAGAACATATTTTTTTATTGTACAAAGATATTGCTATTAATCGATTAGTTAACCAATTAATTTATATTAATCTGTTAATTGTTCGATTAATCAATGAAGTATCAAATTTATTAAATTCAAATATAAACCAATTAATCGATTAATTTATATTAACAGATTAATTGTTCGATTAATATGTGTTGAAATATTTTCTGATTCAATTCTTCCAGACAAATTAATCAACTAGGCAATCAATTAACTTCAAAAACTTCAGAACTTTCAAATATCTTTCTGTTTAAGCTAAAAACTTATTTCATATCTTTATACATCATATTTGATTTATTTAAGTGATAATATGCTTATGGATCTCATTAATCTTCAATATAAACCTTTTGAGAAACTTGTGTTTATAAAAGTACATCATATATACTTGAATAATCCAATCAGTATGATGCTCTGTTTTCTGTTTTACACATTAATTCTAATTAGTCGATTAATATAGCATAATCTTTGAAAACAAGCAAAATCTCTATTTGATCTTGAAGTGTTTATAACTGAATTGATTTTTTCACTTAATCATTGGTTGGGCTATCAAATATTAATTTATATGATTGAGCATACATTATTCTACTATCATTCTTCTTGTGATTGATACTATTCAAGTTTAAATTTATTTCAACAAATCCTCACTTAACATATTTATCTACTAAAGATTGAATCAAATTAAGTGTTTACAGGATTAGGGATTAAGAACAGAAGTTCAGAATCAGTGGAGTTTAAATCTAGAAATGAGAATAGACTGAGATCAAAGCCAATAGACATTCAATGACAAAAAGGCACTTTGTGTCAGAAGCCTCAATGACTTCAACGGCTAGTTCAACGTTCATATTCCAACATAAAGAAATCATCAACAGAGGTAACCTTAATAGAAATAATGCTCAACGGTCACAAGATTAATTATAAATAGAAGAGCATTCAAAGTTATGAGGTCGAAAACTAGTGACAACGACTAGAAGCAACAACGAGAGCAACAATGAATTGTCAACGAGAGCTACAATATCTTTCTATTCACTCTTTCTGAGAGTTAGATTCACCCTTCATTCTACAACAATCTGAGAGCAAACTTTGGAATCAGGGAATTCATTATTAGGTTTTAGTCATAACTGTTTAAGGGGGAGCGTTTCTACTAGAAGTGTGGTTTGACCTTAGGATTGCGGTGGTTCTCAATTAGCTATTAAAATTGAGTTTGTTAAGGCTAACAAGAGCCTATTGTAATCTTGATAAATAGTGGATTAGAAAATCTCAGTAGGGAGTTGAGGACTGGAAGTAGGTCAAGGAATGACCAAACCAGGATAAATCACAAACGCATCTTTCTCTCCTCCTTAACTCTTTTGATTTCTAGTAAGTCTTTTCAATTTCAAATTAAAGCTTTTACAAATTGAGCTGCTTCTATTATCAAACTTTCGAAGAGTTTCAAAAAGTTTATAAAAGTCATCGCACACCTAATTCACCCCTCTTGGGTGATCTAGCCCATCTGTCTGGAACTAGCAAGAACCACTACAAATTTTTGCACCACACTGAAATTTTTCATTTCTCGCCTGAAGGTAGTAGCGATTTCTAAACCACTAAAAATGTTCTTTAAATCGCTATAAATGTTTGTAGCATTTTGACTGTGATGAGTAGTAATTTTTCTTAACATCTACAACACTTTTTGTAGTGCATGATTTTGCAGCAGTTATGCAAACCACCCAAAATATTGTTTCAGCTATTTAAATTGCTATAAAGGCAAAAAATAAACTGCTACAAAACACCTTCTTTTTTGTAGTGATATTTCATTGCCTTTTCCTTTCATGCTAACCAGCAACGATTTTACATCGATTCATTAACCGCTACAAAATTTTATCCCTTTGATTGACATGTATATTTACAGCGGTTTATATAACCGCTACCAAGTTACTATAACCTCTATACATATTTGCAGTGGTTTGACTGTGATGAGCAACAGTTACATAAACAACTTCAAATCATTATTCCAGTGGTTAAGACCTCTACGAAGGCAAAAAAATGACCACTACAAAACATCTTCTTTTTTGTAGTATATTTTTAGCCATCGAAACTCTAGCTATAATATGTCCATATTTTTTAACTTCAATAATGAAGCAGCCATTTTTAAATAAAATTGAATATCCACTAGTCATTAATGGCCCAATACTAAGAAAATTATAAGATAGACTAGGAACATGTATCACATAATGAACAATCTTAGCATTACCTTGACTAGTTTTAGTGCCAACAATACCTCTGTCTTCAACTTGAATATGCTTGTTGTCAATAAGGGTCGCATTTGATTTTTGAGACTCATCAAGTTCCTTAAACAAAGACTTCATTCATGGTTGGAACAACAATTGTCCAAAAACTAAACATCGTTAGTTTTCTCTTTTTAACAAAAAGGGCCATAAATAGCTTACTTTTAGCATCTATTTGTTATGTAAAATTGGTTTGGTTTTTCTCATCTATTTTTTCCAGTAGAAAGCTTCTTTGTGACCTAGCTTTTTGTAGCAATGGTACTAAAAGATTTTTTTTTCTCTTCATTAAAACCTCATTTGCCTTGACCTCTTCCTTGGCCTCTTCTACCTCTTCCATGGCCTCTGCCATGACCATGACCAGCAGAGTTTTCTTGCATCTCTACCTTCACCTGAAAAGCTTTTTCTTCATGCTTTTCACTAGACCTGAAAAATTTTTCTTCATGTGCTTGCAAAGAACTCATTAGTTCAATAAATGAGTAATCAGACAAATAATGTGCTTCCATGATTGCATCATTCAAACTTTGGAGTAAGACTCCTTAAAACTTCTGCAACAATAATATCTTCAAAAATATTTTCTCCAAAAGACTTCATTCAATTAACAAGGGAAGATACTCTAGATAAATAAGTCTAAACAAATTCACCATTTTTCATAGACAAAGTTTTAAAGTCAGGATGGAAGGTCTGTAATTTCACCATAATTACTTTTACAGAACCTTGAAACTCCTTCAAAATTTTCCAAGCCATTAGTAACATAGTTGTTACTACAATTCTTGAAAAAATTGTCTTATATACACCTTGCTGAATGAATAATAAAGATTTGGCATCCAGCTTTTTGGTTTCTTTTAATCTTTCCACAACCTCCTTATCTGGATCAATGAGGCCCACAAAGCCAAACTCCACCAAGTACAAAAGTCATGAGACATTAACAAAGTCTTTATTTTTATACTCTAAAACTCATACTCACGTATGAAAATTGGTAAGAGTGGCTGTGAAGAGTAAGAAGAAGAAATAACACTAGTATTCAAAGTCATTTACTTTTCAATTTTTAATCTCTCTCTCTCTCTTGTTTACCTTTCTCACAGACACTGAAAGAAAGTAGAGAAATTTTTTTGCTGAACCTCAAAAAGTGTTTCACTTAAATACCCAATTGACCTAAACCTCAATTTTCACACCATTGCCCAATAGATCAAAGATGGCTTTGATGCCACTTTGTTAGCAAAAAGACAAAAGAGCAACAAAAAGGATGAATGAATAAAAGAAATTTTGAATGTATGCTTTTATCGCTTTTGACTATGATGAATAATCACATCATATGCCCAATTTATATAGGCTAAAGAAAAAAAAAAAGAAGAAACGAACTAAGCCATAGTAGCTTTAAATCAATGGAGAAAATAAAGGACAATAATGTATCACAAGTAACTTGATTTAAAGCTACAGTGGCTCCGCTCTCCTCTCTTTTCCTTCTTAGCTTCCCCTCTAAAAGTAGGGTTTTTTTTGGATAGGAGATGAGAGAGAAACTTTTTTCTTACAATATCAACCTCAATAAAATTATATAATTTCTCCTTTATCCTTCATATTTTATAACATTGTAATTTTGTATCGTTCTCTCCCGTGCCTTGTCACTAGAACATAGTTTTTAATCAACTAGCTTATTTAACTATATCTCTTTTTTTTTAATTTTTGAGTTTTCAATGTTATGTTCATATAGTTATATTATATGTATTTAATTTACTTTTTGAGACATAGGACTACAATAACAATGCCAAATTTTTCCTTCCTCTTATCGTCCTCTTCTTCCTTTCCCTCCCTTCTGTCAAGCTAAACATAGCGTAAAGTTTACTTGGAAAAATTTTATGTTCGTCGTATCATACTCTCATAGTATTGGTTTTCTTTTCTCTATTCTCTCTCCCTTACGAATGAATAAGAATTTGCAAAATGAGGAAAGTCACTCATAAACCGGCTTCATTTTACTAAAAAGAAATAAATTTGGATTAGAAGGGTAAAAACAAATTTGAAAATTTATACCCTTTTATAATGAAAACAACTATTTCACATTTTTTTGAATAACAAGGCAAGCATAAAACTTGAAAATTACATCAAACAGACAAACTACTTAAGCTTGAGATGTAGATCCTAGAAGTGATTCCATGAGGTTATGTTGTATCTGAACCGTATAAATGAAGGAGGCATCTGATGATAACTCACTTCAATGCTAGCATTATGGCCATTCTTGGCAAGATAATCTGCACATTTCAGTGCTTCCCTGTGTGTATGACAAATCTCAAGGTCCCAATCAAAAAAATGAGTGATCTAATCTGGCTAATCTTATTTCTCAAAGGATGAGACAGTCCACAATCAATCAATAATAAATGAACCACTTCCAATGAATCCATAAACAGTTAAACCTTAGATAAGTTCCTTGTTTTGCATAAAAGCATACATGTACGAATAACATGTAATTCCGTTACAGTGGACGGTGCATAACCTAGATTTTGTTGGACTCCTAAAACCTAAACCCCTTGTTTATCTAATACAACTCCACCATAGGCCGCATGTGTCTGGTTAGCTATTAAGCCATCCACATCAAGGCGAACCAACCCAGCCGGTAGTAGTCTCCATTTGCAATCAGCAAACTAAGCCAAAAACCCTAATCCAAGGCCACCGTGACAATTTCCTTGAACTAGGGTCATTGACCAAGTTCCACTTCAGCCAAACCTATAAATCACTACTAAAAACATATGGATATAAATGGGGTTAATAATAGACATCCACACTCTACTAGCACTCTCACAATCTCGTAAGGCTTGTATGATTGATTCCTCACTGTCACACTTAAAAGGACACTTAGGATGATTAGAGGGAACATGTTTTGCTATATGTAGATTGGTGGGAATTATCTCATGATACACCTGCCACATAAACAATTTAGCTCTCTTTAGGATATCTCATCACCATATTTTCTACCAGACAGAATCTATTAAGATTTCATGATTAATAGAAACCAAATGATAGGCTGCTCTAACACTGAAGTTCCCATCTATCTCATCCCTACAATGGAACATATCTATTCCTGGCCTTGTAGGAGGTTGAATTGAATGGTGTAACATCCCTAATTTCTGTACTAAGTTGTATGTACAGATTGAATAAAATATATGAGATGTTTAGGAAAAGATGTGGCCATATTTATGTAAAGAAAAGGATTAATTGGAAGAGGAAGAAAGTCTAAGAGCCAAAGTACAAAATTACGAAAATGCCACTGTGATGCCCTAAGAAACCAGAAGTAAATGGAGGGCATTTTGGTCATTTCACACAATGGATGGATATCAGAGGAAATTTGATAGTAAATTATTATAATTAATATGAGAATTTATGGAGTTGACAGAAGTCAAAAAGGAGTCCTGTAGAATTAATTATGGAATTTACGGTGAAAAAGGACACCGATAAAGGGTTAAAGGAAACATATGTAATTTTTAACAGGACTTCTGTGTCTCAGAAAATTATGAAACTTTGTAGAGAATTCATTTTATATTATAATGAATTTCTAAAAATGTTAGAACAATTAAAAGAGGTGTTTAGCATTTATGCTAAGATCAGGATAATTTAAGGATATCGGTATAAGGAAAGTACATTGGGATTTGTGCCAATTAGCTATTGGACCTAAAAGAGGCCCAACATTTCGTCCTAGGCCAGCCCAATAAGGCCCAAAAGTTATCTTGGAGCCCAAGTCCAATAATGAATAATTTATGGATTTTTTTGAAAAGAAAGAAAAAGAGAATAAAGTAAGAATTAGGTGTTGCACATGGTGGGACCCACAAGGACACAAGAATGGCACCCAAAAAGAGGAAGGGTTAGGTGTACCAAGGGAGGCCATGCTAGTGATGTCATGGTGGTAAGGTCTTGAGTGAAAAGTTAAAAGACATTTCAAGATTAAACCTTTAACCATTAGATCAAATAGTTTCCAAAGTGATCTTGGCCTTCAAATGGCACATGACTTTTGCTATAAATACCCCCCCATAACTATGCTCTAGGTGCTGGATCTTCTCAAGGCAAAGAGGGTAAATGTTGATGGATGACTGTACATAACTTAAAGAGTGTGCACTTTAATTACAAGATGATGTTTTGGTTTGTATGATGCATGCTGCTCATAAATCCGATTTGAGGTAGTGTATTTCCAATGATAGTTTAGATGACTTATATGACGATTTTTCATATGAAATTTGGCATGAACCTAGATAAGATATAGATCTTTAAATGTACACCAAGAACGCCTCATTTGGTTAATAACTAGAATTGTTATGATTTTTCAAAGTCAGGAGTTGAAATCTGGATTAAGATAAAACAACTACTCAGAGGCAGTGAGGTTCATGCGCTAATTTCATATAGTAAATGAATGAGTTTTTCCACGAAATTTTGTGAGCTTAAAGTAAACATATGGGGATTTAAATCCATAGGTAATTGAACTCAATTGGATAAGTATACAAGGAGAAATGAATTTTTGAAAATGGGGCAAGGAAACTGGAATTTCCAGATTTACCAAATGTACAGTAAAGTTCAACGAATAAACTGATTTGATCTGGACAAGGAAACCTCATTTTCATGTTTTTCTATCAAATTTAAATGAAATATATTTCATTAGAAATTTGAATTACCTCAAAACGATTTTTCTAGATTTAGTTATGAATTTCCAAAGTTCAGGTTGTAATATGGAATTACACAGTGAATAGCGGCAGTGAACAGTACCCGTAAGCCCAACTCTTGGAAATTCATATTTTTGAGGTTAAGAGGTATTCCAATGTTCTAAAATAGTTCCAATTGAGTATAAGTAAGGTTAAGGTTTAAGTTCAAAATTTAAGGTCAAGGTTTTTTTTTAAGGTTAAGATTTAAAAATATTTACTAGAAAATACCGTTGTGCTGGTAGACTATGCAGAGTACTGTGTACGTATGTGCTGTCTAAGGAGGCTGGAAGTGAGTGGACCTAGCCGGTTCATCTAGTCTTTCCTGGGTACTTACGTAGAATGGTAGTTCTCATGGAAAATTACCGAATCAGTACAGTTATTTTCTGCCAGAATTTCCGGCAAGAGAGATATAATAAAGTTAAGATTGCTTCCGTAAGTGTACTCTGAAGATGTTTAAAGGAGGATGTTTCAAATGGATCTTCTGAAGAACCTAGTTAGGTAGAAAAAGTCTTCCACTTATCCCAATCCCAAGTACCACTATTAGGGGAGACCATCTTTCTCTCCAAGCTTGTGTGTTTGAACTACTGACCAATTTACTCCGCACTCCTTTTATAAACATGTCCCAGATAGAAATAATATCATTCCAAACTGCTGATTAATTTCTTCTTTCTAAAACTCTTGGAAACTTCCCATCCCCATAAGCATATTTACTATGGCGACATTTAACCCAAAGGACATCTAGTCAAGTAAGTAATCCTCAACAAAGTTTTATGCTATACCACCCTCTTTCTTATCCACTTTTATGTTATACCAAGCAATGAGATGCATTTTCCTCATTTCTAAGCTCTGATTCCAAAAGAAGTCCCTACTTAACTTCTTAATCTCAAGTAAAACTCCTTTAAGGAGCATGATAGTTTGCATATGGTAATAAGGCAAAGAAGAAAGAATTAACTTGAAGTGCCCTCTGTCACATCCTCACTTTCATAGCTTTATCTTCTCCAAACCAGTACCCTGTAATGTTTGGAAAAGGTACGGGTGAGATTTCTGGGAAAATCTCAGTAGTAAACGGTACCACAAACAATGTATGCAAGTATATGCTTAGTGTTAAACATGCTTGCTTTACTATGATTATGCTTGCATTTTGACATATACATGCTTCTATTATTCTTACTTATAACATATGGCGATAGCATAAAAAGAAAGAGAGCATTATCAATCATACATGCTTCACATAACTAAGACAAGTCAAGAGCATATTAACAACACCTAAGCAATAAGCATACAAGTTTAGGTATAAGTCTACTACCTGGTGTAACATCCCAATTTTTAGGCCAGAGACTCAGAAAGTAGCCTGAAATAGATAGGCTACCAGACCCCTTTAAGTAGAAGTCCCAGAAATATACAGAGAGTTTTTAGGGACTAAACTGCAAATAAGTGAAAGTACAGGGATTTATATGTAAATAGTGAAAGTCCGTAGGGGCATAATGGTCATTTTAGAAAAGAAAATTACTAAAGTGAAAAGTTTAAAAGTTCCATGGTAAGAAATAAAAGTAGACACAAGTTATGGGCCATTAAAGGTAATTATGAAAAGTTAAGGAAATTAATTGAAAAGAAGAAAAGTTTCCAGGGGCAAAATGGTAATTATAGAAAGTTGAGCCGGAAGTGGCTTAGCACTGCCCGGAATCATTTCAGTCCCAATTTTCATTAGTGGATAGAGGAAATGATGCTGGTTAACTTGGTTTAATATAGAAATTTTATCAGAGTTTCAGATAGCTAAAATTTATCTGATAGTCAGAAGGTTATCTGAAATTTTTATCAGATCTCCTGGATCTCAGATATGAGTGAAAAGTTACAAGAATGTGCGTCCTGTGAAGCCAGAGGTCAGGGAACTGACAGAATCTAGAAAGGAGTTCTGTAGAAAAAGTTATTCATTTTTTAGTCAATTTAGACGGGAGTTCGTGAATGCCCGATATCCGATTGAGAAATTAATCGGTAAGCAAACTGGGACTGAATGAGCCCAGATGGCATCACTCAAAGGCCCATAATGACACCAAGAAAGGCCAAGGCCCATGATATCAGTTCAGCGGAAAAAGGGGCCAGTGTCCGGAAAAAGGTGCAAAATGACAAAAATACCCCTATGTTATAAAATAGTTAAAGAATGAGTAAAGGGTATTTTGGTCATTTGACTAAGGATAGACAGTCAAGAAAGGTTATCTGGATAGTTGACCAGGGTCAGGGAATACTCTGGTAAGGTGTGAAAAGACAGTAATGCCCCTAGACTCATGAAAGTAAATAAAGAGTAACTAAGGGCATTTTGGTAATTTGCCAAGGGATGTTTCTTGGGAATTGAGCCATCAGAGTACTTGACCTTGATCAGAGGCCCAAGATGACATTCCAAAAGCCCAAAAACGTAGCCCAAGGAATATGTGGGTTAAAGTAGCATTAAAATAATATTTTAGTGACTTTTCAATAAAGTAAAGTTACTTGGTTGAAGTGATAATCAGGGAATTGATCAGATAAAGTTCTGGACTTATCTGAAAGCCATGAGGTGGCATCAAAGGTACCCATAAGGCTCCACATGGCATGAGCATAGAGGAAGAAGAAAAAGATAAGGACACGTGGCACAATATCAGCCGTTCATTCCGGGATAAGACTCTGGAATTCTCTAGAAGCGTTGAGTTAGCTAGTGAGGTATCCCGAGGGCCCCATCATTATGCCACCTAAGCATGTGAGGTGTCCCTTTATGATGTCACTCTTGATGAGTCATTATGGAGGGTGATGTCATCAAGATGATGCAGGCGAAGCTTCTTGAGGAAGCTAAGCGATCTGAGCCATTCATCGTGATTCGATCTGAGCCATCCATTCCACCTCCCTCCACCTATAAATACCCCTCACCCCCTCCTCCCATTCCACACAATATTTCACGGCAAGAAGAAGGAAAGGAAGAGAGAGAGAGAAAGAGAGAAAGGAAGAAAGAAAGAGAAAGAAAGGAAGAGAAAGAAGGAGTTCTGGCAGAGCTAGGAGCAATCCAAGGAGCTTCGAGACTCAGCAAGCTTAGGAATAAGGTAAGTAGTTTATTCTAGTCCCTGCTCTAATAAATTAGAGGATTGTTCTTATATATTAGATAGTTAGAATAGAGAAATATCTCTCTCTATAAGGTTAGCCGTGGATAGAAAGAAAGTTAGGGGATTGTTAGAATAGGGGCATTACCTCAAGATAAGCTTGAGTTAAGTGGAGTTATGCTGGATAAGATCATAATAAAATATTATTATGCTATGTATAGCTCTAACCTATGAAAAGGTGGAACCTCATATCAAAGGTTAAGGACTAAAGGAAGGGCTACATGCCAGGTAGTGAACTTACCCATTATTGTATGCTTGATGTATATGCTTGTGTGTTAATATGATTATGATATGTGATGATGATAATATATGATCTGCCAGTTATGAGTTTATGGTTATGCATAATAGTGATAGGCATGGAGCATAATAGTATGCAACTGGAAGCTAAAGGAAGATAAAGGAAACATGTCATGCACTTGCATTCATCTTATATGCATTGAATGGTACCGTTTGCTACTGAGATTTCCCCTGAAATCTCACCCCTATCTTTTCCAAACATAACAGGGTACTGGTTTGGAGAAGATGAAGCTAAGAAAGTGAGGATGTGATACCTGGCATGCAGCCTTTCCTTTAGTCTTTAGCCTTTGCTCTGAGATCCCTTCTTTATAGAGGTCAGAGCCTATACATAGCATAATAATATTCTTATTATTATCCCATCCAGCATAACTCCACTCAACTCAAGCTTATCTTGAGGTAATACCCCTATTCTGACAATCCCTTAGCTTTCTTTCTATACACAGCTAACCTTATAGAGAGAAATATTTCTCTATTATGACTATTAAATTTATAAGAATAATTCTCTAATTTATTAGAGAAGGGACTAGAATAAATTACTTACCTTATTCCTAAGCTTGTCGAGTCCCTAAGCTCCTTGGATTGCTCCTAGCTTAGCCAGAACTCCTTCTTTCTCTTCCTTTCTTTCTTTCTTTCTTTCTTTCTTTCTCTCTTTCTCTCTCTCTTCCTTTCTTCTTATTGGCCGTGGTGTGCCTTGGAATGGGAGGGGTTGAGAGGTATTTATAGGTGGAGGGAGGTGGAATGGATGGTCCAGATCGAATCATAATGAACGGCTCAGATCGCTTAGCTTCCTCAAGAAGCTTCGCCTGCATTATCGTGATGACATCATCATCCTCAATGACTCATCAAAATGACATCATCCATGGACACCTCATATGCTTAGGTGGCGCAATGGTGGGGCCTTCGAGAGACCTCACCAGCTGACTTAGCGCTTCCAGGGAATTCCAGAGTCTTATCTTGGAATAAACGGCTGAGATTGCGCCACGTGTCCTTAGCTTTTTCTTCTTCCTCTAGATTAGTGCCATGTGGCATCTTGATGCGTACCTTTCATGCCACCTCATGGCTTCCAGATAAGTCTCAAGCTTTATCTGATCAACTCCCCAATTATCACTTCAACTGGGTAACTTTACTTTATTGAAAACTCACTAAAATATTACTTTAATGCCACTTTAACCCACATAATTCTTGGGCTACGTTTTTGAACTCTTGGAATGTCATCTTGGGTCTCTAATCAAGTTCAAGTACTCTGATAGCTCAATTCCCAAGAAACATCCCTTGGCAAATTATCAAAATACTCTTGGTTCCTCTTTACTTACTTTAATGAGTCTAGGGCATTATTGTCTTTTCACATCTTACCAGAGTATTCCCTGACCCTGGTCAACTATTCAGATAACCTTTCTTGACTATCTAACCTTAGTCAAATGACCAAAATACCCTTCACTCATTCTTTAACTATTTTATAACATAGGGGTATTTTCGTCATTTTGCACCTTTTCTCCATATTTCGGAACACCGGCCCCTTTTTTTGATAAACTGATATCATGGGCTTGGGCCTCTCTTGGCATCATCATGGGCCTCTATGTGATGTCATCTGGACTCATTCAATCCCAGTTTGCTTACCGATTATTTCTCAATCGGATATCGGGCGTTCATGAACTCCCGTCAAAATTCACTAAAAAGTGAATAACTTTTCTTACATATCTCCTTTCGGGATTCTGTCAGTTCCCTAACCTCTGGCTTCACAGTACGCACATTCATATAATTTTTCACTCATATCTGAAGTCCATAAGATTTGATAAAAATTTCAGATTACTTTCAGACTATCAGATAAATTTCAGCTATCTAAAATTCTAATAAAATTTCTGTAATAAGCTAGATTAACAAGCATCATTTTCTCTATCTACTGATGAAATTTAGGACTAAAATGCTTCCGGGCAGTTCTAAGCCACTTCCTGCTCAACTTTCTATAATATCATTTTGCCCTTGGAAACTTTTCCTCTTTTCGATTAAGTCCCTTAACTTTTCATAATTACACTTAATGGCCCAAAACTTGTGTCTACTTTCATCTTTACACCATGGAACTTTTAGACTTTCACTTTAGTCCCTTTCTTTTCTAAAATGACTATTATAACCCTAGGGACTTTCACTATTTATATATAAGTCCCTGTACTTTTACTTATTTACAATTTAGTCTCTAAAAATTCTCTGTATGTTTCTGGGACTTCTGCTCAAAAGGGTGTGGTAGCCTATCTATTTCAGGCTACTTTCTGAATCTCTGGGCCTAAAAATTGGGATATTACACCCTCCCCGCCATACTTAGGAACTTTCCTTTCAATTCGTCTAACTTCTCTTAAACCTTCTGAATAAGAGGAGCAAATATAACTTTAACTACCTTTTTATGAACCAGAGGAACTCCCAGATATTTTACTAAATCTGCAGTAAGATTTATACCTAAGGTCTGGCTGAAACTGTTTGCATGGCTAGAAAGGACATTTCTGGACAGAAAGATTCTAGATTTTTGCAAATTAATCTTAAGGCCAGAAACTTTGTAGAAAGTTTCTGGATAGAAAGATTCTAGACCTCATGAATCTCTTCCATTTTTTCTTGGGAAGCTTCACTAAAGAGAACAAGATTATCAGTAAAGAAAATATGTGAAATCCTAGGTCCCCCTACACCAATAGGCATAGGTTTCCACCTCCCCTTCTCCATTTCGTGCTTAATGAGTTGACCCAACATTTCCATGGAAAGAACAAAAAGGTAAGTACTAACGGGATCCCTTTGGCGAATACCTCTAGTAGGGAGAAAAGTCTTAGAAGAAGAACCATTCCAAGACACACTCATTGAAGTTGAGGTGACACAGTTCAAGACAAGGTGAACAAAGTCATTATTCAATTCCAAACTCTGCAAGGTGAAACAAAGGAAATTATAATCCATTCGTCATAAGCCTTCTCCATATCAATTTTAATAGCCATGAAGCATTTGCCAGTTCTATTAGTTCTCATTGTATGAATTGCTTCTTGTGCAACATGTTAGATTCCATATTTTGATTATGACAAATGATTTTAATGTTGGTAGTTCAAAATTTGATTTTATATAGCTTATTTTTCTATAAGCTTATTGATAAGGGTGTTTATCGATAAGCCCTTCGATAAATAAGAAGTTAACTCAGTTATGAAATCTATTTCAAAAGGAATTTATCGAAGCATTAATCGATAAAGGTAGCTAGTCAGTTAACTTAGTTTTTGAAATCTTATGAAGTCTGTTTTCAAAAGGCATTTATTGAAGCATTTATCAACAAGGTGTTTATTGATAAGCTCTTCGATAAATAAGGACAAGTTATAAAGTCTATTTCAAACTTTATTTATTGAAGTATTAATCGATAAGGCAGTTTATTGATAATATAACATCCCAAATTTTCTCTATCTGTATAAGACTGATAGAGGAAAGAGGTTATGAAGAGATTGGGATGATAATTAGAAGAAAAGATAATGATTAGTTAAGATTAAGTTAAAAAAAGAGAAAAGGTATAACGTTATAAAGTTAGAGGGCCTAAAACTGCAAATAATAAAAGTTTAGGAACTAAACTGTAAATAGTAAAAGTTCAAGGACTAAATTACAAATAGTAGAAAGTACAAGGACCTAAATAAAATTTTGAGAATTTAGGGACTAATTGGTAGAAAGGAACTAAAATAGAATTTGGCAATTTCATAGACTAAATTACAATTTTACCAAATTCAGGGGCAAAAATATAATTATAAAAAGTTAAGCCAGAAAAGGCCCAAAATTGCCTAGAAATATTTCGGCCCCAAATTTTATCAATAAATAGATGATAGAATTTGGGTCAGACATATCTTTTAGAATTCTGATTTAAGATCCCGATAAATTGATATAAATTTTTAAAATCTAAAAATTAGTACAGTATCTTCTAGACCTCAGAATTAGATAAAATTTTGTAATAAATTCTTATGCTTAATATAAAAATTTATGAAATTAACAGAAGTTAAAAAGAGCCATGTATAATTAATTATGAAATTTAAGGTGAAATTCAATACCGATAAATGATTTAAAGAAAACGTATAGAATTTGTATCATAACTTTTGAGTCTCAAAAAATTATGAGACTTTGTAAGAAATTCATTTAACATTAGAATAAATTTTTAAAAATATCAAAACCCTTAAAATAATTATATAGAATTTATCTCAAAAATCAGAGTAGTTTAAGGTATCAGGTAAAGGTAAGTGCTTTGGGATTTGTGCAAATTAGCAATTGGACTTAAAAGGAGGCCTAAATGGCATCCCATGAAGACCCAAGAAGCCCAAGTTAGTGTCTTGGAGCTCAAGAAAAGTAGGATATTTTATGAATTTTAACAAGAAAAAAATCCAAGAAAGTCGAGGATAAGGCCAGGTGGCATGTGAGATGTCCAAGTGGGACCCACACCTCTTCCACATTGCACCAAGAGCAAGGGAGAAGAGTTTTACCATGTGCTTCATTTTATTAAAATAATATAACAATAAAGTTAATGATGATTAAGAATAATTAATCTAAAAAGTAACCAATGAAATTCAAGATTAAGGGCTTATAATAATTAGGAACTTGAGGGATAAAATGGTCCCTAAGCCCTTGAAATTTTACTATAAATACTACATCATAATTTCATGCACCTAGAGGACTCTTGGGAAAACCATGTCAAAATGAAGAGAGAACTCAAAATAAGATCAAGGAGAAACCACCCAAGCAAGTACTTAAGCAATCCTTCCTAGTTTATTTATATGTGTTTTGGAAGGATAAAACTTATATTTTAATGAATGGAAAATGGATTATTCCCTTGGATCCCTTGCTGCCCAAAATTTTATAATAAAGAAGGAAGAGTTAAATGAAGTTAGAAGCATGTAAATGACACTTAGATAAGTTAGTTTGGATGGTGAGTTATTGAATTTAATTGATATTCTTGACTTTGCATTATCTTGATGCTTTTGTCCTGTACTTTTCTGTACAGAAGTAAATGAAATCTCAATGATCTAATGCTTCCATTGATTTTAAATGATGATTTTTGTATATGATTGGTTAGGATTGGAAACTTGGAAGCATTGAAATTGAAAAAGGGAAGTTTTGAAACCCTTTCTGGTAATGTTCATACGCATGAACAGTGATGAGAATTTTATGATTTTGATGCTTCCAATGATTTTAAAATAAAAAATTGTGTGAGATTAAGTAGAGAAATAATTAGTGGAAGTATTAGAATCAAAATGAGAAATTTTTTGAAAGAAAATGAATTTTGTTTCAGCTTTGTCCATATTTCATAAAGAAGCTGGAATTTCATAATCTAAGCTCATGAATGGATTTAGAAGGCTAAATTATGTTTGGTAAAGTTAAGACATCAATTAACTCAAAAGCCAAACCAATTAATAAAAATTAGAGAAAGATAGAGACTTAATGGGCTAATGGATTAGTGAGTAGATTATGTTAGCTTAGAAATAGATTGTAATGAGTATGATGTTATGCTTTATTAGGCCTTGAGTAATGTGGTAAAGAAAACCACAAAGAAAGGACAATGGAGAAAGGAAAAGAGTAAGAAAAAGCAAAGAATAGAGGTAGTAAGCTTACCTAAACTTGTATGTGTTGATTGCATAGATGATTGTGTTAGGGCTTTGTTGATTGATGTTGTTCATATATATTAGTTGTAGCTCTGTGTTATGATTACTTTGGCAATTGTATTTTATATGTTATATAAAAACATGCACAATACATTATGTTAACAAAATCACAAGCAAGCACAAGTTTCAATTATTAATACATATATTATTTAGTATCATTTACTACTGAGATTTTCCCATAAATCTCACCCCCTGCATGTCATCCCAATCCCAACAGGTTCTCCAAAGATGGAAGGAGATAAAGTTGCATGAAGAAAATTTATGGATTTGATAGTATAATGATATATGAATATGTTATAATTGTATTTAATTTATAATGTACAATGTATGCTTAAAAGCAATACAATTATGGATGTTTATAAAAATAGTAAATGATGAAATAAATATATAATATTTTAGAAATGAATAATTAACATGTCAATCTTCATTTTAACACCAAGAATGTCTTATTTCAAATGCTATACATAGAGAACCAAATTTTCAAAGTTAGAGACCAAAAATTGTTTTTCAGAATATTTGACCAAAAGAACCGTAAATTTTGACGCCAGGTCTATACTGATTGACTGAGCATTTGTTCTGAGAATTATTTTTCCATTAAAACTCATTATGTTATCTTAAAGTATCCTTTTCAACCACTTCATTTCAATTTTTTTAGAATTAATTATAATTTTTTGAAGTTCATCGCCAAATCTGGAAATACCAAATAAATAGTACCCGTGAGTTTGGAAATTTCAGATTTAGTAAATAAACTTCAATTGTTGTTTTAAATTATTTTAAATGTTACTGAATGGTCCCTAAGGCATACGAAAGTAAGATGTTATAGATAAACACTTTGATAAATAGAGAAAATTCAGTTTTAAACCAAAGCTCTGAATTGTTAAACAACTTTGACAACTTGTAAATGAATTCAAGAATGATCTTTTGACTTGCATTGAAAAATGATCTTATAAATTCTTGTTTTTGAAATATATTACATAAGATTTAAAAAATCAAAGAAAGCTTTAAATTCATACCATTGCTCTTCAATGTCAAGCATTTAAGAATTATTCGATAAACCTATTTATCAAAGAAGACTTCGATAAATTGGCTATTCTTGTAAAGTTTTGAAAAGACTTTTCTCGATGAGTATTTCAATAAGTCTAAACTAAGTCTCTGCTATCAAAATCTTATTTTTTTAAAAGACATTTCGATAAGGATGATTATCGAAATATTATTCGATAAGAGTCAATCTATTTCAAAATAAAATGTTTGACATTTATCGAAGCCATTTTTGATAAATATTTCAATAAATTCAACCGTTCTTCTAAAAGATTTTCAAACTAAACTTTGATGTTTCCATCTAAAATATTATGAATTAATTGATCTGTACTTAAACTTTTTCTATATAAGTTATACAACACATTTCAAAATCAATTACAGGCAGAAACAAGATCAAATAAGGAAATTCATTAAAAAAGCAAAATCTATCAGAATGCTTTAAATGCTTCAACCGTCAGTGACCAACAGCTCGATTCTTCAAAGGCTACATCAATAAATCTAATAGATTTTCAAATGACTGAACTATAAAAGAAGCTAAAGTAAATACTAGAGAAAAAAAAGAAGCTCAACAAACACAAGTAAACAACATTTACTGAAGTATTCGTTACATCATTCAATATACTCTGTTTTACTCTATTTTCTATTCTCTAAACAGAGCATTTACTTTTTAAGAGTGAAACTTAGAGAAATTGACCTTCAGTAATTATTACAATTACTCTACTAGAGAGAGTTAGAAATCTTCATTTATTATCTGACATACTCAACAGTGGGACTCTTGAGTAGGATTGTAACCTTATGGAAAATAAAGGGGAGTGAGAGGATATTCTCTTGTCGATATCCTGAGGCACTAAGAGCCCCTGAATCTTGGAGAATAGTGGGATACTCAGAGGAGCTCTGAAGACTAGATATAGGCTAAGTAGTTTAACTAAATCAGTATAAATTGTTTATGTGCAATATCTTTCTCTTATCTACTTCACTCGGTGAAATCTTTATAAACTCAATCTTTGTGTTTTCAATTTTTAAAATTTTAATATCACCCAATTAACAACTCTCTTGGGTAAAACTATTGTTCTAGCACAACATCAAAACTTTAGCGACCCTTTATGAAGCTACATTGGTTTAGCATCACCAGAAAATCCATGACCCCTTCAATCTGTTAGCTAACAATTTGCTAACTTTCTTAAAGCACACATTATATAAAGAGATGGTTCTAAAATCCCTTAGAAAAGTAGGGTGGTCAACCTTTGGAATCAAGACTATATTAGATTGGTTAATCTCCTTGAGTTTAGTAGGCTCTTTGAAGATTTCAAAAACAAAACCTTAGGCCCTACATTATTCCATTGAGATTGAAAAAAGTGAGCTTGAAGTCTGTCTAGACCTGGAGCTTTAAAATCACCCATCTCAAAAGCAACACTTTTAATTTCCAACATTATTAACCCTCTATAGATAAAATCTAGTTGACTACTAATAAGAGGCAAAAAGTTCACTAGCCAATCAAAAAAAACAACCATGTTCGAGTTTCTTGAATATAACTTCTGGAAGAAGTCACGGTCCATGTTCCTCAACATCTTTTGATCAGAGATCCAATTCCCATTATCATCTTGCAAAGCTATTTGTTGTTTAGCTTCTGCAAACATACGGACATAAATAGTATAATAATCGTTGTTCCCACAGAGATTAAGGCAAAAGACAGTGTATTCTTGCAATTATATTTTCAATTAGGTTGAGGAATCAAATATTTAAGAAAATAATATTGTAAAGAGTGAATTAATGAAAAATTAAAGAGCTACTTAAGTATAATTAATTTATAATTCTCACTTCAAGATAAAAGAGGCATCTATGGTCATACATCTCCTTTTTAATTCATCAACCTTAACAAAATTACCTTCCAATCACAAGCAATGATAATATATGTTTGTCAAATGGCTCAAAACACTTAATTAAACTTTCTCAAGTCAAAACTAAATGCTCTTTTCTATTAAAATGTCCAATCTCTTGATCCAATTAATAAAAACTAAGTTAAAGAACCAACCATTTTCTTAACAATGTAAGTTTGGAATAATATCTTTATTAGAACCAAATAAAACCATCAATTCTCAAAGAAATTTTAAGTCAAACATGATTTTAAACAAGTTCATCATTTAAGCTAACTTTCTCAAATCTAACTCAAGTAAAAAAAAATCAATGGTGATCAAGCATCAAGAAGCATTAAAAATATATTAAAATCACTACATATAACCATCATTACTCAGAAAAAGAAAGTAAATACAAGGTTCAATCCATAAAATGGTTCAAGATAACCCTAGAAATAAAAGATTTAGCTACTCATAGTCTTCAAAAAAACTAAAGTAAGAAGAACAAACTAATTCATTACAAAACCAAATGAGAAAATGAAAGAAGCAGAAAATCAAGAATTGTAGCTCCAAATCACTTCTTTGCTTCAATCCTAAGCCTCCAAGCCTTCAAATCCTCTTTTCCAAACTCAAAACCTCTCACTCCTCATCTCTCCAAGTGCAGAATGTCAGCTCCCCTCGAGTTTCTTCAATAAAAACCTTAGTTTTTTCGTATCAACTGCTGAAATATAGAGTTTCAGTTTTTGCATGTTCGCCACGATGAAAAGTACATAGAGGAGGAGTCTCCTTTTCACACGCTTCTTGCTGCAGCAAAACTTCTACTCATCTCGGTGACAGGTATAGAGAGGGTAGGAAGTTACAGTTGTGAGCTCTTTCTACTATGAATGATACAAAGATTACCATTCATTAGTTCTTCATGGTTGGCCGCGGTGAATGTGATTTTGGTCGCAGCAAAAGGTCTAGTGAAGCCCTTTTATTCATATCTTGAGCTCTAACTTGCTTCCTTTGCTTCAAACTTAAATTCTTTGCTTTTCCCTTGATTCCAGGTGTCTTGTGGCTATTTACTTGAGGTGTTCGTCCATCTCCAAGCTCCTAAATCAATAAAAATCCTTATGAGATTAAGCTAAATAAAAATATTCATAATTTATCCAATGAATCCATCTTTTTGAGTTTTCTAGGTAACAAGCACATTTTCCTAAATAAGTATCTACAATATGAACAATTATATCAAAAAATGCTTCAAAGCGATGGAAAATGTGCAAGAATGATAAGAATTTTCAGGAGTTATCACACCCGCAAACTTAAACCTATGCTTATCCTCAAGTACAACACAGAATCGTACACTGAATCAATAAATTACCTATCTTAATTGCAAGCATGAAAGTGCCCTCATTGGTTGCTCAAGCAGCTATACAAGAAAAGAAATCAATGTTGCATCCAAAAATGCATGATTCATAATCTCAAAACAAGCTTTTCAATAGTCTTGGAGTGTATGTGTGATTAGAATCAAAAGATAATTCTCCCGCTATGATTAAGTCCAAATAGAACACTTCAACCTATATACAAACTTTCATCCTTACAATTTCATAAGCCTAAAATCTTCACCCCTCTCTACCTATAAATTCACCTTTCAAGAATTCAAAATCAGAGGGTCTTTTTAGTTTATAACATGGCCATTAGGTTAAGGTAATTGGAAGAAAGGGATATAGGATAAAAATTTGCAAACACCTTGAGATAAATGACATACACAACAAACCTTTCCTCCTTCCTACATTAAGTTTCTCTCACAAATTTTTACACCTCTCCAAAAATTAAAAGCAATTGATTCTTTTCACTATCAAGCCTTCTTTGAAATCAAGAGCATATCTACAATATATACATGTTTTTCATTTTTTTCACTATTTTTTCTTCTTCATCATCCTTTTTTTTCTCTTTTTTTAAATAACAAATTTAAAATTAAAGACAACACAGCTTGGTTCTCGATCTTTTTAACTTTCACCAAACTCCTGCCCACTCATTTCATAACTTCACTTTCCACTACCAGTCTTCACCATCTCAAATGATTTTCATTTATCTCAAAGAAAGGTAAATCATGGTTTTTCAGGTTAAGGGTTAGAAAAATGTGGGTTACACAACAAATTTATCATGGTCTTTTCTTTTAGGCTCAAAATATAGATGTAAAGGGAGAAAAATCAATAAAAGTTAGCTTAAAAGGCTCAATCACATTTTAAATAATGCCCTAATCATCTTTTGAAATATTATAAGCTAACCAATAAGTATATTGACAACACCTCCAACTACTTTTACAATTTTAGTAATGTCATTAACAACTCATTCTTTTTGCATTATTTAAGTTGTTCACTACACTTGTAACGATATTGATAACACCCCTAGCCATTTTAACAACTTCAAAAACACCATTAACAACTAATTGTTTTGTAATTTCCAAACTTGCCAAATCGAACTAGGGGATTCATTTTTAAGTCATAAGTATTCATCCATTGCATGAATTCCATATCATGAAATCAAAATACCCCAGTTTATTTTCTATACAACTAATATCTCTAATTGAATTTTCCTCAATATTCATTGCGACCAAAGATGACGATTGAAGGAAGATAGAAGAGGAAGCATAGAGGCTGAAGATTAGAAGAGAGAAGAAAAGGTAAACACAATATTTAACTCACATAGTGAAGAAAGAAGAGGGAGTATAAAGAGACACTGCTACAAAATAGGCTTTTTAAACCAGTCAAAAATGGGCTTTTACATCAGACCTTAGTCTAGTGTAGAAACAGCCCGTGTAGAAAGTCTAATATTCTACACCGGTTGTATACGACTGGTGTAAAAAATTAGCTTTTTTAAACCGGTTATTCCATACAACCGGTTTAAAAAGTAATGTAAAAATAAAAAAAAATAGAATCAAAAAACTCTAGTTCAGATTAGAGAAGCTTCTAAACCATTTTCTCCATTAACGCACTAAAAATCATTCCTTCTTCGTCACAAATCTGAAAGAGGAGGAGAGTGATGAAGAATAATAGGTACCTGTAAAACGCAAGCAGAGAACAAAAAAGAGGAAGAAAGAAAAGCCAGAGAACCCAGAAACAAAAGAAATGCAAACTCAAAATATACACAGAAACAAAAATCCATAAACGTCGTTATCTAATTGAAAATATTACAAAAATATCGTCACAATTCCTTCGGGTTACCTACTCAAAAGTAAATAAGAATATATTTAAATAGAACCCAGAAATGAATAAAACGAAAACTTAAATATACACACAGAAACAAAAACCCAGAAACGTCGTCACCTAATCGAAGACATCACAGAAAGGCTACCATAATTCCTTCGACTTAACTAGTCAAAAGTGAATAGAAATGTATTTAAACAAAACCCAGAAATAAAGAAACAGACACCCACCATCGCAGATATAGGTCTTCTTCTTTGGCGAGCTTTAGAGGCGAGAACGATAGACTTTAACAGTAGAGAATGACTAGCACATGTATGGATTATCATATATCTAGGTCTTATTCTTCGACGAGTTTTAGATAGTGTGTTACAAAGGCAGAGCTTCCTGTCACTATGTGTTCTCCCTTCTCTGGTTTTCTCCAATGACGACGATGTGATTTGTGAAGATAGGGGAGCGCAAAAAGCTAAAAATTTTTGTTAGATTTTTAATAGCAAGGACATTCTACACCGGATGTCATTTCATCAGGTGTAGAATATTTTACCCTTATTTATAAAAATATCACCACTCATTTCTTTTATACCGGTCATGTGTACATCAGGTGTAGAATATTTTACCCTTACAAAAATGACACCGCTCATTTCTTTTATACCGGTTATATGTTACATCAGGTGTAGAATATTTTACCCTTATTTACAAAAATATCACCGCTCATTTTTTTTACACCGGTCATGTGTACATCAGGTGTAGAATGTTTTACCTTTATTTATAAAAATGTCACCGCTCATTTCGTTTACACTGGTCATGTGTTACATCAGGTGTAGAATATTTTACCCTTATTTACAAAAATGCCCCTGCTCATTTCTTTTACACCGGTCATGTGTAGATTATATGTAGAATGTTTTACCCTTATTTATAAAAATGTCACCACTCATGTCTTTTACACCTGTCATGTGTACATCAAGTATAAATATTTTACCCTTATTTATAAAAATACTACCGGTCATTTTTTTTAAAATCATTACCGCTAGAACCGGTTTAAAAATGGGGTTTGAAAAAGTCTATTTTGTAGTAGTGAGAAGACAGCAGATGAGGGCGAAATTGCGAGTTTGAGAGCACAAAGAGAGTGTTTTCAAGTGAGGACTGCAAAAACTGAAGGGCGACGCTAAAGATGGGGACTGAAGGGCGACGATGTGACCTAAAGACGGAGACTGAAGGGCAAAGTTGTTACCTGAAGATGGAGTTTGATGAGAGCGACGACGATTTTGGGTTGCACCAGAAGCAGGAGTTCGAGATGTGACAATGCCGAGCTGCAAGTTGAGGGAAATGGAGAAGGGAGCCTGTGAGTGACATGAGACTGAGGGTGAGAACGCTTGACTAAGGAATTAGGTGGAGAGAAGAGAGAAAGAGAGGGAGAAAAGAAAAAAGGGCATATTAAGGTATTTTTCTGGGATTTTTCCCTTTTTCTCAAAAAGAAAATAATTCCTGAAGCCTTCATATAAATAGAATAAGAAGTCGAATAGAAACTGAACCAATCCTGGGATGAGGATTTTACAGATTCTGTGCCTCTGCATGACGATAAAGTCTCCTAAAATTCCAGTGATGTACTTTGTTATTGAAAATATTTAATTTTCTTTAATTTTTATATAAATGAATATACTTAAAGAATTTTGCCCATTACACTCACTTAAAAGAGACTCAGTGACATTATAATTTGAATCAATTAAAATTCACATTGATGAAAATTATGAAAATCTTCTTTAGAGGTCATCCTCTTTTTCGTTTGCGAAAGTTATGAAAATTAATTGACTAAAGAAATAAAAATATTCTTATCAAAAATTAAATCATCACGTATCTCTCTCTCTCTTTGTGATAATCATTTTGTATCTCTATTTTTTTTCTAATATATGATGTGAATCATTGTTATCTCTATTATTTGTCTGATACATTATGTCTATTTCATTATCTGATTTTATTCTTACAAAATTCATCTTTTTTAGATAGAATTAATTAATACCTGTATGCCCTTATTCAAACTTCATATAGAAGTCATGACATCCCTTCATACTTCAATTTTGGAAGATTTGATCGAAGATAGTTTCAATAACATATTTATAGTTATCATCACAGATTTTTTTATTTATTTAGTTAAGGATATCATTTTTACTTCTAAAGTTTAGAGTGTAAAGAATTTTTATCTCTCCTAATAAATGAATTTTTTGTTATTCGAATTTATATTCTCTTTTTTACTGGACGAGGTCACTTACCACCTCAATTAATAATTTTTTAGTTCATCATAGATTCTCATCAAATAGTGGTTGAAATCACATCTTTTTGAAGTGTTTCAATCTCCTCCATTCATCATGTCTCGTAAAGAATTACTTCGAGATGTTCTAGTATTTCTTTATGCAACCGTGTTCAGCTATCTTTCCGAAGACGATATATATACATTCATTGGCATCTTGGATAATATCTTATTATCTTATCGTTATGTTTACTTGTCAAAAATGTGTTTGTATTTGTAAACTGATACCGTAAATTTTTATTAGGACTTGCTTTTCTCTTCAATGGTGAGATTATTTTTGTCAACTTCCTTCCCAGCTTAATTTCATTTTAGGCCAAAAAGAATGAATTGAAATTTCAAAATCTCTTAGCCCTCATTAAAAATTAAGTCCCATCTGACCATATGTGTGGGATATTTTTTTAAATATAGGTAATCATATTCGAAGTACTATTAAATATTAAATGTAGACATATTTTTTAATAAAAATTTAAATATTAATTCGTCATGTTATATAACATTAGCTCTTTTTACTACTTAACCACCGTTGATTCTCCTAATCATATTTGCATGCAATAACATTGGGAAAAAATCTTGAAGCCCAAGTTTTGTTTTGATAAAGAGACTGGTTCAAGAAGTAAAAATTGAATCATGATCAAACCATCATAATAAAATTAAGAGTAAAATATTCTAACCACTAATACAAATCTCATTTCTACTTTAAAAACTCATATAAATCTCTCTTAAAATTAAAATATATATTATATAAACCTCTATTGTATATTTAAAATTTTATTTCCATCCACCCAACCCGTTAGTTTAACGTTAAGTTTGACTTATAAATTTTTTTTTACCAAAATACACCTCTTTAACACAAGAATAATTTAAACATATATATATTTGCCAAGAAAAATCTAAACAACCAAAAACATAATGCTAATACATACTGAAACTTAATGATATGTTATAAAATTAATTAATATTGATTATATTATAAAATTTTATAATTTAAATTTGTCAGCATATATATTGAAATTTATTTATTTTAATTTCTTAAATGGCTATATATATAAACACATATTTTTATTTAAATGTATAATTTTAAATTTTAAACACATTTTTTGTTACAAACATTTATAAATAACATTTAGATAATCATATATTTATTAAAGCAAAAAAATAAAATTTTCAGTCAAAGTTTTTATGTTAATTGAATTACGTAAGCCTGAAAAATTAACAAACAACTATTTGCAAAAAAAAAAGTAAGGAAAGGAAAATGAAAAATCTTAAATTCTTCAAAATAATTTCAGCCAAAATGTGCAAGGCAAAATAAACAACTCTCTACATAAGATTCAATAAATTTAAATTTGAGATTACAAAGAAAAATACAATAAATCATATTTAAATCCTATTATAGAAGAGAGTAAAACAGTAAATAAAATTTATATTTTATTTTAATATAAATTTCATTTAAAAATTATTCTTTTAAATTTTTTTTTAGAATGTTCTTAACAATTTTAATTGTTTGGATTAAACTGTATATTAAAAAAAAAAAAAGGGAAGTCTGTGTAAATAAGACAAAACTGAAGGGTGGTTAGAGTATTTTACTCATTTAATATACTTAATTTCACACTAAGTAATTTAGATGAAAAGAGTATATATAAAAACTAAATGAAGAAATTCTACATTAATTATCAACAATAAAATAAAATAAAATATGAAGTTAGATAAAAAAAATAGAAGTGTAGTTTTTTAATTTTATATTTAAGAAAACTTTGAATATGACTTTCAGGAAAATATTTGTAAGCTATTAAAAAAATCACATATTTATGTCTATATTGTGCCAGGTCACTCGTAAGTAAAAAGAATATTTAAAATATCAATATTTTAATATAAAGTCTTTATGCACTAGTATGAAGGATTTGTGCAAAAAGCACGTATGATCTGATCATTTGTCAATGAGTTAGTTTGAATTATGCACTGAAGGAATACTGGTAAGTTGTAACTCACTCCCAACTAAACAAATTATGATCCTATGACAAAAAAAAAAAATATATATATATATATGAGAGGTTAATTTATAAATATAAAAGGCTGATTTATAAATATTAAAGTATTAATATTTTAATAAAAAATATTAAATAATATTTTTTGACTAGGCAATGCCTGTCAATATCCAATCAACGGACGGTAAACACATCCAACTGTCGGTCAAAAGTCTAAGTAGGGGCAAGGCAGTGGAGTAATTTCGCATAATTTTCAAACTACTCCCAAGTCCCTTAAAACTTATTAATAAATATATAAATTAGGGGACTAATAAGTAATTAATTTTCTTTTGTTTTGTATAAGAGGAGAAATAAGTAATTAACTTTCTTACATGATATTTATTTATAAGGTTTCTTAGAAAAATAATCTACTCTTGCCACCGATTGTGATATAAATAAAATCAATCAGTAGGGGCGGCTTATTTATAATATTTTAAGTTTTAATATGTCAACTTACTTATTTTTTAATTTTTTTAAATTTTAAATACATAAATTAGATAAAATAATATTTCAAAACATGTATGTAAAACATACTTAAAGAAATAGAAATTTAATACTATGAACTATGAAGGATATATTGACCAATATAATTTATTTTTATTTTACTTTGAACTTTATTATCTTAGGATAATTTATGTTTATTAATCTTAGTATTTTTGTAAGACTTTTATTTAAATATTGCCACAGTTAATTATTATGAGAATATATTAATGATTTGAAGTTTTAAAGAATAATTATATTAATCAAGTTAAGTATTATAGAATATAAACACCCTTCTTTAAAATAAATATTACGTTTAATTTATATTTGAATATAATGTCCATTCATTTTGATTTAATTAACAATAAGTATGTATTTTAAGTACTTAACTCTTCCCATTTCAGCCAATGAGAGTTGATACAGATAGTAAGAAACGGGATCATATTTTACAAGGACCTGAGTTTGATTCTTGTTGCCGTCATGAGGGCTCCTTTGGTAGGCGATATCGTAAATTCCCTGTAAACGTTTTTTTAGCCCAAAGGTTGTGCCCTAACTTTAATAGGGGATCAGTGCCAAACCTACCTAGACTTTTTTGTAAAAAAAAAAAAAACTCTTTTCATTTCATCTCCATCATGCCATGGTTTTAGAGAAAATACTACCACATATGTTTCAATACAAATACGGATAATCAAATTTAAATTATGAAATCAAACATTACAAGTCTAAATTGAATATGCCTTGTTTTCTTTTCCTTTCTTTTTCTTTAAATAATTTTTAATTGAATAGATTTTTTAAATTTAGAAATCGAAAATATAATCATTTCAAATCTTTTAAATATGAACCTATCTCACATAATATGTAATATATCTATATGTAGATATATAGATTTAGTATCTAATTTATCCATAGGTAAATTCTGAATCCAAATTAAAAAGATTTAATTTTGAATTAAGATTATAAAAATAAATTATTTTCATACAGTCAAATATTAGTTTAGATTTAGCAAAGATTTGCAAATTTAAAAAAGAACATAATCTCAGTAATTTAAAGATATATTGTATCAATTTGGATGACCTTAAAAGCCTATAAATAAGAGGTTGAATAGAAGCTCAACCACAACACTTGGTGACGAGTACGAAGGACTTCTCAAATTGTGCGCCTCTGCTAGACGAAAAGTAAGTCTTCTAATTCTAATATTCTAGTAATTTTTTAATATTAAAAAATAATTAATTTACTAAAAATTTTATATCAATAAATAAATATACTTAAAGAATTCTACCAAATATATATACACGTACATAAAGAACATGAAAAAGAGTTGCGGTGAGATCATAATTTGAATCAATTAAGTTGCCCTTTGATTTGTTTTAATTTTTGCCTGAGAATAAAGTTGCCAAAATTTGGAAATTCCATCGTGTATTTTACTTTAATTTATTTTTAGAATCAAAGACGGCTTGATTTCCGAGTTCTAGAAAATATAATTCGAATTAATTAATTGATTGACATACAAATTCTCAGGATAATTAATTTTTTATCTTTTTATTGAAGATAATTTTGTTTTATCAAAATTTAAATCAATATATATCTCTACTCTTTATCTAATATAAAATTTGAATCATTATGTATCTCTATTCTTCCATGATTTTTTATCTCTATTTCTTTATGGTATTTTATTCTTATAAATGCCTTTGTATAAATAGGGTCACCGAAGTGCTTAGATAGAAATCATGACATCCCTTCATACTTCAATCATGGAAGACTTAATCCAAGATTGCTTCAATATCAGATTTACAGTTCACAATCATAGATTCTCATCAAATATATGGGTTGCAACCACATCTTTTGAAGTGTTTCAATCTCCTCATTTCATTGTCTTGTGATAAATTACTTCAAGACGCTCCTGGATTTCTTCATGCAACCATGTCAGACTATCTTTCTGAAGACGACATACATTCATTGGCATCTAGAATAATATCTTATTATCAAACAACAATCCAACGTACTACCGTTGAAACTACTCATCGCCTCATACCTTTATTTGTGGAATTTCATTTCAACAATACTTCTGGTCACAGCCAACTTAGAAATTATACTATCAATGTTGACTCTCTACATGGAGACAATCAAGGTATGATGGCCATTAGTGAAGATCCTGAGTTAGAAGAAACCTATTCGGCCATAGAACAATCCATGTCAGAGCTATCTATGATTCCAGCAACACAAGAAGCTATAGGCATCACTCAAGAAAATCAATTCGCCTGATGAGAAGATAAAGGCAAACCGATGCAGCATTTGTTTGAAGAATTTCGAAGATGATGATTATGGAGAAATTTCAGCAATGCCATGTGACCATATTTATCACAATAACTGCAGAATTCTAGAAACAAGTCATACATGCCCATTGTGTCGGTATGAATTGTCCCTAGAGTAATGTTAGGAACTTTTTAATATTCTTATATATAATAGTAACGCTTGTGACAATAACAATAGCTTTATCAATAAGATATATTAATACATGTTTGGCTAATTTCCAATTTGACGTAGGAATCTCCTGAGTCTTGTGATTTAATGATGGAATAATCTTTACACTCATCGTACAGTTATTGTTCTTATTATAGAATTTCATCATTTAAGAACTATTGGTGAAATTGTTTTAGTTGTTTATTAGCATTAATCAAACTTTTTTAAGTTGTGTGAATTTGGTATTGAAATTGGCATCTATATTTTGAACTCTGAGCTTGCATATTATCAGAAGAAACTAAAGTTGTTTCCAAAAAGTTAGTATAGTTAAATAATCATGGACATCATGTGAAATAGAGAAGAAGTTAAATAATCATGGACATCATGTGAAATAGAGAAGACAAACAAAGGGTTAATAAAATAAAGCATTTTCTTTTATACGTTACTACCATGGCTTTTCAAAATGTTCAACTAGGTGGGCAAAATCTGCTTCACAAACATCATATATATTAAAAGGACTCTTAATCTAGAAAAATCCGAAAATGAAGCTTTAACAATCACAAGATTCTGTATTAAAGCACAGTAAGCATACTAACAGCTGGTTAACTAGGTAGTCAAAAACAAGTTTGGGGCAACTTTGCATACCATTCAGCCCTTTTTGGATGTTAACTGCCTGATATTATACTTGGCTAATTCCTTATATTTTTCGATGACACCGATCAAGCATACAGTCTGGAAAATAAATAATAAGTAGCCTATGTTAGTTATATATATATGGCAAAGTCAAAGAAATTTAAAAGCAAAGCAATAACACTATATTTGAATCTAAAGCCTATAGTTGAATCTGAACTCTTCCTTGAGGAAAAGTAACATTATACGCTTTGAAACCGACCAGACATTGAATTGAGATGCAGAAGCACGCTATGATTCCATAACCCAATACTCTAATTTTGATCCGCAGTTAAAACATTTTTTAAGAAAAATAAAAATAATAAATGTCTAATGCAGAATACCAAAAGTTTAATTTACACAATTATTATCAAAACTACGGTCAGTTCACTTCACTGGTTTTCTGTTCTAACCTAAAGGTTTAGTCCCCTTTCTTGATTCATTATAAGTTTATAACAACAGAAGAATACGAATGTATGAAGACAAGAAATGACTATAAAGATATCAGCAAAGCAGTAACAGAACACCATGTAAAGTCTATTTTGACATGATCTTGGCTTTTTTACCTCAACATGAGCAATAAAATTCAAATGATATTTCAGCAAGAGCGTGCTTTCTTACCTTGACAATTTCAACTACGATGGTTTTATCAGGATTTTTAAGATCAACCTTATGAGGTCCAGGAACTGATTTCGCAACTGCGTTGATAATCTTCATCCTGTCAATACCACTATTTGCCCGGGCTTCATACATCACAGCAAACTGCACATAACATTTTGTTAAAATCTAGTAACATGTAGAAAATCAATATGATAAAGTTGAATGTTGATACTTCTTTCAGGAAGAGCAGTATCCTAGCTTCGATAGGACTGGTAGGAAGAGATGAATTAGGCAGATTCACAGGTTGGACGGGGAAGGAAGTGAAGGCAGGATATGCTTTAACGACAGAAGGCTTGGCAATATTGGATGGAAGCCCTGAAGTGTGATGATAAATTGAGGGGCAGGAAGGTGATTGTTGAAACGGATTGCCAGGAAATATCTGCAGAATAAGAGATTTTGATATCAAAGTTTGTGAACGGGGCTACGAGGATGTGTTGGTAAGATGCTGTTCATTATTGACGTCTTTGCAGAATTGGTCTTTCTCCTTGGTTTCTCCCAGGCAATAGAGCTGCAGATTGTATGGCAGCTGAGGTTTCCAAAGGTGTGGTACTGAAAGGACGGTTTTCTGAACGTGGAGCATGATAGGACATTGAGGATATGACTAACGTGGAGCACGATAGGACTGGTATTGGTTAATGTGGCTTAGGATATTGAATATTTTGGCTTTCTGAATTGGTTCTTTATGTTTTTGTTGTTCCGAGCATTCAGTTTTTCAGTTGTTTGTGTTTTTGTCTATTCTTCTGTACTGTTGTTTTTCTTTTCTGGTAAGGTGTGTGCTAGTAGATTGTATGATAGGTTTTTTTGAGAGTTTTATTTGGCTTTGGCTATACAATCAATAGTCTTAGTACAGAGAATAAATAACTGGTAAATTTACATTACTTGGTAGACAAGCATCTCCACGACCTTTAAAATAAGATTGTGAAATTAATTTTCACAATGTCAGAGATTAGATTCCTCTTGCCATGTACATGCCAAATCTCATTTTATAATGACCCTAAAAAAGAAAATTATTGTTCTCCCTTACAAATAAAAGAACATGATCTCTAAGATTGTGGAAGGCTCATGACTTAGCACGCTAAAATCAAGGGTTTTCTAGGCAGCCTTTGCAAAGAAATAGTTAGATCTGAACCCACAGTGGCATGTGAAGGCAAAGGCTATCTGCAGGCAGGAGAATGGAGTTTTAGGTTCACTTTTGGTGTGGTGTTATTCTGTAAGCTGTACCAACAGGAATAGTGTTTTGGGTTAGATTGTTCTTGGGAATATTCCAGCAGGCAAAATTTGGGGAACGGATGAGATAAGTATTAGTTGCAGATCAGCAAAAGAAATAGATTGGTCTCAAAAGTTGATCAATTGATACAGCCACAGGCAGGGTTGAAGGTTACAAGTAATAGATAAGCAATGAAAGAATCACTATTCTCCCTAAAGCTTATCCTACAAGGATAAGTAATAATGTCTAATCCTAAAAGATTTAAACTTTCCAACTATAAACACATTATCAAGGAGTATTTGTCCTAATTCCTTAGGCACTATATACAGAAAATAAAGCATGATCATTTGGTTCTTAGAGTATGGCACCACGCATAAATTAGTGTTAGCGCTTAGTTATTGTAATATAGTGAAACATGACCAAATATAACGAACAAAACCACCATAAAATGACTCCTTCAATGCGAACCATTTGTGTTCCAGTTGACTAAATCTGGATTTTCCTTGACAGTTACATTCTGAAGTCTAAACTGAATAGCAAAGAATAGAGAAGAAGTTTGCCCATAATTCATTTTCCACATATTTAATGGATCCTAAAAGTGTCATATTTCATATTTCTTTTTGATAGAATCTGATTTCTTTATTCCTATAAATATTAACACTTACATATTAGTAAGATAATGTTATGATACAAAGCGGAGTGGGGAACCCACCCTCAAAAGGCGCCTCGTAAGGGGGAAGAACCACACCACTTATATACCCCAGCGAGCAGCCTAAGCTACCCGATGTGGGACTTGGGTCATTACTCCGTCCCATAACAGTGGCCCTCCCCGGAAGAGCCGCCGTCCACGCCGGGCAGAAGTCGTCGCTGGGACGAGCCAACGGAGCCACCCGGGCAGAGGCCGGTGCCAGCTCTGATACCATCTGTTATGATACAAAGCGGAGCGGGGAACCCACCCTCAAAAGGCGCCTCGTAAGGGGGAAGAACCACACCACTTATATACCCCAGCGAGCAGCCTAAGCTACCCGATGTGGGACTTGGGTCATTACTCCGTCCCATAACAGATAATTGGAATAATACTATCCAATTTGCTATATTCAGTGAAAGGGTGCATGGTAGGGATTGAGCCCATAGACTGGTTGAGCTATCAAACTATGGATCATTTGATGTTTAAACTAGGCATTTTTCTATGCTGGTGCCTCTGGCATCAAGAGTTTCATAATGTTAAGTGAAATGAATTCTTTCACATAGTCCATGTGTGGGTTATCCAAAGGCACATTCATGAAAGAAATTAAAAAGGAAGAAAGAGAGCAGGTTTTGAGAGGCGGAGAAGCTCTCAAGAAATTCATGCTTTGAATGCTTTCAAACCAAGTCTGATCTGGTGGTTGGTGAGGGAAAAGAAAATAGTGTAAATAAAATTGAGCACAATCTGGAAACATTATGGATGGCAGAATTATAATATTTCTCAACGCATGTAGATAAGAAATGCAAATACAGAATAAGAAACTCGTACACATTATTACCTTATGCGGGTTTTGAGTTTCCACAGGAAAATAACGTTCTACAAGAGGCTTGATTGCTTTTGAAATTTCCTCTTCTGAAGCATAGCAAGCTAGTTCAATTGGCAAAATTCTCAAGATGAACCTAGAAGCAAACGTGTATATGACAGAAAACAATACGTTAATGTTTTTTTCTGTGCAAATGCTTTGTAGAGAAAGGTAAAAAAAAAAAAAAAAAAAACACACACACCTTGACATGTGTTTTCTTGTCGATGCTGCAGATGTTACCATGTGCTGTACTATGTCTTTGGGGCCTGGGCCTCCATCTTTCTTTCGCATTTGAACAATTACAACTCCATTACAACCTGAGTCAAGCTTGACAAAGCTCCTCTGCAAAAACAGAACCAGCAACATGCACTCACAAATACGAAAATGAAAGAGCAGAAGTAAAGAAGAAATTAACACAAAAAATGCAGAGAGAGCAAAATGACTGATGAAGTAAGCCTATTGTCTTACTCCAGAAGAAGAAACAAAGATTTCATCAAAAAAATAAAAACAAGAAAAGATGAAACTCAAACCTATCACTACAAAGTGTCTATTGTAACCAATAGTCATTTTGATTGCCTATAGCATTACCCATGGCATTCCCTATCATGCATATGACCCCAACTAAACTAAAAACACCTCAAGTTAAAGTGACTAGTATATTTAATTCAACAAAACAAAAAGCAGAAACAAAATAAACCATGACACTCGCATGATAAACTACCAAGATTCCAAAACTCAACTGAAATGTGATGGACAAAAAATCACATCTTTTTGTCTTAGAGACATGCAATATTATTGGACAGACTCATAACACCAATATCAGGCAATATTTTGCCCTCTCAAAATGAAGTACTGGACAAAACCCTCAAAAGGGACGCAACCAAAAAAATATGCATCTCATAATTTCTGGAACTTTATTTAGAGAATAAAAGACTCAGGAATTAATACCTTCTTGTGACACTAATCATCTAAGCATTATCTAAAGGAGCATGAATGTGTACTAGAATGTGCTATATGTGTAGGGAACTATAAGAATAGCTAAACGAACAGATAAAATTGAAAACAACAGAGAAACTGTGAGAAAAATCATTTTTGCAGTAGCACCAAAGAAACGTACTGTTAAAAAAGCTTATCAACCAACCTTATTCTTGTCTCCCAGTACTTCGAGTTCAGCTTCAATCAACCTGTCAACGGACTTCTCTTGCCATTTGCCATCAGAATCACATGGTGGCCCATCTATTTTGCAGCATTGTTTCTTTGCTTGTGGCTCATCAGCTTTTTCGTCTTCCTGAGCATGCCCATCATCAATTTTTTGTGATTTTGATTCTTCAGCTGTTCCATTCCCATGACCAGCATTATCATCATTAAAATTAGAAATATCAGAATTATTCTTATTTTCCCCCTTTTCCTCTTCCTCTTGCACCTCCTCCTCCCCCTCATCATCATCACCCCCGCTACTAGAAGAGTCAGAATCTGAGAATGTAATTTTGGTATTCAAAGGTTTATCGGGTAGCTGTTTAACATTTGAATCTTCTCCATGAACTAGCTCTTCATAAAACTGCAGGACATATGACGTAGTATCATATCATTAAAATAGAACATGGATATAAGAAAAAAAATTATAAAATTGAGAAAATGTTCAGACTTTAATACTCCATCCATAGATCTAATACTGTTAATGCATGCATAACAAATCTCAGAGAACTATAGGCATTCATCGCAATTTGGAATAACTCTATTACTCATAGAACAAATATAGCATGACCAAAAAACACACTCCTAGTTTCAAGTAAAGGAGGGAAACTCTAGGTAAAAAGGGGCCCATGGGTTCCTGTTTTCAAAAGCAGTTTCCTAATTTTCAAAACAAAAATTTCTTCTTTTTTATGCCATAGTTTTTTGTTCAAAGTTTTTAAAACTATTTTCCACAATTCAGAACAGAAAGCAAAGAATAGTGCAAAATTATTCTTTGACCAAAGTAGAAATACTAGTGAAATGAAGTGAAGAGAAGAGAAGAGAAGAGAAGTGCAGAAAACAAGGGCCTCCCAAACCAAAGACTTAAATATTCTGAACTCATTAGCTCAGAAGAACTTTCCAATTATTTTGTTAATCCACAAGGATGCCACTCAAAAAAGATTATCAGCTGAAACGAATGAAGAGGCTAAGAAACTAGTTCACTCAAAAAAGACCAAGAAAGCACACTGCACAAGAACTTTATACTCCCTTTTTGGGCCAAAACCAGTGAATTAATGGTTAAGAAAACCTGCAGATTAGTTGGACACATCCATTGCACAGCTCACTTCACTCCCCTGCTTGTCATGTATACCATTGTTGTCGCTATCACAGAGCAACATTTTTCCATATGAACAAAGAGCAACATTGAACGACAGAATTGGAATTAATTTAATGGAACCTATTGAGCAACGTACAGGCATTATCTCTAAACACGTATTGTTATCCAATATATAATAACTTATTAAATCCAACAATGATATCCAAATCAAACCTGTCTTCATAAAAAACTACAACAATAACTTATTATCCGAGAAAAGATTGTCTAGCTCAATAAGCAAAAAATTATTTTGCAACGACGCATGGCTTGTGATAAAAAAAAATGCCTTCAGTTTTGAAGTTAACACTTAGCACGTGTAAAGATATGTTGTGTTAAAATGTAAAGCATGGGAAGAAAGGTTGCAAAACATTGAAGCAAATTACCCGTCCGCTTGTGATTTCTCAAACATCACACGTTCAATTCTAATGTTAAATTTTCACCCTTTGCCCAGAAATAATGAGTAGCCAAGTGAGCTAACTGAGAAATATGAGAGCAGAATACATTAATCTAAATGAAAATACATGCAAGTGAACAAGTTGGGGCTTGGTAATCAAACTCATTAAACAAGTTCCCAATAACTGTATTAGCATGTAAAGAGGAGTTACAATAATGATAAACACCAACACATAATGATCCGTAATAAGAAAGGAAAATAGTACCGATTCAATGATATTGAGAGCTTCTCGTGAGGCTTGATGTTCCCTTCCCCCGTCACAAGTGATGAAAAATCCTTGTACGCCAGGGCGTAATGGATATGAACCCTTCTTCTTCACAGGCTTCTGAAACAGCAATAACAGGTTCAAATTTACAAACAAGAAGGCGAAAGTGTGTTAGGGAACAAAAAAAAGGTAAGGTAAATCATGGGGAGCCAAACATAAAAGTAAGAGAACAGAGACATTTTGAGGAAGATAACGCTTTCTCTTGTTGCCCTTGGTGGCAGCATCAGTGTTACCGGTCTGCTTACTCTCCGACGCCATAGTTTCACTCGAGAAGTTCGCAGTTCACAACTTGTTAACCGCTCTCAATCATGTAACCTATGTTTCAGATTGAGTCAGAGCATTTTCTTCGTTTTTTTTTTAATTAAAAAAACCAAGTAGAATAAATTTAAAAACATTAAATTAAGGGTCTGTAATTTATTTTGTTTAAATATTAGGTCTTTAATTAATTTGATCCCTTATAAACCTTTCGTCATTGAGCGGAGAAATCGTTTTTTTAATTTATACATTTTATAAACTTTATAAAATTTCTTTTATTTCATTTAATACCATTCTAACACGTGTAATTTTATAAATGAGATTTTATAAATGTTATAAATTAAAATTATTGGATTAAACCACAAATGCTCAATTTAAACAAAATCTTATTTTCAACACTTACCTACACGTTAAAGATGCTTTTCCATTCACTTCTGACAAATATCATTGGATTAAAAGGTAAATTTATTTTGACAGTCTTCGTAATATTACCTTGAGAGTATTAAAATATAATAATATTATTATATCAAAATTTTAAAGGTTAATATTATTTTTTTAATAGAAGGAGAAATATTATTATATTTTAAAATTTTTAAAACGATGTTAAACCTAAAAAAATTCCAGAACGACATTACTTATAAAGATAAATTTTAACGATTTATACTTTGACCTAATACCATTTAATGAGTTCAAGCGCTGGTTTTAGGACATTGCATCAACTATATAAAGATGGTAATTCGTTACTCATCAAAGGTATCATCATCCTGGTTAATATCATCTGATTCAAACATAATATTGCACTACACCAAGGGAAGATCACACAGCCAACCACAACCATTAGAGAAATCCGTAGAATGCTACTCTTCCATTATAAAATATATTTAATTAATTTAATTATATTAAAAAAAATTAGTTAAGTTAAGTAATATGACATAATTTTTTAAAAAAAATCTTAATTATCTTCTTTAATTATTTTATGTCTCTTTTATTTGATTATAATTAAAAGAGTATCTATAGAGATAATTTAGGAAACATCTGATAAAATAAGAATTGTGTCTTCTATTTAAGATTAAGATTAACTCCTTAATTAAATAATATATTTAAGACCGGATGAATATTTTTTTGGAATTTTTTTGTTATATAAATTTTTGGATAGGGGTTAGACTCACCCACTATCTAATGGTAGGGCGAAATCTCCCTTCTTCCTAAACGATACTAATATCAGGTAAGACGAGCCATCTATTACCCTCAGGCGTAAACCTAAGCACCTAAGAGTTAGGATATTTCCCAAATGCCTCGACTGGAATCATAATAAAGTGACACTTTTCAAAGATCGAATACGCTCTAAATAATAGTATGTCTTATTATTTCACTAATTAAACTTAAGCCATCTATTACCTTTCACTAATTTAAGATCGGATGAATATTTTTTTGGAATTTTTTTGTTATATAAATGTTTAGAAAGGGGTTGGACTCACCCACAATCTAATCGCAGGGCGAAGTCTCCCTTCTTTCTAAGCGATATCAATGTTAGGCAAGACGAGCCATCTATTACCCTCAGACGTAAACTTAAGCACCTAAGAGTTAGGATATCTCTCCAAATGCCTCGACTAGAATTATAATAAAATGATACTTTCTAAAAATCGAATATGCTCTAAATGATATTATGTCTTATTCTTTCGCTAATTAAACTTAAGAACGATGGATTTTTTTTTGGGAGGGAATTAACATAGAGGAACAAGGGTTCACACATACGACTTGATGAAACAAACCCTAATAGAAGATTGTACTATCTGGGCCCAATAAACCTTAGGGTCATTTCATGTACAGAAGCATTGTTTTATTCTTTATTGTACAATACGTGTCACATGGTTATACATTCTATGGTTCAATGCCCCCTATAAATATGAATAAAAAAACCCTTTACTATGTTAAGCCACCATTACACAAACATTATCTCCACTCACGTTCAAAAGCTGAATCCTTGTTCAGTTGGAAATTTTGACATCTGGGGATGGATTATCATGCATCACAAGCTAAAAAGAAGGAAGCACAAAACCAGATGCTAGACTTACATACGTTTTCCATCATGGTTCTCTCCTTTAGACTTTCATATGGAATAAAAATGATCCTAACAATGATGGCTTCTACCTTCAATGTCTCAAATCCACCCCATCTAGCCTATCATTGACCAAGGACATACAAAAGATCTATATGTTGGTCATCTATTTATTGATGATAAATATATTCGTTCAAACTACCATGATACTGTTAGTATGATGGTAATAAATCTCTAATGTCGCTTATAATATTTTAACCTCTCAAATGTACATTTTTTTTTCTATGGGTCATTAGATTCTACATAAAATAAATGACATTTTGATATCTTAGAAAAAAAATATGGTGTGATTTTAATTTTTTTTTTTATGATTTTTTAAAGAATAAATTAAAATTACCTAATTTTAGAGTATTTTTCTTTAAAAAATATAAAAAAATTAAAACTGTACTATTTTGTACCCATAATATAAGGTACTCATTTTATGTAGAATTTAATGATCTATAGGAAAAAGAAAACAAAAATTAGAAAGTTGGGATAATTGAAGAGCCATTAGGGAGAGTATCAGAGAAGGGGTATTGGAGGTGACCTTTCTTTTTAATATTTGTGCTGTTCAGATTCCTTTTACAACTTAATAGCTCGGCATTTAGTTCTACTACTTTTACTGCTATGTAAAATTTTATTCATATTAATTGACCATTTTTTCCTTATATAAGAAAAATACATGAGATTTTTTTTTATTTTTTTTTTGTTACAAGAGAGGGTTAAACCCAAATTACAATAATACAACTATAGGGAAACAATTCCCAATCTCTCTTTGGCTACTAATGCCTCCATACTTGGGGGGCAAACTCCCAAAAAACATGATCTAGATAGTCCCTGCTTTGCTAAAGCATCAGCAACTTGATTGTGATTCCTTGGAACATAATTAATTTGAACATCCCATTCCCGGCTCAGTAAGGACCGAATTTGTAATATCAAGAGACTGTACCCATACTTATTCTCTACAAGCGGGATAGAATGTACTATATTTTTTGCATCGGACTCCAATATGATCTTCTTGAGACCCAAATCCCATGCCAATGATAGACCCTTAAAGATTGCCCATTGCTCCGCCTCCATGATAGTACAAGGGCCAATAGTATGAGTAAATCCCGCTATCCAATTCCCAGCATAGTCCCGAATTACCCCTCCACACCCAGCCTTTGTCTGAGTCCTTGCAAGAGATCCATCAACATTGACTTTGAAATATTCCTTCGGTGGGGTTTCCCATTTAAGACCTGGGTTAGTTATCACATCCTGTACAATATGGTCTTGTTGGCATACGAACCTTCTCCAAACCTGTTTTAATACTACTAGAGGCTCTCGAGGCTTAACGAATTCTGCTTCAAACATAGACTTATTTCTCCATTTCTATAAATGCCAAATCCCAACACCCCATATCAGCTTCCAATTATCATACTCCACTAAACCCATATTATTCTTTAAATTCATTGTAAACCAGTTCCTCAAATCTGTTGAGAAGAACTGATTATGATAATCGGGTTTTATGCACATGCACCATAGTTCTTTGGCATACCCACAGTCCCTCAGAATATGTAAAGTATCTTCTACCCCTTGATTACATTGCTGACAAATTGCTGATGAACTTGATCATTTGCTTCTCCAATCATTTGTGGGAAATCGATTGTTGAATGCAATCCACATAAATGTTCTGATACGCTTCGCCCCTTCCCATTTCCATATTTCCTTGAATGTTGTGTTAAAAGAATTGGCAGGTGGTTGTTCTATCATATAGTAGACACTTTTTACTGTAAACCTGTCATCATTAGTTGCATTCCAAACTAGCACATCCAACCCCTCCTCTTGTCTCGGTGGAAACACTGTCAATAACTTATGGAAAACATGACTTGGAACTAGATTAGCCATCCTCGTGAAATCCCAAGTACCATCGACGACCCAATCAACAATGTTACTATCATTCTCTTCAGTTGTAACAGATCTCTTACACATGTCCTTAATGCTCTTATCTTGATACAACCACTTGTCATTGAGGAAGTTAACCCTCTGACCATCTCTAATATGCCATCTCATGCCCCTTTCAACGTTCACCTTTTGTTCTACAATAAATTTCCATAATGCCGAATCACCTTTCCTAGCTTCCAGTAAACTCTCCTCATTGCGTAGCATATATTTATGTAACAGAACTTCAGCCCATAACCCCTTTGTACCTTGTACCAAATGCCATGCTATCTTTGTTTCGCACGCATTATTTAGAACATTTAATCTTTTGAAACCAAGACCTCCATGTGTTTTGGGTCTGACAATTTGGTCCCACCCAATTGGATGATAACCATTACTATTACCAGAGTGAGCCCAGATGAATTTCCTTTGTAAGCTTTCAATTTCATGACATATTGAAATAGGTAATCTAGCTACCTGCATAGGATACATTGGAATTGTACTTATAACAGATTTAGCTAGAGTAATTCTGCCTGCAACTGTTAAAGTTTTCTCCTTCCACCCCTGCAGTTTTGATTTCACCCTGTCTATAATACAATTGAAAGTTTCTGTTGGTTTCCTCCCTCTGATGAACGGAAACCCCAGATACTTCCCAATATCGCTAGAGACATCCATACCACTCCTCCTACTAATTCTGCTCTTTGTACTGTTAGTTACCTTTGGCGAGAAGAAGATAGAAGATTTGCCTTTATTAACTTTTTCTCCCGATGCGCCACAAAAAATATCTAAACAATCCAGCATACAATTAGCTTGTTCCTCTGTAGCAACTCCAAATAGGAGTAAATCATCTGCAAACATCAATTGAGAAACTTTTGGGTCGCCATTTCCAATTTGAACCGGTTTCCAAGCTCCAGAATTAACTGCATCATTTATAATATGAGACAATCTGTCCATACACAAAACAAACAAAAGTGGTGAAATTGGATCTCCTTGTCGAAGACCTCTTTTAGGAAAGAAATATTCATTTTAAAAACCATTCCAAAGAACATTATATGAAACTGAGGAAACACAACTCATAATTAAATTTATAAACTCATTGTCAAACCCCACATTGCTCATAAAGTTTTCAACTTGTGGCCCTCATATATAAGTTGTTTTTTTAATTTAGTCTTTTTACAGAATTACCTTTTAATTTGGTTTTTAAAATTCTATCCAAAAAAGTATTTTTAAATAAAATGATAATCAAGTCTTTTATTTGAAAATTCATGACACATAAGATCTAAAGCTCTTAACTGTCACAAAAAAACAAACTTGATAGATTAAAATACTCTTGTTAACTACTCTTTCGATTCTTAGTATAAGATCTATTTGACTAATCTGATTAAATTAAGTAAGTTAGTTAATATGATATGGTTTTTCTAAAACACCCAAATCATTTTTCTTAACTCCCTCCCTTTCCTCTCTTACTTGATTATTATTAAAAGCGTATCAATATGGGTAATTTGAGAAAAAAGTTGATAAATATATGAATAGTCTTATATTTAGGATCAATATCAACTCTCCAGTTAGGTCTTATATTAATGACCAAAGGAGTAGTAGATAAGTTAAGTTCAATTGTTGATCAAGTAAGGATATTTTTATTTCTTAGGTTTTTTTTTTTCACTTGAGGGTTAAAGACCTTGAACTTTGTGTGTCATTTTACAAATTTAAAAAATCTGTCATTAATTTCTTCACAAGGGACTTGGCAGTCATTTTTCCTTTTTTTTTTTCTGGACCACTGTCTTTTAGATCAATCCATCCAATCATTGTTGGAAAGTATTTCTGACTTTTTGATTCTCACAAACACATGTTGATTTCCCTTGTTAATCTTGGCCTAACAATTAACATTAACTAATTATGTAAGAAGCCCATAGCTTCTTTTTAAACAAAATTTTGAACAAAAGAACTCTAGTGAAAATAGGGTTTGTAGTTGGCATCTAAAATACTCTCAAGTTCAAATATTTTGGGCAAGTAAATAGACTTCTTTTTAATTGTTTTCTATATTAAAATTTGGTCAAATCCAATAAAGATTGGGTATAATGAAAAATATTAGTTTTTCACAACATAACGAACTAATGTTTAAATTCCATAAAATATATACCCATATTTATTGTCCCAACACTGTCTGATTATGATTGAACCCAATAAAAGACACCTATGCTTCAAAATATCAAAGAAAAATCTATATCCTTTTGATCGCATTAGGACTTGGGAGTAAGACTAATTCAATTCAAATACTAATTGTCATGAAACCATGCTTTAACCCTTACATGAGTAACTAAGTGCAATCTTCAATCAATAATCCTTTTGTTTTTAATTAGAGGGACAAGTACTAACTATTTGAAATTATAAATAGGATCAAAATCACAACCTCCTACTTATATGAGAGTTTACAAGCCACTAACCACAAATCTATTGACAATCAACTGCCTTCGCAAAAACAAAAACAAAAAAATACTAAAAGAAAACTGCACCATTTGCATCCGTAGGGTAATAAAACTAGAACAAAACATCTCACAATGACACTGACTTGGCTTGTCATGTGTATAGTGCATGCATGTACAATTTTTCTTCTGTACAAAAATAAATATTTTGGGCATATAATTAAATGTAGTTGTAATAAAAGTGATGGCGAAGCCATATACAAAAAGCTGGTTACTGATTACATAATCATGATCAAATAAAAAACCTACAGCTGCAAGGGGCTACAACAGGAACATTTTCACTTACAGCAACTAGGTCAAGTTCAAATATTATAATAACAGATATACATTTCTTTTGGTAATTGTATATGAAATAACTTTCCTCTAGATACAGCAAGACAGCAAGTTAGCAAAAAATCAGAACATAGATTCACAAATCAAGATCTCATGTTCACAACTTTTGTAACATCTCCAAACAGGATGCATCAAGCCATGGCTGAAATGCTCCTCCCTGGGGCAAATGCTGCAATTTACACAAAGATTGTGAGCAGCTAATAACTATCATTAACGTATACATTATGTAAAATTAGGAATTGATGCACTAATTGGCCAAAATTTGGAGTCAAAGTGGCTTAAGCACGAGTTCTAGAGTTTGAGTCCTTGTGAATGTAAAAAATACCTTAGGGAGAGTTACTTCCAATCAGGTCCGACAATACTTGAGTCTAACCCAGTCAAATAGCCATATCAAAAGAAAAAAAAAAATACAGCATCTAGGCATGGAACTAGGTCCACCTCATTTTAAAAAAAAATCTATTTGGGCCCAAGTTCATCTTTCTAGACTTAAGGCTTGAATGTAGATCAATAGCAAGCCCAAGCCTTACTCTATGTTTGGATGAAGGGAGAAATGGGAAGAAAATAAGGAGGAAGAGAATATTAGGAAGAAAATTTTCAAAAATGGTACTCCTTCGGTCCTTAATATAAGAACTAGTTGATTTTTTTAGATAGATTAAGGAAGTCAAATAAATCAGTTAATTATAATTTAATATAAGAGCTAGTTGACTAATTTGAGTAGATTAAGAAGTATATATTATGAATTCGTCTCAAGGGTTTGGATTTGGTCATAATTAATTGATTTATTTGACTTCCTTAATCTTCCAAAAAAAAGTTAACTAGACCTTATATTAAGAACTAGAGAAGTAAATAAAATATATCTACTATTTTTAGGAGCTTTCCCTCTTAGTATTATAATTTTCTTCCCATCCAAACATAGGGTTAGTATTCAATTTGAGCCCATGTAAAGCATATAACAATGGCAGTGGTTAACTGACAGGAAATTGTTTCCATATTTTACTTTTGAGAAAACTTCTCCAAGGAAAAAATTATAAATATTTTCAAACAATACAAACCCTAAATGAAGCCAAAACATACATTCTTAAAAAAAAGGAAGTAACAAGAAAAGGAATCCCTAATGTTGAGCCTTAATGGAAGGCATGGGCTGTCCTGTGCTTTCTCTGTTTACGTATGAAATAGGCCCCTCATTGCCTTCTGAGAACATTGACCAAATGGCTTCCCTTCCCCTTCATGCAATCAAACTTTATGAACTCTCAAACCAAAGAATTTGTACCCTTTAAACCATTTCTTCTTCTATCCCACTCCTTCCAATCTTCAAAAACATTGAACATGTTTGAAGGCAATAAAGCCCACCACCTCAAAGTAAATCTTAAGCAATTAAATTAAGCTGTTTCACTCCCCATAATTCTAGCTGAAAAATTAAAGGAAAATTTGTTTATGTGATAAACCGACGAACAATGAATATGTCACACTTGTAAAAGGTTATGTTGGAAACCAAAACCAAAATGGAAAGCCATCCCTATTTTCTCTGTTCTGCCCCTAATTGACTAGATTGGTTCAACTTCCCTCTATTCTTCCTCTTTTGTGTATCTATGTATGTGTGGCCCTATATCAGTCTGAAACAACAGATCCAAGACATTTGAAATTATTAACTTACCTCCAACCAGTAAAAAAATCCACGTAAGAGAAATAGAACCTTATGTGGTTCCTTGACTTGATTAATTGCCTTTTGTAGACCTGCAAAATTATGAAAAAGTTAGATTACTACAGGACAATTGAGATATTTGCATATACGGAATTATACACAATAAAAGAACCTCAAAACGTGGGATAACAGAAGACATTCCAAAAAGTAACTAGTGAAATCAATTCTGCATCAGGTAATTCTACTACTATAGTCCATCACACTGATCATTAAAAAGCAGTGACACTCTTCCACAAAAATTTAGCAATAATTACATAAATGCAGCAGTCAAGTCCCTCTATCACTGAAGAAGGCACGGTCCTTGAATGATCATTGACACAAATAAAGAGGGAAAAAGTTACTCCCTACTATTTTATCTTTTGTATCCAATGATTGAGTCATCAGTTCAAATGATTACATGAGTTATACCCAATGCAACTGTTTTTTAAAATGGAAGAAAAAGAACCATTGAACCTTACCACGGTGCATTTTAAGATATGATGTTGTATTATCACCACCTTCCTTTGGACGATCTTTTGTCACCCCATAGCGCATATCTCTATGTAGCCCTTTTTGCCTTTCGTGAGATGCTACTTGCAGAAGTTTATCAAGCTCCTTTTGGTTATAAGGCCTTTTAAGTTCTTCGATGAGTACTTCTCTATAAGGATTAGAAGCACAAGACATCAAGCTTTCTTTATGATTCCTTTCATCTGCAAGGCACTAAACACAAAAGACATAAAAGAAATTATAAAAAAAAATTGTTTCTAAAACATTCTAATCGGGTGGATATATGCAATTGCAATCCAAATTGCAAAGTATGAATATTACAGTTATCACTGCCCAAGAAAAAGACACTTACAGATGCTGCTTGTTGACTAGGATCCAAAATAATTGGTTCAGAATCAGTGGAACTTTGATCGCATTCCTCCTCATATACCACTGTGACACCATTTTCAGGCATGTAAATCAAATTGTCACCATTTGTACTAACAGATTTCAGGAATAGTTGGTAACTTTTATCCACAATATTGCACAACTCTTTGCTGTTGCACTTGTGTTTAGCCACATAAGAAGCACCCAAACCTTGTCTTGCTTTAGGAAGTTCGGTTGCCTCATCGGAAACTTGTAATTGTAAATTCTGCCTAACTGCTGAACGTTTTTCTTCTGAATTCTTCCTAACCTTAGACTCCCGAAATATTTGCCAGTCTTCATCTACAACATCACCCAACACTTCACCGTGGTGCTTTTTGTGGGCTGCAAGATGATCATCTGAGCATTGCCTAGAATTAGGGAGTTCTGTTGCCTCATGAGGGACTTGTAAGTTCTCCTTAACCTTTGAACTCCTTTCTTCTGATTCACTTACCCCATATTTCATTCTGATAGCCCTTTCAGGAATACAAATCAAACGGTCACCATCTAGCCTTGATGAGTTCAGAAATAATTGGTAATCTTCATCTTCTATACCACAATGATTTTCATGATTGTGCTTGGCCACATGATAAACATCTGAAACTTGTCTTGGTTTAGAGGGTTCAGTTCCCTCACTGAAAACTTGTACATTCTGCCTAGCTGCTGAACGTTTTTCTTCAAAAGTCTCAGGATTCAGAAATATTTGCCAGTCTTCATCCTCAACATCACTCAGCACTCCATTGTGGAGCTTGTTCTTGGCCACATGATAATCATCTGAGCATTGCCTAGAATTAGGGCGTTCTGTTGCCATATGAGGGACTTGTAAGTTCTGCTTAACCTTTGAACTCCTTTCTTCTGATTCACTTACCCCATCCTTCATTGTGATAGCCCTTTCTGGCATACAAATCAAATGGTCACCATCTACCCTTGATGAGTTCAAGAATAACTGGTAATCTTCATCATCAATATCACGCGGAACTTCATTATTGTGCTTGGCCACATGATAAACGTCTGAAACTTCTCTTGCTTTAGGGGGTTCAGATTCAGTTGCCTCATTGAAAACTTTAAAATTCTTCCTAACTGCTGAACGTTTATCTTCTGAATTCTTCCTAAACTCAGAATCCAGAAATATTTGCCAGTCTTCATCCACAAAATCACTCAACACTTCACTGTGGCGCTTGTTATTGACCGCACCATAATCATCTGAAGCTTGTCTTGAATTAGGGAGTTCAGCTCGCTCAAAGGGAACTTGTAAGTTCTGCCTAACCTTTGAACTCTTTCCTTCTGATTCACTTCCCCCATATTCTATTGTTATATCACTTTCTGGCATATAAACCAACTTGTCACCTTCAATCCTTGATGAATTCAGGAATAATTGGTAATCTTCATCATCATCCTCATGCAGAATTTCACTATTGACCAAATCATGCAATCTCTCTTCTTGTCCTTCATACTTCATACCAAATAACTGGTTATCAGCAAAGACTTTTAATATGTATGACTTATCAGCCTCCCTTAAATTTTCCAAGGAAATTTTATACTGAGCATCTATGTCATCATCATTATCACTTTCATGGCTTGTGTTAACATCAATATCATAAGCAATAATATTATTATCATTGACGACATCAACAAGTAAATCAACGTTATCTAAAAAGAATTCGTAATCCTCATCCACTTCCTCCTCCAAAATATGACCCCTGTTCTCAGCATTTTTCACAACTTCATCGCCACAACTCCCCACTTTTTTCCTTTTAGCATTGGCATTGTAATTGTGTTCCATCATCTCACTGGCAACATACCTTCTCTTCAATCGCCTCATCAATCTAATATTATATTGAGGAACTTCCCAATTCTCTGTAAGATGAGAATGTTCCCGCTTGATCGTACCTTTACTAAATCCCATTCTGCTTTAAGCAGAGCAACCCCACCTTTCTTTGGAAACTAAATGCTCTCTAAGAACATGACCAAAACAAAAGATAAACTGATCATTCATCACATTGGAGAACAAAATAAGAGACCTAATTAAAAAAGAAAAAAAGAAAAAAACTCGCCAACACTTAGAACTGAAATCAAAACAACAGAAATAAAAACGTCATTTCGTATAAAGTATGTTAAACAAAGACAAGCAAAGACTATGAAGAAAACCAAAAAGAAGGCCAGTTGAGCAAGAGCGAAACTCAAAGTCAGCCACAAAGAGATGCAAACAGATATTCTCATAAAAACTCTGGTGCCCAAAATAATAACATTCCGACATTTCATAGACCTCATAACGAAGTTCAAATGCAATTCTCAGCCCCACAATAAAAGCATAACAGCGCAATGCTATGGCGTTACTGACACAAGAACCTAATGTAATAGGTTCAAAAAGAACCTACTGAGAATCAAAGCATCAACCGCGGATTTAGAAGAAGCCCAGATTGTTCCTCGATTTAATGGCTTGATCTTGATGAATGTTGCTCAGAGGAAGAAGAAACGATAGTTTCTACGGTATAACGGTGACTCAACTCTATAGTAGTCGATTCAGTGTGTTCGTCAGACTGTTGAGTTGCTCATGCTGGAGAGGAAGGAAGAAAGAAAAGCAAGTACCAAAGCAAACGGTTCCTATTCTTGACACAATAATAATAATAATACCAACAACAAATTTATTTTTTTAAATATTTTTATTTATCTTAAAACCACATAAAAAATACAATACACATAATCATACATGATTAAACAATTTGATAAAATAGATGTAAGTAACCTGATAAAATAGAGTCCTAAAGAAAATATCAGTTTGGTACTTATGTCAAGCCAACAATCTTATTATTAAAAGAAATTAAAAATTTTATATTGTGTATAATACAATATTCATCATTAAAACAAAAATATGAGAATTTTGCAAAATAATATTCACAAAAATTGCAATTATTTATTTTTTGATAGAATACAAAATCTTGCCAATAGTCATTAATTCGTGTTTTAGGTGCTATTTAATTATATTAAGATTTTTTTAACATAGCATATTCACAAAAATTGCAATTATTTATTTTTTGATAGAATACAAAATCTTGCCAATAGTCATTAATTCGTGTTTTAGGTGCTATTTAATTATATTAAGATTTTTTTAACATAGCATATTAGGATTTATTTATTATTTTTAGGTCATTAATCTTTTAACTTAAATCTCAAAATATTATTTAATCTCCACTATATCATATCGCCTTCCGTCTGATTTATACACCTTGAAAATCTTTTTTAATATCTTTCTAACTATCTTTAAAATTAGATTATTTTAAATAATCTAATATATTTTTATATCTTTAAATATTTAAAAATATATCATATTTTTCGATATCTTTCCTTATATTTTTATATCCTTAATCTCTTACTAACTATCTTTAAAATTATATTATTTTAAATAATCTGATATATCCGTAAATATTTAAAATATATCATATTTTTCGATATGCTTAAAATGATGTATTTAAATTTAAACGTTTTTCAATATATTTTCATTTTAATTCAATTAAATAATAATTATTGAACAAAATTCTAAATTGACTAATTTTTTTTGAATTTAAAACATAAATAATTCAAGAATTTCGAATTAATTATGTTAATCATATATAGTCAGAATTGAATTGGTAAATACTAATGATTCCACATTTATGAAAATAATGTATAATAAATGATTTTGATTTTTGAATAATGAATAAGCTTTTTAATCAGTTAAAGGAATTTTAAATCTACCAGTATTATTGTAAATTAATTTGATCATGTAAATTTAAATATTTAGATATATTGAATTTTATGTTACATCTTTTTATGTTAACTTTAAATTTTATTTGATTATTCAAATCAAACCAATCGGATTGAATTAATCTTATAATATTTTTTAAGATATAATCCATATTTTTTTATTTACTAATATCATTATTATATCAAAGGCCTTTATAAACAAACCTCCCTCAAATTGAAATTATCCTTCAATAATTCAAATTATCCTTTTAATCATATCCATCACATATCCACCTATCCTTTCCTATACAATAATTACAATAATTAATGTGAATATTTTCCAATTGATAATTTGTAATTTTGTAATTAAATTTGAATATTGTTAGTAAAAATTTCTTCATGGCATCTCCTCATGTTTTAATTTTTGAATACCTGATTGAAGAAAATACATCTCCTCATATTTCAAACTTGGAAGGCTCGATCTAAGAAGATAGCTTTCATATCAGAATTACTGTTGAAGAACATGGGAACATGGGCGTTTCAACTTATGCAGAAAATCTTGAGATAACATTTTGAAGTGCTTGACTCTCCTTTCGCCATGCCTTGCAACGAAGTACTACAAAATGTTCCAGAATTTCTTCATACAGCGTTATCTCACTATCTTTCCGAATGCAACTTATAGTATTTGGCATTTGAAATCACATCTTATTATCGAGAGAAACTACCAATCCTCGCTTAATACCATTTAATGTGCATTTTTATGTTGATTATGCTTTTGCTCAATATACAACTATGTTTTATGTCCTTCAATCTGCCTCTATACATGAAGACCATCAAGATATAATAGATATTGGTGATGATTCGGAAATCTATCAAGTCATAGATTAATCCATGTAACAATAGTCCTTGGTTCCAGCATCACAAGAAGCCGTGACATCATTGAAGAAAATAAAAATGACCCATGAAAAACTAGAGGCAAACTATGCAGTATTTGCTTAGAAGAATTTGGTGGTGGTGATGATGATGATATATCAGCAACATCGTGTGATCATATTTTATCACAATACTTGTAAAATGGCTTCAAACAAGTCATACGTGTCCACTGTATCGCTATCAAATTTCATCGTCTTGATATTTATTGGTAAAATATTCTTTTGATTTATTGGTGAAATAAACTTTAAATTTATTTTATTAATTTATTAATTAATTACTCGATGCTTTTGTTCTTACTCATGCTTGCTCATGGGACCAATCACTCCCAATTCATGGCAGAAACTTTTCCGTTTCTTATAATGTGAAAAGAAATTTGAAAAAAATAGGAAAAATGAAAAAAAAAACTCTAAAAAATAATAAATTTTAAATCAGATATATTAATAATAATATATATGGTGTCAACAACACAAAATCTTACTGCATTTACCATTTTCAGAGTTTTTTTTGTTATTTCCCAAAAAAATATTAGGGAAAATTCTAAAAAATGATAATTTTTTTAAAATTCTCTTTTTAATATTCTCTTCACACTATTTCCCTCATTTTCCTTCATTGCAAACATAAAAAGATCAGAATAAGAAGGAGGACAAAGTACAACGTTAGGTTCTTGAAGGAAGATGAATGATTTGCTATTGCTTTTTCCATACATTGAATTGTTTAACGTAAAATACATTTCTAATTTTTCAAAAAAATATGTATTTTTAATTTGAAAATGTTTCAAAATTAAATAAGAGAGCACATAACTTGCTTTTCATAAAATTAATATTTTGAAATAAATTATGATATCGTTGGCCAAATATAAATTATAATATTGACTTTTTTGGGTGAAAATAATAATATTGTATTAATAAATAGCAATGAATAAAAATCTTCATCAGTTATGAATAGCAATGAGTAAATTTATGGAATCAAAAAAGCTTTGACTGGAGCTTAATGATATTAGTTATGAAGTTTATAAAAAAAAAAAAGATTTGCCTATTGATTTACATTAATTTTATTAGGAGAAAATTTCAAAAAAAAATATCACTTGAATTTTAAAATCCTAAATCAGGAATTACTATAAAAATGTATTGTTATTTGTTTTACAATAGTAGTCAATATGTTATAAAGTGTAGTATACAAACTGATTTAGAATTTTAAATTTAAGCTGTATTTTTTTTAAAATTTTCCCTTTTATTAAACATTTAAAATAGTATATAAATGAATTAGTATAATCTGATGGGATTTTATTGAAACTTACACTACATATTAATCATTAATCATCAATATCATGGGTGACACAAATTTCACAAAAGGTGGGTTTTATTAGGAAAATTAGCCATTTATATTAATTTTTGAAATTCATAATCGATTTTAACAATATATTAAATATTTTTGAATTGTGACAATAATTGAAAGCTTAGAACAATAATCTGGCAGCTTTAAACCCAAATACATGTACATGCAAAGAAAATTGATGGCATAAATAGTACTTAGAAGAGTATTAATGAACTTAAAGAAGGCTTGTTTGGAGTTCAAAAAGCATTATTTGATATTAAACCAAACCCATTAACTTTAACTAAGTCATTTTTTCTATTTAGTTTTCAAATTTTTCGTTTTAAAATAAGGTCATGTGCGAATAGTCATTAATTAGGGTTTTAGGTGCCATTTAAATTATATTAGGATTTATTTATTTGTTTAGGCGATTAATCCTTTAGCATAAAGCTCAAAATATTATTTAATCTCCACTATATCATATTGCCTCCCGTTATCTAATTTATACGTTTTGAATTTTTTTTAATCTCTTGCCAACTATCTTTAAAATTATATTATTTTAAATAATCTAATGCCATTTTATAACCTTAAATATTAAAAATATATCATATTTGTTTAATATATTTGATTATCTTCCGTAATCTATGATCTATTAAACCTTTTCACATCAATTAGATTATTCAAACAATCTAATTAAAAATATCCTTCAATAGTTCAACTCATCCTTTTAATCATATCCATCATATATCCATCCTTCATTTCCTATACTTATGCTTTTAGGTTTTAGGGTTGAAATTAAGTTTTGGGAGAATTTTAGCTAGGTCTTGTGGAAGGAATTAAATTGCAAAAAAATCTTGGAAAATAACAAAATTATTGTGAAGTCCTATAGGCCATGAGATTAAGTTTTCTCCAATTATAAAAAAACATAATTGCCCCTCTGTATTCCATTCTGTAGAAACACCTTCTTCTTTCACTTCCTCATGTCTGAAACACCTTCTCTCACAGCCACTGGTGGAAAATGGGCAATCGAAATCCCCATTTTTAAACCGGTCCATGCGGAGACGGTTTTAAAAAAATGAGCGGTGGTATTTTTGTAAATAAAATGAAATATTCACACCGTATTTACTCATGAACGATGTGGAAATATTTAGTCCGGTTTAGATTTTTACTTTCTACAGCGGATTTTATAGAGACCGATGTGGAAATATTTTGTCCGGTTTAGATTTTTACTTTCTACAGCGTATTTATATTGACCGAGGTGAAAATATTTAGTCCGGTGTCTGTTTTATTAAAAAATTAAATTTTTACACCGGTTTTAAAATTAACCGATTTAAATATAAACACCCGGTGCAGCTTCGTCTTATCCGCCTCTTCAGTTTCCTGTCTATGCTTTCCCGCTCGCTTTCTTTATTTGTCAGACCGTTCATTTCACTTCTTGGGTTCCCAACGTTTGTAGTCATTATGATAGAAGGCCAATTGCATTCTTCTATATTCTTATTGATCATGAACGTTAACCATATATATATATATGTATACCATTCTTCTGTTTTATTTTTTTTTCATCTATCTGACTCCTCCAATGGCCTCTTCCTCAAGCACGCCTCCTTCTCCGCCCAACAAAAGAAACAGAGACGACTTTGAAGACAAACATCCTGATCCTCACCCTTCTGTTCCTTCTCCTCCTCCCCTGGTTGTGACTCTGATGGAGAGACTTGAGGAACTCATACTGCGCTTCAATGGGCTGGAGGACTCCGTGGAAGAACTGAATCACAAAGTTGACAGACTGAAAGCAAGTTTCAGGGATTTCCGCTCAGAAGTTCGCCGCCATCAACCCCGTGATAGCTTCTTTAATCCTGTTGATCTCACCCAATCTGATGACTCCCAAAACTCCGAGTCTGATGAGTAGTGAAAGATCGCAACTTTTATATATTCTGATGTATATATTTTTTGTGTAAAAGTTGATGACATGGCTGGTCTCTGGAAGTAGAAAAAAAAACTGATATATTTTACACTGGTCCATATATATTGACCGGTGTAAAGTATATTATAAATAAACTGATATATTTTACACCGGTCCATATATAGTGTCCGGTGTAAAATATACTATAAATACAACTTTTATATTTATATCTACACCGGAGTAACATTTTATCCAGTGTATATTTTCTTATTTTTTTCCCAAATACTCTTTTATTTGGTACATTTCTCGCGCCTTCCATCTCTCATTTTTCCCTGGTTCGCGCGTTAAGACTTCTCGGCGCTTCACGGACAGTGAGTTTTGTTTTGAACTCCTCTCGCGAACTGAAAATTTATTCTCTCCATGCATTGGCTGCATCGTAATGGTTTAATTTCTTGTTTTCTGCTTTTCTAGTTCTTATAGTCTTCCACAAATATGGATCGTAGTTGGATTAATGCTAAACGAACAAGTGTTGAGTATGCTGAGGGGGTGAAGGAGTTTTTGGATTTTGCTAAACGGAATGGTGATGATGACAATGGAAGGTTTTATTGTCCTTGTGTGAGTTGTTTGAATGAGAGGAAACAAAGTCCTGCTGATATTTACACTCATCTAATTTGCGAGGGGTTTTGCAAGAGTTACACGGTATGGGTATGGCATGGTGAACAGGTGGAACAGACCTTTGACGATGACATGGATACTGATGATAGAGTAGAGGACATGATTCGTGATGTTGGAGAAGATGCTTTTATGCGGTCATACGCATATGGTAATATGTGCAATGATGCAGAAAAGCCTCTATACCCAGGGTGCAGAAAATACAACCTGTTGAATGCAGTATTGAGATTGGTAAGTGTGAAAGCTCGGCATGGGTGGAGTGACAGTAGTTTTTCAGAATTGCTTGACTTGTTACAGGACATGTTTCCTGAAGAAAATGCTTTACCCAAACGCTATTATGATGCGAAGAAAATAATAGGTCCTTTAGGCATGCAGTATAGAAAGATTCATGCATGCCCAAATGATTGCATATTGTACAGGAAAGAGTTTGAAGATGAGGAGAAGTGTCCAATATGTAAGACACCAAGGTACAGATCAAACAACTCTCCTGCCAAGTTGTTATGGTATCTTCCAATTTTACCAAGGTTTAAGCGACTTTTTTCTAATGAAGATGATGCAAAGAAATTGTTATGCATGCAAATGAAAGGATTAATGATGGAAAGATTCGTCATCCTGCTGACTCTTTGCAATGGAAGAAGATTGATGACTTATTTCCCGAGTTCGGCAATGAACCACGAAACCTAAGGCTTGGACCCTTATAGTAGCCTTAGTAGTATCCATAGTTCATGGCCCGTCCTTCTAGTGATTTACAACCTATCTCCCTTGCTGTGTATGAAACGGAAGTATGTAATGTTGTCCATGCTGATCTCAAGACCAAAACAACTGGGAAATGACATAGACGTTTACCTAACACCCTTGATCGAAGATTTGAAGAAGCTATGGGAAGGTGTGGATGTCTTTGATGCTGTTAAGAATGAGGTCTTCAATTTGCGGGCCTTGATCTTTTGTACAATTAATGACTTTCCTGCATACGGAAATTTGTCAGGGTATAGTGTTAAGGGCCATAAAGCATGTCCGATTTGTGAGGAAGGGACTTGCTACTATCAACTTCGTCATGGAAGAAAGACGGTCTACCTAGGTCATAGGAGATTTCTAAGACAAGTCCACCCATACCGTCGACTGAAGAAGAAATTTTATGGCGGCCAAGAATTTGAAAATGCTCCAAAGCCATTGACTGGCGAACAAGTTTATGAAAAGGTGAGAGACATCAATGTCACTTTCGGTAAGCTTACCAAGAAAAGTGAGAAAAATGTATGGAAAAAAAGATCTGTGTTCTTTGAGCTTCCTTATGGGCGACATCTTCATGTAAGGCACTGTCTTGATGTGATGCATGTGGAGAAAAATGTGTGTGACAGTATTGTTGGAACACTTCTCAACACACATGGTAGTTCCAAAGACAGTTTGAAGGCAAGATTGGATTTGGAAGAAATGGGAATACGGGAGGAGTTACATCCGAGGCCAGATGGTGAGGGGAGCTATCATGTTGAAGAGACTAATATTTTGTCCAAGGCTGAGAGAAGAAGTATTTGTGAGTGTTTGCAAGGAATCAAAGTTCCCTCTGGGTACTCATCTAATCTTAAGAGGATTGTGTCCATGAAAGATTTGAAATTAGTAGGCCAAAAGTCTCATGATTGTCATGTACTGATGCAACAATTACTCCCAGTGGCTGTTCGAGGAATCCTTCAAGATGAGTTGAGACACATTGTAACCCGACTTTGCTTCTTCTTTAATGCTATATGTGGCAAAGTCTTTGAGACTGAAAGGTTGGAGGAATTGGAGCACGAGGGTTATGTTATTTTGTGCCAGCTTGAAAAACAGTTTCTTCCTTCCTTTTTTGACATCATGGTACACCTCATCGTTCATCTAGTACGAGAGATAAAACTGTGCGGCCCTGTATACTTACGATGGATGTACCCATTTGAAAGATATATGAAAATCCTTAAAGGGTATATGAAGAATCCAAATCGGCCCGAAGCATCCATTGTTCAAAAATATGTGGCCGAAGAAGCTATAGATTTTTGTCAACAATACCTGTCTAAAGCAAGACTTACTGGTCTCCACAAACCCATTGCTACACAGGGGGGTCAACGCGGAATGTCAGTGAGGAGTGTTGATCGTAATGAACTGCAGCAAGTACACTTACACATCTTGAATAACATTGATGAAGTTCAAGACTATATTGCTGTTCATAAAGATCTTGTCCGAAAAACAAATAATAGGATGACAGAGCAAAGGCTCATTAGAGAACACACCAAATGTGAGTTCTCTTCTATACACAATGATCTGTGTGATAAATAGGTTACTAACTTGTTAACTTTGGTCATAGGGCTATGAGGACATTCGCAGTTGCAAGGGGCCTTAAGCACGCTAATTTGGTGAGGGACCCTGAATGGATCACACCGATGGTAATAAAAGTATATATTAGGTGTTAGCTAGGTTCCCCGTTTTGATGATGAGAAATAATTTTTATCTTGTTAACATTACAGAGTCGAAGGCAACCCAGAGAAAGCAACTTGTGCGGCTTCTACATAGTTAGACACATGGTCAATATTATCTTGGCAAATAGGATTGACCTAACTGGGGAGGTAAAATTGTATTTTGAATGATTTCATATTTCTTAATTGTCAATCTAATCTAAATTAGTAATGCCTTAATTTCTTTGATTTTGATTTCATATTTCAGATGTTTGAACAACCTGATCCATTTCCTGACCAAGATATTGAGGACCTGCATAATCGGTAGGCAGAGTTTTTTGTTCAAATCCTTCCTTCTCAATAGTATTTGTCTTTCACTGAATACATTTTTCTGTTCAAATTGTAGCATTTTTGTATTGAGTTTTATTCAATGAATAATATAATGAGCAATTGAATTATATATGTCTCTGGCATCTTGAACTGATGATGATCGATGATTGAGTCATATATTACATTTGGGCAGTTTACTTCTGAAGCTTCAGGCCAACGAAATCTATCAAATATAAATTTAATAACATCTACATCGGAGGTATATACCTACCGGTGTAGTAAGAACATATATAAATTAAATTTAATAACATCTACATCGTCCCAATATTCAACCGGTGTTAAAAATTGAACAATCTACACCGTCCCAATATTCCAACCGGTGTAGATGTCAAAACATAATACACCGGATGTAAATGTGAACCGCTTTAACATGAAGACCGGTGTAAAAAAGTATACATTCTACACACCGTCCCATATATTTAACCGGTGTTAATATTTGAAAAATCTACACCGTCCCAATATTCAACCGGTGTAGATGTTAAAAATAATACACCGGATGTAAATGTGAACCGATTTAAAATTTAGTCCGGTGTAAAAAATTATACATTCTACACCGGTTACAGGACCGGTGTAAAATGTCTGACTTTTTACACGGTCCGTTTCTACACCGGTTGTGTGTGCGATGTTGAATGCCATTTTCAACCGGTGTTGAAATACTTTTTTCCAGCTGTGAGCATTCCATTCTTTAGAAGGAAATAAGCTTCATGACACTCACTCCCAAACCTTCTCCATCATGTAATATCCCAATTTTTATCATTATATTTAAATAAAATTTAAAATATTATTTATCAATAATTTAAAAATATTATGTAATTAAATTATTATAGTTTAATATTTTTAATAAAATATGATATAATATATAGATTATCCTATTTTTATCTTATTTAGAATCTTATGATTTGATTGTTACTATTAATAAAAAATTTACTAGGATTTAAATTCATATTTAGATATGCAATTTTATTTTTGAAATATAGTTTAAATTTTAAAATACCTGATAGAATTTTGATAAAAATAATAATAATATACCTGTATTATTGATTAAATATACATATAATAATATATATTTATACTATAATGATAATATAGTTTAAATTTTAAATTATTATATCTGATAAGATTTTAATAAAGATAAGATATGAATTTGAATTTTAAATTATTATTATGGCTTTATAAATAGAGTTAAGACCCTGAGTTATTCCTCAAATTTGATTATTGAGTCGGCTCTTCTCTTTTTAGTCATCTCTCTCAGTCTCTTTCCTATTCCCAAAGAAGGTAACCACTTTCTACTCGTTGTGTGTGCTAATATGATGTTTGTGAGCGTTTTGATATATATATATATATATATAAATCTATTGATATTGATATAATTATATTGAGAAAATTTAGTTAATTATTTTTATTGAAAATAGTCTTGTGGGACTTAAAGTTTAATTTAGAACGTTTGAGTTAAAATTGTAAACTTGTTATATCTTGATATTAAAATTTGAAGAAAGTTATTATGTTGAGAAAAATCCTTTTCTGATATTTATCAAACTATTGAGATTTTGATTAATATGATTATTTTGATAATTATGCATTGGGCATGGGTGATGATGGAGTTGTGTTTCTACCACGTGGTATAGCCACCATTGGAGCCCAATGGATGACTTTTGTCCCACCAGTTTACCGAGGGACGTGCCCCACCTGTTTACCGAGGGGAAATGGACCCATGGTCCGGTCAGGTGCTATGTGGATTTTGGCCTATCTATATCACTTGATCGGTTAGCTGTTCGAGGGGTAGTTACCACTAGCCCATGGGTTCGGTCGGCGGAAATAAGGCGGTTCAGTTGGGTTGATGGGAGGAACTTAGGTGGGTTATCCATTTGATTTTATTATGATAATACGTTATTTTTTATATATTATATTTTATTATTGGTCTCACTTGACACCTCATGAGCACATTTAGTACTCATGATGAGTAGAATTGATGGTTACTGAGACGTTAGTCTCATCATATTTTTATAACATTTTTCAGGTTATATTTTCATCTTAAGACCCAGAAAAAACTCTAGAGGTTTGATTAAAACTATATTAATTGTATAGCCTTTCCCTTTGAAGGTATGTGTAGAATATTTGTATATTATCATAATTTTACATATTCATATACCCTATTATTTTATTTATATTTTAAGAAAAGTCTTTTTATAACCATGGTAGAATTTCTTTTATATTTTAGTAAAACTCTTTTCTACCATGGTTAACTCTTTTGAAATAAACTAAATTTATTTATAATATTATTTTTAAATTATATTGGGTGTAAAATACGTCTAAATAATTAATAATAGTTATATTTTAGGAGGATTTTATAATTTGGTATCAGAGCCTTACATCGGGGGTTCGATTCCAGGGGTGGGTGAAAAAGAATGAAGGGGAAGTATTATGGCTCTGCTTCCCCTAGGGGCACGTGCTACCCCTGCCCTTATGCGGGCCAATGCGGACAGTCTTTGTGCTATAAAATTGAGTATGCGCCTCAACTACCAGCTTAAGCTTTTAGTTGGATGGTTGCGCTTAGCCTAATGAAATATTTTAAATATTTTTTATGAATTTATTTTATTCTTTAAAAAAAAGGAGAAAAGTTTACCGTTTAAGATATATATATTTATTCAATTATGTTTTGGCCACTTTATTTTATTTTCAAGAATGTATGGGTGTTAATTATTTTTCAAAAAATATGGTCTTTCTATTTTTATTATTTGAGTTATTAAAAAAAATTATATACAATGACATTATGTGCTTTATTTTCGGACTATTAAATATGTTAAATTTAGAAAAATATTTTTGGATTCTGTTTAAGTTTTCTTTATAGTTGGGCTAAAATTTATTAAATTTTAAATCTTTGTAGTTTTTGTTGTGACCCAAAATTTAAAAAAAAAATGTTACTCTATTTTATTTTCAACCATTTTGTCAATTTTTTTAAAAGTTGTCCGATAAAATATTTAATTATTTTGTTTAATTTAATTATATTTTATTCCATAAATACTTGATAATTTTTTTTAATATTTGATTACCAAATTAATTTACATACCATTTTAATTATTTATGGAATTTGACTATTTTAACATTTTTGGGAACCTTTTAAATTATTTTGTAAGATATTTAAATTTTTAAATATTTGGAATATAGTTTAAAGCAATCATTTAAATTGTTTAAATTCTCATAAAGTTGTAGTGCATTTTTTATAATTAAATACTTTAAATTGATATTTAGGTGTGATGATATCCTCTTATATTTTATATTACATAGTAGTGGCAATATACATTATTCACACATATTATTCCCTGTTAATTTATAAAAACTACTATATTACAGTACTTAACTATTATGGTGGGTTGCACCATTGGAGGGGAGAAATGATTTAAAATTAGAGAAACTATTAGAAAATGAAATAAGAAAGTTTTATAAAGTATACTGAATTTTGGGGACAAAATTCTTAAAAGGAGGGGAGAATTGTAACATCCCAATTTTTATCATTATATTTAAATAAAATTTAAAATATTATTTATCAATAATTTAAAAATATTATGTAATTAAATTATTATAGTTTAATATTTTTAATAAAATATGATATAATATATAGATTATCCTATTTTTATCTTATTTAGAATCTTATGATTTGATTGTTACTATTAATAAAAAATTTACTAGGATTTAAATTCATATTTAGATATGCAATTTTATTTTTGAAATATAGTTTAAATTTTAAAATACCTGATAGAATTTTGATAAAAATAATAATAATATACCTGTATTATTGATTAAATATACATATAATAATAATAATATATATTTATACTATAATGATAATATAGTTTAAATTTTAAATTATTATATCTGATAAGATTTTAATAAAGATAAGATATGAATTTGAATTTTAAATTATTATTATGGCTTTATAAATAGAGTTAAGACCCTGAGTTATTCCTCAAATTTGATGATTGAGTAGGCTCTTCTCTTTTTAGTCATCTCTCTCAGTCTCTTTCCTATTCCCAAAGAAGATAACCACTTTCTACTCGTTGTGTGTGCTAATATGATGTTTGTGAGCGTTTTGATATATATATATATATATATAAATCTATTGATATTGATATAATTATATTGAGAAAATTTAGTTAATTATTTTTATTGAAAATAGTCTTGTGGGACTTAAAGTTTAATTTAGAACGTTTGAGTTAAAATTGTAAACTTGTTATATCTTGATATTAAAATTTGAAGAAAGTTATTATGTTGAGAAAAATCCTTTTCTGATATTTATCAAACTATTGAGATTTTGATTAATATGATTATTTTGATAATTATGCATTGGGCATGGGTGATGATGGAGTTGTGTTTCTACCACGTGGTATAGCCACCATTGGAGCCCAATGGATGACTTTTGTCCCACCAGTTTACCGAGGGACGTGCCCCACCTGTTTACCGAGGGGAAATGGACCCATGGTCCGGTCAGGTGCTATGTGGATTTTGGCCTATCTATATCACTTGATCGGTTAGCTGTTCGAGGGGTAGTTACCACTAGCCCATGGATTCGGTCGGCGAAAATAAGGCGGTTCGGTTGGGTTGATGGGAGGATTTGGGTGGGTTATCCATTCGATTTTATTATGATAATACGTTATGTTGTATATATTATATTTTGTTATTGGTCCCACTTGACATGTTAGTACTCATGATGAGTAGAATTGATGATTTCTGAGACGTTAGTCTCATCCTATTTTTATAACATTTTTTAGGTTATATTTTCATCTTAGGACCCCAAGAAAAACTCCAGAGGTTTGATTAAAGCTATATTAATTATATAGCCTTCCTCTTTGAAGGTATGTGTAGAATATTTGTATATTACCACAATTTTGCATACTCATATACCCTATTATTTTATTTATATTTTAAGAAAAGTCTTTTTATAACCATGGTAGAGTTTCTTTTATATTTTAGTAAAACTCTTTTCTACCATGGTTAACTCTTTTGAAATAAACTAAATTTATTTATATTATTTTTAAATTATATTGGGTATAAAATACGTCTAAATAATTAATAATAATTATATTTTAGGAGGATTTTACACATCTCACTAAAACTTCCATAACATAAATCTTCTTCTTCATCCTCATTCTTCTTCCCTATTCCAATATCTAAAACACTTGTTACACGATCACCCAGAGCCCCCCAAATTTTTTGTCCCTTACTCCGCCTCTGACACCTAGAATTTTTTGTCCCTTCCTCGTCCTCATTTTTCTTTGACGGTCACCCAAAATTATTATAGCATGTGATAGTTATTAATATGAGTGATTGAGTTGTTAATAATTTATGTTTGGTACAGAAAATGACCTCTTGGTTCAGAGGTTTCAGAATATGACCATTGTTGTTTCTTTCGTGTAGTCAAATCTTTAATAGAATCTTCAATCCGATATTGGTATTATTTTTTAAGTCCTTGAGGTGTTCGAATCATTCGTTCACTAAGCATATTTTTTGGGAAACTATTATTTTAGTCAGTTTGTTAACGTCTTATTATGGGATCCTCAATCCTAAATTTGACTTCTAATGGAAATGCGGATTCTTATTTAGCTCTTCAAGAAGTATATATGCATAAATATGAATTGATACTCTCTTTGGTATTCTTTTTTTGGGTTAAGATTAGTTTGCATTTGCTAGCATGAAAAAGTCATTACTGTTCATCACTCCCAAAATTTGCAAGCTCCATTTCCAATTATTTTTGCGCACATTGAAAAGAAGCAATTTCTTGTTTGCATGTGGTTTTATGTTCTGCACATGATTTTTTCTTGATTGAGAACTAAACTAATATTGTGCTGATTTATTTAGCTTTTTGAATTTGATGTAGAACCAAATGATGGTTTCTTCCTTTGAAGAAGAATGTGGCTTTAGATGATGCTAAGGAGGAAAAAATAGACTTATTTGAATGTTTTGTGGTCTGATGGCTGATTCTTCTTCGGATTCCTCTTTCCGTTGTGATATACTAAGCCTTAGACACAAGCAACTCATTCTTTCAGTTTTACCTGAGTGTAGTAAGAAAGAATGAGTATTAAAAATGTTGCTATAAAATGTGAATAATAGAGCATGGTCTAATATAGGGGGGGAATATGAGTTATTATTATAGCACGCGATAGTTGTTAATATGAGTAGTTGAATTGTTAATAATCTGTGTCTGGTGTAGGTTGTCATTACTGATGGCCAGATCATCTGGAAAGCATATTTTCTGTTCATGTCGTTTGTGGAGACTAATTTACTAAACATATTTTCTATGTTTATGTTCATTTATGACAAAAAAGATATTAAAAGGATACTGGAGTAGGAAGCAAGGAGGTGCCAGTAGCTTGTTTTGTGGCTTGACTGTGATAGAGAGGGTGAAAACATTGCATTTAAAGTAATAGAAGTATTCACTACAGTAAATCGCCATCTTACTTCAACACTGCATACATGGTTCGATAGAGATTTGAGTGTTGCTGGAAGAGTCCTTGTGAGAAGCAGCAATAACACTTATGTGCTCAAGCTGGTCTGCCCAGTGTATTTTGGGTATCCTAATTAGCTGGGAAGGAATGTGGACAAGTTGTTATTACTTTACAATGGAGTTGTCATTCCTTATGGTTGAGTTGTTATTTTTCTACCCAGACAGAAATATTTTGATTCATTCCTAGGAAAAAATATGCCCGAGTTGTTATTATTTCATGACAGAGTTATTATTTCCTAGTGGTGGAATTGTTACTTTTTCACTAATTCTGAGGTATATTTGGTTCGTATCAGGTCTTGGGCAGGCGTGCCCAGTACATTTTGGGTCATTCAAATTAATGGGTTATGTTGTAATTGAAAATAACAATTCTATGTTGTAAAAAAAATAGCCCCACCATTGAAAAAAAATAATCTGACAATTGAAATAACAAGAAAAATAAACCCCACGACTGGAAAAATAACAACTTTTTGATTAAGTAATAACAACTCCCCACTAGAAAATAATAACATGACAACTAGAATAACAACACGAAAAATAACAACCCCACCACTAGAAAAATAACAACTCTACCAAAGGGAAATAACAGCTCCTTTATGAAGGAATAATAATTCCACCACTAGAAAATAACAACCCCACAACTGAAAAAATAACAACTGTACCATTAGAACTCAATGCTAGAGTAATAACAACTTCACCAGTGAAAAAAATTACTAAACCAACAATAGAAAAAATAACAACTCTACCACTTCTAAATAACGACATTTTCATAATTCTTCCCAGGATTGGAATAGACAGAAAGTGAACTGGGGACACAAGCACAATACCTGGACTGAACCAAAAAGAACATACTATGTGTATGAAAATAACAACTCCACCAATAACAAATGACAACTCTATTGTATAAAAATAACAACTTTAGCATAAGACTTTTCAATACTACTCTAGTGAGAATATAACTTCATATATATGCACTTTACATTTACATCAGTAATGAGAAGTAAACGTAAAATGAGTACAATATACATAGTCATTTTCATCAAGATCCACCTTATCATCCAAAAGGCGGAGTTTGATGAGGTTACAAAAAAATAATATTCTCACTTTGCTTAGCTATTTACAAAGCAAAAATTAGTGTGCTTTGTATTTATACAGAAAACTATACAACCTAGAACCATTTCCCAGCTCAGATTTGGATTATTACAAGTATTGACTGTGTGTCTAGACTCATAACATCTTCTACAGTGATAAGTCTTTTTGCTCTGAAATTGAGACTCAATTCTTTTTCTCACTTGACCACCAATATATGTTTGATTTTATCCAACATTTTCAAATTGTCCCCCATATGAACATAACATAATATATGATTTACAGATGATTTGGCCATCAGTAATAAAAACCTTCACCAGATACAAATTATTAAATATCTCAACCCCTCATATTAACAACTATTGCGTGCTATAATAACAACTCATGTTCCCCTCCCATACAAAACATGCTCTGTCAAAACATAACTAACAGTAGTAAAGCTAGTGTGCAAAACTATCAAACATAATTGGATCCCAAAGATAATTATGAAAGTAACCACATTGAAGCATAGTAGTCTACATTGTTGACTATGTAAAAATGGAAAAATCAAAGTTATATATGAAATTGAATCTAGTGTGATATAGATAGAAAAACCTGAAAATCTACAATTTTTGCTGTGATTTTGTTCCATGACACAATGAATGAATTGAAGGTGATCTCTTTAGTGCTTGTCCTTTGGGGCATTTCATCATATGTCTATCAGTAGTACTTGGATGAGACTAAGTCCAAGACTCATCAACACACAAGGTACAGTGATATTTTCAGAGATTCATGGATTCACCCAATAAATGAATAATCACAATAATCATCCATGCAAAATACTATATTTGGCATATGTGAAAATGGATTTTTAGGACTATATACGGAGTGTAGTAGAAATAACAGTAGTAGAAAAAATATTTTGCACAAGTGAATGATACGATACAATTTTTTTTTTGGGTGGGGGGTTTGAGTTATGAGTAAGGGTAAAAAAGGGGTCATATTATGTATATTATGAATGGAAAAGGAATGAAATGGCCCACAAAAAATGTGAATTCCAGTTCAAAAAATTTGAATCCAGAAAGCAACAATTCCATTTCCAAAAATCATTACATCCAAAATTAACATTCAGAAACAACAAATCCAAAGAAAGAAAAATAGCCTGCGACACAGAGAAAAAAGAATCATGGGGAATACTAACTAGCAATGTTCATGGCTTCACATAAACGCCACCTTATTCTTCACCACAACAGAGCCAACTCCAGCGAAATAATTAGGAGAGTAATAGGTTCACGGATTTGTTAGGATGACGATATGTGAGAGAGAAGAGCCCAGTAAGGACTGCCGAGAGAAGGAGAACAATTGGAGAAGAGAAATAAGTTGCTAATTAAGCTCGCTCCATCTTCTTCCTTTTGCTTTTGCTCCACCTCGTGTGCTCGCTTTATAGAGGATGAACCAAAGTAATGACAGAGGGAACCGAAACAATGACAGTGAGTTTAATTTTTATTAAACACTAGGGGCAGTTATATCTTTTTACAATTAGAAAAAATTAATTTTAGGTCCCATAGGACTTCACAATAATTTTGCCATTTTCTGAGACTTTTTTTACAATTTAATTCCTTCAACGGACCTAACTACAATTCTCCCTTATATTTTTTAAAAGTCCAATTGTGTTTAGAGTACTGAGTTAGAGTTATTGAAAATTAATTATAATAAAATTAATACGTAGTATTTACAATAATTAATGTGAATATTTTCCAATTGAAAAATTATAATTTTGTAATTAGATTTCAATATTATTATAAAAATTTCATCTGTCTTGTACACTTAAGATTATTCGAATTTTGAATATATATTGAAACAAGTTTAAAGTTAATTACATCATTTTAATTCAGTTAAATAATAATTAGTGAACAAAATTCTAGATCAACTAAATATTTTTTAAATTAAAAAAATAAATAATTCAAGAATTTTGAGTTAATTATGTTAATCATGTCTAATCAGAATTGAATTGTTGTTGAATGATTCACATTCATGAAATAATATTGATTTTTGAATAAGAAATAAGCTTTTTAATCAGTTAAATAAATTTTAAATCAAACAGCATTATTGAAAATTAATTTGATCATCTAAGTATAAATATTTAGATATTGAATTAATTGATTATGATTTCTTTTTCATTTAAATTTCAGAAACAATTAAATATAACTGATGTTTTATTTTACAATTTCTTATAAATTTTATTAGATATTTTTTGATAAGGAATTTTTTTGATATATTAAACTTGAACCAAAAGAATCGGGATGAATTGTTCTTATAATATTTTTTAAGATATAATCCATAATCTATTTGATATCACTATGTGAATATTAAAAGCCTTTAAAAACAAACATTCCTCACATTGAAAACTACAATTTTTGGAGATAACTGCATTGTGTGAGATCACTGCTACACCATCAAGTAAGTCTTCTAATTAATTTCCACTGATTTAATTTAATTTTTTATTCAATATATTTGATGTTCTTGTGTGTTTATATTTTTAAGAAATTTAAAAAATATATTTGAAGAGCATGAAATAATTTAGTTTTTTCTTGTTCGCCCATCAATCCTTAAGTAATTTCTCAATAATTCAAACAATATCTTTTCCAATTCCATCCAAAAATATGTCTCAGATCCAAATAGCATATGAAAATAAATAAAGATAAAGGCGGTTTGATTCAATATTTTATAAAATAAGATTCAATATTAATTTGACTGACATATAATTTCCACTTATAATTATTTTTTTTCTTTTCAATTAAGATAAATATTTTTCTGGAAATTTAAATTATTAGAATATCTCAATCTATTTTTTTTATATTGCTTTATTGATCAGTGTTATAAATTTATTTTTTCTTTCAGGGGAAATTAATATTCCTACTATAACAAACAAAAACAAGTTCTCCCATTTAAATACTTTTTTTTTCATAAGAAAATTTTTGGAAAAGAGTTGGACTCACCCATAATCCAAGGGCAGAATGAAGTCTCCATTCCTTTTAAGCGATACCAATGTCGAGCAGGGCGAGCTGTCTATTACCCTCAGGCGTAAACCTAGGCATCTAGGAGTTAGGATGCCTCCCCAAGCACCGCGACTGGAATTATAACAAAGTGATACTCCTCAAGGATCGAACACGATCTAAATAGTCGCGTATCTCACCCGTTCGCCAGTTGAACGGGTTTCTCTCATTTAAAATTGAGATTGTAGTACCCATCGTCCGTGGGTTCAACTGGCGAAGGGGTGAGACATGCGACCATTTGGAGCGTATTCGAACCCTAGAGAGTACTATTTTGTTATGGTTCTAGTCGTGACGCTTAGAGAGGTATCTTAGTTTCTGGGTGCCTAACTTTACGCCTGAGGGTAATAGACGACTCGCCCTGCCCGATATTGGTATCATCTAGAAGGAAGGGAGATTTCACCCTACTTTTAAATCGTGGGTGAGCAGCCTAACCCTTTTCTAAAAAATTTTGTACTAAACAAAAATTGAGATTGTAGTCATGGCATATCCTCATGTTTAAACTTGGAAGACCCGATCCAAGAAGATAGTTTCTATATCAGATTCACTATTGAAGCCCATAGAAGCATGGACAATTCCCCTGATACAGAAAAGCTTGCGATAGCATATTTTGAGGTGTTTGAATCTCCTATCGTCATGCCATGCGACGAGGTACTCCAGAATGTTCCAGAATTTCTTCGCACAACTGTATCTAACTATCTCTCAGAAAGCAACACACAGACTTTGACATCTGAAATCAGATCTTATTATCAAGAAATAGCCCAATTTACTACTGCTGAATCTACTAATCCTCACTTGATACCGTTGAAGGTGCATTTTTATGTTGATTCTTCTTTTGTTCACTATAGTCCTATGCATTACATCCTTCAATCTGCCTCTCCACATGAAGACCATCAAGATATGATAGATATTAGTGATGATTCAGAAATCTATCAAGCCATAGATCAATCCATGCAACAACTGTGTCTGGTTCTAGCAACACAAGAAGTCGTGGCATCACTTAAGAAAATAAAAATGCTCAACGATGAAATAGAGTCAAACCTATGCAGTATTTGCTTAGAAGAATTCAGGGGTAATGATGATGTATTAGCAACACCGTGTGATCATGTTTATCACAATATTTATATCTTGTAGCTCTTTACTAGAAACGTAATAGAAAGAATATTACTATAATATTTCTGTATCATAATTTACTGATCTGTCTATGGAAAAAAATTTCGCATTAGAATTCCGTAGTACAACCCCTCGAATGGTATTAGAGGTTTCAAGAAAAAATAAAAAGAATAAAGAAAAAATAGGCGAAACATCTACAACTACATCTACTAATTTAGTTGAGTTTTTTCAACATTTAAAAGAACAAGAGAAATAGTCTTACCAAAAGTGGTTAGATCTTCCTAACCCTAAAGAAAAAGAAGCAATATTTGATTCAGATTAATGAGTCAAAACTGTTAGAATAATATAGAAATAGAACTCCAAAAATATGATATAAAAAAGAATCTATTACTAATAAATTATTCCTCAAAAACAGGTCAATCTTCAACTAGATTAGAACTTTTAGTTCCTTTTAGTGACAATTACTTGCGTAATTGTCGACAACTAAATTAGACAAATACTTTCCAATGAAAGAAATTAGAAGAATAAAATAAATTTTTTAATAAAATATTAGTAACACCATCTGTTACTAGTAATAATAAACAAAACCTTCAAGAATTATCAAAATAATTATCTTTCGAGGAGAGAGAGATAAAAGAAAAGTTAGCTAAACTTAAAAATAATCAAGATTTAGAAGACATAAAAAGAAAAATAAAAGAAAAACAAACAAGCCGGTATAGTCTCAATAAAAGACTAGAAAGACAAGAAAATAGTTTAGACGATATAAAAAAGAATCTAAAAGAATTAAAAGAAATAGTTTCTAATATGGCAGAAGTATTAGGAATACCACTTGAACAAAATGTAATCACCTTGAATAGATAGATTAAAATTTGAAAAGCAACAAATAGAAAAAGAAATTCAAAGAAAAGAACTTCAAAAGATTATTATTGGCAGAACTGCTACCACTAGTGATATTGATGCTCACATAAAAACTCTTTTAGAAAAATTAAATCTAATTTCAGAACAAATAAGAATAGAAGCAGAAATTACTAGAAATCAGATTAAAGAAAAATTCTTTACAAATGAACCAATATCTCCAAAGTCAGAATGCTTTAGAGAATTAGAAAGACTAGGAAGACATAGAAAATATTATATAGATGAATGGAAAAAACAAGAACCAGACACAAGTAAGAACCTATTTGAAGAATTTTTAAAATTTAAAGAACATAAAAAAGGAAAACTTCAAAAAGAATTTGAACAATGGAAAAAATTAAAAGAAATAAGTACGGGAAAAAGAGAATAAGTTTGAACAAGTTTGTCCAGAAGAAAAAATAGAAATTTCTTCAATAAGTAATAATGAAGAAACCAAAAAATTAGATTCCCAAATAGAAGAATATCTAAAAATAGAATCACAAGCAGAAAAAATGAAAGAATCCATGATAAAACAACTAGATAGAATATCAATAATAGAATTAAAAACTAATGAAGCAGAGCCTTCAGGAGTAAAGAAAACAGAAGGAAATAAAGAAGAAAAAATTCTAAAAAAAGAAGATAAAAATAAAGAAATAAAAGAGGAAGAAGAACTACTAGGTGGTTATGATACAAAAGATTAGCATGATGATTTACATACACCAGATTTTTGGTATGAAGAAAGAATAAAAAGTAAACCTAAATTTCTATATAAGTATATCCCTACAAAAAGTTTTAAAGAAATAACTTTAAAATATGAACCAATAAACAATCCATTAGAACTAGTAAAACCTACAGGGGTAATACTGAATATAGATTGTGAAGAAAAATCAGAAGAAAAGATATCCCAATGGATAAAAGAAAATACTTATGTAATAATACAAGGAATGGATAAAGAAAAAGCATATAATTTCATAACCACTGATACAAGTGGAAATGTAGATTATTTCTTTAAAGATATCCAACCTGAAATAAAAAATCATATTTTAACAGTAGAAAATACTAAAGATATGTTAACCAGAATGGAAACAGTACTTTATTGAGAATTTATAGGAACCCAATTACAGCAATATGAAGAAAAATATAGAAAGGGAAGAAGAGAAGAAGCTAAAAGAAAATTAGCTCAATTAAAATTATGTAATCCTTGCTATTTCCAAGAATACATATGCCATTTTAAAGAAATTTGGTATAAAGGGTATTTTGGAGGACCACTAGATGAAAATTATAGAACATATTCTCAATTAATCTTTGATAAAATCAAAGAACCTTGGGGATCAAAAATAAAGAAAGGATACTATAAAGATTTACAAAATCAAGAAAATAATACTATAAGCAATACTCTAGATAGAAAAACTGCTTGGATAAAATATTGGTTTGAAAAAGAATGTGAAAATTCACAAATGTATAGAAAAATGGATAAGGGGATGACAAAGAAAAAACTTTGTTGTAAGAAATTTATAGAACAACATGTGGATGTGAAATAAAAGAGAAAAAGAGAAATTATAACAAATATAAAAATTATAGAAAGAAAAATTAGAAAATCTATAAAAGAAATAAAAATTATAGTAAGAAAAGACCTAAAAATGATTATTGGAAAAAATCCCAAAGAAAATATAGAAGACCCCTAAAAAGAAATGTACATGCTTTAAATATCAAGAAAAAGGTCATTATGCAAATGAATGTCCTAAGAAAAAGAAAAATATAGAAAAATTGAAAGTGTTATAAACAATGGTAAATCAATTTGATTTATATCATTGTGAATAATGTGAAGAATTATACTCTTCAGATGAGAGTATATATGAAATAACGGAAGAAAGCACATAAGAAGAAAGTTCAGAGTCAAAATATAAATAAAGAAACTATAATATTCGACCCTATACTTTTAGAAAGAATAAATAAAGAAGTCTTAACTTTAGAACTCAAAGATATTTTCAAGTCAAGACTCTTACTATCTTTTAGAAAATATAAAGAACAATATTTTGTAAAAAGAATGATAAAAAAACAGCTGGAAATAACTGAAGCATTAAGCGGAAGTTTAGATATTCCCTTGTTTTTAGAATCAATAATTCAAGAAGAATTATAAAAAATTAAAGATAACAATATCTTTGATATATATATCGGAGCTGTAGAAATAATAATAAAATGATGTTTTAAAAAAGAGATAAACACTCCTATAAAAATCTATCTAATGAATAATAGAATCGTAGACAAGATAAAATCTAGTTTATTAGGTGTAATTTTAGGAAATCTGATCTAACAGAAACTAAAATGTACTGTATTTTCAGACTTTACTATTACTACTAGAGATAAAAACAAAAACAGAGCAATAAAACTTTGTTATAAATTAAGCGGAATAAACATGATACAAGGATAAGATGTCTTAACCATAGAAGAAAGAATTTTGTATGCATTTACAAAATATCATATAGTCAAAAAATATATAAGAGACACAATGACTATTTCTAATATATTCAGAACATGTATCAGTCTAGAAGAAATTTCATCTGATGAGCAATCTCTACTTGAGATAGTTGAGATAGAATTTAAAAGAAATAAAGAAAATAATTTAAGAACTCTTAGATTACAATTTGGACAAAGATCATTAAGCATAAGAAATACTTTTAACTTAATGATTAAAGAATTAAGAAGGATGTCACTAGATATTCCCAAAATTCTAGAAGAAGCTTATAGTTCTAATAATATAGAACCTAAGCCTTTTATAATAAAAATTTCTATATTAAATGAAGATATAAATTTTCAAAATACTATGATTAATACTGCTATTACTCATAGTCATATGATACCAGAATTAGTAAGATGGAATGAACCTAAAAAGCTTAATCATCTAGGGTTTATCAGACAAGTCTTACTATTACCTCAAAGGTAGAAGAAGAAGTAAAATTAATATGTTTGTTTATTGATTCTACAGAAAAAGAACAAAGAATAATTCATACGTTTGAATTATACAATCTAATCCTAGTATAGTATTAGGACAAGATTTCCTACAAACACATCGATGTGTGTTAGCAAATAATTTTGTACAAATAAATGATTTCAAGATCAATAGATGTAACAAAGGAAACCCCCTATATCGCAGTAAGAATAAATAACAAACTGTTTCATAGTTTAATTGACTGCAATTTTGACTCTTACCATCGTTTACAGAATATAAAGAACAATATTTTGTAAAAGATGGTAAGAGTCTTGACTTGAAAACATCTTTTGGGTTATAAAGTTCAGACTTCTTTATTTATTCTTTCTGAAAGTATAGAGTCAAATATTATAGTTTCTTTATTTATATTCTGACTCTGAATTTTCTTCTTCTGTGCTTTCTTCCGTTATTTCATATATACTCTCATCTAAAGAGTATAATTCTTCACCTTCTTCACAAGGATATAAATCAAATTGATTTACCATTGTTTCTAACGTTTTTTCTATATTTTTCTTTTTCTTAGAACATTCATTTGTATAATGACATTTTTCTTGACATATAAAGCATGTACATTTCTTTTTAGAGGATCTTCTATATTTTCTTTGGGATTTTTTCCAATAACCATTTTTAGGTCTTTTCTTACTATAATTTTTATTTCTTTTATAGATTTTCCAATTTTTCTTTCTATAATTTTTATATTTTTTATAATTTATCTTTTTCTATTTTATTTCACATCCCATGTTGGTTCTATAAATTTCTTACAACAAAGATTTTTCTTTGTCATCCACTTATCCATTTTTCTATACATTTGTGAATTTTCACATTCTTTTTTCAAACCAATATTTTATATCTAAGCAGCTTTTCTACCTAGAGTATCGCTTATAGTACTATTTTCTTGATTTTGTAAATCTTTATAGTATCCTTTCTTCATTTTTTATCCCTAAAGTTCTTTGATTTTATCAAAGATTAATTGAGAATATGTTCTATAATCTAAATCTAGTAGTCCTCCAAAATACCCTTTATACCAAATTTCTTTAAAATAGCATATGTATTCTTGGAAATAGTAAGGATTACATAATCTTAATTGAATTAATTTTCTTTTGGCTTCTTCTCTTCTTCCCTTTATGTATTCTTCTTCAAATTGCTTTAGTTGGGTTCCTATAAATTCCCAATAAAGTACTGTTTCTATTCTAGTTAACATATCTTTAGTATTTTCTACAGTTAAGACATAATTTTTTACTTCAGGTTGGATATCTTGAAAGAAATTATCTACATTTTTACTCGTAATAGTGGTCAAGAAATTATATGCCTTTTCTTTATTCAGTCCTTGTTGTATTATTACAGAAGTATTTTCTTTTATCCATTGGTATATCTTTTCTTCTGGTTTTTCTTCACAATCTATATTCAGTATTACCCATACAAGTTTTATTGGTTCTAATGGATTATTTATTAGTCCATATTTTAAAGTTCTTTCTTTAAAACTTTTTGTAGGAATGTACCTATATAGAAATTTAGGTTTACTTTTTATTCTTTCTTCATGCCAAAAATCTGGTGTATGTAAATCATCATGATAATCTTTTGTATCATAACCACCTGGTAGTTCTTCTTCCTCTTTTATTTCTTTATTTTTCTCTTCCTTTTTTAGAATTTTTTCTTCTTTATTTCCTTCTGTTTTCTTTACTACTGAAGGCTCTGCTTCATTAATTTTTAATTCTATTATTGATATTCTATCTAGTTGTTCTATCATGGATTCTTCTATTTCTTCTGCTTGTGATTCTGTTCCTAGATATTCTTCTATTTGGGAATCTAATTTTTTTGTTTCTTCATTATCACTTATTGAAGAAATTTCTATTTTTTCTTTTGGACAAACTTGTTCTCTTTTTCCCATACTTATTTCTTTTAATTTTTTCCATTGTTCAAATTCTTTTTGAAGTTTTTCTTTTTTCTGTTCTTCTTTAAATTTTAAAAATTGTTTAAATAAGTTCTTACTTATTTCTAGTTTTTTTTTTCTATTTATCCATATAATGTTTTCTATCTCTTCCTGGTCTTTCTTTCTAATTCTCTAAAGAATTCTAACTTTGGAGATATTGGTTCATTTTTAAAGAATTTTTCTTCTTTAATCTGATTTCTAGTAATTTCTGCCTCTATTCTAATTTGTTCTGAAATTAGATTTAATTTTTCTAAAAGAGTTTTTACGTGAGCATCAATATCATTAGTGCTAGCAATTCTACCAATAATAATCTTTTGTGGTTCTTTTCTTTGAATTTCTTTTTCTATTTGTTGCTTTTCAAATTTTAATCTATCCATTCAAGGTGATTACATTTTGTTCAAAGTGGTATTCCTAATACTTCTACCATATTAGAAACTATTTCTTTTAATTCTTTTAGACTCCCTTTTATATCATCTAAACTATTTTCTTGTCTTTCCAGTCTTTTATTGAGACTATACTGGCTTGTTTGTTGTTCTTTTATTTTTCTTTTTATGTCTTCTAAATCTTGATTATTTTTAAGTTTAGCTAACTTTTCTTTTATCTCTCTCTCCTTGAAAGATAATTGTTTTGATAATTCTGGAAGGTTTTGTTTATTATTACTAGTAACATATGGTGTTACTAATATTTTATTAAAAACTTTATTCTCTTCTCTTAATTTCTTCCATAGGAAAGTATTTGTCCAATTTAGTTGCCAACAACTACGCAAGTAATATAAGATTTTAATCTAATTTGTCCCTCAAATTTACAATTTTTTTCTAAAGTATCTTTATTAATTTCACACGTTAAAGATATTTCCATCTAATGGTAGTTATAATAAAAGATGACATTTTAAGAAAATTAAACTATATTTCTTACATATAACTAATGTCATTAACTTCCTCAATCTACTAAAATTAGTTATCTAGCTGGGAGGTAGTATAAACAAGTAGCTAGGAAACAAAACTTTCTTTTCCAGCTCAATATAGGAAAGGAAAAACAGGAAATAATGAAATTATACTTAGGGTAGAAGATTTAAATGGGCAGATTCTGCGGCATTGAGAGCTTGATAACAATATAACAACTAACCCTTTGCCACATAACAAGGTAACTAAAGAGAATTTAGAATTTCAAAGAGCTTTCACCTTACTGCAATGAAGAATCAAAATATTTCAAGCATATTACTTACAAAAGCTGAAGCATCTTGACAAAATCTTGGTTAGCCACAAAACTGCAAAATAAAGAATGCATACAGTCAGAGTCATGAAGAGATATGAGATTGGCACAGCAAGAAAGATAAAGAAAATACCATGTTAAAGCCAGCCAAAAGGACGTTGAGCTCAAGCCACGGCGATGAGATGCAATAAAGAATGAGTTGCCAACAAGCAGAAATTTCATAGTGTCAAAGAGGAAATAGTTTGAAGAGAAGGATACTATAGAAAAATGGGAAGGAAATACAAGGTGAGCAAGAGGGCAGAAGCAGAATATAGAAAAACTCAAGCCGAAGTGTACCAAAACACACAAAGTAGTTGAATTTTGAAAGTTATTGAAGTATCTGATAGCAAGCAGAGAGATAACTGCAACTTATATGGTAAAACAACTGGATATGGTCAAAGTAGTCCCCAGAATTTATATTTATATTTATATTATATATATAATGAACAAATTGATACATAAACAATGATCTAATCTAAAATTTCCTCCCTTACAGAACCCCAAACTCCAAAATAAGAGACGCACTGAAGCACGACTGAAAGCTATTACATGATTTTATCTCTCCCTCTCCCTCCTCTCTCTCTATAGATATATATGTGTATGTATGTGTTGTGTGTGTGCAAAAATACAATTACAACATGATTGACCTAAAATTTTATGAGTTCAATAACCCATATCATGTGGAACTAAATATAAATTTACCATCTTTCATCTCCTTCCCAGTTATCTTTCTGTTTTGGACCTGAAGGACCTTCCTCGCCATAGAGCTCCAAAGGTAACTTTTTACATAAGTTTTCCAACGAATTACGAAGCATGAGAGGAAGAGCCCTGATTATCTTATCAAGCTCAGATTTTGAATCATAGACAATTGTTGGGCCCCACTCTCTCATAAACTGCAACCATTTCGGCTCAGTAATAACAACATCTCCAAGGTATTCAGCTGCAATGAGCTGATAGTGAATACTTGAATCCACAAACAAATTACTATGAGCAGCGTCATTCCTGATACCGATCCCTAGCTTTGAAGATCCCTGGATATAGGTCCCAGGATGGGGGAAGGAAGCATGTCCAGCTTTCGTTGAGTAAACAATGGCTTTGTCGCCTTCAATATACTCCAAGCCATGGGCATCCACCCATTCACCACCACTGTGCTGTGAGAAGTATATACTCCAGAGCTCTCCATTGAAGTTGCATATACGAAGTGTAAAATGCTCCCAGTCACCCACATGCTGTCCAATCTTGCTAAAAGCTATATTCATGATTCCAAATTTTAGAGTGGCTGGTCCATTGAAGGGGCAAAAGACCCACATTGCAATGTCGGTGAAAGTTCCACCAAAAGCAGGTTTCACATGAACATAAACTTTTGCACTCTGTAAGTTCCCATGTTTTACAAAACTCCTTCGTTCATCACTTGGTAAGTCTATCCAAAACTGACCATCACTTGTTCCACCACCTGGCAGGTTTGAGCCAGTTGCATCAATGCTCTCTACACAAGAATCACCCTTTCTGTATAATAGTGCTCCATTATTGAAAAACCAATCAACAGAAGATGGAAGATAAGCTTCCTTTGGATGGAAGAAAATAGTAGGCCCATAATGCTTAATAAGTGCATGAATTTGGTCCAGATTGGGCATTGATGTTTGTGCAGGATTTAAGTTCTTCAAGCATGCAACAGGGATCTCATCTCCCTTGCTAAAGTTACAACTGCAGAAAAAAGTCCCTACAGAGACTCCTTTCTTCCACATTCCACGGTCGCACGGTCTTATGCTCTGGACTTGAAAGGGAAATTCAGGAAATTTATAACTAGCATCTAGTATTATGCGGTAAGGTTCACATTTATCAGTAAGGTCAGAGCGAACACACTTCATATCATCCAACTCAGGTTTGTCAGGTTTATTAGAAACTAAGTAGCCAACGGCCTTGTAACCTTCAGGAGGCTGGGGTAGCCAAAAGTAACCACATCCACTCTGCATCTCCCCACTCCCTGCACCTGGACTCCAAACTAAAGTATAATCAAGGGGATTCTGAAGAGCAGGTAACTTATCATGATTTGAAATATCAGCTGTCTTAGGTGAGCATGTTTTCACTTCTCTAGCTACAAGTACAAAACCATGTAAGGGCTTGTCGATCAGTTGGCAATAGTGACCAAGAACGTGGAACCCATCAGGTATTCCTAAAGGCTTATAGAATGCGGCACCTTTTCTCTTGTCCAGTGTGACCTTACTGTTCCAAACAAACTCAAATCTAGTGATCTTGCAAACTTCTAATTCTCCAAGATTTACAATACCAGAACCAAAACCTAGCCCTACAGAGGCAGATACATGACAGATTAATCAACAGAATAAGATAATTGTTTTTAACTAAATTAAAAAAGAATTTATTTTCATATTAAAAAATGTTCCTCAACAGCATTGGGACTCATGTATTGTGGTATTATTCAAGTTACAACTTATTATCCCAAGATACTTATAGGATATCAAGGTAATACAGCAGTTTCAACCTGACATAGTATTTTACACAGACAAATTTCCAAGAGAATCATGGTTTGATTAATGTTCAATGGAAATCATGATATTACAAACATAATTTTTCAAATATAATGCATACAATATGATGGAGACTTGGTAGTATGGTATACAAGTCCCACATTGAGTAGTGATTTTTGGATTGGCACATCACTCTCCTAATCCAAGCCACACTCCAAAAATACGACAGATGTAACCTCTCAAGGAATCAAAGAGATCATTTACCTTTAGACGCCATACTACCAATGCATAATTTCCTCATTGTATCCTTTAAGGTCAAGGCTACTACAACTTAAAGTCAAAATAAAGATTGTGGAGCGGAAGACTAAATCTCCCTAAACATATATGAATTCCCTCATAATTTTGACAGAGAATTAATATCACACTCGAGAACATAACTACCACCAAGGTTTAAAAGTTTAATATATATATATATATAAAGGAACTAATAATCTCAAAAGTCACATACCATATCTTGACCTCAAAAATCAGATAACAAAGTTGATTCCAACATTAAAAGAATTAAAGCAAACTATTTTCCTCATCCTTCCCTCCTTCAAAGCCAAAAGATGATCATAATACCCTCAACAATAATATGATTTCTTAGATTTAAAATATAATTTATTAGAATATCTATTTCTTAAGCTTTACTTTCTGTTATTTATTTTTCTGTTAAAATCGATAAATTTAATTTATTCAAATTTGAAAGTGACAATTTTATATTGGTCAAATATATATCCAATACTTAATAAGGGTAGTCGTAACTTATCTTTTATCACAGACAGATGAATGCAACACATTTTTCTATTTCAAGGATGGAAGTGCAATTTATAATTTAGATGCCTCTTAGAGGATGAAAAATGGGAAGCAATTTAACAAGAATAAGTAATAGCAACAGTGGCAAAATGAGTGACAAGAATTGTTGACATTATTGTCCTCTTCCTACACCAACATAGAACCAGAGATCTTCAAAGCCCTAATACAAACCAATCTGAGAGACAAGTCCTGCACCGTAGGGTGGAACCCATAACCAATAATAACAAAAGAAGCAAATTTCAAAGCACATGTCCCTCGACTTACAAGAAAAAAAAAATCCAAAATTTGCACTTATGACTGAAAAGGCACAGATTAATTAACAGAAAATAGAACAAAACCCAGTAATAAGTAAATTATAAGAAAATGCTGTTACCTTGAGGCCATTCTGGAATCGGAGCCGGAAGAGAAAATGATTCAGGCCCGGGGGGAGAAGAACAAGGGATTCTATTCCAGTGGAAGCACTTGAACCAAAACATCTCAACCGAATCCAGTAATCAATTCCGCAGCAAATGACGCTGAGGCTTGATTGGTATAGCCTCAAAACCGATCACTGGTCACCGACCTCTCATCTGGACAGCATTCGTGTGAAATTAAACAGTCATTTTGGTGGGATCTTCTTCCATGAGGATTTTTGTTTTTGCCTTTGGGCCAATCGATTCATTGAAAATTAAGATGATTTTAGCTTTGGCACTCCCTTGTGAATTACATATTCTGCGATTGATTTCAATGTGGTGGGGAAGGAATCGATTTTGGTTCGCGTTGGTTGATTAATCTGACAACATTTTTTCTGTCGCTAAAGTTGGTGCGGTTCACTTTGCTCGGATCTGAAAATGAAGCGAGTCGGGTCGACTCATTTCTAGAACTATTTTTGATAATCTGACCCGACTTGAATGGGATCCATTTACACAGACACGTATTAGGAGCCCACTCTTTTTGGGAGAATGAAAAAGAAGACCCCCAAAGAATGACAATTACCATTTAGAACCTCAAATTATTAATTTTTTAACAAAAAACCTGGTCCTTAATTGTAATTAAAAAATATTTCCTTTGCCAATAATACTCTCACTAGAGGTTCACTATCGGCGGCCGGATTCTGTCAGCTGTGTAGTCACCAGAATCTAGCCGGCGCCGGTCTAAATTACAAATTGTCACGCAACATTCTTGTCCTTCAATTTATATGCCAAAATAAAGTGTGCATCTTTTTTTTTTTTGCCTTGCATATATTTTTGTCATCTTCATTCAGTCACTACGCCATTGATTTCTACCTCCAAGCAATCCATTTTTGTTTAAGCACATCGTTCAGTTCTTTCTCTAAAAGGAAGGGTTTAAACTATAGGCCTCGTCCTATATCCAAGATGACGCCATTGGCCTACAAATTCGTAGTCCTGAGTTGCTGATTAATCTATTAGCTTATGATAATTCCTAGTTTTTTTTTCTAGTTAGTTTGTTTTTATTTCCATTATGTATTCTAAAAGAAACTATGCATTAATAATATTAATTACTTTAACATCCCTAATTAAATTTACTTATTCTGTAACCTATGTATTATTTAAGCCTATTCATTTTGTAAACTTTGCTTCTTATTAAGCTCTCATGGCTGCTGGGTTTAAAAGCAAACGTTCATATTTCTGAATGTATTTATATAGTAGTGTCTTCTAAATAAGTTGCTAGCGTTTTAGAATGCTATTTCTTTCTATGGGCCTGTTTAGATAGGATTTTGAAAAATGGCTTATGAAAACAAAGGGCTTATGGACAACTTATGGAAAAGGACTTTTGGAGAAGAGTTTATGGAAAAAAAGTGGTTTTGAATAAATAGGTGTTTGGATAGTTATTTTTAGAATGACTTTTTATGGTGGTAAATTATCAAAAAGGGTATGATTTGATTTAAAGTAAGAGAGATGAGAGAGTTAGAGAAAAGAGAAGAGAGAGGAGAGAGGGTGTAAGAAAAAGTAGGGGTAAGATAGTAATTGGATAGTCCATAAGTGTTTTTACTGTTGAAAAAGCTATTTTAAATAGCTTATTCAAAACCATGGTTTTAAACCATGGTTTTGTCCAAAAGCACTTATGGACAAATAAGCCTGTTTGTTTTGAAATTTTCCCAAACTGAGATTTGGGCCAAAAGCCCTTTTAAAACCGCGGTTTAAGGCTTTACCAAACAGGCCCTATACCTCTATCTCTCTCTCTAGGTTGCAATATTTTATTTCTTATAATTCTACTCCCTGATTTATATGGGAAGGGTCTGTTTAATTCTATGAGATATTCGTGAAAGCATAATAAATCTTTAAAGACAGTGTCAATTTTGACACTACGACTCAAATCATCTAAAATTCTCAATTCAGCTGTAGAAAATCAAACTAACACTTAAGATCTTGTATGTTAATGTGCAGATTTATTTAGTTGAATCAAGATTTGTGGGTGTCAATTAGGGATGAAATCAAGACAAGCCTTAGTCTTAATAGACTAAGCTTATTAAGTAATAATCCAGCAAGAGTCTAACTTGTAGCCTGTTATAGGCTAAGTTTTTAGCCTAAACCTGTTAAAATAGCCTAATTTTTTAATTATATTGATAGGCCTTCGTAATAGGCACTATAACAGGTCTTCGTAATAGGGCTCTATAATAGGCCCCTAATATGCCTTCATAACATGCTCCCTAACATGCCTTTTTGTATATTGTATTTTAAAAAATTGCAAATAAACTTTTCATAATATTAATCAGTCGAAAATTGAAAATTAACTCAATCTAAATTATAAAAAATATCTAATCAACCAACTAGACAATACCAAACAAACATTCCAATGGTCATTTCTTGTGAGATCACACACAAGACCAAACAATGAATAACTAACAAGAGGGAACAGAGTAAAATATGCTTAAGAGATCCTTTATCCTTATACCATAAGGGGTCTCAAGTTGGTGATATCGGTTTCTTCTTGGAACAAATTGGAAGTAGTGACAGTTGCATTATTAACCAAGTGATCCACTGCACCAAACATTCTCAGCAAATAAGTATAATTTTGGGGTTAATATTCTGCACTAACTTCGCATCACAGAGAGAGAGAGAGAGAGAGAGTTTTACAAAAACATTCAGAGATCTAAAATCTCGATCTCTATTTGCAACTCCCCCCTTTGCATTCTCCCTCTGAGCAGAGAGTGCTAAACGAGCACCTCTTTTACCATACTCGTACGCCAAATGCTGCAGATTGAACAAAAACTGATGCCATGAATAGAGCATAATGATTCTAGCAAAAAGGAAAAAAAGGGCGTGGGATAAATTACCTCCCTTTTCCCCCTAAACTCGCCACCTAATTCTATTAGACGATTCATTAGTTAGCTAACTTTGATCTCCAAGCTTCTTGCATATATATTTTAGACCTGTTTATATTTTAACTATTGGGTTCTATTTTATCATTCTTTTTCTTTTTCATCATCTTTCTGAACTATGTCATATATGAACACAGTAACATATGAACATAATAACTTTTACAAAAACAAAAGCAACATATGAAATTAGTAAAAATTGAGAAATAGAATGAATCATCGGATGAACACAGTAAACAACAAAATGAATGGGTGAACACAATACGTAACAGAATGAATGGGTGAACACAGTAAGCAATAGAATGAATAGGTAGTGGAGACGCGAACTCGTCAAGGATAGTAGAGACGTGACGGCGAACTGGAGAAAAGATTAGAGACGACGGTTCAACAGATTCTAGAGAGTGAGTTGATCTGGCGAGGAGAGTGGGTTGAGCGATATCTGGGAGGAGCCAACTGCGTTTTACACTTTTAGGGTTAAATCAATAGTAAGTTAAAATATATACTCTAGTTCTTGTTAAAATATAAACTAAGAGAGAAATAGACAATAATATATGTTAGTTTAATAGTCTTATTTTTCCATTATGTTCAATAGGTGTGGGTTCGACACCCACTTATTATACTTTTATATTATATATATTAAATTATAGGCCCAAGTTGCCTAATAGGCCTAATAGGTTTCTTAAGAAGCTTGAGCTTAGTCTCCTAAAAAAATCATACTTCTAAATAAGTTTGAGCCTATATATCTTTTTAAACAAGTCAGGTCAAGCTAGGCCACAGACCCTTAATAAGTCGCATAGTCTGTTTTTATCCCTAGTACTAATAATTAGTTTTTAATTTTTCTTATCTCCATGAATATAAATATGGATGAATTACTTTGAAAGTGATTCAACTGATCGTGATAAATAGAGGAGATAAATAGAGGAAGTAAGCATTTGTTAACAATAGATATTGATGAAGTTAGAAATATGATAAACTCTGAGAATGAAACTTTGATACACCCCACATGCACGTAAGGGTATCCAATGTACGGATATCTGGTTAGAGAAGCTAATCACTTCAATGAAGATGGGTTAAGGTTCAATTTTGTCTGTACATTTTGGTTGGACCAATTTCATCCGAAAAATATTAAAAAAAGAATAGATTTATCATAATCATTAAAAAACTAACATTAACTATTACAATTTTAATAGTACGGAAAATATTGTTTCTGTTTTAATATTTTTAAGGCAAAATTAATCTAACAAAACTTTCTGAATACTTATAATTTCTATTTAAAAACTTTCATAACAAAATTAGACATTAACCCATTATGCAGTAGCCACACCATGATTGCAGCATGATCTTGCAAGGGGATTGATTTTCTCTTGCTTGGTAACTTTAAAGTTTTAACATGCCTTTTCCATCTCAAAAAATAAAAAGGATAAAGGTGCGTGAGTATCCCAAATTAATTTTAGAGAAATAATTAGCACCTTAAAGTATTTAAAGGCGTAACTAGTACCTTGAACTAATTTTAGAGGTGTGACCAGTACTCTATTTTTTTAAATTGGTACAATTCCGCCATTTTATTGATAGAAACACAAATTTCTGTTCGATCCATGTCACATGAACTCTTTATTTCGACACGTTATTATTTAAAAAGTTACATGTGTCATATTGTTTAAACAAAAGTATTGAATAAACCCTAAAATTGATATTGTATATAATTTTTATGTGAAGATTATAAAATTTTATTGTTTATTTAGTACAATTTATTAAAACAATATTACACATGTGATATTTTAAACAATGTGTCAAAATAAAAAGTTTATGTGACATATATCAATTGAAAGTTAGTATTTTTGTTAGCAAAGGGGCAAAATTGCATTAATTTAAATATTTTAGAGTGTTAATTATTCCTATAAAATTAGTTTAGAGTGTTCATTGCACCCTCAAATATTTTAGAGTGCTAATTGCACCTCCAAAATTAGTTCGGGAGTGCTAATTGCACTTTTAAATACTTTAGAATGCTGATTGCTCCTCTAAAATTAATTAGTAATGCTAGACGTACATTTACCTAAATAAAAATGATAATCGATCCCCATCTTTCCTACATATATATTGCAGTTTTCTAGGTTCATTCTCAAGATGCCCCAGCAACGTCTAAGGGACGCAAAATAGGCATTGTGGCTCTATTGGGTAAATACAAGTGCCTAGCTCCTCTTTTTTTTTTTTTTTTTTCTTTTTTTGCTGTGCAGCTTCTCTGCTGCCTATTAAGAGAAGGAAATTAAAAAATTATGGAAATTATGAAGGGAAAAACAAAAATGGAGCTGAATGATTCATAACTGGCAAAACATTTGCTGCTTTTTGAAACCAAGTCTCTTCCAAATTTACACAGACCAGTTGCCAAAATTGAATATACCAAATTAAGACTCAATTCATTTCTAAACATGCGCTCCAACAGAAAGTAATGGAGATCATGGTATTGTATGTGAGAACATCTTGCATAAAGCATGCATGTAAATAGGGTAGGTTATAACACAAGGGGACAAGTCCTTTTCCTTCATCTTTTCTAAAGCTTCTCTCTGCAATATGAGTCGATGATACTAGTTGTATGTAATAACATATCCTCTGTTGCTTTATAGGCTTGGTGATGAATGCCAATATTTACATGCATTTTATATCTTATTTGTTGGCTCCTTAACACTATTATTAGTTATTTTGGGCATAATAGTATATTTTTACATGTTTTATATGAGTTTTGTGTGTTTTTGCTTTTATCACTTGACTTTGGTATATTTTGGAGGAAGCTTGGATCAATATTCATCAACTGGGGACGAATTCCAGTTAAGGACGTAGAGTTACTATCACTCAAGGACATCAAATTGGAGAATCACAACGCACCGTTTTGCCTCTATTCAGATAGCACGTCCTACTTTCAAATTCCCAGATCGCGCGCGAACGGAGATTCATTCGCTAACACTCAGACATCCACTTCTCTTCTCTTCCAGATCGTTCTCCGACGCTTCTCCTCGGATTCCGGCCGAAATCCATCTCCCACCACCACCATCGGCCATTCCTCCCCCGTCTCCACCGTTCACCTCTTCCATTCTTCAAGTCCGACGCTCCTTTCCACTTCCAGATTGCGTTCGATGGCAATTGGAGTTGCTGAATCTTGTTTGGGTTCGATTCCAACCATGAGTTCGTGAATTAGCACCTCCTTGATGTATTGACGAAGCTACTTGGTGTTCCAGAGCCGAAAGGGGAGTTCTATTGTTATTTTTATCGATTTCTACTCATTCCATGTATCGATCTGAGCTGTTAGGGTCCTAGAGCTTTAAATTGGTGTAATTGGATGAGGATTATTACTGGTATGTATAATCAGTAGATTGATACTTGCTTTGGATTTATGTTCAAATAGATTGTTATTGCATAATTGGACCGATTGTCTACGTGATTGCTTTCTATGTCATTTATTACTCTTGATTATAATTCTAGGTTGCTAGGTTTGATTGAGAGTGCTCTGACCTCTGTAAGTTCAATGCAAGCTAAGTCCTAAGGCTCTTTATCTAGTTGACCGGTTAGGTTGCTAATAATGTCAATTAGGTACTAATGGAGTTGGCTTGGTTAAGTGCAATTAAATTCATTCATCAATTGGAACAAGGAAGAATAGTTAACTCAAGCATCAAGGAGAGTTCACTTCATCCATCTTCCATTATCCACCATTCCATTGTTAAAAATATAAAAATCATAAATATTAGGTAGCTTTAGCTTAGTTCTAGTTAGTGTCCATTCCATTCCACATTTTCCCTTGGTTAATTTGTAATTAACACCTAATTAACTAGTAGTTGTAATCGGCTCCTCGAAGAGATCGACCTAGGTTAGCATTGCTATATTGCATTAGTTAGTCTAGTTTTGTTTGATAGCCCCCACGACATGGGGGCGCTGTTGCCGGGGAGCCTAGCTCCTAGGTAATTAGGTCTCCGTTACATTTCACCAGGGTTTAGCTTAGTGAATTGGATAGGGTAGATACTAACTTGTTTCTTTTTTGTTTTGGAAATTTTCAGAAAAAGTCATATAAAGAACTTGAATTGTGATCTAATTTGTGTTACTAGCTGCTGATTCTGTTTTGTTTTCTTTGTCTGAAAAATTTTCAGAAAATTTCATAAATACTTGGTTCCTTCACCAAATTTCTGTGCTTCCATTGATTATCTCTCTTGTTAAGGACACACATTGCAAAATTCTGTTCTGCACTTTTACCTTTGTGCTTGCTGAGATTTTGTTGCTGTGAGTTTCATCAACATAGCTATTGTGGTTGCTTGACATTGTGGGATTGTTCTTTGGTGGAATTAATTGCTGTTCAGGTTTAATTGGCTGCTGGTTTTGTTGGTAAATTGGTGCATAACTTGTGTGACTAGTTTTTGTGAGTCATATTGGACTTTTATGGGTGTTGAAATTGAAATTTGAACTAGCTGGAATTTGTGCCATTCTGCTACTGTACCTTGTTCCGTTTTTAGTGTGACTACAAAGAGTGCATGGCTTCATTTCTATAACTATGAGTATTGTGTTGTTGTTGCTGCTTATTTGTGAAAGACTTTGCTGTTGGTGGTTGAAAAACTGTGGCTATTACTGACATTGGGATGATTTTTCAGTGTTTTGAGTTTGATTTGAGCATGTTTAGTTGATTCTTGAAGTTATGAACTTGTTAGACTGGTTTGCATTGTCTAGAACTTATCTGACCCAATGATGCATTGAAGTGTATTTTGGAATTTCTGCAAGGTTTCCTTAAGACCTGCATCATTTTGGACCCATTGTGCTGATATTAAGAACCAAGTTGCCACTTATTTCTGTGAGATTTTACTGTCAGAATTGAACATTGGAGGAATTATAATTGCAAGTCGGATTTTTCTGGGTTGCTACTGTCATTTGCATGATTTTGGTTGTATAAGCTTGTTTTGCAAATGTTTAAGCGATGCTCAAGGTTCTAAACTAGTTTGGGAACTACTTGCATCAATTGGTGAATGTATTGGTACAAGAGTGCATTGAAGAGCATTTAAGAGCTTGTGAAAATTTTTCTGGAAGATACACGTTGCAATTTTAAGAACCTTGCCTTGCTTTGTATTCAAACCAATCCTATTTTTTGTGGAAAGGAATCTGAGAACTGTTTTGAGAATTGATTTGATCTTTGAAAAGTATCTTGTAACTTGAAGAGATTGATTTAAACTTGCTAAGAGCTCGTTTTCAGTGATGTGATATTGCTGATATGAATCTTTCTCACTGTTGGTTTTGTTTGAAAGTTCAAATATGATTTAATGGAAGTTGTAATCGTTACAATAATAGCTTGGAATCTGGGTACTTGACTGGGGTCATATGTGCATGCTCTGGATGTGTCAAACTGGTGGTCATTGTTAAAGTATTTTGCAAACTGAATTTTGGGAAATAGAAGAGTCATCTAAATTGTGACTCATACTGCTGCTAAATTGTGTTAAGAAGCATCATGAGTTGATTGGAATTTAAAATGGAAAATTTTCAAAATTGTGCTATAGCACAAGTGTAGAATGTTGATTTAGTAAACACTCGCATTGTGAGTTCTGGAGTTATAGGAATGCATTGAATTGCAGTTTGGCTGGATTTTTCTATGCATGATGGCTTGGTACAATCTAAATTTTTAGTTTAATGTGTTATTGAGGACATTATCAAGGTAAACCTGATCTGTTTCATTCACAATGAATTGGATTTGAGTGCTTAAGCATCTAATATTGTGCATTAGGATCTGATTTCATTGAAATTTGCTGCTGTAATCAAGGTTCTGTTGCTGTTACAACCTTGATTTTGAAAAAACTTCACAAGCTGGATTTTCTTGATTTGATCAACCATTTCCATGGGAACTGAGTTTTTGGATTTGATTTAAGTGCACTTGAGTCAGTTTTAAGGATTTGGACTTGGTTAGCAAGTGTTTGAACATCGGATTTGATAAAATTGGAACCATGAACAGTCAATTTTGCTGCTGGTTCTTTACTAGTAGTCAACTTTCTTGGATGCCAAAAACCAAGTTAGCTGCAGTCAAGTTTTCTAGCTTTACAAAACCCATGAATCTGGAGAAATTGAATCCTTAAACTCCAAAAGAACTTTGTATTCATTGCTGCTATGTCCCTGTTTCACCCCAAACCGCTCCATATTTTCGAATGCCTCCACAGTTTCTTCATACTTTCCTACCTCCGAGGAAGACGAGGGTGAATGAGTTTCAGGATTTGCAACTTAGATAGCCTTTTCAGCGAAGGCTGCATTATCCTCCGAAAAAAAAAAAATACAACCAGGGTCTAAGTACAGTTTGGATTATGTCCTGGATTGATTCCTTTGTCTTCTCTATCTATGTTTAGACACTGATTCAAAGACATGTAAAGTTTCAGACATAAGGAAGTAATATAAAGTTCAAGACGCAAGAAAGTTGTTTGAAGACATAATGTTCACAGCAGCAGAGAGATGAAAGGAACAAGACCAGAATTTTCTGTATGAATTCTTGTATATTTCACTGATGTAATATGCTGTATATATACACGTAATGGATCCCAAAGAATGTGGGATTTACATAATCAAATCAGGTAATTAAATGCAATTAAATCTCCTCTAATCTCTCCTCATTAATTCCTGTGATTTCTCTCTATTAATTCTGATCCTCATTAATTCCTATGATTTCTCCCTATTAATTCTGATTCTCATTAATTCCTGTGATCCCAATTAATTCTGCTTCCTAAGATATCTCCTCATTTATTTCTAATATCTCCTACACTCCCCCTCAAGTTGGAGCATAGATGTTAATCATGTCTAACTTGCCAATTAGATACTCAAACTTATCTCGAGTCAGCCCCTTAGTAAGTACATCTGCTATCTGTTCTTTTGAGGGAATATATTTGAGATCAATTGTTCCAGCATCAATCTTTTCTCGTATGAAATGTCTATCTATCTCCACATGCTTTGTCCTGTCATGTTGGATTGGATTGTGAGACATATTGATGGCTGCCATATTGTCTGAGTACAGTCTGATAGGTAGTTCTATTAGCATTCCCAATTCTTCTAGTACCCGCTTTACCCATAGGCCTTCACAGATTCCAAGAGCTATGGCCCTGAACTCAGCTTCAGCGCTGCTTCTAGTAACCACACTTTGTTTTTTACTACGCCAAGTGACTAAATTCCCCCAGACATAAGTAACATATCCTGAAGTGGATTTTCTATCATCTTGATCACCTGCCCAATCAGCATCAGTCAACATCTCTACATTTCTGCTGTTAGATTTTTTGAATAAGAGACCCAAACCGGGAGAACCCTTTAAGTATCTGAAAATCCTATAGACTTCATTAAGGTGTTTTTACTTCGGATCATGGGAATGTTGGCTCACCACACTAACAGCATAGGCAATGTCTGGTCGAGTGTGTGACAAGTAGATCAGCTTACCAACCATGCGCTGGTACCTTTCCATATCCACAGCCTTCCCCATATCTTCATTATCCTTGATTTTGTCAGTTCGTATAGGAGTATCACTTGGTCTACAGCCGAGCATACCTGTTTCTTCTAGGAGATCCAGTATGTATTTTTTCTGTGAGATGCTAATTCCCTTTGTAGATCTAGCAACTTCCATACCCAGGAAATATTTCATCTTTCCTAGGTCTTTAACTTGGAATTCTTTGTTTAGTGCCATTTTTATCCTGTCAATCTCAATTGGATCATCACCTGTGAGGACGATGTCATCAACATATACTGCTAATACTACAATTTTCCCATTTTGACGTCTGAAGAATAGAGTGTGGTCGCTTTGTCCCTATGTATAGTCTTGAGCTTTTAGTACCTTGGTAAATCTTTCAAACCACGCTCGAGGAGATTGTTTTAAACCATACAATGATTTTCTCAATCTACACACTTGATTTTCCTTTTTCCCGGGGAACCCTGGAGGCATCTTCATGTACACTTATTCCTTTAATTCCCCATTCAGGAATGCATTTTTGACATCCATTTGGTGTAGTGGCCAGTCTAAGTTTGCAGCAAGTGAAAAAAGAATTCTAATGGTGTTTAGCTTGGCCACTGGTGCAAATGTCTCAGTGTAGTCCATACCATAAACTTGGGTGAAACCCTTCGCCACTAATCTTGCTTTGTATTTGTCAAGGCTCCCATCAGCACAATATTTAGGGGTGAATACCCATTTGCAGCCTACAGCTTTCTTGCCTTTAGGTAGTTCAACTATTTCCCATGTTTTGTTGCTCTCAAGAGCCTTCATTTCTTCCATAACTTCCTTTCTCCATTCAGGGCTGTCAAGTGCTTCATTTATACTTGTTGGTATCCTGATTTGATCAAGGTGAGATATGAAAGCACAATATTTTGATGATAAAGCCCGATAAGAGACAAACCTCTCTATAGGATGTCTGGTACATGACCTTTGTTGCTTCCTTATGGCTATTGGTAGATCAAGATCCTCATTTTTCTCCTCATGATCCGGACCTGTTCTTGGTTTAGACTCTTGGAGTGTTTCAGTTGCTTGAGGTGTATTACCTGTCATGTCCATGTTTCTGCGGGTATAGACTTGACCCCATCTGTTGGTGTCTCCCCCTAATCTAGAGTCTTCTTTGGGCACCTCATGTACTGTTTCCTCAAGCCTATAGATTCGATCAGGGTCATGTTGGGGGTATATGGGTTCTATGTCTGTCTGGGTAGTCTGAGGTTCACTCCAATTCTCCCCCTGAATCGAAGACGAGATATAAAAAGGAATAGTTTCATGGAATGTGACATCACGAGTGACATAAAGGCGTTTACCGATTGGATCAAAACATTTGTACCCCTTTTGGTTCACAGCAGGCCCTAAGTAGACACATTTGATAGCTTTGGGGTCTAGTTTATGGGTATGGTGTAAATGAACAAAAGTAGTACAGCCAAAAACTCGAAGGGGTAAGGTATTCTCAAGATAGGGTAGGTTGAAATGGCGATGAAGGACCTGGAGAGGAGTTTGAAAAGACAAGGGTTTGCAAGGCATTCGGTTGATTAGGAAAGTGGCAGTGAGGATGGCATCATCCCAATGGTAGGTAGGAACAGTGCTACTGAACAGGAGGGCTCGAGCAGTTTCTAAGGTATGTCTATTTTTGCGTTCAGCAATCCCATTTTGTTGGGGACTGTAAGGGCAAGAACTTTTATGAGTGATGCCGTTTTGTTTAAGAAATGTGGTTAGCGGATGATTAAAATACTCGGTACCATTGTCGATATGGAGAGTTTGAATTTTTGTGTCAAACTGTGTATGGACCATAGTATAAAACTCAATGAACGTTTGGCATACTTCAGTTTTATCTTTTAAGAGGAAAACCCAACTGACACGAGTATGATCATCAATAAGGGTCATGAACTATTTAGAGTAGGTACGATTTGGAACACGGGATGGACCCCACAAGTCACTATGAATAATGGAGAAAGGCTTAGAGGGCGATAAGAAGCAGTAGGAAATGAAGTGCGATGATGTTTTGCTAACTCACATGAATCGCAGTAAAAATCTGAAGTTTTATTTGAGCAAATAGAAGGAAATAACTTGCACATATATTGAAAATTGGGATGTCCTAATCTCTTGTGCCATAACTCCATCTCACTAGTTTTAGGGAGAGACACTTTATTACAGGAATAAGGTACCGGATGATGACAGTCATTCAGGTAATAGAGTCCATCAAGTTCCTTAGCAACACCAATCGTCGTCCCCGTGAACAGATCCTGAAAAACACAATGAGTAGCAAAGAAATCAGTATGACAATGTTCCCTCTTATTTAGTTGACTCACAGATAATAAATTGCACTTCAATTTTGGAACATGTAAAACGTCATGAAGAGTGAGCGTAGCAGAAACTTTAATGGTACCACTACTGGCTACTAGAGAATTAGAAGCATCAGCGATTTTAACTGTGAGGTGTGATGTGACAGGAGTATAAGTTGTAAATAGTGAGACATCATCAGTCATATGATCAGAGGCACCCGAGTCAACTATCCAACAATGACTTGTGCTCTTACCTTTGATGGTAGCAAGGGCTTTGAAAAAGTTACCTCGTTGGACTACAGTAGCAGTAGGTTGATTCCGGGACTGGTTCTCAAGTGCAGTTAATCGGTCCACAATGATTTGTAATGGGTCTGCACTTGTTGGGCTACCAGAAGCTAAATTTGGCAAGGAGGTGTGCATACTAGGTATTGGGCCAGTATTGATAGCATTGACATGACCCATTTCTTCTGAGCTTGTGGCCTCAGCAACGTGACCTTTGGGCTTGTGTGCTTTGGGCTTCCAATCAGGAGGCTTCCCGTGGAGATCCCAACATCTATCCTTTGTATGTCCCAATTTCTTGCAATGGTCACATGACGGGCGGTCTCTCCTGGAATCAGATACACGGGTGGCGAGGGCAGATGCCTCGGGGTTCGCTGGCCGTGGAGTTGGATGACCGGGAAGCATAACCAGACGCCATGATTCTTCGTCCCTGAGTAAAGCAAATGCCTCGGAGACAGAGGGGAGAGGAACCCGACTGACCTGGCTTTGATACCATGTTTGAAGACATAATGTTCACAGCAGCAGAGAGATGAAAGGAACAAGACCAGAATTTTCTGTATGAATTCTTGTATATTTCACTGATGTAATATGTTGTATATATACACGTAATGGATCCCAAAGAATGTGGGATTTACATAATCAAATCAGGTAATTAAATGCAATTAAATCTCCTCTAATCTCTCCTCATTAATTCCTGTGATTTCTCTCTATTAATTCTGATCCTCATTAATTCCTATGATTTCTCCTTATTAATTCTGATTCTCATTAATTCTGCTTCCTAAGATATCTCCTCATTTATTTCTAATATCTCCTACAAAAGTAATACAAAATTCCAGACTTAGGGAAGTAATATAAAAATGAAAAAGAAAAAAGTGGGAAAAATCAAAAAGCATTGGGCATGAGACGATTTACAGAAAACAAAATAACAATAACTATTTACAGAAACATGCTGCTTAATTTTTCTTTCCCTGCATCTATACAACAACTATTTTCCCTATATAGATGCAATCAAGAAATGCAATTATTCGACTATTTGACACTCTTGTAAATGCAATTATTATTTAATTCATGCTTGCATGCAGATTTATTGATCAAAAGAGCAGCCATATATCAGGATTACATGAAGCAGATCCCAATCCCAAGACACTGGTTCTGTCACTTGCTATACCTCATGGATGGGATTAGGCAGATCCATGAAGCAATTATCTGGTCAGCCCCTTCATTACCTCACAAATATTCTCCTCAAGCAGTGGAACCAGTTGAGAGTTGAGAGATGACAGTGAAGATGAATATAAGACGACATCATTCATCCTTGCAAAGATGAAGCCAGAATCCGGCTCATTGAAGAAGTCCATCGCAAGACGTCATCTCATCTTCATATTGCTAAACTCTGGAAGGATGACCCAATGCACCATGTTTTTGGTTGATTCCATTTTCCCAACATAAGAAGGTTAATCATGAAGCCATTTTGTTTACTGGGCTATCAATGATTTGGCAAAATGTTTCAGTGATGTATTTGTCCTCTTTTGGAGTCTCATGAAAAGGGGTAAAGGAAGACTAAAGATAATGTTGAACAAAATTATTGAGCAAAACCTCTCGCTAAAGCACAATGGTGTCGTTCAATTTATGTAGGCGACCCCAGCTAGTAGGATAAGAATTGTTATTGTTGATGTATTTTTCCTTTTGTATAGCAGAAGAACATCTCCTTCCATGATCCCCTCAGTTCTGTGTGACTTGGTGCTTATTTAGTTGAAATTGGCTGAGCGGGAATTTGAATTGCAGTACCAGATATCAAAACTCCTCTTTGTAATTCTATTACCAATAATCCCCACAAGAGCAAAATCCTTCCTTGAAAATATGATACCTATTATTATCTCTGACAGTGATTTCCCTTTTGTAAAATTTCGATACTAATTTTGCGAATGAGTGACAATCAGAGCACATCCTGAGATTCTTAACTACCCTTATAGGCATACCTTGACTGGTGCTGATCAATCCAAAAGCCATGGCTAGTTTCTCACTGTGCCTACTAAGTAATTGCTCTTTCTCCCTTAAATCAACATCTAGCAACACGTTGGTTATATCTGGAACATACCCTACCTCAGCAAGCTTGCAGTTAATTTCCTTTAGCATTAAATCAATGTTTAATTTTTCTGGGTGTGATTGATCATCAGATATGAACTCATGAATCATACCATTAACCTCTATTGAACTTAATCCAGGAACTTTCTGAACCCCTTTTTCCTTCAATTGCAGCCTAACTTTCGCAACATCATCCCATTTCCCTGCAAAAGCATATATGTTTGATAGTAACACATGAATCCCTGGTTTTTCAGGGGCCAATTCAGTTAATTTATCAGCTGCATATTGTGCCAATTCAACATTTTTGTGTATCCTGCAAGCAGCAAGAAGAGAGCCCCAGATCACATCATTAGGTTCCATTGGCATACCTTGGATGAGATCAAGAGCTTCTTCGAGGAATCCAGCTCGCCCGAGTAAATCCACCATGCAACCATAGTGAACAATCTGAGGACAGATTCCATGAGCTTCCTTCATTGATTTAAAAATTTGCCTTCCTTTCAACACAGAGCCACCATGGCTACATGCTGTTAATAGTACCACAAAAACAACTTCATCTGGTTTCACCCCTCGTTGGAGCATTTCATTGAAAATCTCAATAGCCCCTTCGGCATTTCCCTCTATAGCTATTGCCCCAATGGCCGCAGTCCAAGCAGACACATCTTGTTTATCCATTTTACTGAAAACATGTATAGCACTTTTGGAATCACCACACCTTGAAAACATATCAACCAAAGCTGTACCTAGCTGCAAGTCAATTTGAATGCTATTTTTCTCAATGTAAGTGTAGACCCACTTGGCAAGATCAAAAGCTCCTAAATACCCACAGGCAGATGCAATACCCACCATTGTCACCCTATCTGGTTTCATCCCACTGTTCTGCATCTCCCGGAACAGGCCAATTGCTTCCTCAAACATGCCCTCCTGGACCAGGGCACCAATGATGGTGTTCCAAGATACAAGATCCCTCACCGGTATCTCATCGAAGGTTTTCCAAGCTAGTTCCAGATCACCATCTCTAATAGAACCTGCAATTAAGGTGTTCCATGATACCACTGTCTTGTCTGGCATGATCTCAAAAACTCTGCAAGCTGCTTCTCTTTTGCCACACTTCATATACATGTCAATAATGGCATTGCTGATGCTGTCCCAACCTTCCAGGCTATGCTTCAAGACATAAGCATGGGATGATTTTCCTCCAGACAGATCACCTAACTGTGCACAGGCTGTAATTGCTGACAACAATGTTACCTTATCTGGTCTCGGTCCTTGTCGCAGCATGTCATGGATTACTACTTGTGCTTCTTGGCCCATCCCATGGCGAATATAATTTGAAATGATCGTGTTGTAGAGGACCAGATTTTTCTCAGCACATTGATCAAAAAGTTGCTCTGCGGAACCTATATCTCCACATTTCATGTACATATCAACAAGTGCATTCACCAAGTGGGTATTAAGTTTCACACCCAACTCACCAATATAGGCACATACTCTTTTACTTAATCCTAAATCCTTCAACCTTGCACAAGCAGAGATAACACACACCATGGTCACCGGATTGGGCTCAACACCAGCCTCAACCATCTCAAAGAACAGAGAAACCGCCTCTTTTGCTAAGCCGCTCCCAGCATAACCATTGATCAAGCTAGTCCACGACACGACATTTCTCTCAATCATTTTATCAAACAACTTTCGTCCCAACTCAATCTCCCCACATTCTGCATACAGATGTATCAAAGAGTTCCTGACAAACAAATCTTTCTCTAAACCCATCTTGATAACTTCCCCATGAACTTGAATCCCCTCAGAAATTGCCATAGTTTTTGAGCATGCGCTGAGTAAAAATGGGAACGTGTACTTATCAGGCTCAATACCCAAGACTACAATTTCATTGTACAGCTGGATTGCTTCATCACAGAGCCCAATGGAAGCATACCCTCTTAACAAACAATTGTACATGAACAACGAACCGATGGTACCTTCATCCTCATTGAAGAATTCAATAGCACTTCGAGCGTAGGACAAGCTCTCATAAGTACCCATTTCAACACAAGTAGAAATTAGCTTGTTAATGTAAGACACTTTGTGACATAGACCTTTCTTAATCATGTCACAGTGCAGTTGCGGAAGTTCCTTCAAGGTTTTGCAATTTTCAAGTAGCAAAATATGTGGTTTTTTAGCCATGGCTTTGAATTCCTTATGGATTGTAGGAGTTGCAGAACTTGGAGAAGCCGAAACCATAGGGGATGCATAAAGGGTTGCGGCCATGGCGGAATTAGCCGCTGCAGCAATTCAAGCTGATTTGCCTCAAGCTCTATGATTTGCTCGACTAAATTTCATTTGACCAACCAGGGTATTCTCCGAAAGATAATACAACTAGGGTTTATGTACACTTTGGGTTATGTCCTGGAAATCCTCTCCAGTGTATCTCTTGGGCATTAAAAACAGGCCGCTCAGCAAAAAGTGGGATTGATTCCTTCGTCTTCTCTATCAATGCCTTAGACACTGATTCAAATAATAAGCAAAAATACATATAATGTTCCAGACAAAAGGAAGTAATATAAAGTTCCAGAATTAGGGAAGTAATAAAAAAAGAAAAAGAAAAAAGAGAAAAAAAGCTTATGGGTATGAGACTATTTACAGAAAGAAAAGAACAATTATTTACAGAAACATGCTGCTTAATTTTTCTTTCTCTGCATATTTACAATAATTATTTTGCTTGAGTTAGATGCAATAAGGAAAATGAGACTCATGGGAAAAGAGAAACATGTGTGGCAGTTTATAAGCAAAGACCATATTACACTTCACAGCAAAAACATATGCAGCCCAAAATTTAATATACGACTATCACATATGTAGCAAGAAGCAAGCCAAAAAAACTCAAGACTAATTAACAAACCACAAAACACAGCCAAGGAAAATGTCAGTGTTTGAAGACATAATATTCAAACGCAGAGAGATTACGGGAATGAAGACAAGAACTTTTCTGTATGAATTCTTCACCGGTATATTGATTATGATATGCTACATTTATACATGTAATGAGTCCCTAAATTGTGGGATTTACAGAGGAAAATCAGGTAACAAATCTCAACAAATCGCCCCTAATTAATTCCTACGATCTCTCCTTATTCATTATTGATTCCTATGATCTCTCCTTATTTACTCCTAATATCTTCTACACTCCCCCTCAAGTTGAAATCTAGATATTTATCATGCCCAACTTCCCAATTAAATACTTAAACTTATCTCAAGTCAATCCTTTTGTGAGTATATCAGCTGTCTATTCTTTTGAGGGAATATACTTGAGATCAATTGTTCTAGCGTCAATATTTTCTCGTATAAAATGTCTATCTATCTCCACATGCTTCGTTCGGTTATGCTGGATTGGATTGTGTGACATATTTATTGCAACCATATTGTCTGAGTGTAGTCGGATAGGTAGTTCCATTAGCATCCCTAATTCTTCCAGTACCCGTTTTACCCACAGACCCTCACAGATTCCAAGTGCTATTGCTCTGCCTAGCCACCACACTTTGTTTCTTACTGCGCCATGTGACTAGATTTCCCCAGACGTAAGTAACATATCCTGAGGTAGATTTTCTGTCATCTTGATCACCTACCCAATCAGCATCAGTCAGCATCTCCACATTTCTTTTGTTGGATTTTTTAAACAAGAGTCCCAACCCGGGAGAGCCCTTCAAGTATCGGAGAATCCGGTAGACTTCATTTAGGTGTTTTTGTTTAGGGCCATGGGAATGCTGGCTCACCACACTGACAGCATAGGCAATTTCTGGTCGAGTGTAGGACAAGTAGATTAATTTGCCAACCATGCGCTGGTGTCTCCCCATATCCATAGCCTTTCCCATATCTTCATCATCTTTGATCTCGTCAGCCCGTATAGGGGTATCGCTTGGTCTACAGCCAAGCATGCCTGTTTCATCTAGGAGATCCAGTATATATTTCCTCTGTGAGATGCTGATTCCTTTTGCGGATCTAGCTACTTCCATACCCAGGAAGTATTTCATCATTCCTAGGTCTTTAACCTGGAATTCTCTGTTTAGCGCCCCTTTGATTTTATCAATCTCTGTGGGATCGTTACCTGTGAGGACAATGTCGTCAACATAAATTGCTAGTACCACAATCTTCCCATTTTTCTGTCTGAAGAATAGAGAGTGATCACTCTGTTCCTGTGTGTAGTCTTGAGCTTTTAGTGCCTTGGTAAACCTTTCAAACCACGCTCAAGGAGATTGTTTTAGACCGTACAGTGACTTCCTTAGCCTACATACTTGGCTTTCCTTCCTTTCGGGGAACCCTGGGGGCATCTTCATGTATACTTCTTCCTTCAATTCGCTATTTAGGAATGCATTTTTAACATCCATCTGGTGTAGAGGCCAGTCTAAGTTCGCAGCAAGTGAGAATAGGATTCTGATGGTATTTAACTTGGCCACTGGTGCAAATGTCTCTGTGTAATCCATATCGTAAACTTGAGTGAACCCCTTTGCTACTAATCTTGCTTTGTATTTATCGAGGCTTCCATCAGCCCGATATTTTGGGGTAAATACCCATTTGCAGCCTACTGCTTTCTTGCCCTTTTGTAACTCCACTATTTCCCAAGTTTAGTTATGTTCCAGTGCCTCCATCTCTTCCATCACCGCCTTCCTCCACTCAGGATTGTCATGAGCTTCATCTATACTTTCTGGTATCTTGATCTGATCAAGGTGAGATATGAAAGCACAGTACTTTGATGATAAGGCCTGGTAGGAAACAAACCTCTCGATCGGGTGTCTGGTACATGCATTTTGTTGCTTCCTTATAGCTATTGGAAGGTCGAGATCCTCATGTTGCATCTCATTGTCAAGACCTACTCCTGGTTCAGACTCTTGGAGTGTGTCAAGCACTTGAGGTGTATTACCTGTCATGTCCTGATTCCTGCGGGTATAGATTTTACCCCATCGGCTAGTGTCTCCCCCTGAACTAGAGTTCTTTGTATGGTCCTGAGGTACTTCATTCACTGTTTCCTCAAATGTATAGATTCGATCAGGTTCATGTTGAGGGCATATGGGTTCGGGTTCTGTCGGGATAATCCGAGGTTCACCCCAAGTCTCCCCCTATAGAAAGGGATAGTTTCATGAAAGGTGACATCCCGAGTGACATAGAGGCGTTTACTGATCGGATCAAAACATTTGTACCCTTTTGGTTTCTGGCAGGCCCTAGGTAAATGCATTTAATAGCTTTGGGGTCAAGTTTATGGGAATGGTGTAAGTGAACAAAAGTAATACAACCGAAGACCCTTAAAGGTAAGGTATTTTCAAGGTAGGGTAGGTTGAAATGATTGTGAAGGACTTGGAGAGGAGTTTAGAAGGACAGAGGTTTACAGGGCATTCGGTTGATTAGGAAAGTGGCGGTAAGAATAGCATCATCCCAATGATAGGTAGGAGCCATGCTACTAAAGAGGAGAGCACGAGCAATTTCAAGGATATGTCTATTTTTGCGTTCAGCAATCCCATTTTGCTGGGGGCTGTAGGGACATGAACTTTTATGGATCATGCCATGTGTAAGAAATGTGGTGAAAGGATGATTAAAATACTCGGTACCATTATCAGTATGAAGAGTTTGGATTTTGATGTCAAATTGTATATGGATCATGTTATAAAAATCAATGAACGTTTGACAAGCCTCGGTTTTATCCTTTAAGAGGAAAACCCAACTGACGCGGGTATAATCATCAATAAGGGTCATGAACCATTTAGAGTGAGTACGATTCGAAACACGGGATAGTCCCCACAAGTCGCTGTGGATAACTGAGAATGGCTTAGAGAGGTGATAAGAGGTGCGGGGGAAAGGAGTGCGATGATGTTTTGCTAATTCACACGAGTCACAATGAAATTCCGAGATTTTATTTGAGTAGAGAGAAGGAAACATCTTACACAGATATTAAAAATTGGGATGACCTAATCTCTTGTGCCATAACTCTATTTCACTAGTTTTAGAGGGAGAGACTTTATTATAGGAATAAGATACTGGATGACAGTCATTCAGGTAATAGAGGCCATCAAATTCCTTAGCAAAACCAATCATCGTCCCCGTGAATAGATCCTGAAAAATACAGTGTGTAGCAAAGAAATCAGTATGGCAACGTTCCCTTTTATTTAGTTGACTGACAGATAATAAATTGCACTTTAAATTTGGGACATGCAAAACTTCATGGAGTGTGAGTGTAGCAGAGACTTTAATAGTACCACTACCAGCTACCAAGGAATTAGAAGCATCGGCGATTTTAACTGAGTCAAGATGAGGTAGGAGTGTAATCGATAAATAATGAAGCATTATCAGTCATATGATCAGAGGCACCTGAGTCAACTATCCAACATTGTCCTGAGTTCTTACCTTTGATGCTAGCAAGGGCTTTGAAAAAATTACCTCTTTGGACAACAGAAGCAATGGGCTGCTTACGGGCCTGGTTCTCAAGTGCAGCCAATTGGGCCAAAATCACTTGTAATGGGTCTGTATGTTCTGGGCCAGCAGAGGTTGAATTGGACAAGGGAACATGACTTGGGCCAGCAATAGTCAAGCCCAATTCTTCTGCACTCGATGCCTCAGCTACATGACTCTTGGGCTTGCGTGTTTTGGGCCTCTAGTCTGGTGGTTTGCCATGCAGATCCCAGCAACGATCCTTAGTGTAGCCCAATTTGTTACAGTGATCATAGAGTGGGCATTCCTTCCTGTTTGATGTACGAGTTGCGAGAGCAGAGGCTTCTATGGTGGTCACTGGCCGTGAGACAGAGTGGGCGGAAAGCATCACTTGGCGGCGAGATTCCTCGTCTCTTAGCAGGGAGAAGGCCTCGGGGACGGTGGGGAGTGGAACCCGACTGAGAAGACGACCACGGGAGTCGTCGTATACGGGTTCCAGGCCGACGAGAAATTCAAAAAGGCCTTTTTCTTCCAGAACTCGACGATACTCGACGGCGTCATCAGGGTTCTGCCACAGGGACGTCTTTTCGAGGTAGTATGTATTGAGAGGGCGCGGTCCTTATTTAACTGTCCAAAGGCGTGCTCTCAAGTTGAAGAGAAGAGAAGCATTGGGGCGTCTTCAGTAGGCTTCCTTAACGGCAATCCAGATGGCCTTTGCGGATGTAATGAACATAAAGCTTCGTCTAACAGCGGGAATCATGGAGTTGAGAAGCCAGGAGGCGACTAGTGCGTTGTCTGATTTCCATCGATGACGAATAGTGGTGTCACTGTCGGTGGGCTGGTCACCGTGGATAAAGTCTAGTTTATCCCGTCCATCAAGAGCGAGTAACATGGACTGACTCCAGTCCAAGTAATTATCACCGGTAAGACGTTCCAACACAATGAGGATGGCCGACCCTTCAAGGCCTGCGACTTTGAGACATGACCCACCATCGGACGTGACGGTGCCGTCGGATTCTGTAGCAGACGAGTGTATAGACCGGTCTGCCTCTGATACCATGTTTGAAGACATAATATTCAAACGCAGAGAGATTACGGGAATGAAGACAAGAACTTTTCTATATGAATTCTTCACCGGTATATTGATTCTGATATGCTACATTTATACATGTAATAAGTCCCTAAATTGTGGGATTTACAGAGGGAAATTAGGTAACAAATATCAACAAATCGCCCCTAATTAATTCCTACGATTTCTCCTCATTCATTATTGATTCCTATGATCTCTCCTTATTTACTCCTAATATCTTCTACAGTCAGTTTTCCACAAACTTGATACTTACCACCAAAACTACATATATAGGACCAAGCATAGCATCCAAAAATTTAAATCCACAATTGAATCAATCCATGTCTCAGTATTAAATCAACACACCATGTAAATTTATATAGATTAGGGGGCTTCAACACACGGTTCAAGGTTGATAATAGGCACAAACGTCAGCGTTTGATTCTTGGCTATAGTTGTAACTCCTTCATAGGATGCTAGTTATTCAAACAATATTCACGAGAAATTAAAAATAAAAAGAAGGAATCATAACAATCTTGGATTCCACCAGCACCGAAGCATCTCATTTTTGCTTCCAAGATAAAAAGGTCATATTTTTCTATTTAGTGTGAGTTGATAAAAAGTGACTGGGATTTGAAGAAGGAAAGTGAACAGAAAATAATGTCTGTGATTTCCTCTCTTCTTCAATGTTCTGCGACTTCTCATTTCTGTTCAACTAGTGTTGTGCTACCAAAAAGAAATCTTTCCCAAACTTGCTATTCCAACAAAGAGAAACAATAACAAAGACGGATCAGGAGAATAGATTCAAGGCAAAGATATTTAAAAGTTGAGAAAGGAAGAAGGACCTTTGAACGTGATGGATGTACAAGGGTACAATATTACAGAGAAGAGAGAGAACTTTGAATGACGACTTTAATTGACGCCATTGCTCTTAATGGGTTTCTTCATTGTAGAAACCTTTGTCACCTGTCGTGGATTGCTACTCCTCCCGATCCTCTATTGGAGCTTTAGGCCAAGCAGAGAAAAACCTGCACTATAGTACATCATTCACTAACCTCAATCTTTTCTATGATGGTCTCTCTCATGACTGGTAGTATTGGAGCTTTAAGTTAAGAAATCATTTGGACGACTGATGTTTGCTTGAAAGTTTAAGCAAGGCATTATGTTTTACTTTTAAATTAGGAAGTCATTCACTAACCTCAATCCTTTCTATTGCATATCATTTGCAAGAAGAATAGTCACATCCCTATTCTTGAAGGATTGATTCAGCCACCACATTTCAACAAATGAAAACTGAACAATGAAAATAAACCAACCACAATCCAACAATAGACTAGAGTAGCTCCAATCAAATATTTAATATGATCTCTTCTTGTAACTCTCCATTTGAGAGTTCAAGCAAATCTTCTTCCCCAACTAAAAAAATTATACTCTAATTTAGAATATTGTAAATAAAGGTACAAGAATAGAGGGGTTTTAACCAATGCCACAAAACAAAAGACTAAACGCTATGGTGACTGGGAAGAAAAAAAAAAATGAACAAATATATTCAAAATGCAAATGAATACATCTTGACTGAAATTAAAACAAACTAATAGCATTCACAAACACATATATCTTTATTTGGTCAGCTACATGGTTATATCATGAATACGTTTCTTGAGCTTAAGAATTGATGCTCTTCCTTCAATGTTTATGTTTTGGAATCGTTTTCCTTACAATTGCAAAATCTAGTTTTACGCTGCAGAAATTAGCTCAGGAACAAAAACAAAAAGATTGAACTTAATATCTCCACAGACCTTTGAGTTGAAAAGTTTATTATTACCAGTTTAAAATTGAATAAAAGAAAAGCAGCAGAAAAGGTGACTTCTTTACATGTCATATCAGTTTTCAATACGCCAACTGCCACAATGGATATGCATATTGAACCACAATAAAATTTAAAGGGGATAAAGGGAAAAAAACGAAGAAATTTCCAAATTGTAGACGTCTAATCGAAATGCCAATTTGACCGATTCTAGTTCTATATATCTATCCATAAACATTCAGTTTATTTGTATTGGTATTCTGAAGTCTTACGCACTATTCTAAAGTATTTAAGGAAAAAGAAATCAGTGGGGATGGAAGAATAGAACCTTACCTCTCTTCTCCAGATGACGGGCGACGGCGAAGAGGACCACGGTGGGCGACCGCTGAAGACGACTTAGACGAGCACAATGGAGATGGGTAAAAGACGACTTAGACGCTGAAGTGCCGACAAGGATGGGTTCGACCACTGAGAAGCAAAGGAACGGTGATACGGCCAGTGCTTCTTCAGTTGAGGTTCTGAAATTTGAACTTCGAGGATGAGGCTTTGCAATGCTATCCGGGCGGCAGAGGCATGTTCAATGTTGCTTTACTTAAATAAATCGTTAAAACTAATATAAATCATATTATATCATATTTATTAATATACTTAATATATAAAAATTAACTAACTAATTTAAATAAATTAATAAAATTAAATAAATTATTTAATTATAATAGAAGTGACATGATCAATCTGCTCAAAGTACTATTATGTAATATTATATTATATATTAATTTATAATTAAGTAAATTAATTTAGTAAAAATAATAAATATAAGATATAAAATAAATTAAAATTTTATATTTAAAATCAAATATAACCTTCCAAATAACTCTTATATTAAAGATAAAAATTAATATTTATTTATTATTTGTAATATAAATTACTCAAGTATGAGTTAAATAATAAATAACTAATATATAAAGATTAAAAAAATTAATTAAAGTAATTATTTATAAAAAAATATTTGTTGCTTTTTTTAAACTATCATTTTAATTAGGAAAAATTAATCTGTTTTAGTTCTTGAAATTTGACTTATTTATAACTCCTTCTATCCTTAAGTTTGATTCGATATAACTCAACTTCTAAATTTTTGACCAACTTATAATTTAGTTCATAAATTTTTAGTCATTTATAATTTTGTCCTTTTCCTCCTTTACTCACGTGCATTGAGCCATCCTACATAGCAAAAAGTTTAACAATTATGTGTGTACATGGCAACTAGAATTTACACACTTCTCGGTCTTCTCCTTCCATTTGCCTCAAAGCAAATTAATTTAGGGTAAATTATTATAAGATTTAAAAAAAAGAATTTAATTACTAAAAAAATTTAAATAGTATAAATTTATTATCAATTCTTATATTAGAACTTGTCATTATTAGCTCGTCATTTGTTATTAGTAATTTTGGATAATTAAATCTATTGTTTGGGGCCTTATAATAATTCTTCCATTAATTTAAGGAAAAAACCCATATAAATACCTTTTGAATTTATGAATCCCAAATCAATATTTCCAATTTCTAAAATCCCAAATGACCAATTTTGGGTTTGTAAATTTGGGTCAATTTACCCATATACCATTCTCTCATTTGCTACTTCTCTCTTTTTCCATCACAAATTTCTTACCCTTATTCTTTCCTCTCCCTTCCTCAATCACATCCCAATAATGCATATCATTGTCACTCCCACTGGCTCCGTCTCCTTTTTCTCTCTACCAAGAAAAAGTAGGAGAAGAAGCCCATAATTAGTACTCCTTCTTTTTCTTTCTTCTCTGTCATCCATTGCCATTACCGCCACCTCCAATGTTGTCTTTAAGAGAAGCAAATCCACCACACATCTAGAAGAGGTAAGCTCTTGCATGACCTAGGTCAAACCTCTGCTTCTTCCTCGGATTACAAAGGTAGCCCTAAGGTCACCCACCGCCACCATTTCATAAAGGAAAGAGTAAGGTGCGAAGGATTATTCAGTGGTTTCATAATAAAATCGTATTCTTCTTCTTCATCATCTTCATCTTATCTACTTTTATCCTTGAATCAAATTCAATCCGCCTATGCCGAAATCAAAGGGCATGACTTAGGATTACAAAACAACTCTTCACTCTTCACTTTGCAGCCCTTTGACTATGAACAGTATCAACAGTGATATTTGCTGTGGTTAAAACTGCTATAAATATGGCGCCAAGTTGGCACCGTCTGGCATGAACACATTTGTAGCTGTTTCAACTGCTATAGTTTTTTGTGCCAAGAAGCACGAAGAGTTTTCAACGATTCAAACCGCTACAAACTTTCCAATGGACCAGCGACCGTTGGCATGATGAAGCTGGAGAAAATAGCTGCAAACATCCCCTGGATAAGAGACCATTGGCATGCCACTAGTTTGGGATAGTAATCGTTGTCATTCAGCTAATTTCTGTAGCTTGGGACATGTTTGTAGTGGTTTAAACCACTATAAAATTTCTCGTGGATCGATGCATGAACATGTGTCAGGGACCATTAGTATTTTACAATAGTTTGAACCACTACAAAGTTCCCCGTGGATCAATGCATGAACATGTGTCAGGGACTGTTGGCATTTTGGAGCAGTTTGAACCACTACAAAGTTCCCTATGGATTGATGCATGGACACGTGTGAGGGATCGTTGGCATTTTATAGCAATTGGGATCGATGCATGGACACATGTCAGGGACCGTTGGCATTTTACAGCGGTTTGTCAGATTAAACCGTTACAAAATCAATAACCACTACAAAAGAACGCGCTTTCAGAAGCCTATAAATCCCCCTATGCCGTTATTTCAAAGTTTTGGCTTTTGCGAGTAGTAGAGCTCTGGCAGATTGTGATCAGAAATCTTACTTGGCATACAGATCGATATTTTAGTCCACTTTTGAGGTAAGAATACAAATTTTATTTACGTAATTTATTTATTTAAAACCTTGAATTATTTATTTAATTTAGTTATACTTTGATTAGAAATCCTTATTTAGCGTTATTTAACTATTTATTTAGCAAAGTTTAGATGGAAAAGTGGATTAGGAATACCATTTTGACTAGTAATATTTTTAATATGTTGGTTATTTATTTTTATTTGTTAATTAGTATTGTGATTAGGAATATTTTGTGAAGTTTAATATTTTGATTTGTGAATTATGAATGTTTTTCAATAAATTAGACTTTATTTATATATTGATTAGTAATATGGATTAGGAAATTTTTTTATTTAGATTTAATAAAATCTTGCATTGTATATTTGTAATTTTATTTAATATTTTTTCATGTAATTATTTACTTCTAATTAATAAAATATGTCATTGTATTTGTCATTTTAAGTAGAATGATTCATCGACGTGGTAAGGAGCTGATGGAGCCGTACAAACCTACCCTAGCCAAAGTACTGGTGATAGGGATTCTGTAACATTCCTAATTTCGGTACTAAGTTGTATGTACAAGTTAAATGAAATATATGAGATTTTTAGGAAAAGATGTGGACATATTTATATAAAGAAAAGGATTAATTGGAAGAGGAAGAAAGTCTAAGAACCAAAGTGCAAAATTACAAAAATGCCACTGTGATGCCCTAAGAAACCAGAAGTAAATGGAGGGCATTTTGGTCATTTTACACAATGGATGGATATCAGAGGAAATTTGATAGTAAATTATTATAATTAATATGAGAATTTATGGAGTTGATAGAAGTCAAAAAGGAGTCCTATATAATTAATTATGGAATTTACAGTGAAAAATGACAACGATAAAGGGTTAAAAGAAACGTATATAATTTTTATCAGGACTTCTGGATCTCAAAAAATTATGAAACTTTGTAGAGAATTCATTTTATATTAGAATGAATTTCTAAAAATGTTAGAACAATTAAAGGAGGTGTTTAGCATTTATTCTGAGATCAGGATAATTTAATGATATCGGTATAAGGAAAGTACATTGGGATTTGTGCCAAATAGCTATTGGACCTAAAAGAGGCTCAACATTTTTGTCATAGGCCATCCCAATAAGTCTCAAAAGTTGTCTTGAAGCCCAAGCCCAATAAGGAATAATTTATGGATTTTGAAAAGAAAAAGAAAAGAGAATAAAGTAAGAATTAGGGTTTGCACATGGTGGGACTCACATGGACTCAAAAATGGCCCCAGAAGAGAGCTTAGGTGTCCCAAGTGAGGTCATGCTAGTGATGTCATGGTGGTGAGGTCATGAGCCAAGGAGAAAAGATATTTCAAGATCAAACCTTTAACCATTAGATCAAATAGTTTTCAAGATGATCTTGGCCTTCAAATGGCACATGACTTTTTCTATAAATACTCCCTTTCCATTCACTCTTCACACCCAAGAGCTCCTTTAGAGAGAGAAGTGAGTTCTAGAGAAAGAAAGTGGAAGAAAGTAAGGAAGAAGCAAGGGTCTTGAAGGAGCAAGTAAGGTAAGTTGATGTTCTTCACTTTACCATTTCGGGTTGCACTGTTCATGCACTATTCATGATAGAAGAAAATGGAATTTCAATGATTTAATGCTTCCATTGAGTTTATATGATGATTTTGTGTAGGATTGGAAAGGTTTTGAACCTTGGAAACCATTGGAATTAAAGGTTATAATGTTGAAAATTCCTCACGGGTACTGTTCACTCTCGTGAACAATGATTTGAATTTCATAATTTTGATGCTTTCAATGGTCTTAAAATGAGATTTTGTGTGGGGGTAAAGTGGAGGAACAAATATGGGAAGCATTGGAACCAAAATGGGAATTTTTGGAAAAAGGGAGCTTATTGAAACTAGACTTGGAATTTGTTTGGAATAGAGTTATAATTTGGTAATCATATTGTAATGTTTAGGTTTTGACATTTGTGGCAAGGAAAGACCATTTCAAGAAAGGAAGGACAAGGATCTACAAGAGGTAGCAAGAATACTTAACTATAAACATATGTGCTTTGATTGATTTGCTTACTTGTTATGCATGAAGGTTTGGTTGAGCATGGTATATTATGTGATGATGTTTATGATGATGATGTGCTATGAGTATGTGCCACTCCTTGCAATATATGTCATGACAATATGCATGTTAGAGTTTGCTTATGTATAAGCATGAATTAGCTCCCATTGCATGATAACATGTTAGGCATTTAATCAAACATGCATAACCTTATAGTTTGTATTACTTGCTATTGAGATTTCCCCGAATCTCACCCCCCATAACTATGCTCTAGGTGCTGGATCTTCTCAAGTCAAGAGGGTAAATGTTGATGGATGACTGTATTTAACTTAAAGAGTGTGCACTTTAATTACAAGATGATGTTTTGGTGTGTATGATGCATGCTACTCATAAATCCGATTTGAGGTAGTGTACTTCTAACGATATTTTAGGTGACTTATCAGACTAGTTTTCAAATGAAATTTGGCATGAACATAGCTAAGATCAAGAGCTTTAAATGGACATCAAGAACACCTCATTGGGTTAAGAATTCGAATTGTTATGATTTTTCAAAGTCGGGAGATAAAATCTGGAATAAGATAATACGGCTACTCAGAGGTAGTGAGGTTCATGCGCTAATTTCATATAGTAAATGAATGAGTTTTTCCACAAAATTTTGTTATCTTAAAGTACACATATGGAGATTTAAATCCATACATAATTTGACTCAATTGGATAAGTATACAAGGAGAAATGAATTTTTGAAAATGGGGCAAAGAAACTGGAACTTCCAGATTTACCAAATGAACAGTAAAGTTCAATGAATAAACTGATTTGATCTGGACAAGAAAACCTCATTTTCATATTTTTTTCTCAAATTTAAATGAAAGAGCTTTCATTAGAAATTGGAATCTCCTCAAAATGATTTTTCTAGATTTAGTAATGAATTTCCAAAGTTCAGGCTGTAATCTGGAATTACCCAGTGAATAGTCATAGTGAACAGTATCCGTAAGCCCAACTATTGGAAACTCATGTTTTTGAGGTTAAGAGGTATTCCAATGATCTAAAATAGTTCCAATTGAATATAAGTAAGGTTGAGGTTTAAGTTCAAGATTTAAGGTCAAGGTTTTAAGGTTAAGATTTAAAGATATTTACTAGAAAATGCCGTTGTGCTGGTAGACTATACAAAGTACTGTGTACGTAGGTGCTGTCTAAGGAGGCTGGAAGTGAGTGGACCTAGCCGGTTCATCCAGTTTTCCTGGGTACTTACATAGAATGGTAGTTCTCATGGGGAATTATCGAATCAGTACATTTATTTTCTACCAGGAATTCCGGTAAGAGAGATAATATCCAGTTGAGAGTGCTATAGTAAGAGTACTCGGAGAGATATAAAGAAGGATGTTTCAGATTCCAATATGGACATCAACATGGATAATTATGTTGAGGACTTCTAGCTCAATGAGGAAATGATTTTTCTTTGATTGATAAAGGAGCTCCTCAAACTGTAGAGGCTTCCTGCCAGTATGATGCAGGCGAGGGAGCAAGCTTGGGAGGAGAGGGAGCTGACAGGAGAGGTGAGGAGGGCGGAGATACTCAGGAGGAGCATCAGGGGGTGCTTGGTGGCCAAGCAAATGCGCGTACCCATTTCCCCATCAACAAGAAGGACTAGTGGGGGATAGAAGCGTCGATTAAGGATAGTGCTATGGAGCTGATAAAGAAAATTATTTTTAAACCTACATCGGCTATTTAAATGAATAAATCTTTTCTTGAAAATGAACATTTACTTTACTTAATTTTAGAGTAAGTTTGTGGTACAAGAGTGTATGCGGGGGAATACGAGGCTGGCCCTATTTCATCGGGCTAATGGTGATGGGACGCGGAGTGAGGAGGACATAGGGAACGATGTGCCCGATGGTGTCCCTGATCAAGATTGGAAGGAGTTTGTGAGATCGTGGTTTATACCGGAGGCAAGGGTATGAATTTATTTAATTAAGTACAAAATATTTAATTTTTCACCAAGTTGACTGACTATACATGAAATTTGTTTCAGGAAACGTCCCAGAGAGGTGCCATTAGCGTCAGTCACTAGACCATACGGCATAGGGTCAGTTTGAGACCCTTCTTGGTTGCGTATGATGAGATCGTAAGTCAAGAAATTATTAGATTATTAACTATTTATTTGTAATTTAATGTTTATATATTTATTTGTAATAAACTTTCAGGAGAGGAAAGTCGTGGCGGAGCGGGGATACAAGCCTACTATAGGCGAGATGTCGCCTGAGCTGTACAAGCCTCGAGATGGGAATCTTGCATTGGAGGGGTTGAAGAAATTGTTGTATGTACGTAATTGTTATAATTTAGTATTTTTATAAGTAATTAATATTTTTTAATTTGTTTACTTTTTTTGACAGGCACAAATGAATTAGCTTGATGCAGAGATGTGGGAGTCACAGGGGTCATCCTTGGATTGTTAAGGGACCATTTGATTGTTAAAGCCTTCCCACGAAATTATGCCATTTGAACTCTACGTGGGGAATAACCTGATATGATTGCTAAGTCAATTTCGGTTATATCATGAATAGGAGTTTGAGTGGACCAACCAGATACTAGGAAGAATATGGTGCATGATGCGTTCAGCATTCATGAAGGCGATACTCCTGACGAAGTACAGGGCGTTGCGCCAGAGTTCAAGAGGAATGACATGTAGGGAATTGGAAGACTCGCAGCGAAAATTAACTTTAAAATTTTTTCCATTGCCTGCCTGGATCTACCGAATGTGTTTAAGTCAAGGAGAAAGAAGTGTTACCTTCGGTATTCGAGCTGAAGTCGCGACCTCAGTATTCACTAGTCGCGACTCTTTGCCTCTGGAGTTTTTAGTCGCGACCTACTCAGCTTCTAGTCTCGACGTGTCGCCTCTGGAGTTTTCTGTCGCGACCTCCTCAGCTTCTAGTCACGACCTGTTGTCTCTGGAGTTTTCTGTATCGACCTCCTCAGCTACTAGTCGCGACCTGTGGTCTCTGGAGTTGTCAGTCGCGACCTCCTAAGCTTCTAGTCGTGACCTGTCATCTCTTTTTGATTTTCTGACATTCAGGACGCCTGTATGGTCGCGACCTTAGTGTCTACGAGTCACGACGCATCATCGTACCTAGTGCTCTTTTCTAGATTGCAAGAAGTCGACAACTCAGATCGGCTTCCTCTACTGGTATCCACACGAACAGCATTCCAATCACGAACGACGTGCTAGTGCCTCTTGTCCCTCTAGGGTTTTCTCAAGAATCCGTCCTCACCGTCTCTATTTTGGTCGTTTCTTATCTGTAAACCTTTTGCACTCTCCTTGCCCCTTTTTCTCTCATCCAGAACCCTAGCCCCTAATGTCAAATATATAGGATGCTATCGGTGTTCTGATTGGGTTGGATTTCAGAATTAATCTTATATTAATTATGAAATTAATACAATATCATATATTGCATAATTTGATAAGAAACTAATTAAATACATATGGTTTATATTAAATCCGTCCCAAAGATTTAATTCACCTATTTATTTAATTTAAAATAAAGATAAGACAGAATTATATTTGATTTATTCTTATAAATCAAATTTGAGATATCTTATCAATTTAAATTTCAAATTCAAATAGATCATATCAATTTAAATTCAAATTCAAAAGTGATAGAGATTTAATTTATCCTTATAAATTAAATCTTGCAATTTTCTCTTATATTATATATAATATATATATACAAATTTATATATATATAAAATATATATATAACCACCCTAGATTATTCATTGAATCTAGACATGTCTTAGATTCAATGAATCTGGGCACCATAGCTCGTGTTGGGCTATTTTGTGTGCAACCCTGTAGGCCCATATGAAGTTGGCAGTGGGCCAGTTACTATACTGACCCACAAGTTGTAAGCGGTCTCTACTAGCAAGACATTATGACTACCCAAATCATATGAGGATCGATGAACGATGTAACATTTTATACAACCATATCACGTCCTTTTTGTCACATGATATTTCGGTCATGGATGAGGCATGGAGAACGTCATCCTCCTGTTCCTGACCGTTACTTTCTCGATCCTTGAGTAGTCTAACTATAGAAATGAAACTACCTTTCCATTACAGTATGACCATACATTTCTCAGACTCACTCATCGAGGGGCCTAGTAATATCTCTCTACGAATGTGAGGGACAAATTCCATTTTGACCATTCACATTCCTCCGCATGAAAAAACACTAAGCCCGAACATAGTCTTTATGATCACTCAATCAAAAGTGACTTTTTACTAAGTCAAAGCTGAGCGTCTGTCATGTAGGAATCCATGATGATCTCAGGTCAAAGGGCATAGTGACATGGTTTGTATATGAGAGAAGTTTATGACTTAACCCATGCAGCTCTCTCATAGCAGGTCGGTCCAACACCTTGTACTCTTACATGTGCCTATGACTTTGATTTATATCTCTATACATCTTCAAAGTCATACTAGTCTTATTTCATCCCTGCTCCCACATAGATGACCGACCAGGGACATTTAGGATAAGATCATGAGTTATCCAAGGATGGTCATCACAGTAAATATGCAAATAATGTGATAACATAATTAAGAAATTCATAAATCAACAATGTTCATAGTACAATGATTGGCCCCTAGGGCAAAATCTCCAACATGACACTGCTCAAGAATTTTTTGAACTGATGAATGAAGCTGACAAGCCTCTGTATCATGGGCGTACAAGGTATTATAAGTTGTCCTTCTTAATAAAACTGTATCATATTAAATGCCTGTGCGGTATCATAGACAAGGCCATGTCCATGTTATTGGAATTGCTCAGAGATGCTTTCCCCGAAACTGTATTCCTGCCATCTTTTTATGAAGAAAAAAAGATTATTAACAAGTTTAGATTGAACTACAACAAGATTGATGTATGTCCAAACGACTGTATGTTGTATTGGGGAGAGGACGCAAATAGGGAGATTTGTAAGCATTATAAGATATCTTGGTACAAGATGTAACATCTCAAATTTTTCCTATATGTATAAGACTGATAGAGGAAAGAGATTATGAAGGGACTAGGATGGTAATCAGAAGAAAAGATAACGATTAAGATAAGTTTTAAGCCAAAGAAAGAGAGAAGGTATAGAGTTGTAAAGTAAAAAGGGCTAAATTGCAATTTAAAGAAAGTCTAGGGACTAAATTACAATTAATGAAAGTTTCAAGAACATAATGGACATTTTAGAAAAGAAAGGGACTAAAGTAAAAATTCTAAAAGTTTCATGGTACAAAATAGAAGTAGACATAAACTTTGGGCTTAAGTGTAATTATAAAAAGTTAAAGGCCTAAAGTGTAATTTCTAAAAGTTTAGGGGCAAAATGGTAATTATAGAAAGTTAAACCAGAAAATGCCAAAAACTACCTAGAAGCATTTCAGTCCCAAATTTTATCATAAAATAGAGAAAGTTATTCTAATCAGTTTAACGCAACAAGAAATTTTGATTGGAGGTCCCGATAAATTGATATTAATTTTTAAAGTTAGGAGATTATTACAGTATCCTCTGGACCTCACAATCAGATGAAAGTTGGTAGTAAATTCTTATAAATAATATAAGAATTTATGAAATTGACAGAAGTAAAAAAGGAGTCCTGTAGAATTAATTAGAGAATTTAAGATAAAATTAGACACCGATAATGGATTAAAGGAAATGTAGGGAATTTTTATTAGGACTTCTGGGTCTCCAAAAATTATAAAAATTTGTAGGAAATTCATTTTATATTAGATTAAGTTTCTAAAAATTTCAAAACAATTAAAAGAGGTGTCTAGAATTTATCTAAAAAATCAGGATGATTTAAGCATATTGGTATAAGGAATGTGCCTTGGGATTTGTGTCGATTAGTAATTGGACCAAAGGAAGGCCCAAGATGGTGTCCTAGGAGCAGCATAATAAGTCTCAAAAGTTTTTTTGGAGCCCAAGTTAAATAATGGATAAATTATGAATTTTTGAAAAAGAAAAGAAAAGAAATTAAGGAAGCTTCAAGGAAAGCCAAGAATTGCACATGCTGGACCCCACATGAGCAGCACACATGGTGTCCAAGGCAAGGAGGGAGAAGATTTTAACATGTGATCTTATCTCAAATTGGCTTGTTGGGCAAGTTTGATGCAAGAGTGAATTGAGACATTGGATTAAATAATACACAAAGTGATCTTAGCTTTTCATTTTCCATAGAATTTTTCCATAAATACCCTACCATTTTCCTTGTACAACAGTGGCATATGGTACCTTGGGGAAATTATGGTCAAATGGAAACTCAAGCTGAGACAAGAAAGATTCAAGGCACCAAAGTTTAAACTAGTTAGGGATTAAGGTAAGTAATATATCCTAGTTTATTTTTTTTTAATTTAGGGGCTTAAACTTAGGGTTTTCATGAAAGAAAGATGAGGTTTCTCTAAGGTATATATGTAATACAAAACCCTAGATGAAAGGAGAAAGAAGAATTTAAAGTTGGAAGCATGTGATTAAGGTTTGGATAAGTTAGTTAGATGATTGGTTATTGAATCAAGTTGCTATTCTTGACTTTACCATAGAAGAGACCTTTCGGTCTGCACTGTTCTGTATAGAGGGAGATGGAATTTCAATGATCTAATACTTTTATTGAATTTAGAAGATGATTTTGTGTAAGATTGGATATGTTTGGAACCTTAGAAGTATTAGAATTGAAAGATAAATTTTTGGAAGTCTTCTCTATTACTGTTCACACGCATGAACAGTGATTGGAATTTTATAATTTTGATGCTTCCAATGGTTTTAAAATAAAAAATTGTATGGAGTAAAGTAGAGAAACAATATTGGAAGCATGGGAATCAAAATGAGAAGTTTTGGAAGAAAAAGGGAAGTTATGCAATTATGTCCAAAATAGTGTGTAGCTACTGGAATTTTGGAATTCTGAGTTCATAAATGGATTCAGAAATCCAAATTGTGTAGGGTAAAGTCAATATATCAATTGATTCAAAGACCAAGATAATTAACAACGATTAAAGAAAGTTACTTTAGTAGATAAAGTTTAATGTTCAAGGAAGTTGGATTGTAATGAGTTAATGGTAATACAATATTAGGATTTGGTTTGTGTGCTCAAAGATGGCAATCACACATCAAGGAGAAGTAGGAAGCAAGACGTAAAGAGGAAGGATAAGGAAAGGAAGGAGTATGAGGTAGTGAACTTATCTACTTGTATGCTTATGTTGCTTGGATGTTTTATACAATGTTTACTTACTTTGATGATGTGAAGCATGTATGATTAAGTGATGCTCTATTTCTTTTTATACTATGTCCATATGTTATAATTAAGGGACATGGAAGCATGTAAATATCATTATGTAAGCATGATCATTAAGTGCAAACATAGTAGCATCAAGCATATAGTTGCATGCATTGTATGGTTTCTGTTTGGTACTGAGATTTCCCCAGAAATCTCACCCCCTCCATGTCCCAATCACAACAGAAGTTTCATATGAAGAAGAAGATGAATATGCATGAAAAAGAGTCAAGAATTAGTTGCATACATTGTGAATCGACCTAGGTTAGCTTCACTTTACTATTGGTTAGCTTAGTTTTGTTTGATAATTAAAAAGACAGTTATCAAAATGGTGCCGTTGTCGAGGAGCCTTACTTGTTAAGGTTTCCTAAGCAATCTGCTGAGCCTAAGAAAAAATGTAAAAAGAATATAGGTGTTTGTTTTTTTTTGCGAATTTAGTGTTTTGCCTTTTTGAGTCGCAACGAAATGCCTTTTTAGTCGCGACTAGAGTACAAAAATAAATTTTTGAGCATGTCTGTGACTTTTAGTCGCGACCAAAGTGCTTTTTGGTCACAACCTAAAATTTGTTTCTAACTCTGATTTACTCTCTATGAATTCTAGTCGCAACCGGAGTGCTTCTTGGTCGCAATAAAAAATTTTATCCATCAAATTTTCTTCTCTTGATTTTTAGTCACAACCAAAGTGACATTTGGTTACGACCAGAAATCCTGATTCAAAAATTTTACTCTCCATGATTATCAGTCGCGACTTGAAGTTCACTTTTGTCGCAATATCTGCTCTCTATACTTTTTAGTCACAATCTAGGCTCCTTTGCATCGCTACCTGATATTTTTGAACTGCGATTACTTATCTCATTTGCTAAAATTGCTGCATTATTGATGTACTTGATATCCTACATAATTGTTGAGTGTGATTTGCATGAACAGAAGCTCTGAATTCTTTCTTTTGGATAGAGAAATCAATAGAACACTTAGTCAAATTAAGATGGCTAAAATCTTAAATCAAGCTAGTGTTGCATCTGTTGTTGAGCCTAGTTCTTCTGGTGAATCTGTTGTAGCTGAAACTGAATTTGCAATTGGTGATATTTTAGATAATCAATTTGTGATGGAGCATGTTAATGAGGGTGTAGCTTATACTCATAATCAGAATAATCAAAATGAGCATCATGGAGAGAATAACATGAATAATAATAGAAGGGAAAATAGGAGCATAAGAGAACTCACTTCTTCTTATGCAAACTTTGATCCTTTTTGCACTTGTCCTACTCTAAATGTTAATTTTGAGCTAAAAGGTCCTTTGTTAAGTAACTTACCAAAATTTTATGGATTAGCATGTGAGGATCCTTTCAAGCACTTGAAGACTATGCAATGGGTTTGCTCATCCATGAAACCTGTAGGTGCTAATATGGATGCTGTGCAGAGACAAGTATTTCATTTTACACTTGAAGGAAAGGCAAAGGAATGGTTTTTATATGCTGCATACACCTCAAGCCTTGGACTCCTGGAATAACTTGAGGAATGCTTTCTTGGAAAGATACTTCCTTATATCAAAGACTGCTACATTAAGGAAGGAAATCTTTACTGCAAAATAATATACTGAAGAGTCTTTCTATAAGTTTTGGGGAAGGTTTCAAGAGCTACTAGCTAGATGTCTATACCACCAGATTCCAAGTGAGCATTTGGTGCAATATTTTCATTCAGGATTACGCTTTGCATGTAGAAAGAATTTGGATGCAGCTGCTAAGGGTTCCATTGATGATTTAACTCCTGATGAAGCATGGAACTTGATTGAGAAGATAACAAATAATGACTAGCAATATAGGGCTATGATGCTAGACAAGTTCATGAGGTTTATGCTAAGTCTTCTTCTTAAGATTATAACAACTTATCTTCTCAAGTTGCTACTATTAATGCTCAGATCAATAATTTAGCTGCTCAATTGAGCAATACACATGTTCAAAGCCCATATTCTCAAGCTGTAGTTGCTCTTAGTTGTCAGATTTGTTCTTCTCCAATGCATACCAATGTTAATTGTACTACACTATATGAGATGTATCAGCCATTTGTCAGGCCAAACCAAACCAATATCCATAAAGGAATCCATACTCCAACACATATAATAAAGGATGGAGAGATCATCCCAATTTCAGATGGAGGGATGGAGGTAGAGACATGAATTTTGGGCCAAACAGATTCAACAATGACAAGCAATTGGCTGAATCTTCTAGAGATATGGAAGTACCTACTGCTGCAAAAGATGCTGGAATATCTGATATACTCAAGAGCATTAATGTGATGAACTCAAATATAAATTCTATAAACACAAATTTCATCTCTAACTTCAAGGACTTGAGATCTACAGTGGAGAGCAACCTAGCAATGACAAATTCTAAGTTTGGTGCCTTGGAGAATAAGATAGAATAGTGGGAAATCAATGCTTCTAAAATGAATGTCTATGTATCACAGTTAGCCAATTCAGTAAGTGATGTTCAGGCAAGGATCAGCGAAAATCTACTTTCAAACACAGTTGTTAACCCCAAATCTGTGAATACTACAAGTTTAAAAAGTGAAATGCAAATTAGGGAGCAAGTTACAGATACTAAAAATGAAGAGGAATATGAGGTAGACACTGATTCCTACAGTATAATGAGGAATAACATTGAGAAGTCTGAAAGCAAGAAGGAATCATAACTTCTTAGGAATAAAGAGGTTACAGTTGATCTTACAGAAAGTCAAATTGACTCTGCACAAGATTCTAAAGGTTGTGGACAGCCAAACAGCAAGAAAACTGAGCTACTTGAGTCTATGGATTGTGAGTTAAGAAATCCTAGAGTGGACACAATTGAAGAAACACAATTAGCAGCAAATTCAGAGCTTAAGCAGAAAGAAACAACTTCTGGTTCAACTGAGAAAGAAGTGAATATAAAAGATTTAAAATGTATATATGTCATCTAAAATGGTGGAGTATATAAGGCGGCATGTTCTTTAGCAGAATGCAGATAAGAAGCTAAGACATTCTCAAGATTCAAAGGCTTAGAAGGCATTCAACTCATTGTTCCCAAATTTTGTCCAAGATCTAAGAAATATCAGTCTTACTTTGGCGACTTATAGTTTTAATCCATTCATAAACATGTGCACTACCTACAGTATCTGGCTAATTACGCTGATTATATACAATCTCCCATCTTGGATGTGCATGAAGTAGAGCTCGTTCTTGCTTTCTATGACCATCCCTAGAAAGAAAGCATCGGGAAATGATATAGATGTGTACGTACAACCATTGATACAAGAGTTGATGGAGCTATGGATGGATGGTGTTGAGACGTATGACTCATACCAGAAGCATATATTCAATGTCTGTGCAGCATTGATGTGGACGATAAGTATTTTTTAGGTTTGGGAACTTTGTCTGGCTGGAACGTGCATACTTGGTTGGCCTGTCCTGAGTGCAACTTTGACGCTATATCATGCTACCTTTCGCACAGTCAGAAATGGTGCTTTCTGGAACATTGACGATTCCTCGATTGTAAACACAGATTTAGATTATAACATATCTGCTTTGATGGGAAACAAGAAAAGAGAGACCCTACAGCCACTTTGTCTAGTATTTACATATTTTGACAGTTAGAAGATTTTGATATAGAGTTTGGTAAGAATATTGAGGATCCTTGAGCAACCAAGATGACGGTCTCGTTGGATATCTAGCAACCAGCCTCTGCAGTGGTGCAAGAGAAGTGTATTCTTCACTATTCCTTATTGGAAACATAATTTTCTACTTCACATTTTAGATGTTATGCATATTGAGAAAAATATGTGTGACAATGTGCTATGTATATTGCTCAGCCAGATGATAATGACAAGTTTCAGCAAACTAAGTTCACTTTGACTAAGAAGAACAAGGCTATCTTCCTTTCGATGTTAAAGAACATCAAAGTTCCTGATGGATATTCCAGCAAAATATCAAGATGTACCGATTCTAGTCTTGAAAGGTTTATGGGTTAAAGAGTCATGACTAGCATGTTCTGATGCAACAGCTCCTCCCTCTGGATTTGAGACACACGCTTCCTCTGACGATCTATGGTACTAGTGGAGCTGTGTTCTTTTTTCAAGAAGTTGTGTGCGAAGGTCTTGATACCTCAGGAGCTCACCCAATTGTAGGAAAAAATTATTCTTACACTGTGTCACTTGGAGTTGATATTTCTTCCATCCTTTTTCGCTATCATGGTTCACTTAACGGTCTACTTTGTTCGAGAATCAAAGCTTGTTGGCCCAGTTCAATATCGCTAGATGTACCCTATTGAGAGGTACGAGATAGTTTATTTCTTCATACTTTACTTGAGACTTGTGATTCCACAACACACAGTTGTTAATCGAATGTGACACAACATATTTTTGGGAAAACTAAAAACATATGTTCGTAATAAGGCGTGGCCAGAAGGGTCAATAGCAGAAGGTTATTCAAGGGACGAGGTCCTAACTTTCTGTTAAGGGTACTTTAATGACATGGAGACGACTTTTAACCGCCCACGTCGCATTGACGATTCTCCTCCTTGTCCTTCCATGTCAAGTGATTTGTTCCTTCTTGTTGGGAAACCCATTCGAGGATTTAAGTTATTCAAACTCACTCCCAAAGAGAAACTGCAGGCACACATACATGTTATGATAAATTGCAGCGAAGTTGAACCTTTCCTCTGGTGAGTATATATACATTAATTAAACGCACACTATTTTTATACTTGTTATTCAATTTATTCATCTTTAACGCTTATAAAACAAAATACACTTCATTGTATAGGAGTACAGAGTCATGTCGGTGCCAGTTGTTGGAGATTGTGCCCTAGGGGCCAATCATTGTATTATGAACATTGTTGATTTATGAATTTCTTAATTATGTTATCACATTATTTGAATGTTTACTGTGATGACTATCCTTGGATAACTCATGATCTTGTCCTAAATGTCCCTGGTCGGTCATCTATGCGGGAGCAGAGATGAAATAAGACCAGTATGACTTTGAAGATGTATAGAGATATAAATCAAAGTCATAGGCACATGTAAGAGTACAAGGTGTTGGAACGACCCGTTATGAGAGAGTTGCATGGGTTAAGTCATAAGCTTCTCTCATATACAAACCATGTCACTATGCCCTTTGACCTGAGATCATCATGGATTCCTACATGACAAACGCTCAGCTTTGACTTAGTCAAAAGTCACTTTTGACCGAGTGATCATAAAGACTATGTTCGGGCTCAGTGATTTTTCATGCGGAGGAATGTGAATGGTCAAGATGGAATTTGTCCCTCACATTCGTAGAGAGATATTACTGGGCCCCTCGATGAGTGAGTCTGAGAAATGTATGGCTATACTATAATGGAAAGGTAGTTCCATTTCTATAGTCATATTACTCAGGGATCGAGAAAGTAACGGTTAGGAACAGGAGGATGACGTTCTCTATGCCTCATCCATGGCCGAAATATCGTGTGACAAAAGGGACGTGATATGGTTGTATGAAAGGTAATATTGTTCATCGATCCTCATATAATTTGGGTAGTCATAATGTCTTGCTAGAGACCGCTTACGACTTGTGGATCAGTATAGTAACTGGCCCACTGCCAACTTCATATGGGCCTACAGGGTCGCACACAAAATAGCCCAACACGAGTTATGATGTCCAGATTTATTGAATCTAAGACATGTCCAGATTCAATGAATAATCTAGGGTGGATATATATTTTATATATATATAAATTCGTATATATATATTATATATAATATAAGAGATATTTGCAAGATTTAATTTATAAGGATAAATTAAATCTCTATCACTTTTAAATTTGAATTTAAATTGATATGATCTATTTGAATTTGAAATGTAAATTGATATGATATCTCAAATTTGATTTATAAGAATAAATCAAATATAATTCTGTCTTATCTTTATTTTAAATTAAATAAATAGGTGAATTAAATCTTTGGGACGGATTTAATATAAACCATATATATTTAATTAGTTTCTTATCAAATTATGCAATATATGATATTGTATTAATTTCATAATTAATATAAGATTAATTCTGAAATCCAACCCAATCAGAACACCGATAGCATCTTATATATTTGACATTAGGGGCTAGGGTTCTGAGAGAGACAAGAAAGGGGCAAGGAGAATGCAAAAGGTTTGCAGATAAGAAACGGCCAAAATAGAGACGGTAAGGACGGATTCTTGAGAAAGCCCTAGAGGGACAAGAGGCGCTAGCACGTCGTTCGTGGTTGAAACACTGTTCGTGTGGATACTGGTAGAGGAAGCCGATATGAGTTGTCGACTTCTTGCGATCGAGAAGATAGCACCAGGTACGACAACAAGTTGTGACGCGTAGACACTTAGGTCGCGACCATACAGGCGTCCTGAATGTCAGAAAATCAAAAAGAGACGACAGGTCGCGACTAGAAGCTGAGGAAGTCGTGACTGACAACTCCAGAGATGACAGGTCGCGACTAGAAGCTGAGGAGGTCACGACATAAAACTCCAGAGGCGACTGGTCAGACTATAAGCTGAGTAGGTCGTGACTGAAAATTCCAGAGGCGAAGAGTCGCGACTAGTGGATACGGAGGTCGTGACTACAATTCGAATACCGAAGGTAACACTTCTTTCTCCTTGACTTAAACATACTCGGTAGATCCTGGCAGGGAATGGAAAAATTTTTAAAATTAATTCCGCTGCGTGTCTTCCAATTCCCTTCACCAGCTATGAGTACATAGGCAAACTTTTGTTGAGACAGATAAAATAGTCCACTGAGAGTTTCCTGATTGGTTTACACAAAGAATGTGAAATGACAACAGACCTTACACAGCCTAATTCATAAATCTTTCACTCAGCCTGTTAGACCATGAGAGAAGGTATACCGCGTATAATGTTAATGGGTTCAAGTTCTATCCGATTGCACGTGACTAGGGATTGCTCACACAAAACTCCAGAGTTTACGGCACATTTGGGACGAGGAGTTATGCTAGCAGCAGTGACGGTGACATACGAGGCATCACTTAATACGGAAAGCTTATTGACATCATTGAGTTAAATTACTAGCTTTTCACTAGAACTCTTTTCAAGTTCTCTTGGGCAAACACAACATCTTCACAGGGACTTATTGTTGATAACTTAGGCATCACATCTGTCAATTTTTCCAGGCTTATTCATACAGGTGAATCTGAAAATGATGAGCTATTCATTCTGGCCTCTGAGGTGCACCAGGTTTATTATGTGGAGGACGAGAAGTATAAAGATTAAAATATGTTGGTTCACCTAAAGCCATGAGATCTTTTTGACATAGATGATGGTGACATAACCGCTTACAACAGCAAGCCCTTCCAACTAACGTATTTTGAAAATTTCTTCTCTCAAGGTGATGACAATTTAGTCATCATCAGGTATATGATATCTTCATCTTAGTATTTATTTACAATTTTCGTTATTAAATTAATTAAATACTCATTTATTTCACTTTTTAATTTCATTCCATTATAATCAGATTACAAATTAAACCTAACAATAATTTGTTATCAAAAAATCTCTTTTTAGGTAAGGTGATGATTACGATTAATGACTTTTACTACGCTTTAAATGACTAATGTAATCATTTTTTCTTGTACAAAAATAATTACAAACAAAAAATAAATATTTAAAAAAAAATAAAGAAAACATACCACTACAAATTTCGCGGGGAGTAAACCGCTACAAACTACAAACCGTTAAAAAATACATAAAATCGTTACAAAACTACACCTAACGTCTATAAATACCTCCAATCCTCCCATTCTTACTCTGCTCACTGTTCTTCCTATGCTCTTGTTCTTCCTCTGCATTTTCTCTTCTTTTTATCTTATCTTAGTTCTTTCTTTACATGGTAAGATCACCTCAATTTGTAAGCTTTTTTTTTTTTTTACGTTTGTACACTTATTTTTATTAACATGTGTATTTATTATTTTTAGGTCTTTCTTACACAAATTACTGGATCTATTCAATCAATTTTATATCATATTTTCTATAATTTCTTCACTTTCTAACTCTTTTTTACATTTTCTTTCATCTACTTCCATAAATTTCTACCAATATAATAATATCAATTTTTATACTTTCTATATCTTTAATATTTCTGATAAAATAAAATATATCAAATTAAATTACATACTACTTTAATCTATCAAATTTAATAAAGTATCTATATATCTACATATATATACATGTATTAAAAATTTATATATTTATATATATAATTATAAGTAGGGAAAAAGATAAAAAAAAGACCATTTAAAATTCAAAATGACAAAAAGGGCCTCTGAATTTTAAAAAGGACAGATTAGGCATATGACTAATCTGTTATTTGTAAATTATTGTGCATAGACCAAATACCATTATGGGAGTTGTAAATACCATTGGCAGAGTTGCAAATACCATTATGGGAGTTACAAATACTATTGGCAGAGTTGCAAATACCACTGGCAAAGTTACAAATACCATTATAAGAGTTGCAAATACTATTGGCAGAGTTGCAAAAAGTGCAATTTTGTCTTTTGCCTCAAATTTGCAAAGGACTATTTGCAACTCTGCCAATGGTATTTACAACTCCCATAATGGTATTTGCAACTCTACATAGGAATTTGCAAATGACAGATTATACCTCATGCCCAATCTGTCCTTTTTAAAATTCAGAGACCCTTTTTATCTTTTTAAATTTTAAAAGGTCTTTTTCTGTCTTTTTCCCTTATAAGTATTAGTACACAGAATTTTTAATTTTTTTTTACCAAGACTACCATATTTGTAGTGGTTGAAACCACTACAAACGCTCAACACGTGAAACTTTTAACTTTTTAAATCTTTTTGCAGCATGAGCAAAATTTGTAACGGTTCAATAACCGCTACAAATATTTGGTGCCCATGTTAAATTTCTTGTTTCTCGTGTAAATTTTTTGTTGTCTTTCCCTTTCCCACTAACTAGTGACAATTTTGTAGCAGTTTGCTAACCGCTACAAAATTTTATCCCTTAGATTAATTTGCACATTTATAGTATTTTATATAATCGCTACTAAATTACTAAAATAACTATAAATATTTGTAGTGTTTTGACCATCATATGTAACGGTTACCTAAATCGCTACAAATTAGTGTTTCTAGCGCATGATTTTATAGCGGTTAGCTAAAATGTTACAAATCGTCATTCCAGCGGTTCAAATCGCTACAAAAGCAAAAAAAATGACCACCGCAAAATGCCTTCTTTTTTTTAGTGAATGATAAATAGAGAGAAATTTTGTTTAATTTGTTGAAATTTAAAAATTTATATTAGTTTTAAAAATAGAACATGGGAAAAATATAGGGATTTTAGTAATAGGTAATGTAGTAATTTTAAATTTTTATTTTAATATTTAGTCATTCTAAATAAATATAATTTTTACCGCCTTTCTCAATAAATATGATTTATTCTAGGTCCTTTATTGAGGTGGCACGCTGTGGTATTTGCTTTCGACCCTGCTTTTGTAAATATATAGATATTACATAAACAAACATCCATTCACACACGTGCACCACCTGTACGGTACAGTTAATATTAAAGTTAACCATTTATGCTATATAAATTTATTATATTTTATTATATATCATCTTATTTAGAAAATAACACTTTATATTAGACATGTAATTTTAAATATTTTATATTTTTGTCTTTTCATTTAAGGATGACATGTACCATTTTGTCATTTCTCTCTAAAAAAATCCCTTATAATATTGGATAATAAGTTAAATTCTAATGTAATTTATATTATTTAATTTAGAAAAAAGCTTCATTAATATTTTTTGATTTTTTTCCTATCACGAATTTGTAATCTAACACAATCAATATAATACTTCAATTTAAAATATATCACACATGAGGCCTAATATGAACAAAGATAAAAATGGCTTTTCAAATTAAATAGTAAAAGAATACACTAACTAATACTATACTACCGTATTATTTGACCCACTAAATAAATAAAATATTTATATATTTTTTAATTTCTATTTTTTGTTAAATAATATAATAAGTATGTACTTTTTAAGTAATTCAAGGGTACTAGATCACAAAGTGAGTGAACAAGATTCAAATTTTAGATTAATCAGTTGTTCATATACTTAATAATATGATTTAGAAAAAATGTAGAATACTGGATGGCTTAACGGATTATAAAAATAAAGTATTACCAAACTTAAAACTATCCTATAAGTTAAATTAGCATTAGAGGCAATATGCAAGAAAGTGAGAGGTTGTATTTTCTTTAATTTAACAAAAATGTTACTCTCTCATTTCTTAAATATAAGAGTTAGATAGAGAGTTTATTTTAGTCCTAAATATAATACCTCAATCTATTTTGTCTCACAAGATTATAATTTTCTCTCAAATGTACCCTTATATGATTGCACATATTAAAGGTGTTTCTATCAAAATTAGGTCAAATGTAGATTATTAAATAGAGGTATTTTAGAGAAATTAACATACATTTATTATAAATAACTAACTTATATATTTATCTTATCTACATAAATTAATTAAATATCTTTTATATTAAGGATTAGATGTTGTATTATTTGTGCTCACTTACCCATTGCTAATTCCAACATATTTTAGCCCAACTAAATCAACCTCTTGATAACAAGAAAAACCATCCAAATCCCCCAAATCACCAAAAACATTAACAATTAATTACACATAAATATTCACACTGAATCCCTATCTAATCCTCTGAAACGGTGAAACCCATAAACAAGCACAAATTAATCCATTCAACACATTTTAATTGATGAATTATTTCTAAATCATGAAACCAACACCCACCTAAAATTCTAACTAGAAATGAAAAATTAAAGGGATGTAGGAAGCTATATATATATATATATATATATCTAAACGCCTACCTTTATGATTTTGAGCCTCTAAAATTTCTCTCTAGCTTAAATCCACCAAAACCTAGTAGAGTTTCTGATTACGTATTTTCTCTTGTTTTCTCTCATTTTCCTTATGTTTTTTATAACCTTTTAACCACCCAGTATCTGGTACTTTTTTTAAATCTTATTATTAGGATGTCTCTCTCCTAGATTTATTTTTAATAAGATGAGAATCGAACACCAATCCTTCCACTTTGTGATCTAGTTGGGTCTACATCTAAAATGTCATTTTCCTTATGTGTTTACACACATATATATAATAATACCTCAAGTTGTTAATATAAGAACTAGTTAGATAGTTTTGATCCTAAATATTGAATACCTTAATTATATTCATTTTTTATATAATATTTATTATTTTTTTAAAATTAATTTATTTAACTTATAAATTGATATATAATCTAATATTATACATGAGTACTTTGTGGAGATTATGTTATATTTGTTACAATTAACTAATTTATTTAGTTTTATTAATCTACCAAAATTAATCAATATAATCTTATGTTAAAGATCGAAGGAAATACTTACGGCTATCCGGTCATACAGTGTACCAAGCATGGTTTCTACATCACAGGGAGTATTCAGCAAGAAAATTTACCAAACATTTCAACCCTGAACAGAATTAAATGCATATGTTAACTAGCTTCGTTCTGTGTGTTTTCAACAAAGGCATTCAAACTAAGATCTTTATGATAAGCCTATAATATTGTCTTATACAAAATCAGACTTTATATAGCCAAATAGGTTCTAAACAGATATTCTAACTAGCTTCTTTCTTCAAGTTTTCAACAAAATCTTTCATACTAAGATCTTTCTTCAAATCATCTTCCTTTTCAATTATTGTATGCAATTTTCTTAACCTACTTTCGATTTCCACATCCTCCATCACCATTCTCAATCCTTCTTCCACATCCTTCACACCAAGTCCATTCAGCCTCATACCCACCTTCCACACTTGAACAATATAAGCACAGTTCAAGAATTGATCACCTGCAACCGGATAACACAACATCTTCTTCTTGAACCGTATCGCCTCCATCGTAGAATTCCACCCACAATGAGTGAGGTAGCACGCCACGGACTTGTGTCTCAGAACCTCCATTTGTGGTGCCCATGAAACCACTCTTCCCTGATGGTTTGAAACCCTTTGTATAAACCCATTTGGTAACCCTTCACGCCATGCTTTCTTCAGAACCCAAAGGAAAGGCCTTCTTGACTCTTCAAGTGCCATTGCTAAGCTTCTCAACTTGGCTTCACCAATTGGACTCACCCAACTCCCAAATGAGATGTATACTACTGAGTTAGGGTTTTGAGTTTCTAACCACTCCAAACAGCTTTTATCTTCTTCCCAGAAGCTTGCATGGTTGGTTTGTGTGTGATTGAAAAGATGGCCTAGGGGCAAAAGAGTCATTGGAGAATTATCATGTTTGGTTTCATCGGGAAAGGAATTCACGAGAAGCCATTTGAGAGTTCTAGATCTTTCCAGAGTTCTTGTCCAAAATTTAAACCTTGCTTTCTTTGCAGCCGCTGTTCCAATCAGCCATGGAAGATCTTCACTGTCTAATATAGGCAATTCTGGTAAAAAGCAAAATTTGCCTTCATGTTGTGGAAGTCCTAAAATAGAAGCAAATAATGTATCAAATAATTTAAATGCATGTATTGAAAGAACTAGTGATATACGTAATATTGCAACTTTGTGTGATGAGATTTATTAATTATAATTACCCACATCAATATTACGTTTCTCTCTATTATTTTCCATTAAATACGCGCTTTTGTTAATGTAAAAACTTTGTAATTGAAAAATTAGGTTAAATTACATGAAAGAAAGATCATGATTTTCAAATTCAACATAGATTATTGCTGGCATTTCCCGTGGCAACATATAAGATGTGGAAATGTTATTACTCTTTCTTGTTTCAGAAGGGTCAATGATCAATAACAATATTGTTTATGTCGTATACTCATGAGAGGATTAGTTGCATTATATTATTTATAATTTATGAATAATATAATATCTTATAAATATTCTCTCCCGATCCTTTTTATAAGCAACAATCTCCCTCGCATACGTGGTCCTAGATATAATGAACACACACACACACATATATATTGGTTATGGGTGATTTGTCTAAACTAAAAAATATTTACCTTGAAAGATAATAAATACTAATAATCAGGGATAGAATTGGCACAAGGACTAGCCCAGTTTAACTCTAATATTATATTCTTTCGATATTTAATATAAAATATATTTAACTAATTTAATTAAATTAAAAAAATTAGTTAAATTAATTAATATGACATAGTTTTTCTAAAACACTCTAATTATTTTATTTAATTATCTCTCTTTTTCTTTTATTTGATTATTATTAAGAGAGTACCTATAGGATAATTTATAAAAATATTGATAAATAAAAAATATATTTTATATTTAAAATTAAGATCAACTCTTCAATTAGATTTTATATTAAGGTTAAAAAGAGTAGAACCGTAGCCTTAACTATCGGGTCAAACACAAACATGCGCCTACGTTCGTTATCGATTTCTTAATTAAAAATATTTTTATAAAAAGAAATTTTATGATAAGCTTTATTATGTGAGTTTGAAGTGACAATATATTAGATAATTTAGTAATAAACATATATCAAATTTGCCTAAATTTTGATTTAACTATAACTTTACAACTCCCTATATTCTTTTTAATAGGACATTTTTAACAAAATCCGAAAATCCCACAGGTTAAGGAATGTGATCAAAATTAGTTTAAAGTCATTTTTCCCCAAAAATTTCTTATAACATTCCAAAACTAATCTTATATAAATTTAACCTATGTCCCAATCTATACTCTTATTCACAAATGCTTTACTATGTTTTTAATAAAGGAAAATTAAACCTTGAAATGTTTTCTAATGTGATATTAATATTGAGATTGTTTTTTGTCATGCGCTTTGATATTGATAAATAAGAAAAAAAGAAAAAAGGACACCCATAATTGTTGTCCATGCGCCATGTGGTGTGTGGGTCTCTCCCTTCCCTATGGAGGAGGGCTAGGTTAGGGGTAAATTTTAAAAAGAGTACGTGGATAATGAGGTGTGATATTCATCATTCATAAATAATGTATAACTTTTTATATGAATCAATGTTGAGGGTATCTTGTAACAAATAAATTCAAATATATATATATCCATAGTCAAAATAAGCATATATATATTTTCTATAATCTATAAATATATTATACTGACCTCATCATATTAATATTGATAATTGATTATAAATAAGTAGAAGGAGGAAAAAGGAGGACCCTAATTGTTTGTTGGGCATGTGGGTTGTGGGAGCTTTTTGGACCCTTATTTATTATCATTCCAACTACAAGTACTCCAGCAGAATGAAAAGGCAAAATTTTCTGAAGAAACAAAACTCATCATTACATACAGGAAAAATAAAATAAGCTCTTGGTTTTAGTTAATTTATATATATATATTCGTATAATATGGTATTGCATAATTGTCTCCTTTTAGTTTTTTCACCCGTTTTATTTTTGTATCTTCAATATATTATTTCTCTATATTCAATAGTGTTATGAATATAATATTTATGTGAATGTCTATATCTCCCTATATATTTTATTATCTCTAGTATCTCTATAATCATCTCTTATTATTAGGAAATATTAGATTTGATAGAATTGAGATTGTAAAACTATATCTATAAATAAATAATGGCTATGTATTATGTATTTTGTACATGCCTCTAATAATGGAGTAAGAAATACTCTATAATTCTCTACTATTATTCTCTACTCTTTATTTATAACACGTTAGTAGCACAAATGCTCTGGCAAAAATATAGTATTTTGGTAGTTTGATTACTATATATTTTCTTTATATTTTATAACTTATTGTTTATACTTTTATAGACCATAATTAATCTTTTTATGGCCTGAAGTCATAGAGCTTTCAATTTTTCATCTTATGGCCTAAAGTTCATATAAGTTGGATTTTTAAATCCAATGCTACAAGTAAAGTTCTGATTTTTTATATTATAGCTTAAATCTATAAATTTTGAATTTTTAGCCAAAGTCTATAAGTAAAGCTTTGATTTTTATATTATAGCTCAAAGCTATAAAGCTTGGATTTCTATCCAAACGTCATAAGTAAAGCTTTAATTTTTATATTATAGCTGAAACCTATATAGTTCAATTTTTTATCCAAAGGCTATAAGTAAAGTTTTAATTTTTATATTATAACTGAAAGCTATAAAACTTGGATTTTTATCCAAAGGCCATAAGTAAAGCTTTGATTTTTATATTATAGTTAAAAGCTATAAAGCTATAAAGCTTAGATTTTTATCCAAAGGCCATACTCAAATCTTTGATTTTTTATATTATGGCTAGAAGCTATAAAGCTTAGATTTGTACAATCAATTTGATATCTATTGATATCATAATTTTATATTATTAAATAGCTAGCAGTCATGATACTTTTAATTTTCTAATCAGATAGCCAAAAGCTATCCTTATACGTTAATGATAATCAATTTGATATCATAATTTTATATTATTAAATGGCCATTAATCATAATACTCTCAATTTTTTGATTAAATAGCAGGAAGCTACCCTTATATGTTTGTGATAATCAATTTGATATTGTGATTTTATATTATTAAATGGTCATTAGTCATAGTACTCTCAATTTCTTGATTAGATAGCCATAAGCTATCCTTATACATTTATAATAATTAATTTATGTTGATAACATAATTTTATTTCTTGATTAGATGGCTAAAAGCCACGTCAGTATTTTTGATAATGGTTCTTTTATAAAAGACCATTATGTGCTTTTGATAAATGGCATAAAAAAAAGGAAATTGTGGCATGTTGATGAAGCCAGAGGGTACATTTGGTAGGATAGAAGAGTTTTTGATGGAAGTGAAAATAGAAATGTGTTTTAAAAGTTTATTTTGTAGGATGAAAATGAGTATATAATTGATGTATATTTTCTTATAACTTGGGGTAAAATGGTCTAAAATATTTTTTTATAATTTAGGAAGGGTTAAAGTTATTTAGGAATTTTATAATTAGGTAAAATGGTCCAAAAATTTCACTTTCACTTTCATCATCTCAATTCCTAACTTTTGTGATGGAATTGAATGACCTAAAATATTAAAAGTGAAAGTAGAAGTAACTTCTATATTTTTACTTCCACTTTCCACCTATCAAACATGGCACGAAGACTTATGTTTCAAATATTGATTGACACAAAAATAGATTTGTTGCTTTTTAAAATATTTATAGTCCTAAAAATTAAGTACTTGTAGAGAATGGTACCACTAAAAAGTGAAAGTCCTAAAGACTAATGATTTGTAGAGAATCGTACATGAAACGTAATAATTCTGAAGACTAATTACCGAATTTATTTTGCTATAATCACATTAAAAGAATTATATTACTTACAAGCCTCTGTCGAATTTGTATGAGTAAATGACATGAAGAGTTTGTTAACGATCTCTTGAAGGTTCTTATACATGATACGAATGTATAATGTTTTGATTATCTTATTACTTATTATTTATATCTCACATTTTATCATTTAAATATTCAATATCTATTATATTATACAGTGTAATTATGATTAACAATATTGTGAAGGATGTCTTGGGGTATGTTTGTTAATGAGATTCTTGTCCATTATATGAAGGTATATGAACATGTTTATTCCTTGCTTTTGTTAAATATTTACTTATTTAAGATATTGAATTTATTCTTATAGTTATGATTATCTCAATTTGGTAACAATTGAATTAATGTGTTGGAAAACACAATAAGAAAATAGCGAACATCTATGTTAATTTTATTATGTTAACTTCATGATTTTATGAGTAAAGAGCCGGAAACCATATCCTTTTGAATTTCACCTAATTTGTTAAAGATCGTTTTGCTATCTCAATGAGTAATATGTATTTATAGAAATTTTGTGGCCCTATTTGATAATCATAAAAGACAGCCTTGAAAGCCAAATGTTAAAATGTCTTATGGCACAAAAGGCTTTGAATGTTATATTTATTGTAGTCTTACATACTAGTTGAAATTCGTGGTGCTAAAGAGAAGAAATCTTTGAATTTATTATGCTTATGAACAATGTAACAGTCGCTGATATATTACAAATAACATAGCCATGAAGGCTATAAGTTCAAACATTGAATGATATGAAAGAGAATTGTAAAGATGTTTTTATCACAGTCTTGAAGACTGATATCTTGTGGAGATTTATGTCATGAAAAAAATGAATATAAATTCTCCATACTTAGAATGTTTATTCATACCATAATTATATATGGCCAATGCTTAAATGAGTAAACAAATGTAACAATGTTTTGCCATATTAAAATAGTGAGTATTGGTTACAATACGGCTATAAGTCATTTAAGCAAATGACTATAAATTTAATAAAAATAATGGCAAAATTTATTATGGGGCCAAAAAGTCATGAGGCTTGAAAGAAAGCTCTTGAAGAGCTAAAATGTTAACATTTATTGTAAAGCTAATAAATATCTATATGCCCAGAAGGCTACATGATAATCTAATAAATATCTATGTGAATAGAAGGCCACATATGTAAAGATGTTATGGCCCATGACAAATACTTATTTAAATATTGGCTTAAGCAAAAAGATGTGAGTTTAACTCTTGGTGGTTATAATGAGGCGTGAATTCCTCCTATTAGGTCAATGATAAAAAGAAAAGGCTCCAGAAAGGAGTCATTTGGCGCAATTGACCCTTGGTGGTTATAATTGGATGTGAATTTCTCCCATTGGGTTAAAGATGAAAAGAAAAGGCTCTATGATGAATCCATATTTTATCATATTATTTTTTATCTATTTCAGAGAATTTATCATATTTAATAGGTATTATTATAATAGTTGGGGCTATTTTATGTTTTAGTTGATTATATGAATTAAATAATTAAAAATACCATTTTCTTGTATTTTATTGATCTTATTATTTCTCTTGACTAAATTGATTTGCATGAAGGTATTTTGCTTTTATGTATTTCAAAAAATTAGAAAAAATAAATAAATGATGACTATGACTCACATCAACTACTACAAAATTATATTATATTATATCCACGAGGAAGGATAATTGAGGGATTGCCAAATTGAAGAAGGAAATTATAATATCTAATTAGAGAAAATCAAAATACCTCTACTAATATGATATTGTATTGTATTGTATTCATTCATTTAATATAATATAATATTATATTACTATTATGTTATATTATATCAATATTCCAATATCATTTGAATTAATTTAAATATAATTCATTAATATCTAACATTTGTATTTAATTAAAGAATAATAAATAAATGTGTTATCTTTTCCTATTCTCTTATTAATTGTTTTATCTCTTTTATCCTTTACTTTTTATTTGAATTGTTTATAAGATATTTGAGTTAAAAAATATTATCTCTAGAGATATTGGAAAAGATGATAGATTGGAAGGATACTGAAGATGAATAAAGATTAACATTACTTTTGGAGAGCCAATCAGTAAAGAGACTCATATCATCAGGACTCACTCCCAAAAGCTCTATAAAGGACCCCAAAGCTCCTACATTGAATACACCAACTCACTCCACACATCTCTTCTCTTCTTAGAGTCAACTTGGCATTCATTCATCCACCAACTCTTCTTCATCTTTTTGCTCTCTTTCCACATCCAATGATGTCATCTAGCCCCATGAGTGGCTAGTCCACCTTTGTTCTTGAGGATGGATGTCTAAAGCTTGAGTTCATTGTGTTAAATGCAAGAGTTATACTATTTATTTAGTTTAATCTTTGTTTTCTATGCAATTTTATGATTTCTTAGATTTAGGTTTTGAAAATTGTGTAGGTTGACCTAAGATTTTGATTGAGATACCTTGTGATCAAGCGTTTGTGTTTTGCTATTCAAGTTATTATTTGAGTTTTTATCTCATATCTTTTGCTTTCTCATATAGCTATGCATGTCTTCTCTTTTATGATTATGTTTGTATTAATATGTATAGTTATATTTAGAGTTTCAATTGAATACCCATGATTAAGGACTAATCATATCTTGTTGATCAATTCACATACTAAGTGGTACCTTTAAATAATCATCTTTGATGTAATTATATGCTAGATCTAGGTATGAATGTTGATTTTATGATTATGACCAAGACGATTGTCGCGGGTTCTGAATAATATGACTTAATATATATAATTATTATAACTATGATATTATTTCAAACAATGATAGTCGACATTATCCATTCTTGGGAACATTCAACTCACTGGTAATCATATCATTTAAGTCTTCACCGTAACTACTTTATTGTAATCACCGCTTTAATTAAATTGAATATTCTTTTCTACCCTTATTTACTCCTTAATCATTTTAATTAATCATAATTAAGCCATGCGTTGACTCCGCTTGGAGATCGACTTAATGTTAGCTCCTATACATATAGGGTTAAAATTAGTAATTAATTTGTGCGCTAACGATAGGTGACATCACTGTAGAAGAGTTATATCATTTTATCATTCAGATGATAAAACCATAAGTTTATATGTGTATTGTTTGGTATGACCTATTAGATAATCTTAGATCATAATTATACAAAATATTATAAAGAATGTACGGATGTCTATTAAAGAACTAGAAGATTCTTTATAGATGGTACGTGTAACACATTCTTTATAGAATGTGTGGACATTCTACATCCGTTAAAGAAAGAGAAGGATTTTTTTGTCTTAAGTATAAAAACTTAATTCACTTTGTCTTCTAAATCTATAATTTTTTCTAAACTCTCCCCCGCACATATCAAAGAGATTTTCTATTAAGAGTGTAGTTTCCTATGTTAATGATTAGAAATTGTACTTTAAAAAAATCTGTTGGCGTCGACACCTGCAATAAAAAACAACCAATCTGAGTCTCGTCCAAGGACCCTGTTCTTAAGAGTTATTTCACGACAACCGGCAAGATGAAGCGGCACTCTCTAGGATTAAACGGATTCTTCTTATGGAATAAAGGAACCAAATCTAGCAGAAGGAAATAAACTCAGAAAGAAATGAGCAGGAGAGTAGAGAGTTGTCACATGTTTTGAGCAATTCTTGTGTGCTACTTTTATAGGCACTAAGTGGTATGGAAACACAGGTTGCGTCCGTAAGAGACAATCCTTTGTCAAAATAGTGCAAAGCCGATCGGATGTTGAGGTCGCATCTTTCCGCTGCCAACGGTCTATTTCCCAGGTCATAATGTCAACGTTAACCAAAGAAACTATTAACCCTCCAAATTCATGTTGACTGTAAGGATTTGAGGACTTTCCGTTTCAGCATATTTAAAAATATTTCTGAAAAAACTAAAACTATTTTTCATATAAAGTGCCCAATACCACGCTCTATCTTGCGCGCAGTGCGGAAATTGCCGGATTTTAACTGAATTTCTCTTTGATGACCCATTGTCATGCGCGCGAGCCCACCTCTCTTCTAGGCCCATTTACTAGCCCATGATTGTATCTTATTATTTATACAATTGAGCCTTCACTCTCCTAAGCAACGTGGGACTTTAGTTTCTTTGACACACCTATATTTCACAACAATCCCCTACATGTGTCAAAAGAAACTTCACTCTCAGAGTTACACATGGATATAATCATTGTATCCAGTGGTTCTTTGGACTATGAATCAGACCTAAACCGATAATACTTGGTACGCAGAGATGCCAGTGGTCCTATGGACTATGAACCATCACCTCTTGGGTGTATACCAGAGGTACTAATAGCAAGATTATCCCCCCATATTTCCACTGTTTACCAAGCGATTTTGTGCGTTAGGCTGCCATCGCGTGTCCTGATTTTTAATGAATGCTCTAGATATTTTGCCACACTCCTCATAGGAGTGGCCCACACTCCTCATTTGTATAGGTGATTTCTTTAAGTGTATCTGCACATAATACACCATCCCGTGGGATTTAAAATCATTAAGAGATTTTGTTCACCTTCCTTTATGCAATCTAGCACTTTCTCGCACACCATAGAAAATGACCAGTAATAATATTTTAGTATTAGCATAACTAACAAACAACTTGTTCTTACCCATTGAACCTTCTTAATGGATCACCAATCACAAAGGTTGGGTTGCTATCGCTGTCTTTGTCAAACTAGCTTTAGTCCTATTCCCTTCGATGTTTCAACAATTTATTTTCTCCCTAGGGTTTTGTTAATGGATCAGCTATGTTTACTTGTGACTTTACATAATCGATTGAGATCACCTCGTCTTTGAGTAGCTGCTTTATAATATTGTGTCTCAATAGAATGTACCTATTTTTACCATTAAAGGTTTTACTTTTAGTCGTAGCTATTGCAGATTGGTTATCATAGTATTTTAGATATTGATGGTGTGGGCTTGTCACCCAATGGAATACTTGCTAAGAAGTTTCTCAACCACTCAGCCTCAGTTTCGGCCAATTCTATAGCAATAAAGTTAGAATCCCTTGAGGATTTGGTTAGAATTGTTGATTGGATGATTTCTATGTGATTGCACCAACACCAAGAATAAACACATAACCACTAGTGGATTTTAACCCTTCTGAATCCGAGATCCAGTTCGTATCACTATATCATTCTAATAAAGCATCCCAATTTCACTTATTAAAGCATCCCAATTTCACTGCTTGGACAGTGAGTATATCTTCTCAATTTATATAGTATATGCTATGTCAGGTCTGGTATAATTCATTAAATGCAACAGACTTCCAATGATCTATGCATATTTAGATTGAGCCACTGGGTCTCATAAGTTTTTCTTTAGGTTCACACTTGAATCATAAGGAGAACTCAATAGAGTTTTATCATATTGTTCAAACTTTCTCAAAATTTTCTCAACATAATGTTCTTGAGAAAGTAAGATACCTCTTTCATTCCTTATGATTTGAACACCCAAGATTAACTTTGCTTCACCCAAATCTTACATATCAAAATTTGAAGCAAGAAAACCTTTTGTTTCAAGCACAATATTCATACTAGTACAAAAAATAAGTATATAATCCACATATAGGCATATAATCACACAATCATTATTTATAATTTTTGTATAATCACATCTTTCTACTTTTATAGTAGAGAAACCACCACTTGTTAGAACTTGATCTAACTTTTCATGCCATTGTTTGGGTGCTTATTTTAAACTATATAAAGATTTAATTAATTTACAAACTTTATTTTCTTGCCCAGGAACAATGCACCTTTCAGGTTGTACTATATAAATCTCCTCTTCTAAATCACCATTCAAAAATACAGTTTTAACATCCATTTGGTGAATATAAAGCTTATGAATTGAAGCTAATGCGATAAGGATTCTTATAGAAGAAATATTGTTACTAGAGAAAAGGTATCAAAATAATTAATATTTTTTTTAGTATAACCCTTGGCTACTAGTCTGGCTTTGTATTTATCTACAGACCCATTAAGAAAATATTTTTTTTCTAAGAACCCATTTACATCCAATAGGTTTTGCTCCTGGAGGCAAGTCTACCAAAACCCATATTTTATTTTTATTTAAAGAGTCAATCTCTGATTTAATAGCTTCTTTCCAAGACCCTGTATCTGGAGAAGAAATAGCTTCATAAAAATCTTTAGGTTCTCTTTCAACTAAATAAGTGAAAAAATCATCTCCAAAAGAAGTTTCTTTCCTTTGCCTTTTAGTTCTTCGTAAATTCTCATCCAAAACTTCATTTGAAACTTGTTTAGAAGAGGAAGAAGAGGAATTTTCAATTCTTGTTGAAGTATGCTTAACTTTCAAAGGAAATAAATTTTCAAAAAATTCTGCATCTTTAGTTTCAATGATTGTATTTTTATCCAAAACATCATTTTTCAAAACCAGAAAGCGGTAAGCAACACTTTGTTGAGCATAACCAACAAACATGTAATCAGAAGTTTTAGAACCAATTTTTCTCTTTTAGGATTAGGTCATAAAACTTTTGTAAGACACCCCCATACTCTCAAATATTTTAGATTTGGTTTATAACATTTTCATAATTCATAAGGGGTTCTTTTTGTTTTCTTATGGGGTAATCTATTTTGTAAAAAACATGCAGTTAATATAGCTTCCACTACAAATTATCAGGTGCACCAGAACTTACAAGTAAGGCTTTCATCATTTCTTTTAAAGTTATATTTTTCCTTTCTGCTATACCATTAGACTCAGGAGAATAAGGAGGAGTTACTTCATGAATTATGCCTTCTTTTTCATAGAGATCATCTAATAACAAATATTCCCCTCCTCTTTCTGATCTAATTCTTTTTATCTTTCTACTTAATTGATTTTCTACCTGAGCTTTGTATAAAATAAACTTATCATAAGCCTCATATTTATTTCTCAGTAAATACACCTTAGTATATCTAGAAAAATCATCAATAAAAGTAATGTAATATCTTTTACCACCTCTAGTTTCTATTTGTTTTAGATCTCTTAAATATGTGTGGATTAAAGACAATAATTCAATTTTTCTTTGTGTAGATAAGTGTGTTCCCTTAGTCAATTTAGTTTCTATACAAATCTCACATTTACTTATCATATTATTTTTAACTCCAGAAATTAACTCAAGTTTCTTTAATCTTTCCATGTAAGACTTATTAACATGACCTAATCTAGCATGCCAAACATCAAAAGACTCAATCAAGTAAGCAGAAGAAGATGCATTATTATTCTCAACAACACTCAGTACAAATAGTCATTGATTACAATAACCCTTCCAAATCAGAACATTATTCTTAGTCATAATGATCTTATTAGATTCAAATGACACTTTGACCCTAACTTTTTCTAATATAGCCACAAAAATTAAATTTGCTCTGGCTTCAGGCACGTATAGGGCATCTTGCAGCACTAAGGTCTTCCCTGGTATGAGTTTCATAACCACTTTTTCTTTCCCATGAACTTTTGTAGATCAAGAATCAGCAAGATACACGTGGTCTTCTCCTTCTTCAAAGGAGGAATACAACTCTTTGTTTGCACATATGTGCCTGGTAGACCCAGAGTCTCCACCCATTTTTTCACATAAGAGATAAGAAAAGCTTAAGAAATCATTGCAGTGATAACCTTATCACCACTACTATCATCTCCTTCAACCAAATTTATATTTGGCTTAGGAGGATTATCACTTCTCATCTTATTAGCCATATTCCTGCATTCATATGCATGATGACCTAGTTTATTACAGACAAAACATTTTCCTTTCTTCTTGAACTTGGGGTTAGCATTCTTGGGTTTGTAATCTGACTGTTTAATCTAGTGTTTCTTTTTATTGTGTTTAGAGTCATACCTCTTGTTGCCCGATTTTGTTTGTACAAGTTTCCCTTAGCAGTCATCTCTTTCTCCTTTGCTGCTTGAATCGTTCTCCGGTTGGTGTCTTCAATAATAATATGAGTGTTCAGATACGTTAGCGATAGTTGCTTCTATTTGTGTTTCAATTGTTGCTTGTAGTTGTTTCATGATTCTGGCAACTTTTAAATTAGAATTCCGGCAACAAATTCGTTAGGCAGATTGATATTTTTAGCCTTGAGATCTTTAATCAATTTGTGATATTCATTAATCCGAGTCTTGATATCATTGTTGTCTACTATCTCCCATCTATAATAATTTCCAACAAAAAACTTCTGTTTCCCAGCATCCTCCGCAGTGTATTTTAGGATCAAAGAGTTCTAGATTTTATTTGCTTCCTTGTAGACACTATACACATCAACATATCATTAGATAAAGTACTGATCAATGTGTGTCTACATACTTTGTTGGCATATGTCCAAATATATTTTCAAGCTTGCTCAGCATCTGGAGATGGTTCAGGCTCGGTGAGTGCAATTGCTACTCCATACATATCAAGAACAGTATAGACCCGCTCGTGCCAATGCTTGAAGTTTTTGCCAATGAACACTTCTATTTTTGAAGTGTCAGGGAACGGACAAGGAACAGGGATGGAGACGTGAGGAACAACACTGTTGTTTCGACCATTTGGGTTGCTGTTGTCCACAATATTATTAGGAGCACTGGAAGAGTCCATCATCTGGACTAACTCTTAAGATTGTTGGCGTCGGCACTTGCAATAAAAAACAACCATTCTGAGTCGCGTCCAAAGACACTATCCTTAAGAGTTATTCCATGACAACTGGCAAGATGAAGTGGCACTCCTCAGGATTAAATAGATTCTTCTTGTGGAACAAGGGAACATAATCTAGCGGAAGGAATAAACTCAGAAAGAAATAAGCAGGAGAGTATGAGCGTTGTCACATGTTTTGAGCAATTCTTGTGTGCTACTTTTATAGGCACGAAGAGGTACGAAAACACAGGTTGCGTCCATAAGAGCGAACCTTCGCCCGAAACAGCATGAAGCCGATCGGACATCGAGGTCGCATCTTTCCGCTGCCAATAGTCTATTCCCAACGGTCATAATGTCAACGTTAACTAAAGAAACTGTTAACCCTCCAAATTCATGTTGACTATAAGGATTTGAGGACTTTCTGTTTAAGCATATTTAAAAATATTTCTGGAAAAACCAAAAATATTTTTCATAAAAAGTACCCAATACCACGCTCTATCTCGCGCGCAGGGGAAAATCTTCGAATTTTAACAGAATTTTCCATTGATGGCCCATTGTCGTGCGTGCAAGCCCACCTCTCTTCTAGGCCCATTTACTAGCCCATGATTGTATCTTATTATTTATACACTTGAGCCTTCACTCTCCCAAGCAACGTGAAACTTTGGTTTCTTTGACACACCCATATTTCACAACAATCCCCCACATGTGTCAAAAGAAACTCCACTCTCAGAGTTACACATGGATATAATCATTGTATCTAGTGGTCCTTTTGACTATGAACCAGACTTAGACTGGTAATACTTGATACAACTAGATGCCAGTGGTTCTATAGACTATAAACCATCACCTCTTGGGTGTATATTAGAGGTACTAACAACTAGATTACTAGCCCATGATTGTATCTTATTATTTATACACTTGAACCTTCACTCTCCCAAGTAATATAGGACTTTGGTTTCTTTGGCACACCCATATTTCACAACAAAATCAATATACATTTTTACAAATAATTGATATAACTAATTTTCTTAACCTCTATTAATTAATTACCTAACTTCTACGTAACAAGAGTAAGTAGTCGTACCTGTTTTGGAAATGAAGCCACTCCGGACCATTTCAGGAATGGAAGCAATCAATCTGTAAGTGGCAAACATGGCAGGCCAAAATCCAGCAACAACAATCCCACACTTGTGAGCAACTTGTATCGCCCAAGAAGCCAACAAGTCAACCACCGCACAAACAAGCGTGCCACCGCCGCCCTCCTCTTGAAGCTCCTGAATCAATCTCTCCAACCGAGAAGGCATAATGTTCTCCATGGCTGATTCGATCCCAAAGAAATCCATCGAGGTGGCGTCCTTGTCCAATCCATCAGCCACAGCGACCCACTTGATCTGATCATGATCATCATCATCATGGAGATTTCCTTGATTATGAAGTACAATTTGATTGTAGATGTATTGGGGAAGCACCATTATTGGCTCGAAGCCAAGGTTTAGAAACGCCATGGCTAGCTTTTGCATGGGAGTTACATGTCCCTGTGCGGGATATGGCACCATAATGATCCTTATCTTCTTTGAGTTTGATGAGCACTTCATGTTTCCCCTCTCAAACAAACAATCTATTTCACATGTAAATATATATATATATATATAAGTGAGATAATGTCGATAATGTTTGTTTATGCCGTCATTTCTTGTAATTTTGGGTTACTCTAATTAATAAAAGTACTGCTAGTCAACTATATGCATGTGATCAAGAGCTTTATTGAATGTATGTGTCACATGCCATAACTTCACAAAGAAAACTGTGCATATGTATTTTAATGTGTATATGTAGTCAACTGTGCATGTTCCTTTGTATCAGAAAAGAAAAACTGCATGTTCCTAAATATATTGTGTATATATTGATTTTGCAACACGCGGCTGCCGGACGATATTTTTTTAAATTTTTTGGATAATACTATGATTTTGATACTACCTACTGATTCATATTCAATATTTGGGTATCGTTTGACTTTTATTTTATTTTATCTGTCATTACAATCATTCATTTTCATTATAACAATATACCTCTTACCCTATATTTAGATATGAAGAAAATTAAAAAATAAAGAACACTAAGAGAGAAAACTTATAAAATAATAATTTTTTTACTATTTTTAATTTTTTTTAATATTGTCATATTTTTTCCTCGCTTTTCTCTCCATATCATATTTGTGTAAGAGGAATTAGAGTTTTAGATGATTTGAGTCATGTTCTATGACACTGTTTTAACTTTTAAGGGCTATTTTGCTACATATACGGATGTACCGCAAGATTAAATTGATCATTTTTAAATAATAACGGAGGAGAAAAATCCTAGCAAGTAAGAAATTTTAACCCAAAAATGAAAAGAAAGAATAAATTGGTGGCTACAAATTAAAAGTTTAAAACTAAGCTGCAGTTAAGCCATTGTAATTCCCTGCTAAAGGCACAATAATTTTCTTTTGAAATAATTAGTAATTTTCATAAATATCCAACAATATGCAGGAATGTCTTACGGGTAAGATGTAAACATGAATTGATCTCTAAGACAAAGCAAACAAATTAATCTTTTTTTTTCCTATTTTTTTTCATCGCATAGCACATAAATCTAGCCTGAAGCCTGAAGAAAAAAAAAAAAAAGAATACATGCCAGAAAGCAAATGCTTTTGCGAATTTGAAGCCATTAAATGAAAATTAGGACGAATCGATGAAGATCGAAGAAAGAATAGCGAAATTAGAATTCTTGTGGGGAGAGAAAGTGAGCAAGCTAGCAATCTCAGCGTAGAGGAAAAACACAGTCAAGGGGAGAAACATATATAAGGAGGATCAAAATATAAGAATCCGAAAATGGTCAATTGAAATATTTAATTCCTTTGAAGTCTATAGGAACTATTCTAATATTAAGGATACTTTGTGAAATAACTTAATAGCCCTTATGTAAAAAAAAAAAAAATTCCCCCTCAACCGTTATAGTTGTCACTTTTTTAACTATTGTCATTATCTTAGTTGTTGTTATTTTAATTTCATAATAATGTAACAACAATTGAGGCAGTGACAATTAAAGTAGTAAAAATATTTTTTTAAATAAGGGTAATTATGTCATTTTATAAAAATATAATTCCATGATAATGTCTAAAGACTACTTAGGATGAACCATTCTAGGATTCTCATATTTCGTTGTCTTATATGTGAATTCTATAAATATAATATTCTTCTGCCCCTCTCTCCATTGAATTGAATGGCTAATTAACTACTTCATGATTTTTAATATAATATCTAGTTGACTTTTCTAGATATATTAAAGAAACTAAATAAACTAGTTAAGTATGATTAAATCTAATCCCTCAAGATAAATTCATATTATATACTCCTCAATCTATCCAAATTAATTAATTAGTTCTTATATTAGTTATAATTAATTAATTTATTTGACTTCTTTAATTTACTTAAAACAGTTAACTAACTCTTATATTAAAAATACGAGGTAGTAATTGGTTATGATAGTCAGGTCCTCTTCCCGTGCACCGTGCAATTGTTGTTATGAATTAGGATGAGATCTGAACAATTCCAATATAATTGATATTATAGTTAAAAAATAGAGTGGCCTATATGTTCTTATAGAATCTAATTTGAATCTTATTATTATGATTGGTAGTAAATAGCGCTGTTTTTGTATAAATTTTATAACTATATTGACAAAGATAGATGATTTTTCACATTAGTTAAAATTTTGAAATGGATACCTGCTTAAAAATATATACAAGGACAGTAAAAATTAGAACAAGAGACCTATAAACATATTATTTATTAAGAAGGACACTAAAAAATGTAATTATTTAAAAAGAAAATTAGCCCTCACATCCAATGCCCAATGTAATGAACTGTAGATAACAATGATAGTAAGATGATATCGTATTATTCAATAAGAAGCTCAAACATGCATATCACCAGTAAGAGTTATCAACAATATTCTCACATAGAAATTGTCACATCCTAATTTTTTTCTATCTGTATAAGACTAATAAAGAAAAGATGTTTGGAAGGGACTGTGACAATAAACAGAAAGAAAAGGTTATAAAAAGAGAGGCTAAACTATAAATAATAAAAGTTCAGGGATTAAACTATAAATAGTGAAAGTCCATGGCCTAAATTATAAATAGTGGAAAGTTCAAGGACCTAAATGGAGTTTTGAGATTTTAGGTACCAAATTGGAATTTCAAATTTGGTAGAAAGGGACTAAAATAAAATTTAGCAATTTCAGGGACTACAGTGCAATTTTGCCAAATTTAGGAGCAAAAGTGTAATTATAAAAAGTTGAGCCAAAAAAGGCCCAAAATTGCCCAAAAATATTATAATCCCAAATTTTACCATTAAATAGAGGACAGAATTTGGGCCAGGTATATCTATCAGAATTCTGATTTAAGGTCTTGATAAATTGTTATTAATTTTTGAAGTTTAAAAATTATTACAATATCTTCTGAACCTCAGAATCAGATAAAATTTTATAGTGAATTATTAGAAGGATTTATAAAATTGACAGAAGTAAAAAAGGAGTCATGTATAATTAATTATATAATTTAAGGTAAAATAAGACGCTAATAAAGGATTTTAAGAAAATATATAGAATTTTTATTAGGACTTCTGAGTCTCAAAAAATTACGAGACTTTACAAAAAATTAATTTTATATTAGAATAAATTTATAAAAATATCAAAACCCTTAAAATAACTATATAGAATTTATCTCAAAAATCAGGGTAGTAAAGGTACCCGGTAAAGGAAATGCCTTTGGATGTATGCCAAACTAATGGTTTAGGCCTAAACTAGCCCAAGTGGCGCCAAGTAAGAGCCCAAGATGTCAAAGAATGTATCATATGGCCCAATGAATTTTTTAGGATATTTTATATATTTTTAAAATATAAAAATGAAAGAAAAATCCAAGAGCATGCCAGGTGGTATGTGAGGTATCCTTTATGGGACCCACACCATGTGCAAAAATACTACTTGGAAGCCAAATAGGAAAGGAAGAGTTTTGGCACATGTGAAATTATATTGAAATAATATAATAATTAAGTTAATGATGATTAAGGATAATTAATTAAGAAAATAACCAATGAGAGGAGAGATTAAGGGATTATAATAATTAGGAACTTGAGGGGTATAATGGTCCCCTGAGCCTTGAAAATTTGCTATAAGTATCCCCCCTTGTCTTCACAATTTTGTGCACCTAGAGGACCCTTGGGAAAATCATGCCAAAATGAAGAGAGAACTCAAAATAAGATCAAGGATAAGCTACCCAAGCAAGTACCTAAGGTAAGCAATCATTCCTAGATTATTTATATGAGTTTTGGAAGGATAAACCTAGGTTTTAATGGAAGAAAAGTGGGATATTCCCTATGTTATGCTGCTGACTGAAATTTATGAGTAAAGAAGAAAGAAGAAATTGAAGCTAGAATTATGTGAAAGGCACTTATATAAGTTAGAATTGATGGTTGGTTATTGAATTAAATTGTATTCTTGACTTTGCCATTGAAGAGGCCATTCGGCCAACTACTGTACAAGACCAAGGAAGTGAAATTTTAATGATCTAATGTTTCCATTGAATTTAGATGATGATTTTGTGTAGGATTGGATATGATTGGAACCATGGAAACATTGAAAATGAAAAGGGAAATCTTGAAAACCCTCTATTACTATTCATACACATGAACAATAGTGAGAATTTCATGGTTTTGATGTTTTCAATGGATTTAAAATAAAAAATTATGTGGGATAAAGTAGAGAAATAAGTATTGGAAGCATTGGAATCAAAATGAGAAATTTTGAGAAAAATATACACTTTTTTTGATTCTGTCTAGTAGGGTATAAAGGAGTTGGAATTTTGTAATTCTAAATTCATAAATAGATTCATAAGGCAAAATTGTGTAGAGTAAAATTAAAACATCAATTAATTCAAAGGCCAAGACAATTAATCAGATTTAGGAAAAGTTATCCTAATTAGTAATCAAGTTCAATACTCTTGAATATTAGTTGAATTGGAGTATGATAGATGAATGATTATGCAATGTTTAGGCTTTGATTTGTGTACTCAAAGAAGGCATCCACATATCAAGAAGAAGTGACAAAAGAAAGGTTAAAGGAAGAGCAAGAATAGAGGTAGTAAACATACCTACTTGTTTGCTTATGTTGCTTGGATGTTTTATGTTACGGTTGCTTACTTTGATTATGAAGCATGTATGATTAAGTGATGCTCTATTTTTTTATACTATGGCCATATGTTATAATTATGGAAAAATGGAAGCATGTAAAGTTATCATTATGCAAGCATGATCATTAAGTGCAAACATATTAACATCAATCATGTAGTTGCATAAATTGTATGGTATCCGTTTACTATTGAGATTTCCTCAGAAATATCACCCTTCCATGTTACCTTAACACCATCAGGTTTTTCAAAGATGGAGAAAGACGAATAAGCATGAAGAGAATTTTGGTAAATAGATAGCATGATTAATTGTAAATTATGTTATGTGATATATGAATGAAAGATTTCAGTTTCTAGTAGTAATTTGTATCTACCTCGAAAAAATAGTAATTGTTTAAATAAATGTACGATATTTTACCAATAATTATTTAACATATCAAGCTTCATTTTGACACCAAGAACGCCTTATTTTGATTTTTATACAAAGGGAACAAATTTTTCAAAGTTAGGGACCAAAACCTGTTTTTAAGATTTTTGACCAAATGAAAGACGCCAATACTGTATTGATTGACTGAGCATTTGGTCTAAGTGATATTTTTTCCTAAAAATTCAATATGTTAGCTTTGCGTATCCTTTTGAACCACTTCATTTAGATTTTTTTAGAATTACTTATGATTTTTTAAAGTTCATCGCCAAATCTAAAAATACCAAAAGTACAGTACCAACAGTCTTGGAAATTCCAAATGTAGTAATTGAACTTCAATAGACGTTTAAGTGGTTCTAAATGCTAGAGAATGGTCCCTAAGATGTACGAAAGTAAGGTGTTACATTTTTTGTATCAGAACAAAGTTTCTAGTATCAGATAGGATAGTTTTACAGAGTAGGATTCAGATAAAGAACATTAGGAAGATAATGTTTAGGGAAAAGTATGTTAAGTCACGACAATCAAGAGTTTGGTCATGATAAATATTCACAGAGAAGTTAGGTATCTTCCTAAATCCGCTCTGTGATGGGTAGTAGAGTTAACAATCTTGCGGGCTCAATTGAGGAACCTTCGATTGTTGGCAAACTTTATACTGTTGAATGTACTCCTTCATACTAGTTCTCATACAGGGCCAATAGAATAATCCTGCAATACGATGGGAAGTACAAAGATACCCTGTATGACCCCACTAACTGATGAATGAAACTCATCCAATATTCATGTGATTAGTGCTATGTGATCATGCGGAATGACCAAACGACCGCGCTAATACAAGTCACCCTGTTTAATTTGATATTTCTTCTGAACCGAGGGATCACTAGTCACCTTGCTCTTTAACACCAGAATCAATGGAGAAGCATGGACCTCTGTATAAATAGAATCCATGAATGTTGACTTAAGAGACGACAAAGCCATATATGATACCCGTGAAAAAGTATCAGCTGCTTCATTATGTCAACTTAGTTTATATTCTATCGTACAACGATAACCCAAGAGTTTTGGCAAACATGCCTCTTGATCTGATACAAACTAGTATGTAATTAGTTAGTTAAATACTTTCTGTTAGGGGTATGCATAAAGCTCGCAGCCCGGTATGCCCACTCGAGCCCGCGATAAAAAAGCCCTGCCCAGCCAGATAAATATAGGGCAGGGATGGGCATTGGGCTACAAAATACAACTTATATTTTTTTCGGGCTGGGCATCGGGTAGGGGCTTCCTTGCCCAGCCCTGCCCATGAGCACCCCTTCTTTTATTTTTTTACTTTTCTCCCTAGATGCTATACTTATAAAGGAGAATATGATAGCTACTGGTGACTAAATAGTCATTTTAGAAATATGAGTAGTTAAGTAGGTAAGTTGCATCTTTTAATAGTTATAACTATATTGATTTTTTATTTTTTTAACTTTTCTAATCATTATATAATTATATTACAAATTATAATTATTTATTTTATTTTTTCAGATGCTTCATCCTTGTCAACATTGGGGAGATTGATGTAAAGTTGCAATTACAAACTACTTAGACTTCAAGGCTTTTTTTTTATATGCAATAGATTTCAAGACTTTAATTATTATCTTTTTGTTACCTTATTCTTAGTAGATTATGGATATTATTTAACTCTTGAAGATATATGAATATGGTATATTTTAGAAGTTCATAATTGCAGATTTTTTCTCACAACATGAGCATGTAAGCCCGCCCATGCTTCGCTCAAAATGGTTAGAGCTTTTACTGGACAGTGTCAGGCATCGGGTTATAAAATATAGCCTATACTTTTTTAGGGTAGGGCACCGGGCAGGGGCTACTCTGCCCAGCCCTGCTCTACCCATGCACACCCCTACTTTCTATTATAGATAGTTTATAATTAATAGTTAGTTGTTTCCTTTTATATTTTACGTTGGGTAATTATTTTTTATTGGATCTTAGGGTGTTATAAGTCTAATGCATTCTCTATATAATTAGGTGTTGTAAAGTGTACAGATGATGAATCATTTATCCTACAATTAATGAGAATTTCAGAATTCTCCCAATTCTTTCAGTATGGTTTATCATGGTATTAGAGTATCCAGATCGTACTTGATCCATTGTCACTTGTGGAAGAAGGCCCAACGTTGGAGCCTGTGTCTCAGCACCTTAGAGGTTAGGAAGAAGACTACCGTACGGTGTCGTTCTTGAACAGAAAATAAAGAATGCAGAAGAAAAAGACCTTTCGATAGCTGTAAGCCATATCACAAAACAATGTCGTTGTTAGGCAAAGTAAAAAGAATGCATCATCAAGGAACCCTCAAGAACAGATCGAGAAGATAAGACTCACGCCTCAATTCGAGTATCTCACATTTTCTGCAATTTTGACTAGATAACCAAGAACGCAGATAGCTTCATTTCATCTATGACTGATGTGTTGATTGAGATGGTGGTAACAACACCAACTTCAATGCGTGACTAGGCTCTTCCTTTGCTCTTGGGGTTGATTGATAGTGGCTAGAGCTCAAATAGACTTCATTGGGGAGTTTTTTTTTACCATTTTCGCTCTCTCTTTGTACTTATGATTCCTAGATCTAGGATTGGTTTGTATTTTAAGACTTTGATTGAGATTTTAATCATTGTTGGTTTGGTTTATTGTAATTTGGATTGGTTGATCTAGATTTTAGTGCTTCAATATATGATTATATATGTTTCCCTTAGTTTTATTGATGCTAATGTTGCTATTTGGAACCAATTGCATTAATTATTTCTAAGCTACTCCCTAGAAGGTTTTAACAATGTTTTAACTAATGAGATTTCATTTTTTAGAATATTGGACTCAATAATAATTGATGTTTGGTATATTTGGAAGCCTAGTGAATAATCACAAAATAAGAGAGCTTAACATTAGTTTAATTAATGAGATTTTGTTAATTAAAGCATTGGACATAACTATTGTTGAGGTTTTGTATTTTAGAAAGCTTAGTGATTTTGAAAACCTCCAAATATCTTTTAATTTAGCAAGAAAAACCATTTGATTTTAATTCCCAAGAGCAATTCCATTCGATCAATCTAAATCCATTTACATTCCACTCTTTATTATAAAATCCCAAAAATATATTTAATTTATTGTATTGTTGACTCTATGTTACAAATGAATTTCTCAACAAACCCCTTGATTTACTCGCTTTTATGATGTAATTTGTAGCATCCTTACTTTTATCTCTTAGAGTACGTGTTCAGAAGCATATTTGATTAGCAGAAGCATTACGTTGGCCTAAAAATTAAAAATTTTCATTTTAGGCCATATTGTTTGTTGTTCATTTTCTAGATTTGATAGTCTAAATTTAAAAAATTATAATTAATTCTAGAAAAATCATATGTAGGTGCTTCAAATTTCTACTTGAAGATCTTTCTTTCTATTTGAGGAAAAAAATATAAATTTGGATTTTTATTAGACCAATCAATACAGTTAATTCGTTGAATATTACTATTAATATAGTCATTTCTGAAACTTCCAGATTTTGACCCTCAACTTTAGAAATTCATTTCTCTTAGTTCACACATCCAATTAGGGCAAAATACCTATACTTTTAAAGCTTAGGATGTGTACTATTTACTTACCAAAGTTTGAGGACATATTCATTCAATTACGAGGTCAAACTGGAGCTGAAAGCTTACTGCTCTAGGAGCTACATTTTTTTCTTTACAACTTCTTTCTTTAATTCTCATTAATTATTCTAGTATACATAAACTATCTTCTTGGATTCTCATATATTCATATACATCATGTAAATATGCCATAATTATTCTATATCATTTCATTACATCAATTGGCATGTTACACAATAACTACGTAATTGGAAAATCATACATCACATGCTAGAACATGAAATTATCTACTTTCTTTTTTCCATTCTTTAGCTCCTCTTAATGTAAGATCTTTCCATAATCATATTACCTATTATGGTTGATTATAGGAGGGTGAGATTCTAGGGAATCTCAATAGCAAATATTACCACATATATGTGTTAGATTGAATATGTTTTGATATGACAAAATAAAAGAATTGAGTTAATATCTTTGAAGGAATGGAAATATTTTTAATGGAACAAAGTAAAAGAGAATGAAGTTAATTAGAATTGTGAAAAATTGTTTTTGAAGTAATGAAAATGATTTTGGAATCAAATGAAGTTAAAAGAAGAAGTTAATCGATTAGGTATTCGACTATTGAGTATTAATCGATTAATGTTAATTAATAGTTTAATATCAATTAATCGATTAGATAATAGATTAATTGGAAAGGAAGCCTTCTGTTTTAAAAAGAAAATCAATTAATCGATTAATTGGAGACAATTAATCGATTAGTTAATCGATTAATATCGATTGGTTTGCCTTATGTACTTAAACTGAACAATCAATTAATCGATTGGGCAATCGATTAATTAAAATTAATCGATTGGTTAATCGATTAATACATTGAAAATATATTTTCTTTTTAACAATGATATTGTTATTAATCAATTAGTTAATCGATTAATTTATATTAATATGTTAACTATTCGATTAATCAGTAAAATTTCAGTTTTGTGAAATTTAAATATAAGCTAATTAATCTATTAGTTAATCGATTAATTTACATTAATAGATTAAGTGTTCGATTAATCTATGTTGAAATATTTTCTCATTCATTTTTCTAAACACATTAATCGACTAGGCATTCGATTAATTTGTATTAATCGATTATTTAATCGATTAGTTTGAGAAATTTTTGAAATTTGAAGTATAGCTCTGTTCTATGATACAAATTCATTTCATACTTCAAATGATTGATTTAAGTAATAATTTGCAAATATTTCTCGTTATTCTTTATGACAAATCTCTTGAGAAACTTATCTTTGTAAGAATACATCATATATGTCTAGAAAATCAAATCTCTATAATGCTATATTTTTTGTTTCATTCATTAAATGTAATTAATCGATTGGATAACCAGTTAATAGAGTATTATTTCTTAAAACAAGCAGAGTCTTCATATGATCTAAGAGTGGTTATAACAGAATTGATTTAATGCACTTTGATCAACGGTTAAGTTATTAAATATAAATGAACATGCATTATTCTACTGTTATTCTTTTTGTGATTAAATCTATTTATGTTTAAACTCATTTACTCAAATTCTCACTTCACGAGTTGAAGTACTAATGATTGAATTTTGAAGTATTTACATGATTAATACCAAAGAATTCAAACTCCATTAAGATCAAAGCTATATCAGAGATTAAACCAAGAGCAAAGCGAACTGACTTTCAACAAAAAAAGATAAAAGTCTCAACGGCTATAATGGCTAGTTCAACGGTCATATTTTCAATGGATAGAAAACTCAACTGACGGAAACCTCAACGGAAATAATGCTCAACGGTTACAAGATCAACTATAAATAAAAGAGCATTCAAAGTTTTGAGGAAAGCGACTGGTAATGACTAACAGAAGAGCAATGAAAGATTAATCTTGGGAGATATATTTAAACCCAGAACGCATTTGTCTCTCCGTTCCTTATGTATTATTCTTTTCAAAGAAAGTTTACAGTGAGCTTCAATGTCATTATACTTACTCTATTTGAGAGTTAGTAATACCCTTCTTTCTTTATTTCCTTTAAGAGCAAAACCTTAGAATCAAGGGATTCAAAATTGGGAATTGCTTGTATTAGTTTAAGGAGGAGCGTAACCACCGGAGTGTGGTGTAACCTCAAGGTTGAAATTGTAACATCCTGATTTTTGGGTCTAGGAGAACTGGGAGGTAGTCTGATATGGGCATGCTATTAAACCCGTAGTCCCAGGGTAGTAATCTGATATAGGCAGATCACTTACCTATATTTTGTAGGAATCCGAGGGATGAGCTAAGTTCCTTAGGATTTAAAGATGAGTTAAGTCTTTGACCTACAAAATAGGGACAATTCACCTAGGTTCAAAAAGAGGAATGTAAAGAATATCCTAAGTTTTGAGCCTAGGAATTCTACAGGTAGCTAGATATGGGCTGGCTCCTGAGTAAGATAACCTGATATGGGCGGGTTGTCGAGCCTTTCAATTAACAATGACTCCCGAAGAGTTCGGGGGGATGAGTTGTTGAAAGAGAATTTCTAGAACTTAAGATGAAGGATAAGAAGAAAAGTAAAGATGCCAGAAATAGAATATAGTGGCATAATCGTAATTATGGGAAAGATCGGGCTGGTAGCCGATGAGTACCATATTTTACCAAAAAATAGAGAAAATTATGCTGATCATTTCACTGAACTGTGAAATATGCATATGAGGTCTCTATGAGTATGAAAGAATTATGGAAAGTTAAAGGGACTTAATTGAAAAGAAGAAAAGTTTCCGGGGCAAAAGTGTAATTATGAGAACCTGGACTGGAAACAGGCAAAAATAGTGATCGTATTCAAATCAGCCCCATATTTCACCAGTAGATAGAGCAAGTGATACTGGGTAATCCAGCTTAATACAGGAATTTTCTCAGGACTCCAGATAGCCAAAATTGATCTGATAGTCTAAAAGTATAAAAAATTCCTACCGGATATCCTAGATCTCAGATATAAGTGAAAAATTACAGGATGATGTGTCCTGTTGAGGCGGATGTCAGGAAACTGACAGGATATCGATAGGAGGTCTGTAGAAAAAGTTATTCACAAATTAGTAAATTCAGACGGGAGTGTGTGGCCTCCGGGTATCCGATAGGGAGATTTATCGGTATTTGAACTGAGACTAAATGAGGTCAGATGACATCAGTCAGATACCTGTTATGACCAAAAGGGATGCCTAGACACAGTAGGCCAGTGTATCTGATAAAAGGAGTCGGTGCTCAGAGATGTGTATAAACGGTGTATAACGGCGAAAATACCCGATGAACATTGCCAGGGAAGATTCCTCGTGATGCGTGCCATAAAGGTAATGAACCCTAGAAGGCCCAAGAATGGCGCCATCAAAGGCCCAGTAAGACCTTTGGACTGATAGATGGGCCAGTGTCCGGTGGAACTCTGGAAAAGTACGAAATTACAAAAATACCCCTGTGTTGTACTAAAGAGTAATAGATGGATGGAGGGCATTTTGGTCATTCTGGATAGGCCAAAATGCCAAGGCATACACAGGTGAGGTTAACCAGAGTCAATATATGCCCTGACATGGTACAAAGAGGTGTAAAATGATGATTTTACCCTTAGGGTTAAGATAGTGCAAGAAATGGCACCAAGGGCATTTTGGTCATTTTGCAAGGGATCTGTAATTAAGTTTAGACCTAGTATAAAAATGTTAATGATATAAAGGACCCAGATACTAAATTTAAGGTCAGAAGACATAATATGGATTTTCAGAAAAATTAGATTTAGAAAACAGTCCAGTTTTAGAGGAATCGGACCGGGCCGGTACCGGATTGGACTGGAATTTCTCCAGAGGCTTCTTGGACCTTCATTTTCTCCATGTGAATGATTAGGTGTCCCATGAGGTGTCCCTTGGATGATGTCATGGTGATGATGTCATAAATGGAAAAGAAAATAAGAAATTCCAGGAAAAACGATGGCCACAAGTTCAGAGTTCTTGAGAATTACAGAAATGCCATCCATGAAAACTATAAATACCCCTCCCCCTTGCATTGTCTTCATGGCCAAGAGCCCATTTTAGAGAGGGAAGGAAGTTCTAGAGAGAGAAAGTGAGAGAAAGAAAGAAAGAAGGAAGTTCTGGCGGAGCTGAAAGCAGTATAGAGATAGTAGAGTTCTGCTAAGCTAGCCAGGTAGTAACTAATCCTAGCTTTTATGTAATGGCTTTGTGATTTGTTGTGCTATTGTTTGGTTGGATTGTTGTCTTATATGTTATGCCTGAAGCTCTACTGCAATGCTATGATCATATGTTATTGAGTATGGAAGCACGCAGCATACTTATATGTACATAATCACAAGCAAGCACTATCACACTGCATTACATATATTGTTATGATTATTACTACTGAGATTCCCTCGAATCTCATCCCCATAAATAACCCATTACAGGGATGTTATGTCAAAGTGAAATTTAAGAATGCGGAGAGACGCCGTTATGCTGCCGAAATTCCGGTAAAGTGGCAGTAATGAAGAAAGGAACTGATACATACTGTGTACATAGGTACTGTCTAAGGAGAATGGAAGTGAGTGGACCTAGCCGGTTCATCCAGTCTTTCCTGGGTACTTACGTAGAATGGTAGTTCTCACGGGAATTACCGAATCAGTACAAGATCAGTTACTTTCTAAAAATGAAGCGTAGTAGTTATGCTACCGGATTTTAGGCAGGAAAAGATGTAATAGAAATATGAGGATTTTGTACATGCCCTGTTGTATAACAATTTATTATTTAATAATAAGTATTGTTTGGCATGTTTGAATGATATGTGACGGATGTATGCATATGTATGTAAAGTTGATTGCTGGAATTTGCCACCATGAACAATAACTCGTGGTGACTTAATGATGTTGGATCTATAATTAAAAATAGTAAATGGCTGAATAAATGTATAATATTTTTATGGTAAATATTAGACATACCAATCTTAGATTTGATATATAGAATGCCTCATTTGGATGTCTACACATGGAGATATAAATTATCAAAATTGGGACCAAAATGCTGGATTTAGGAGAAAAATGCTTGGTGAACAGTAAAGTTGTAACATTGACTGACATTGACTTGGTCAAGGCATGGTTAACGAGTTATTTTTCCCTGAAATATAATTGAGTTAGCTTTATGTATCAATTTGAACCACTTCATTTCAATTTTTCTAGAATTAGTTATGATGTTTTGAAGTCAGGTCACTCATCTGGAATTTACACAGTGAACAGTACTCGATAAGAGTAAAACTCTAGATTGAGAAATTGGACTTCAATGACCTTGAAAGTGGTTCTAAATGCTACCAAATGGTCCCTAAGATGTACGAAAGTAAGGATGTTTCAAGGTGGTTCTCAATTAGCCGTTAAAATTGAGGTTGTAAAGGCTACTAAGAGCCCATTGTAATCTTGGTGTATAGTGGATTAGAAAATCTCAGCGGGAAGCTAAGGACTGTACACAGGTCAAGGAAAGATCAAACTAGGATAAATTCTCTGTGCAAATTCTTCTTCCTTAACTCTTTGATTTTCAGTAACTTATTTTTAATCAGAGCTTTTCAAATTATTCAGTTTTACTCATCAAATTTTTCAAAGAGTTTCAAAAGTTCTAAAAAGTCGTTGTTCACCCAATTCACCCCCTCTTGGGTGATCTAGCCTATCTACCTCAATCTAACATAGACCATTACTCAACAAAACACCATATGAGCTCTACAAGGGATGCAAACCTAATCTTATTCATCTGATTATCTTCGGGAGCAAATGCTTCATTCATAACAACAAAGAAAACTTGGGTAAATTCAATCCTAAATCTGATGAGGGTATTTTTTTTGTTATTATAATCATAGTAAAGCATATAGACTTTTTAACAAAAGAATATTTACAATAGAAAAGTTTATGCATGTAGTATTTTCTGAAATATAACCAATTTCAAAGCCATTAGATGATGAAGCTGAGATAATACTAGATGTTGAAACACTAAAATTAAACAAAGAACCTTTAATTAATCAATCAAGTAGTTAGCCTAATGAGCTTGAAAAAGATCAACCTAGAGCCTAGAAATATAATAGAAATCATCCTTTAGACCAGGTTATTGGTGAAGTCGATGAAGGAGTAAGAACCCAGAGATAAATGTTCAATAAAGCATTAACAAATGAGTTCTGGATAGTTGCAATACAGGAAGAATTAAATCAATTTGAATGGAATCAAGTTTGGAAATTGGTACCTAGACTTAATGACTATCTAGTGATTGGAACTAAATGGCTATTCAAGAACAAACTTGATGAATATGCTGTAACTATTAGAAATAAGGCTAGATTAGTGGCAAAAGGCTATAACCAAGAAGAAGGTATATATTATGAAGAAACCTATGCTCTAATGGTTAGATTAGAAGTTATACGAGTACTCTTAGCCTTTGCTTGCATCAAAGATTTTAAACTCTATCAAATGGATGTCAAAGGTGCTCTTCTTAATGGTTTTATAATGGAAGAGGTATACATAGAACAACCTCCTAGATTTGAAGATCACTGTTTTCCAAATCATGTGTATAAGCTTAAGAAGGCATTATATGGGTTAAAACAAGCTCCTAGAGCTTCGTACAATCATCTCAGCAAATTCCTGATAGAAAAAAGCTTTGAAAGAGGAAAAGTAGATAATACATTGTTTATCAAAAGAAACAAATCTGATCTTGAAGTAGTTCAAATTTATATTGATGATATTATCTTTGGTGCTACTAATAAGGATCTTTGTTAAAAGTTTAGCAAGATAATGTAGGGAGAATTTGAGATGTCCATGATGGGAGAACTAAATTTCTTTCTCAGACTCCAAATCAAATAGCTAAAGAACTGTATCTTCATCTCTCAAACAAAGTATCTAAAGGAGCTACTAAAGAAGTTTGAATTGGATCAAGCTAAAAATGTATCAACCCCAATGTACATAAATGCTATGCTGGATAAAGATGAGAAATGGCAAGACTTCAATGTTACAAAATATCGAGGAATGATTGATCTCTTCTATACCTCACCGCAAGCAGACCAGACATACAATTTAGTGTGGCGATGTGTGCAAGATATCAAGCTACTCTAAAGGATCCCATGCTGAAGCTGTAAAGAGAATATTCAGATATCTAGTAGGAACCATTGATCTTGGTATATGGTTTCCTAAGGGAGGAGCAGAATACTTGGTAGCATACTCAAATTTTGACCAGGGAGGATACAAAATAGATAGGAAAAGCACCAGTGGACAATGTGAATTCCTTGATGATTGTCTAGTTTCATGGTTCAGTAAGAAACAATACATGGTGGCTATCTCATCAATAGAAACTGAGTATGTAGCTATTGGTAGTTGTTGTGCACAAGTGTTATGGCTTAAACAACAACTTCAAGATCTAGGAATAAAGTTAAACGAGATTCCAATCCTTTGTCACAATACAAGCACAATTAGTCTGTCAAAGAACCCTATGCTTCATTCCCAAACAAACCACATTGATATTAGGCACCACTTCACAAGAGACCACGTGCAAAAGAAAGATATAAAAGTTGAATTCATTCCAACTCATCTTCAACTAGAAAATATTTTCATAAAACCACTTGCTCAAGATCAATTCAATTACATCAGGAGAGAATTGGGAATGGTAAATCCTAATGAACTGTAAGGATTATACTTTACTTACAAAGTTTCTTTTAAACTTTCTTCAGCATTCATCTTCTCAAAATAGTTTATCTTTAATATGTTTTGATGATTACGATTATTAACTTGAGCATAGGAATGTATAGTTAAATTTTTTATAGGATGCTCTGTTATTGAATTGAAAAATAGAACCAAACAGAGGATGGATTAATCAAACACTTAGTCGATTAATCCATGAAAAATATTGATATGTTTGTGAAAAAGTGTCAAGTTAATCGATTAACAGTTCCATTAATTTAAATTATTTGAACAGTTAATCGATTGATCATATTTGAAAATATTTTCTTTTTTTTTTTCTGATATATATAGCAAATAGTTCAAAGGAAGAAAAATCAAATGGGCATTTAAAATTGTTAAAGATGGTTGCCAAAAGCTGAACGAAGACTTAAAGTCCAAAAGCAAGAAAAGAAGATCACTACAACATCGTGCTAAAATCAAATGGGCATCTCTAACCTTTCCTTGTTTATTTGAATTTTGCTTAGTACTTTCCTTTTACATCATGCTTCTGTTTATTTGCTTTACTTCAAACTTTTTACTGATGACAAATAGGGGAGAAACATATTACTTTTTCTTTAATGATTTGCCATCATTAAAAAGGGGAGATTATTGAAAAATATGTTTTGATAATGCCAAATAGCAAAAAGTCTTCGGTGATACAAAATGTTTACCTGTGGTGGTTCATTCTAAGAAACTTGTTTAATAATATATTTTTGGTAAAAGATGATTTTGAAAAATAGAGTGTTAGATTCTTTTCTATACTCAAACATTGTCAAAAAGTATTTTAAAAAATGATTATGTGATTAAATAGTGCGAAAAGAAGAAGTTAGTTGAGTTAATCGATTATTTATTTGATTATTGATAATTAATCGATTAGTTAATCGATTAATATCAATTAATCAATTGAATGATAAATTAATGTAAAGACAGCAAGTTGTTTTATAAAGGAAAATTAATTAATTGATTAATGAGTGACCATTAATCGATTAAGTGTTCGATTAATGTTGATAGCTTGCCTTTTGGAATTGAATTCATAAGTCAATTAATCGATTGGTTAATCGATTAACATGTTGAAAACAAATCTTCTCCTAAACAAAGATATTGCTATTAATCGATTAAATTATATTAATCTATTAACTGTTCGATTAATCAGTAAAGTATCTATTTTGTGAAATTCAAATATAAACTAATTAATTGATTGGTTAATCGATTAATTTGCTTTAACAGATTAACTATTCGATTAATTTGTGTTAAAATATTTTCCAATTCAATTCTTCCAGAAACATTAATCGACTAGGCATTCGATTAACTTCAGAAACTTTAAATATATCTCTGTTTTATGCTACAAACTAATTTTCTAATTCATATAATTGATTCAAGTAATAATTTATCTATATTTCTCATTATTCTTCATGATAATTCTTTTGAGAAACTTATCTTTATAAATTTATATTGTATATGATTGAATAATCTGATTAGTGTGATGTTTTATTTTTTTATCTCACACACTAACTAAGTATTAATCAATTGGGTAATCGAGTAATACAACATATCGTTTCTGAAAAGCCATCTTAATTTAATTTTGAACTCAATCTTAAATAACTAGTCATTTATTAACAGGTCATATACTCAATTAATGCTTTGAATGACTAACAGATCCTTTTGATTGAGTGTATTCAGAAAAGGCTAGGAATTTGAAATGATTAAGTCTACAAGCAACGGAAACATTCTACTTCCAGCAACGCATTAAATGCTTATCTACTTGTCAGCGACCAAATCTTAGTCTAACGGCTACAACCGAAGTAAATATTTAAGGACTCGGCATTGAATGAAGAAACCAACCAACTGACTTAATCAACTTCTACATTTATTACATTCTCAATTTTCTTTATTTTTTGTGTGTAACCTGACATTTATTGAGCTTAAGTGTGTATCAACATATATACTCTTAAGAGAGATTATGAATAGTTTTTCTTTTATTCTGGTTACATATAAGAGATTAGTTCTCTTGAGTTGGGATTATAAGCTTACGGGGAATAAGAGATTAGTTCTCTTGAGAACTAGACGTAGGCCAAGAGTTTGGTCTGAACCAGTATAAACTGATTTGTGTTCCCTCGATAAAACCTCTCTTAACTTTACTCGATTTTATTCTTGCTTTCTGATTGAGTTTACACTTCCATTAAAAGTTTTTAAACACCCAATTCACCTTTTTTTGTGTCTGCCTAGAACTAACATTTGGTATCAAAGCAGGTCTCTTGGAAAAAATCTAACAATCTCAAGAGAAATCCTAAATCTATAGCAAGATTCAGAGATAGCGTACTACCAGAAAAAAGCTCTACAACAAAACCTCCAAGCTTCAATGGAGAGAATTTTACATTCTGGAAAATGAGGATGAAGACCTTTATCAAAGCTTTTGAGTATGGGCTCTGGGATGTGATAGAAGATGGAAACTACATTCCAACCAAAATTGTAGATGAAGCTAAAATCCTAAAGCACCGAAGTAAATTCAATTACAATGGCAAAAAGATGATACTGCTCAACGAAAAAGCAATCAACATTATAGCATGTGCCTTGAGTAATAAGGAGTACTTCCGAGCATCTAGTCTGGAAATGACTAAGGAGATATGGGAAGCACTCGAAGTAGCTCACGAAGGAACCTCTGGTATAAAAGAAAGAAGAGTCAATACACTTAAAATGGAATTTGAACTTTTTAGAATTTTAGTCCAATCTGGTACCAGCTTAGTTAAATTTCTCAAAAATCAAACGGTTTTATAAATCTAATTTTTCTGAGATTCTATAATACATTTTCTAACGTTAAATCTAGTATCTGGATTTTTCCTACCATTGACATTATTGCACCGGGTATAAATTTAATTACTATCCCTTGAAAAATGACTGAAATGCCCTTGGTTCATTATTCTATACTATATTAACCCTAAGGGCTATCATTTTATACTTTTTTACACCGTATCAAAATATATTCTGACTCTGGCCAATCGTTCTTATGTCCCTTTTAACCTTTTGACCATGTCTATATGACCAAACCCTCAGCATGTCTATCCACTAGGAAGTGTCTAATATGAAGAACATTCTACCAACTTATCTGAATTACATTAAAACTTCCTTCTTAGAAGAGGAACTCAGGGATCAGGCACCACCATCAAACCTCAGCATGATTAACATGTTCCTGAAGCTCTTATCCCCTTACCCAGTTCTACCTCAGCTTCAGAGCCCCAAGCATCAGTGACTCCTACCTACTCACTAATAGTACCCCTTTTTTCTATTTCCACAGCACTGGACCTTCCATTACCCTATCTTCCTTTGGTCATTACTTCATCCCTGGCCCCAACCCTTTTAGATGATATCAAAAAAGGGGAGAGAGGAAGTGAAGAGGAGAAGGAATATTCTTTGGAGTCCATTGACTATTTATTTCTATTTTTTTATTTTTTGCTTTGTATAACTTTGAAATTTTAATGATATGACTCACTTTGTTATTCAAGTTATGTTAATGATATTCTAGTTGTATTTTGATTCTTATTGTTTGTCTTTTAATGATTTTTAACTCGCTTGGTCTTATCATCATAAAAAGGGGAAGAATGTTAGATTCAATAATGTTTTGATGATTTCAAAAGAAACTCAAATAATTAAGTTGTTTTTGTGCTCAAATGATGTTAAAAGTGATCTAAAATAATAAGTTGTTTGTGTGTTTGAATGTTGTTAAAAGAAGAAGTTAATCAAGTTAATCGATTAGTCAATCGATTAATGAGTATTAATTAATCGATTGGTTGTTCGATTAATGTCAGGACAATATTCTGTTCTATAAAAGAAACTCAATTAATTGATTAATTATCGATTAATGAGTGTCTATTAATCGATTAAGTGTTTGATTAATGTTATGAGGTTGCTCTCTGGAATAGAACAGATAAGTTAATTAATCGATTAGTTAATGGATTAATTATAATTAATCGATTGTCTATTCGATTAATCTATCAAGAACAGGTTTTCCTTTGAACAAAGATAACTCTTAACCAATTTGTTAATCGATTAATTTATATTAATTCATTAACTGTTCGATTAATCAGTACTTAATCATTTTGTGAAATTCAAATCTAAATCCTTTCATCGATTAATTTACATTAATGGATTAATTGTTCGATTAATATGTGTTAAAATATTTCTGTATCAATTCTTCCACAAACATTAATCGACTAGGTATTCGATTAACTTACTAGGTATTCGATTAACTTACATTAATCGATTAGTTATTCGATTTACCTCATATTTCAAAGGTCTTTCTCTGTTTCCATTGAAACTGATTGAATCTATCTTTGAGCTATCTATGATTGTTTCAAATATAAAATATGCATATGTTTCTCATCATTCTTCATTATATATCCTTTGAGAAACTTATCCTAACAAATTACATTATATATGGTTGAAAATTCTGATTAATATAATGCTCTATTTTCTGTTTCTCTCATTAATTGAAATATTGATTAAATTAATGATAATTAATCTATTAATTAATCGATTAATACAATATATTTTCTAAAAGCCATCTGAACTTGATAAGAACTTGATCTTTTATAATGAGTTGATTATTAATGGTTCATACACTTAATCAATTTTAACTACTAATAAATCCTTTGAGATTGAGTGTGTTCAGAAAAGGCTAGAAGATTGAAACAAAGAAGTCATTGAAATGATGAAGTCTACGTCAATAGAAACTTGCTACTTCCGACAAAGAATTAAATGCTCACCTAACCACTAACGACCAACGACGCTTTCACTCCAACGGTTACAAGTCTAAGTCTAAAGGCTTTCAAACAAAGTAAATGCTATTTAAGGACTCTGTATTGATGAAGAAACAACTACAGCTTATGAATTTATTACATTCTATATTTCTTCATTATTTTGTAACCCGACATTATTAAGCTTCAGTGTTTATCATCATATATACTCTTTGAGAGTGATTGTAAATATTTTTCATTCATTCTATAGGATTAAGAGGTTGGTTCTCTTAAGTTAGGGTTATAACCTTACGGGAAGTAAGGGGGAATGATTGAGTGAATAAATTATTGTACTGAGACTTCAAGAGCTCGTTCAAATCTTAGGATATAGTTAAAAATCTCAGAAGGCCTCTGGGGACTTTACGTAGGACAAGAGGATTGGTCTGAACTGGGATAAACTGACTTGTGTGGATTCTTCTATCCCTCGGTGAATTCTTTCTAATCCCTATTCTTTTTATTCAATCATATTCTTGTTGACTTTGTGTTTTAAATTTCTGTTAAAAATTTTAAAACACCCAATTCACCTCCTATTGGGTATATTTGCCTTGACTAACAAAATTTTATTTACACATTTACCCCAGGGACTTCCTCTATTTACATCTTAGTCCTTGTACTTTCTCTATTTGTAGTTAAGTCTCTTAAAACTCTCTGCATGTTTCTGGAATTTCTGTAACATCCCTAATTTCTGTACTAAGTTGTATGTACAGATTGAATAAAATATATATGAGATTTTTCAGGAAAAGATGTGGCCATATTTATGTAAAGAAAGGGATTAAATTGGAAGAGGGAGAAAGTGTAAGAGCCAAAGTGCAATTATGAAAAGTTTAAGATTAAAAGAAAAGGTAGATAAAAATGTGGGTCTTTAAGTGTAATTATGAAAAGTTGTGATTTATGGTAAGTCAAGGGGCAAAACTATAAATATGGGAACTTTGGACTGAAAATAGGCCAAAAATGACCGTGTTCTAATCGGACACAAAATTTTTCCAATAAATAGAGAAAATTATTCCGGGTTGTTTGACGTAACACAGAATTTTGATTTGAGGTCCCGAAAAATTGACATAAATTTCTGGAGTTAGATAAAATTATTACAATATTTTTAGGATCTCAGAATCAGATTAGGCCTTCCAGTAAATTCCTATAATTGATATAAGAATTTATAAAATTGATAGGATCAGAAAAGGAATCCTGTAGAATTTTTAATGGAATTTACAGTGGAATAAAATACCCGATGAATATTGTCGGGAGAGTTTGCTTGGAATTTGTGCCACAAAGGTATTGAAACCTAAAAGGCCCAAAAATGGCGTCATTAAGGCCCAATAAAATAAGTGGACTGATGGGTGGGTCAGTGTCCAGAGGAACCCTGGAAAAGTGTAAAATTTCGAAAATGTCCCTGTGATGCCCTAAGAAACCAGAAGTGAATGGAGGGCATTTTGGTCATTTTAGAAAGGCCAAAACACCAAGACAAGTGCAGGAAAGATTATTCAGAGTCAATATATATTTTGACAAGGTCTAAAGAGGTGAGAAATGACAATTATGCCCTTGGGTTTAATATAGTGCAAGGAAAAGCACTAAGGGTATTTTGGTAATTTTTCAAGGTATTTAAAATTAAATTTAAACCCAGTATGAGAATGTCAATGGTATGAAGGATTTAAATATTGAAAAAATATATATTATGAAGTTCCATAAAAGTTAGATTAAGAAAATAGTCCGGCTTACAGAAAGTCGGATCGGGCTGGTACCGGATTGGACTGGATTGGGTTGAAACTTTTCTTGGAACTCACACACACAAAATAGCGCCAAAGAGGAGGCTTAGGTGTCCCAAGTGATGTCATGTTAGTGATGTCATGGTGGTGATGTCATGAGTGAAAAGAGAAAAGACATTCCAAGATCAAACCTTTAACCATTAGATCAAATAGTTCCCAATGTGATCTTGGCCTTCAATTTTCCCAAGATTTTGCTATAAATACCCCCTCATTCTAAGCCAAAATCATGACCAAGAACCTTAGGGAACCTCTTGCAAAATATTTTCTCAAGCAAGGATCTTGAAGAAGCTTGTAAGGTAAATTGCTCCCTTGCTTCTAGACTTTGTTCTTATGACTTCTTCTTGAGTTTAAGTGGGTTTTGAGGCTTGAATCTTGGGGAAATGCTGCTGAAATTTCTTTGGATATGTGATAGGAACATGTGTTTATGTTCTAGATAGTTTGCACAAGCTTAAACAAGCTTGAATCACATGATAATGACTTAGGAATCCATGTGTTTGTGAATCCATGAAGGTGTTCTTTTCTGTACAGTACGGAATTACTGTTCATATGTTGGAATTTCATGGTTTTGATGCTTCCAATGGGTTTAGAATGGAATTTTGTGTGGGGTTATAGTAGGAAAACAAGTATTGGAAGCATTGGAACCAAAATGAGAAATTTTGGATAAAGGGAGCCACTTTTCGGTTTCTGTACAGAACTTTGGGAAGCAATTGGATTCTTGAATTTTTGAATACATATTTAGATTCTACATGAAAAATTATGTGGAAATGAACCATGAGAGTTTAGTTTAGAAAGATATAAACATATGTCACAAAGTAGAGAAAGAAAGGGGCATATTGAAGCCTAGACTTGGAATTTGTTTGGAATGGAGTTGTAATTTGGTAATTGTCTTGTAATGTCTAGGTTTTGACATTTGTGGCAAGGAAAGATCACTTCAAGAAGGGAAGGACAAGGATCCATAAGAGGTAGAAAGAATACCTAACTATAAACTTATGTGCTTTGATTGATTTGCTTACTTGTTATGTATGAAGGTTTGGTTGAGCATGGAATATTGTGTGATGATGTTTATGATGATGATGATGTGCTATGAATATGTTCCACTCCTTGCAATATATGTCATGACAATATGCATGTTAGAGTTTGCTTATGTATAAGCATGAATTAGCTCCCATTGCATGATAACATGTTAGGCATTTAATCAAACATGCATAACCTTATAGTTTGTATTACTTGCTACTGGGATTTCTATGAAATCTCATTCCTTCCATATCAATAAATATTGCTCTAGGTGCTGGAACTTCACAAGGAGGAAGGTAAATGGGAATGAACAATGTGTATATGACTTGGAAAGCATGCCTTTAATTTATGTGATGATATATTGGTATGTACATGGTAAATACTCACTGGATCCGAGTTGAGGGAGTGACCTTCCAGCGATAGTTTGAGTGACTTATCCATTTCGGTTTCACTTGAAATTTGGCATGAACATATCTAAGATCTAGAGATTTAATTGGACACTAAGAACGCATAATTTGGTTAATTTTTCAAATTGATATGATTTTTCAAAGTTGGACTTAAACTCTAGATCAAGATAAAACAAGTCATCCGATACAGTAAGGTTCCAACACGGTTTTCATATAGTAAATGAATCAGTTCTCCCGTGATTTTTGATGAGCTTAAATTAAACATTCTGATATTTAAATCCATAGGTAATTAGACTCAATTGGATAAGTATACAAGGAGAAATAAATTTTTAAAAATGGGGAAAATAAATTGGAACTTCCAGATTTACCAAATGAACAGTAAAATTCAACGAATAAACTGATTTGATCTGGACAAGGAAACCTCATTTTTCATATTTTCCCCTCAAATTTAAATGAAAGATATTTCATTAGAAATTGGAATCACCTCAATATAATTTTTCTAGATTTAATTATGAATTTCCAAAGTTCAGGCCGTAATCTGGAATTACCCAGTAAACAGTGACAGTGAACAGTACCGAAAGCCTAACTCTTGGAAATTCATGTTTTTAAGGTTAAGAGGTATTCCAATGATCTAAGATAATTCCAATTGAGTATATGTAAGGTTAAGATTTAAGGTCAAGATTTAATGTCAAGATTTAAGGTTAAGATTTAAAGATATTTACTAGAAAATGCCGTTGTGCTGGTAGACTATACAGAGTACTGTGTACGTAGGTGCTGTCTAAGGAGGCTGGAAGTGAGTGGACCTAGCCGATTCATCCAGTCTTTCCTGGGTACTTACGTAGAATGGTAGTTCTCATGGGGAATTACCGAATCAGTACAGTTATTTTTTGCCAGGATTTCCGGCAAGAGAGATATAATCCAGTTGAGAGTGCTATAGCAAGAGTACTCTGAGAGATATAAAGAAGGATGTTTCAATTTCTGCTAAGAGGGGCCTAAAAACTGGGATGTGACGTGGGGTTGTACTAGCTACAATCATTAGAAACTATAAATATTTTGATTATGAACTCCCAAGGCCTATGAGACAAGAAGGTTCTCATCAATGGCACCATTACCGGAGAGTCATTTTTTACTCCCTAGCAAGCTAAGTGTCAATTTCATTATTGACAATGGGTTAGAGCCATTAGATTGCATTTAGAGTTAGATTTGTTTATAGGTAGTAGATTTTGCATTTCATATAAAATTTTGAAGAAAACCACTAAATATTTTTATTTTATTTTTGTATTACCATTTCATACTTGCATTGTTTATACTTTAGTTGTTATTGCTCTCAAGTTATGAAATTTTTAATTGTACTCATTTGCTGTTAGAGCCTGATTTTACACTTAGAGTAGTTACTAGAATTTTCATAGTTTATAATTTTCAAGTGATTTTGTGCTTGGTTGAGTCATTGAACTATATCTCTACACTACTCGAGTTTTTCAATATATTCTTTGTGTAATTGCTGTTTTTTGTTGCATCAATCTCATTGGATATTTGCAATAGTTGTAGATATTCTTGGTTGAGTTTAATCTTGCTTGATCTTGAGCATTGTAACATCCTTACTTTCATACGTCTTAGGGACCATCGGTAGCATTTAGAACCACTTACATAACCTTTGAAGTCCATTAGCTAAATCTGGAATTTTTACTCTTGACGAGTTACTGTTCATATGGTATTCCAGATTCGATGATGAACTTCGAAAAATCATAATTAATTCTAGAAAATTCAAAATGAAGTGGTTCAAAATTATAATCGAAGCTAACATCCTGAAGTTTAAGGGAAAAATAATTTACTGACCAAATGTTTCTCAAATTGATACAATTTATTCGTTAAATATTAGTGTTTATTTGGTCAAAAATTCTAAAAACAGATTCTGGTCCCCATCTTTGGAAAATTGGTTCTCTTTGTATAGACATCGAAATAAGGTGTTCTTGGTGTCAAAACGAAGCTTGGCATGTTAAATAATTATCTGTAAAATTGTATACATTTATTCCATCATTTACCAATTTTCATTACATCATAAACATTATTGCTTAAACTAAGCATACAACACCATTACTTGCAAGAATTTTTTACATAACACCATATAACATTTACATTGACCAATCCCTAACTCCTCTTCATGCTTCTTCATCCTCTTTACTTATTCATAAACCTGTGGGGATTGGGATTACATGGATGGGGTGAGATTTCTGGGGAAATCTCAGTAGCAAACAATACCAAACAATGCATGTATTAATGTAATTGCTTGTGCTTGCTTGTGAAAGTATTACCATAGTGTAATGAGCATGCTTCCATGTATCATATGAAATATAATTGGCCAAGATAATCATAGAAACAGAGCTTCAATCATCTACACATATGCACATAATTTAACAAAGCCATAGCACAATCAAGTATAACATTCAATACATACAAATTTAGGGAAAGTTTACTACCTTATTGCTTTACTTCTTTCCACTTTAACTTTGCTTCTTCCTTCTTACTTTTCCTTTATGTGTGGCTGCCTCTTTTGAGTCCACAATCAAATCCTAACATCATATAATCGTCTATTCATTACTATATAATTTTCTTGAACATCAAGCTTACTTTAACTTAACTTCCTTTAATCTTTACCAATTGACTTGGCGTTTGAATCAATTGATATCTTGACCTTACCCTATAAAATTTGGCCTTTTGAATCCATTTATGAACTCAAAATAAACAAATTCCAGCAACTATGCACTGTTCTGGACAGAATTTGCAAAATATACACAATTCTTCCAAAAATTTCCATCTTAATTCCATTGCTTCCCATACTTGTTTCTCTACTTTACCCCACACAACTTTTCATTTTAGAACCATTGGAAGCATAAAAATCATGAAAATCCAATCACTGTTCATATGAGTGAACAGTAACAGAGAAGAATTCCAAGAATTACAACTTTCAATTCTAATGCTTCCAAGGTTCAAAACCTATCCAATCCTACACCAAATCATCATATAAATTCAATGGAAGCATTAGATCATTGAAATTCCATCTCCTTCTATCATGAATAGTGCAAACCAAAATATTTCATCCATGGCAAAGTCAAGAATATCAACTTGATTCAACAACCAATCATCTAACTAGTTTAAGCTTTAATCTCACAACTCTACCTTTAATTTCTTCTTTCTCCTTTCATCTAAGGTTTTGGACAGCATATACACCTTAGAGAAAACTCAACTTTCTTCCATGAAAACTGTAACATCCCAATTTTCAGGCCTGGAGATGTAGAATTAGCCTAAGATTGAGATGCTACTAGACCCTTTTGTGGGCAGAAGTCCCAAGAGGTATAATGGCCATTTTTGGGATATGTAAAGGTTAAAGATTGCAGAGTCAAGAGTTGACCAGTTTGGTCACGACTAGATAGTAGTATGGTCGTGACTAATATTGGCAGAGAGCTTTGGTCGCTACTGGAAGATATGTGTGTCACGACTAATAGGCAAAATGAGCCTGGTTGCGATTGGAAAATGATGGGGTCGCGACTAAATGATGTTGAGGTTGCGACTAATGACCACAGAAGGTGTTAAGTAGTGATAGAGATGATATTTTATCCGGTTAGAGATAGAACTGGGAAAAAGGTCAGATAAAGTAAAGGTTATCCAGAACCATGAGGTGGCATGAAAAGGTGTCCTCATGGGACCCACAAGATGCCACATGGCATTGGGTTAATGGAAAGAGAAAAAGTAGAAAAAGGTGGAGGACACGTGGTGCGATCTCAACCGCTCATTCCAGGAAAAGACTCTGGAATTCTCTGGAAGCGCTGAGTCAGTATGCGAGGTGTCCCTTGATGATGTCATAAGTGATGAGTCATGGGGTGAGGTGTCCCATGATGATGTCATAAGTGATGAGTCATGAGGAATGATAATGTCATCATGATGAGGTGAGCAAGGCTTGGTGAGGAAGTAAGCAATCTGAGCCATTCATCAAGATTTGATTTAGGCCATCCATTTCTCTTTGCCTCCACTATAAATAGAGGCCTTCCCCCTCCATTCCATTCCACAATTTGGTGGAGCGAAAGAGAGGAAGAGAGAAAGGAAGAAAGGAAGAAGGAGGAAGTTCTGATTAAGCTAAGAGCAGTCCAAAGAGCTTGGGAATAAGGTAAGGTAAGTTACTCTAGTCCCTGCTCTGATTTAGTAGAGGATTGTTCTTAGTAGTTAAGATAGAGAAATATTTTCCTTTTTATAAGGTTAGCTCTGGAGAGAGAGACAGTTAGAGGATTGTCTAAGCAAGGTTTAGGATTAAGAAGAGGCTCCATGTCAGGTGGTAAACTTACCTAAACTTGTATATGTTGAATATATGATTGATTGTGTTATGGCTTGATTGATTGCTGTTAATCTGTAATTGTTGAAGCTCTGTACTATGATTACCTTGGCCAATTGTATTTCATATGTTACATGGAAGCACCACATTACATTATGTTGACACAGTCACAAGCAAGCACAAATATCAATCATTGATGCATACACTGTTTAGTACCGTTTGCTACTGAGATTTCCCCCGAAATCTCACCCCCTATCTTTTCCAAACATAACAGGATGCTGTTTTGGAGAAGTTGGAGCTAGGAAAGTGAGGATGTTTCAAAAACCCTAAGTTCAAGCTCCCAAATCAAAGGAAAATAAGCTAGGATAGATTGCTTACCTTTAGTCTCTAGCTTGCTTGAACTTTGGACCTTGGATTCTTCTTTGTCTTGGCTTGAGTTTCCATTTTGACATAGTTTCCCCAAGGGTTCTCATGCCATGGTTTGGAGCAGAAAATATGGGGGTATTAATAGAAAAATTCTATGGAAATTGGATAGCCAAGATCACTTTGTGCACTATTTGATCTAATGACTCATAATTAGTCTTATATCAAACTTCTCCACCAAGCCAATTTGAGATAAAATCACATGACAAAAATCTTCTCCTCCCCTTCTCTTGGACGCCATGTGGAAAGCCTTGTGGGTCCCACCATGTGCAAATCATAATTCTTACTTTATTCCTTTTTTTTTCTTTTCAAAAATCCATCAATTATTCTTTATTGGACTTGGGCTCCAAGACAACTTTTTGGACTTATTGGGATGCCCTAGAATGAAATTTTGGGCCTCTTTTAGGTCCAATAGCTACTTGGCATAAATCCCAATGCACTTTCCTTATACCGATATCCTTAAATTACCCTAATCTTGGAATAAATGTTAAACACCTCTTTTAATGGTTCTAACATTTTTAGAAATTCATTCTAATATAAAATAAATTCTCTGAAAAGTTTTATAATTTTTTGAGACCAAGAAGTCCTGATAAAAATTACATACATTTCCTTTAAACCCTTTACCAGTGTCCTTTTTCATCATAAATTTCATAATTAATTCTACAGGACTCCTTTTTGACTTTTGTCAATTTTATAAATTCTCATATTAATTATAAGAATTTACTGTGAAATTTCATCTGATATCTATCCATCAAATAACCAAAATACCCTGGTGCCCTTCCTTGCACTATATTAACCCTAAGGGCATAATTGTCATTTCGCACATCTTTATACCTTATCAGGGCATATACTGACTCTGAGTACCCATTCTTGCACTTGCTTTGGCATTTTGACCTATCTAGAATGACCAAAATGCCCTCCTTTCATCTCTTGTACAATATTACAACACAAGGGTATTTTTGTAATTTTGCATATTTTCTGCAAACTTCTGGACACTGGCCCCTTCTCCCGATGAACTGATATCATGGGCCTAGCCTCACTTGGTGTCAATATGGGCCTCTGAGTAACACCATCTGGGCTCATTTAGTCCCTGTTTGGTTACCGATTAAAATTCACTAAAAAGTGAATAGCTTTTTGTACAGAACTCCTTTCGGGATTCCGTCAGTTCCCTGACCTCTGGCTTCACAGGACGCACATTCCTGTAACTTTTCACTCATATCTGAGGTCCAAGAGATCTGATAAAAATTTCAGATAACTTTTAGACTATCAGATAAATTTTAGCTATCTGAAACTCTAATAAAATTTCTGTATTAAGCTAGATTAACCAGCATCATTTTCTCTATCTACTGATGAAATTTAGGACTAAAATGCTTCCGGGCAGTTCTAAGCCACTTCCAGCTCAACTTTCTATAATTACCATTTTACCCCTTGAACTTTCCTTAAATTACATTTAGGTCCCTTAAACTTTTTGAAATTACACTTAATGGCCCAAAGTTTATGTCTACTTTACATTTTGCACCTTGAAACTTTTATACTTTTCAATTTAGTCCCTTTTCTTTAAACCTTCATCTAATCATTCTTTTCTTCTCTATTCATCATCACAATCCTTTCCAAACCTCTTTCATCTATCAGTATTATACTGATAGGAAAAAGTTAGGATGTGACAAGCATTGTGTTCAAATTTGTTGCTGAAATTTTGCCCTTTTTACTGTCATTTTGGTTGGTTGCTACTATATGTGGTGTTGTGCACTTGCACTCTTAAGTTTGTAATTGAATTTTTCATGTATACCCACATCTCCAACCCAATTTTGAATTTTGAGAATTGTTCATGTAAATAGAAAGTGTTTTGAACTTGAGTGTAAAGTGATTTGAGTGTAAAGAAATCAAGTTTAGAAACTTTGGTTCTTGAATGTGCATACTTGAGTTTTAACAAATCTTTGGACTTAAAGTTGTGCAAATCATGTTTTTCAAGGGTTTTCCAACTTGTTTTTAAAGTTTTGAAATAGTCACAAAAGTTTTGAAGCAAAGTTGTTTGAGTTTAGACACTTAGAATTTTTTTGTATTATTGTTTCTGTGTAATGTCATCTCTGTGTCTATTCGCCGTGATGAACTGCTCTTTTGGCCATGGCGAAAAGCTCCAATTTTTTTGAAGGTTACTATGTGTGTTCATTTACCATGGTGAGCCATACCTTTGGCCTCGGCAAACTGAACAGAATTTTGCGAAGTTTTCTTTTTTGCTCTTTTTTTGGCTTGCTTGTTTTTATTCCACACTTCTTCATGCATTCTTTTGAGTGTATAGTCATACATATAAACTCCACATACCATACTTTTACACTTACATCCACTCCATTCCATCTATTTTAGTTTGAATTTGTTTCTGCAAGTAGTTTTTCTCTTTCTCTTTGTTTGTTGTGTTTGTCTACTTTTGTTTATGCCCAGGAGGGGTAGACTTAGAATCAAAGCTATTGTGTCTAGGAACAAAAGAGTACAACTCCATTGACCAAGATAAGAAAAGAAAGAAGGGTAGAGGGCTCTAGTGAAGTTTTGGTTAAAGAGGAACACATTTCTCACGAGTCTAGCATAGAGTCTAATGATCTAGAAACTGAAATTGAGCTTGAGATTCCCTTAGAAATACCAATGGCTTCTGTAACGTCTTACCTAAAATGCTCACAATACTTAGCACATCCACACACTTCATGCACCCATGACCATGGTAATTAAAAAAAATCAACTTAAAAAATTTTCGTCCATTTGAAATTATAACATCCTTTCTATTACTATGATACCTTTAAAAATAATTACAAAGACAAACTCACCTTGGGGATAACCATGGCAAAAAAGGAAGAACCTTACCTCGTAGGACGTCTATCATGGTAAAAATAATTGAGCTAATAAATCATATTTAATCATAATCAACTGACCCTCTTGAGGAACAATGATATAAATCACCAATGATGCCATATAAGCTCCTCTATATTGAACAACTATCATTCATCACTTATAACTCAGTGCCCAAAATATATAAATTAACCAAACAAATGCAATTATGATCTAGGTGTGGCAATATACTGAAATTAACATAAACTTTAATATAAAAGAAGATCCCACAAGACGATTTTCGCAAAATAATCCATAATATAACTTATCATATAAATCACTGACAGTTCACATTAATATACAGTTAAAAAATACTTACAAACCACACTAGTATGCACGATAGATAGGAAAAGTGTTACCTGTCACCAAAATTATCAAAACAAGTCACAAATTGCTATACCACGTTCAAACCTCGATTTTATAACCAATCTATATCATAATATAACTCTATATTAATAAATTTTTACTCCTAGAATAATGAGTTACAATATACCTTTTGAGTTCCCAAATTTTATCTAAGGGTTTTATCTCTAAAGGTTTATATGTGAATCTAAAGCTAAATTAGCAAATTGAACCAAATGGATCTTCAGCAATAGCTCCAACAATCCCAAATTAATTATTTATAATCTAAAATAAACTTCTAATTTTAAATCCTCTAATCAATCAATAGTACAAATTTAAACATATAAGCCACATACCTAAAATTACAAATCGCAGACGCTGCATCACTTTTATTTGTGGCCCTGGAGAAGACGACGCACGGGTATAACGAAACCTCCTAGGGTTATATATTTCTATGCATATATTGGCTCCAAATGGGTAGTGACCCCATGCTCCAATATCACTTATATATATATATATATATATATATATATATATATATATATATATATATATATATATTATTCTAGTTGTTAATTATAATTATAATTATAATTTATATATTTCCTTTATTTCCTTAATCCTTTTATTTCATTCTTTCAATTTTCTTTATCCATATTTATGTTATTATCTTATTATTATATAATTCCTTTTAATTATGAATCTTGTGTCTTTCACTCTATGAGTTTGTTTTTCATTTTTCTTTTATTCCCATAATTTCATAGTTTTCTATGATTATCCAGGATTTTCATAAAACTCAAAGGATACTTTAATAATAAATACATCCAGTAATATCTAGATAATTAAAATATTTTAAATAAAATATAATTTATCTATTTTTATTTATTCCCACTACTTCATTATTTTCTATCATTTCCTAAAAATCATGATTTAAGGTTATATTTGTATACATAATATTTAACTTATTTTGGATACACTCTCTCTACTTAAATAATTATTATGTAACTTCTGTTTATCATGAAATAATTTCTTCATAATATTACTTAAATCTTGGGAATAAAAATTAAGATGTTACAACTAAGAATAATCTTAATGGGAATAACAATGAAGCTAATGAACTAGGTCATAATGGTCATCATAATGGGGAGGAGGAAAGAAGCATTAAAGAGATTAATCATTCTAATGTCAATTATGAGCCTTATGACTTTTACACCAATGAAGTAAATTTTAAAATTAAATAGATTTGATTACTACCTTACCTAAAGTTCATGTTTTGAAGGAGAATGCCCGAATTGACATCTCCAAGCTTTTCATATGAGTTGTTCCTCAATGAAGCCACCACAAGCCTGATTGGAGGATGTGTTTCGAAGATCTTTCCATTTCACACTTGAAGAAAAAGCCAAAGAGTGGCTCTACAATTTTCCTACACACTTTACTACTCTTACATGGGATCAATTGAAGGGGGAATTCCTTGAGAGAATCTTTCAGGTATCTAAGACTACAAGGCTAAAGAAAGAGATCAACAATATTCTCCAGCGAGATGATGAGTCCTTATATGATTATTGGTTGAGGTTTATTGGATTGTTATCTTAATGCCCATACCACTACATATCTAAGGCAGATATTGTTGATGCCTTTTATGATGGACTTCTTCCACATAATAGAGTTTCCATCAATTCTGCTGCTACTGGATCTTTGAGAGACAAAATACCACAAGCAAGTTGGGACTTGTTGCAAAATATGGCGACAAATGACCAATGACCAACAATCTAATATGATCCTAGAAGTACACTAACCATTTCATCCGATTCTTTCCAAGGAAATCATTGTTGAAATAGCAGCATGGGGAAAAAAAGTTTGAGAGAAGGATGAACATTCATAATAGGGACCTCAACTCAAAAAAAGTGAACACCCTTGGAGCCTCTCAAGCTTTAGTAGCCGATTGTGATAATTGTGGATCTATGATGCATTCTTCCAACTCATGTGACAAACATTATGAAGGGATTTCAGCTATTTATCAAGGAAGACCAAATCAACCTTAAAGATGGGACTCAAATTCTAATAACTATAATGAAGGTTGGAAGCAAAACCCCAAGTTTGGTAGGAGGAGTGGAGAAGGCTCATCAACTCAAGTGGTGCCTTTTCAAGATAGGAGTGAAGCCAAGTTGGATTTTATCCTTAGAAGCCTTCATGACCAATCTACTAGATATGATGCTAGGTTCAATGATTTGGAAGGTCAACTGCATCATGTTAAAAAGAACAATCAAAGTCAAATCACCTCCATAGCTTCGATTCTTCAAAGCATGCAAAAAGATAATAAAGATTTGCATAAGAAATTGGAGGAGTTGAGCTTGAAAAATGCAAACGGTCACATCCAAAAGTTTTAAGGCTATAATAGTAGTATTAACATTATTGATACAATATATGAAGTTAAGCAAAAGTTGGGATAAAAGTGTAAGTTTTAGCAAGTTTCAGGCCAATAGGGATAATTTTGGAAAAATGTATTACAATTTTAGAAAAATTCCAAAAAATTGAAAATGAGATATTAAGGTCCATTTGAGGTGACAAATAATAAAAAAACCCTAGAATAATTTTTACAAATTTTTTAGATATTTGGCTAATTGTACACTATTTAGTTAGAATTAATTATTTGAGCTATGTGGAGACCTCAGAAAATTAAGAAAATATAGGGATAATATACTTTGGGAATTATAGGAAATTGTACAAGTGTTTTTATTTCCAAAATACCCCTAGTTAAATTTTAGAGGAATTTAAATGCAAGTTAAGCTAATTAGGCATTTCATTTGAAAAAATTCCAAATAAATACCTAAAGGGGTAAATAAATTCTAAGAAAATTTCTAAAATTATTATAAGATAATGTAGCAGATAGAAGTATTTTATTAATTTGGAAAACTATAGAAATTAATTTCCAGGTAAAGTTGGATAATAGGGATTAAATTAGTTTCTTTTTATTTTACCATCAATAAAATGATGATGGTAATAAATGAGGAACCTATTTAGACAAGAAAACTGTTACGAATGTATTATGGTACTGATAAAAATTAATTGCAGTGCTCAGGATAATGGAATGGCGAAATAGGAATTTATTCTGGTATAAAATGCACTGATATAACTTAGCTTTCTTCTTGGCCAAAAATAGCGCCATTTTTCTAGCTAGGAATGGTGAGGATTTTGACTTAAAAATAATTTAATTTATGATTATGTTTTATGGGAAAATTTTTGCAAGAAGCCAACGAAGTTTGACATATAAGCATGGTAATTAGTGTGAACTTAGAGGTTAAACAATTATCATGTGGTCTATAAATAACACCCCTCATCCTCTCACTATTGCATATTTCGGCCAAGCAAGGAACCTCTTGTAAATTTGATTCTTGACCTTTTAAGACAAGGAGAAACTAGCCACTTTGGTCAATTAGCTTGGATTAAATGTTAGTATATGTCTCTAGCGTCTTAACTAATGTTTTAGCTAGTTAAATCATGGTTTAGGTGGATGGAAAATCAAGAATTCCCTATAGATTCATGCTACCCAAATTGTCTAAGACCTATTCTGATGTTCAACCTAGGATAAAGATGTTGATTAGTGGTTAGTTTAAGTGGTATTGCATAGAGATTATTTAATTTTCATAGATTGAAATTTACCCATGCCTCTCAGCCACTCTAAAATTACTGTTGTAGGAATTGAAATTGTTGATTTTGATACTTTCAAAGTGTTTAAAATAAAAAATGGTGTAGGATGAACCTAAGAAACAAGCTTTGGAAGCATTGGAATCAAAATTAGACATTTAGGATTCCTCCTTGGTACCTCTCGGCCATGGACAGAACATAAGGGAGGAATTTGATTTTCATGAATCCAAGCTCATATTTGGATCCTACAAGAAAAATTATGTAGGAATTACCTAAGAGAATAATTGTTAAGTTGGTGGAAACAAAGCCCTAAAAATGAAGTTAAAGATTAAGGGTTTAAGGGGTTTTTGTTTAAGTCATAGTTAATGGAATTGTATATTTATGGTTATGCTCCCTTTTGTCATATTGGAATAGGGTTTGACATTTGTGGGAGAAAGGACTAAACTCAAGAACAAGAAGTAAGGAGTTATTGGATCAAGGTAGTAAGTTTACTCAATCTTAATGTTAATATGTCTTGATTATTATATGTGTAATTGTCATGATTGTTGGTTGAACTAAATATGATGATATGATGCTACTCTTGCATTGTTGTCTTGACTTGATGCATAAGTGAGTTGGCGTGCATGAGATAAAGTCGTTCCCTCATTGTGGCATGATACTTAGTTTCATAATAATCTTGCTTGTTGATATTTATGTTGATGTAACTTGCTATTTGGATTTCTTTAAAATCTCACTCCTCCAATTGAACAATTATTTAGGAGCTAACTAGCAAGGGGCAAGAGCACAATGATAGAGAATTAGAGTTTTATTATCATGACATTTTGTTACCTAAGGATATATGTAATTATTCATGACATTATATATTGAAACATCCTTTCTTAGACCTCTCAGAGTACACTTGTGGAAGCGATATTGGCTTGGTTATATCTTAACTTAAGCCCAGAAATTAAAACTTTACTCTTAAGATCCTTATTCTGAACCTCTACTTTGAAAATTAATTTATCTCATTCTACACATCCAAATGAGGCTTATTACCTATCCACGTAATGCCCCAGATGTATGCTACTGGCACACCAAATTTTGTGGCCAAACTCTTTCGTTTACTAGGTCAAACTGAGGTCAAAATACTGCTACCTCAGGACCTGCGAATTTCTCTCTTAATTCCTCATACACAAGTTGAACATGCTAAATAATATTTATTATTAAATAATAAACTGTTATACAACAGGGCATGCACAAAATCCTCATATATCTTTTACATCTTTTCCTGCCTGAAATCCGGCAGTATAACTACTAGGCTTCATCTTTACAAATAACTGATCTTGTACTAATTCGGTAATTCCCGTGAGAACTACCATTCTACGTAAGTACCTAGGAAAGACTGGATGAACCGGCTAGGTCCACTCACTTCCAGACTCCTTAGACAGTACCTACGTACACAGTACGTATCATCTTCTTTCTTTATTCTGCCGTAATGTTAGCAGCATAACGGCATCTCGTAGCATTCTCAAAATTCACTTTGATATAACCTCCCTGTAATGGGTTATATATAGGGGATGAGATTCGGGGGAATCTTAGTAGTAATAATCATAAAAATATATGTAATGCAGTGTGATAGTGCTTGCTTGTGATTGTGTACAGATAAGTATGCTGCGTGCTTCCATACTCAATAATAACATTGATCATTGAAACATCCTCCCTTAGACTCCTCAGAGTACACTTGCGGAAGCAACATTAGCTTGATTATACCTTAACTTAAGCCCAGAAATTCAAAATTTTTCTCTTAAGTTCCTTATTCTGGACCTTTAATTTGAAAATTAATTAATCTCATTCTATACATCCAAACAAGGCTTATTACCTATCCATGTAATGCCCCAGATGTGTACGACTGGCCTGCCAAATTTCATAGCCACACTCCTTCGTTTACTAGGTCAAACTGAGGCCAGAACACTGCTACCTCAGGACCTGCGAATTTCTCCCTTAATTCCCCATTCACAAATTGAACATGCCAAACAACATTTATTATTAAATAATAAAATGTCATACAACAAGGCATACAGCAAATTATCATATTTCTATTACATCTTTTCCTGCCTAAAATCCGGCAGCATAACTGCTACAATTCTTCTTTAGAAAGTAACAGATCTTGTACCGATTCGGTAATTCCCGTAGGAACTACCATTCTACGTAAGTACCCAGGAAAGACTGGATGAACCGGCTAGGTCCACTCACTTCCAGCCTCCTTAGACAGCACCTACGTACACAGTACGTATCAGTTCCTTTCTTTGTTCCTTCCTCTGTTGCCAGAATTTTGGCAGCCTAACGGCGTCTCTCAAAATTTCCAGATTTTATTTTGAAAGAACCTCCCCTGTAATGTTATTTTTGGGAATGAGATTCAAAAGAATCCCAGTAGCAATAATCATAACAATATATGTAATGCAGAGTGACGATGCTTGCTTGTGATTGTGTATAGATAAGTATGCTGCGTGCTTCCATATTCAATAACATATGATCATAGCATTGTAATAGAGCTTCAAGCATAACATATAAGACAACAGTCCAACCAAACAATAGCACAACAAATCACAAAGACATTACATAAGAGCTACGATTAGTTACTACCTCAAAAGCAGAGCTCCAGAACTTCTATACTGCTTCCAGCTCCACCAGAACTTCCTTTCTTTCTTTCTTTCTCCTTCTCTCTCTTCTTTCTCTCTCTTTTCTTGCCAAAAACGTGGGATGCCTAAAATGGGAGGGGAAGGGGGGTATTTATAGCTTTAATGGATGGCATTCTTGTAATTTTGAAGCCATCTGAACATGTGGTCCTGGTTTTTCCTGGATTTTCCTATTTTCTTTATTCCTTTTTACTGCATCATGCATGACATCATCCAGGACACCTCACCGGGACACCTCATCGCCACATTCTTCACATGTCACAATTCCTGGACACCTCATCAGCTGACTCAGCAGTTCAGTCCAATCCAGTACCGGTCCAGAGTCTTGCACCGTAATACGTGTCCTTAACTTTTCTTCTGCCTCTAAGATGACACCATGTGGCATCTGGAAGGGACCTTTCACGCCTTCCAATGCTATCCAGATAAGTCCCAGACTTTATCTGATCACCTCCTCGGTTATCGTGCCGACCGAGTAACTTTGCTTTATTGAAACAGCATTAAAATAGTATTTTAATGCCACTTTTTCCCACATACTCCATGGGCTACGTTTTTGGGCTCTGGGTATGTTATCTTGGATCCTGATCAAGCTCAAGTACTCTGATGGCTCGATTCCCAAGAAACATCCCTCGGCAAATTACCAAAATACCCCTGGGTGCCCTTTCTTGCACTATTTTAACCCTAAGGGTAAAATCGTCATTTCACACCCTTTTGCATTCTGTCAGGATATATACTGACTCTAAGTAACTTTATCTGTATGAGCCTTGGCTCCTGGGCCTGTCCAGAATGACCAAAATGCCCTCATTCATCTACTACCCCTTTAGTACAACACAGGGGCATTTTCGTAATTTCGCACTTTTTCGGGGTTCTGCCGGACACTGGCCCACCTATCAGTCCAAGTGTCTTACTGGGCCTTGTTGGCGCCATTATTGGGCCTCTCAGGGTCCATTACCTTCATGGCACGCATTACGAGGAATCTTCCCCTGTTAATAATTATTGAATATTTTATCTACTATTCACCGTTTATACACATATCCGGACACCGGCTCCTTCTGTCCGATACACTGGCCTGCGGTGTTCAGGCATCCCTGTGAGTCATATCAGTCATCTGACTGAGGTTATCCGAACTCATTCAGTCCCTTTTCAAATACCGATAAATTTCCCTATCGGATACCCGGAGGCCTCACACTCCCGTCTGGATTTTCTAATTTGCGAATAACTTTTTCTACAGGCCTCCTATCGGTATTATGTCAGTTTCCCGACATCCGCCCCATAAAGACGCATCATCCTGTATTTTCTCACCTAGATCTGAAATCTAGGATATCCGGTATGAATTTTTATAACTTTTGGACGATCAGTCCATTTCTGGCTATCTGGAGTCTTCAAAAATTCCTGTATTAAGCCAGATTACCGAGCGTCCCTTGCTCTCTCTACCGGTGAAATCTGGGACTGAAATGCCGTCGGACAGTCCAAACCACTTCCGGCCTGACTTTCTTTAATTACACTTTAGCCCCAAGAAACTTTTCTTCTTTTCATTTAAGTCCCTTTTTATTTGGCTAAAATTACACTTAAGGACCCCACCTTTTTGTCCTTAAACTTTCCATAATTCTTTCATACTCATAGAGACCTCGTATGCACATTTCACAGTTCAGTGAAATGATCAGCATAATTTTCTCTATTTTCTGGCAAAATATGGTACTCATCGGCTACCAGCCCGATCTTTCCCATAATTACGATTTTGCCCCTGCATTCTCTTTCTGGCCTCGTTGCTCATCTTCTCATCCCTCATCTTAAGGTCTAGAAATTCTCTTTCAATAACTCATCCCTTAAACTCTTCGGGAGTCATCGTTAATTGAAAGGCTCGACAACCCGCCCATATCAGGTTATCTTACACAGGAGCCAGCCCATATCAAGCTACCTGCAGAATTCCTAGGCTTGAGACTTAGGACATTTCTCACATTCCTCATCTTGGACCTAGATGAACTGTCCCGATCTCCTAGACCAAAAATCGGGATGTTACAATTCTCCTCCCCTTTTAAAAATTTCGTCCTCGAAATTTTAAGGGATACCTCATCTTTTCTGAAGAGAACTTCTTACTGACCTATACAGCTATGTGATTCTTATAACGCAGTCATATATATAACCAGTAAGATCATCCCTCTCTGTCTTATCCTCACTCCAGTGATGGTCTAGAGGAGCAACAGCTTGGTCCCAGACCTTCCACATGGATTCTTAGCAACTAACATCTTTCATTATAGTTGCTTACAGCTATCCATGTTCTAACCCCTCATACAGCAACCTCATCACTGAGTTAAGACAGATTTATTATCTTACTACTTATTTCTCATGACTTGTTACAATAACCACATTCTCTAGATCAGAAAGGAACTCTTCATTAATCACATCATTTACATCTAGGCATACAGTTCTTACAGCTAAGTCACCCTTACAGCTATGGTTCTTCTTAACCATTCTTAGGGTCGACCTCAGGGGATTTGGAGACTCTGTTTGAAAAAATGGAAAATACTCTTCCTGTTGTCTTTGGCCTAGGGATGTCAGCATTCTTAGGGCAAACTCTTGCAAAGTGACCCTTCTCGCCACAAATGAAACAGCCGCTTTGCCCTGCTCGACACTCCCTTGTGCCGTGGTTCTTTCCACATCTTTGACATCTTTGTCCTCCAACCTGATCCTCACCTTGATCAGTCCCCTGCCTAAACTGTTGCCTCTTTCTCTTGTTATTATTATTATTGGCTTCATAACCTGAGTTACCTCCCAGAGTGCTCCTAGCCAATACTTCTTTACTTCTTGCTTCTGACTTAGCTACCTCCTTGCTCCTTACGCTGTTCCCGGTTGCTGCATGATTGTTCATACTTCTCTCTGTCAATCTGCAGACTTCTACCGCTCTATTGAACTGCGTAAGTTGCTGAGGAATTATTCTTTCCTTTAGGGTGCTGCTCAGACCCTCTACTAATCTTTTTGTCGACCATTCTTCGTCCTCCATTCTTCTAAGGTATGTGGAATAGTACGACAATCGGAGATACTTAGCCAAATACTCATCGAATGACTCTTTCTCTCCTTGCTTCAAAGTTAGGAACTCAACTTCCTTCGCGTCCCTCACTGACTGGGGAAAGTATTTTTCCCTAAACTGACCCAGAAATATTTCCCATGTAACTGGGACTCCTTTTGCTTGAAGAATAAGCTCAGTATTCCTCCACCATCTTCGCGCATCCTTCTCTAGCTTGAAAATGGCCAGTCGGGCTTTTCTTCCTGATGGGCAATCCAGCACCTCAAAAATCTTCTCAAGCTGATCTATCCAATCCTCAGCTACTTGGACGTCAAATATCCCCTCAAACACCGGAGGATTGTACTTTTGGAACCGCTCCATCCATTGCTGAATGCTATTAGGATCTACCACTGGATCCTCTATTCTTGACTGCCCATTATTTGGAGGAATTCCTGATATCCCTTCTGCTGGTCTATCAGGGGTTTGCAATTGATTAACTATAGCTGTAAGAGTAGCTATAGTGGCATCTCTTTCTTGATCTCGGCGAACTTGTTCCGCCCTCATTTCTTCCATCATCCTCTGCTGCTGTTCTAGCCTAGCAAGGATGACTTGCATAGGATTTACCTCATTGGAGTTTCCATCCTCCTCTACGTGTGGCTCCTCCACTTGAATTCTACGTCCTCGTCTCGTGTTCACCATCTGGTTCCTTGTCAATCAGAAAAGAAAAATGAACACATAACATTATACTACTTACTCATCTAGGGAATTTTACCTCCACTGGGCTTTTCTAAACCTCTATGTACTCTAGGGAAATAACATTTCTAAATCAGAGCATCACTGAGCCAGAACCTTCTGTTCTATGCCAGAATCTTATGCTCTGAACCAGAATCCTGTCTGGTTTATGCCAGAACCTATTGCTCTGATACCAAAATGAAACATCCTCCCTTAGACTCCTCAGAGTATACTTGCGGAAGCAACATTAGCTTGATTATACCTTAACTTAAGCCCAGAAATTCAAAATTTTTCTCTTAAGTTCCTTATTCTGGACCTTTAATTTGAAAATTAATTAATCTCATTCTATACATCCAAACAAGGCTTATTACCTATCCATGTAATGCCCCAGATGTGTACGACTGGCCTGCCAAATTTCATAGCCACACTCCTTCGTTTACTAGGTCAAACTGAGGCCAGAACACTGCTACCTCAGGACCTGCGAATTTCTCCCTTAATTCCCCATTCACAAATTGAACATGCCAAACAACATTTATTATTAAATAATAAAATGTCATACAACAAGGCATACAGCAAATTATCATATTTCTATTACATCTTTTCCTTCCTAAAATCCGGCAGCATAACTGCTACAATTCTTCTTTAGAAAGTAACCGATCTTGTACCGATTCGGTAATTCCCGTAGGAACTACCATTCTACGTAAGTACCCAGGAAAGACTGGATGAACCAGCTAGGTCCACTCATTTCCAGCCTCCTTAGACAGCACCTACGTACACAGTACGTATCAGTTCCTTTCTTTGTTCCTTCCTCTGTTGCCAGAATTTTGGCAGCCTAACGGCGTCTATCAAAATTTCCAGATTTTATTTTGACAGAACCTCCCCTGTAATGTTATTTTTGGGAATGAGATTCAAAAGAATCCCAGTAGCAATAATCATAACAATATATGTAATGCAGAGTGACGATGCTTGCTTGTGATTGTGTATAGATAAGTATGCTGCGTGCTTCCATATTCAATAACATATGATCATAGCATTGTAATAGAGCTTCAAGCATAACATATAAGACAATAATCCAACCAAACAATAGCACAACAAATCACAAAGACATTACATAAGAGCTACGATTAGTTACTACCTCAAAAGCAGAGCTCCAGAACTTCTATACTGCTTCCAGCTCCACCAGAACTTCCTTTCTTTCTTTCTTTCTCCTTCTCTCTCTTCTTTCTCTCTCTTTTCTTGCCAAAAACGTGGGATGCCTAAAATGGGAGGGGAAGGGGGGTATTTATAGCTTTAATGGATGGCATTCTTGTAATTTTGAAGCCATCTGAACATGTGGTCCTGGTTTTTCCTGGATTTTCCTATTTTCTTTATTCCTTTTTACTGCATCATGCATGACATCATCCAGGACACCTCACCGGGACACCTCATCGCCACATTCTTCACATGTCACAATTCCTGGACACCTCATCAGCTGACTCAGCAGTTCAGTCCAATCCAGTACCGGTCCAGAGTCTTGCACCGTAATACGTGTCCTTAACTTTTCTTCTGCCTCTAAGATGACGCCATGTGGCATCTGGAAGGGACCTTTCACGCCTTCCAATGCTATCCAGATAAGTCCCAGACTTTATCTGATCACCTCCTCGGTTATCGTGCCGACCGAGTAACTTTGCTTTATTGAAACAGCATTAAAATAGTATTTTAATGCCACTTTTTCCCACATACTCCATGGGCTACGTTTTTGGGCTCTGGGTATGTTATCTTGGATCCTGATCAAGCTCAAGTACTCTGATGGCTCGATTCCCAAGAAACATCCCTCGGCAAATTACCAAAATACCCCTGGGTGCCCTTTCTTGCACTATTTTAACCCTAAGGGTAAAATCATCATTTCACACCCTTTTGCATTCTGTCAGGATATATACTGACTCTAAGTAACTTTATCTGTATGAGCCTTGGCTCCTGGGCCTGTCCAGAATGACCAAAATGCCCTCATTCATCTACTACCCCTTTAGTACAACACAGGGGCATTTTCGTAATTTCGCACTTTTTCGGGGTTCTGCCGGACACTGGCCCACCTATCAGTCCAAGTGTCTTACTGGGCCTTGTTGGCGCCATTATTGGGCCTCTCAGGGTCCATTACCTTCATGGCACGCATTACGAGGAATCTTCCCCTGTTAATAATTATTGAATATTTTATCTACTATTCACCGTTTATACACATATCCGGACACCGGCTCCTTCTGTCCGATACACTGGCCTGCGGTGTTCAGGCATCCCTGTGAGTCATATCAGTCATCTGACTGAGGTTATCCGAACTCATTCAGTCCCTTTTCAAATACCGATAAATTTCCCTATCGGATACCCGGAGGCCTCACACTCCCGTCTGGATTTTCTAATTTGCGAATAACTTTTTCTACAGGCCTCCTATCGGTATTCTGTCAGTTTCCCGACATCCGCCCCATAAAGACGCATCATCCTGTATTTTCTCACCTAGATCTGAAATCTAGGATATCCGGTATGAATTTTTATAACTTTTGGACGATCAGTCCATTTCTGGCTATCTGGAGTCTTCAAAAATTCCTGTATTAAGCCAGATTACCGAGCGTCCCTTGCTCTCTCTACCGGTGAAATCTGGGACTGAAATGCCGTCGGACAGTCCAAACCACTTCCGGCCTGACTTTCTTTAATTACACTTTAGCCCCAAGAAACTTTTCTTCTTTTCATTTAAGTCCCTTTTTATTTGGCTAAAATTACACTTAAGGACCCCACCTTTTTGTCCTTAAACTTTCCATAATTCTTTCATACTCATAGAGACCTCGTATGCACATTTCACAGTTCAGTGAAATGATCAGCATAATTTTCTCTATTTTCTGGCAAAATATGGTACTCATCAGCTACCAGCCCGATCTTTCCCATAATTATGATTTTGCCCCTGCATTCTCTTTCTGGCCTCGTTGCTCATCTTCTCATCCCTCATCTTAAGGTCTAGAAATTCTCTTTCAATAACTCATCCCTTAAACTCTTCGGGAGTCATCGTTAATTGAAAGGCTCGACAACCCGCCCATATCAGGTTATCTTACACAGGAGCCAGCCCATATCAAGCTACCTGCAGAATTCCTAGGCTTGAGACTTAGGACATTTCTCACATTCCTCATCTTGGACCTAGATGAACTGTCCCGATCTCCTAGACCAAAAATCGGGATGTTACAATCATAGCATTATGTAATGGAGTTTCAAGCATAACATATAAGATAACAATCCAACCAAACAATAGCACATCAAATCACAAAGCCATTACATAAAAGCTAGGATTAGTTACTACCTAGCTAGCTTAGCAGAACTCTACTATCTCTATACTGCTTCCAGCTCCGCCAGAACTTCTTCTTTCTTTCTTTCTCTCATTTTCTCTCTCTATAACTTCCTTCTCTCTCTAAAATGGCTCTTGGCCAAGAAGACAATGGCAAGGGGGACGGGGTATTTATACTTGAGGCAAGGTGGAATATGTGGTCCAGATCAATTCTCAACGAGTGGCCCAGATCGCTTTGCTTGCCCACTAAGTTTCGCTTATGTCATCGTGATGACATCATCATCCTTATGACTCATCACTTTATGACATCATCAAGGGACACCTCACATGCTAGGTGGCGTAATGGTGGGGCCCACGGGACACCTCACTAGCTGACTCAGCGTTTTCAGAGAATTCCAGAGTCTTGCAACAGAATGCACGGCTGAGATCGCGCCACGTGTCATTAACTTTTATTCTCCCTCTATATCAGTGCCATGTGGCATCTTAATGGAACCTTTCACGCCATTCCATGGCTATCAGATAAGTCCAAAGCTTTATCTGATCAATCCCCCAGTTATCACGTCAACCGAGTAACTTTACTTTATGGAAATAACATTAAAATATTATTTTAATGCCACTTTTTCCCACATATATGTTGGGCTACGTTTTTGGGCCTTGGAATATCATCTTGGGTCTCTGATCCAGCCCAAGTACTCTGATGGCTCAATTCCCAAGAATCATCCCTAGTTAAATTACCAAAATGCCTTTGGTTCCTATTTCTTTACTTTAATGAATTTAGGGGCATGATTGTCTTTTCATACCTTACCAGAGTATTCTCTGACCCTGGTCAACTATCCAGACAACCTCTCTGGACTGACTAACCTTAGTCAAATGACCAAAATACCCTTTACTCATTCTTCAGCTATTTTATAACATAAGGGCATTTTCGTCATTTTACACCTTTTTCATGACACCGGCCCCTTTTCCCCACTGAACTGATATCATGGGCCTGGGCCTCCCTTGGTGTCACTTATGGGCCTTAGAAACACTATATGGCTTCTGGCCACAGTCCGATCATCTCTATTCGGACTACTATTTCCTTAACGATTATAACTGTAAATTCTCATCTTCAGGAATTTTTACAAAAAAATCGGGACATCAAATCAAAATTCTGTGACTCCTCATTCAACCCGGAATTCTTTTCTCTATCTCCCAGTATTTTTAGATATTAAATCCAGACCGGGCTGTTTTGGCCTGAAAGTACGCTCGCGCGCACAACTTTTCAAAATGACCATTTTACCCTTGGTTACTTTTCTAATTCTTTCATACTCATAGAGACCTCATATGCATATTTTACAGTTCAGTGAAATGATCAGCATAATTTTCTCTATTTTTTGGCAAAATATGGTACTCATCGGCTACCAGCCCGATCTTTCCCATAATTATGATTATGCCCCTGAATTCTCTTTCTGGCATCTTTACTTATCTTCTTATCCTTCATCTTAAGTTCTCAAAATTCTCTTTCAACAACTCATCCCCTGAACTCTTCGGGAGTCATTGTTAATTGAAAGGCTCGACAACCCGCCTATATCAGGTTATCTTACTCAGGAGCCAGCCCATATCTAGCTACCTGCAGAATTCCTAGGCTTAAGACTTAGGATATTCCTTACATTCCTCTTTTTGAACCTAGGTGAACTGTCCCTATTTTGTAGGTCAAATACTTAACTCATCTTTAAATCCTGAGGAACTTAGCTCATCCCTTGGATTCCTACAAACTCTAGGTAAGTAATCTGCCCATATCAGATTACTACCCTGGGATTACGGGTTTAATAGCCTGCCCATATCAGACTATCTCCCAGTTCTTCTAGACCCAAAAATCGGGATGTTACATATATTGCATGCTTAAAGTACACATAATGAGATTTAAATTCATAGGTAGAACATATAATTGAATTTGTGTACAATTTATCTGAATAACATTCTATTGAATATGTGTACAAAGTTAGGGTTGGAAATCTAGAAGTTCCAAAATTGACTAAATAAATAGTAAAGTTCAATAAATAAACTATAAATATTGGCAAGGATTAATTCTAGTTACATATTTTCCCCTTAAATAAATATAAAAGAGCTTTTAGTAGAATTTGGAACCACTCAATTTCAATTTTTTTTCGAATTATTTATGAATTTTTAAAGTTGGGATAAATTCTAGAATTATCAAATGTAATCCAAGAAAAAAAAAATCCAGATTTGGTTTTCTTAAGTCTTGGGCCTTTTATAATTGTTCCAATTGACATATTTGAACCCTAATATAGTATAAAACTAAAGTATGACACAGACATTTCCACTCACCTAACTCAAGTTCCAACACTGTGAGTGATCTCCAAGCTAGAAGTGGGGGAAATATTCCTTATAATATATGATTAACCCTAAGCAAATAAATGCCATCTCACTATGAAGTGGCAAAGAAGTGGGTCTTAAAGATGAAGAAGAGGATGTTGAGCAATGGATGAGGTAATTGAGTGTGAAGCTTCATCTCCAACTATGCCTAAGCAATCCAAGAGTGCCAAAGAAAAAAAAGCTTATAGAAAAGAAGGCCAAAGTAGTTGAGGAAGCTCTAAAGACTCCTTTCCAGGATAGTCAACATGAAGAAGGCGAATCAAGCTAACAAGGAGCTTTAAGCAAGAAAGGTAATGAGGTAAATTTTAAAGACCTACCTTTTCCTAACTCTTACTGTGGCAATAAAAAATTAGTTAAAAAGAGACAATATGTTGAATTGCTTTATTTGTTTGGTAAACTTGAAGTGAACATTTCTTTTCTTGATTTGATTAAAATTGCCAAAATATACTAAAGTTTTGAAAGAATTGTGCACTCATAAAAGGATATTCAAACCCCAAGGAATGGTCCAATTAAGTCTTAATGTGTCTGCATTGTTTAAGTCTGAATTACCTGTTAAGCCTCAAGACCCTGGTACATGTACTATTCCTTATACTATTGGTAGGATTGCTATTCCTGAAGCTTTGCTTGACCCTGGTACTACTATTAATGTTATGCCTTGTACTATTTACAATAAGCTAGGTATCTCTAGCATTAACCTAACTAGTACAATCATCCAATTAGTTGATAAGACAACTAGACACCTACATGGAATCTTAGAAGATGTGCTTGTTAAAGTGAAAGAACTCTTAATCCCTGTTGACTATGTGTTGGATATGTTTGAGGAATTCATGGGAGATGGTACTTTCACTACTACAAATAGGCTTTCTTGTAACACCGCAATTTTCAGGTTCAGAGACTCAGAAAGTAAGCCTGAAATAGATAGACTATTAGACCCCTTTGAGCAGAAGTCCCCAAAACATATAGAGGGTTTTTAGGGACTAGACTGCAAATCAGTGAAAGTCCAGGGACTTATATATAAATAGTGAAAGTCCCTAGGGATATAGTGACAGTTTATGCAAGGAAAGGGGTTAAATTGCAAAAGAAAGAAAATGAAGGGACTTAAGTGCAAATATGAAAAGTATAAGGCTAAAAGGGAAAAGTACACAAAAAGGTGGGGTCCTTAAGTGTAATTTTAGCCAAATAAAAGGGACTTAATTGAAAAGAAGAAAAGTTCCTTGGGGCCAAAGTATAATTAAAGAAAATTAGGCAATAAGTGGTTTGGACTGCCCGAAAGCATTTCAGTCCCAGATTTTACCGGTAGAGAGAGCAAGTGATGCTGGGTAATCCAGCTTAATACAGGAATTTTTCAAGACTCCAGATAGCCAAAATTGAGCTGATAGTCTAAAAGTTATAAAAATTCCTACCGGATATCCTAGATTACAGATATAAGTGAGAAATTACAGGATGATGCGTCCTGATGGGGCAGAAGTCAGGAAACTGACAGAATACCGATAGGAGGTCTGTAGAAAAAGTTATTCACAAATTAGGAAATACAGACGGAGTGTGAGGCCTCCGGGTATCCGATAGGGAGATTTATCGGTATTTAAATTGAGACTGAATGAGTTCGGATGACCTCAGTCAGATAACCGTTATAACCCATAGGGATGCCAGAACACAGTAGGCCAGTGTATCTGGTAAAAGGAGCCGGTGTCCGGATATGTGTATAAAAGGTGTATAATAGTTAAAATATTCGATGAATTGTGCCGGGGGAAGATTCCTCGTAATACGTGCCATGAAGGTAATGGACCCTGAAAGGCCCAATAATGGTGCCATCAAAGGCCCAGTAAGACCCTTGGACTGATAGGTGGGCCAGTGTCCGGCAGAACCCCGGAAAAGTACGAAATTACGAAAATGCCCCTGTGTAGTACTAAAGGGATAATAGATGTATGAAGGGCATTTTGGTCATTCTGGACAGGCCCAGAAGCCAAGGCACATACAGATAAAGTTACTCAGAGTCAGTATATGCCCTAACAGGGTACAAAAAGGTGTAAAATCATGATTTTACCCTTAGGGTTAAGATAGTGCAAGAAAGGGCACCCAGGGGTATTTTGGTCATTTCGCAGGGGATTTGTAATTGAGTTTGGACCCAGTATAAAAATGTTAATGATATAAAGGACCTAGATACTAAATTTGAGATCAGAAGACATAATATGGATTTTCAGAAAAATTAGGTTCAGAAAATAGTCCAGTTTTTTAGGAGACGGACCGGGTCGGTACCGGATTGGACCGAAAAGCTTCCAGAAGACTTCTTACTCTCCCAAATTGTTCCATGTGAAGAATGTGGGGGATGACGTGTCCCCTTAGGTGTCCCTTGATGATGCAGTAAAAGGGAATAAAGAAAAATAGGAAATTCCAGAAAAACCAGGACCACAAGTTCAGATGGCTTCAAAATTACGGAAATGCCATCCACCAAAACTATAAATACCCCCCTTGCCTTCATATGCATCACGGCCAAGAGCATTTAAGAGAGAGAAGGAAGTGCTAGAGAGAGAAAGTGAGAGGAAGAAAGAAAGAAAGGAAGTTCTGGCGGAGCTGAAAGCAGTATAGAGATTCTAGAGTTCTGCTAAGCTTTTAAGGTAGTAACTAATCCTAGCTTTTATGTAATGGCTTTGTGATTTGTTGTGCTATTGTTTGGTTGGATTGTTGTCTTATATGTTATGCTTGAAGCTCTGCTACAATGCTATGATCATATGTTATTGAGTATGGAAGCACGCAGCATACTTATCTGTACACAATCACAAGCAAGCACTATCACACTGCATTACATATATTGTTATGACTATTACTACTGAGATTCCCCCGAATCTCATCCCAATAAATAACCCATTATAGGGGAGGTTATGTCAAAGTAAATTTTGAGAATTTTAAGATACGCCGTTATGCTGCCGAAATTATGACAAGATAGCAGTAGTGAAGAAAGGAGCTGATACGTACTGTATACGTAGGTACTGTCTAAGGAGGCTGGAAGTGAGTGGACCTAGCCAGTTCATCCAGTCTTTCCTGGGTACTTACGTAGAATGGTAGTTCCCACGGGAATTACCGAATCTGTACAAGATCAGTTACTTTCTAAAGATGAAGCGTCGCGGTTATGCTGCCGGATTTTAGGCAGGAAAAGATGTAATAGAAATATAGGAAATTTTGTACATACCCAGATGTATAATAATTTATTATTTAATAATAGATACTGTTTGGCATGCTTGATTGATACATGATGGATGTATGTATATGTGTGTAAAGTTGAGTGCTGGAATTTGCCACTATAAACAGTAACTCATGGTGACTTAGTGATGTTTAACCTATAATTAGAAATAGTAAATGAATGAATAAATGTCTAATATTTTTAAGGTAAATATTAAACATACCAAGCTTCGATTTGATATATAGAATGACTCATTTAGATGTCTACACATGGAGATATAAATTATCAAAGTTGGGGCCATAATGCTGGATTCAGGAGAAAAATGCTGGATGAACAGTAAAGTTGTGACGTTGACTCGGTCAATGAATGGTCAACGAGTTATTTTTCCCTGAAATATAATTGAGTTAGCTTCAAGTATAAATTTGAACCACCTCATTTAGATTTTTATAGAATTAGTTATGATTTTTCAAAATCAGGTCACTCATCTGGAATTTACACAGTGAACAGTACTCGATATGAGTAAAACTCCAGATTGAGAAATTGAACTTCAATGACCTTGAAAGTGGTTCTAAATGCTACCAAATGGTCCCTAAGAGGTACAAAAGTAAGGATGTTTCATTTTGGTATCAGAGTAGAAGGTTTTGGCATAGACCAGAAAGGGCTCTGGTTCAGAGCATAAGATTCTGGCACAGAACAAAAGGTTCTGACTCAGTGATGTTCTGAAATAGTTAAGATGTATGGTATCTGGTATGGGTTATCCTAAATGTTTTACATGTGTACATATATTGTTATGCATATATATGACTGTATTTCCCAATTCTAGAAAAAGTAGTAGAAGTCATGGTTAATACAAGAAGGACGGATATACCTGAAGTGGTAGAGCCCCGGGATGAGGGTACTAATCATCAGATAGACCATGTGCAAATTATTCTAGATAGGTTAGAACAACAACAACATATAATAGATGAGATACGGGCAACCCAGGCTCGCCAAAATCAAGAACGAGATTCTGTTATTGCTAGGGCGGTTGCTGCTGCGATTGCAAGCTTACAGCAGGCTGAGAAGGAGGTGGTACCAGAAAATAATGCAGAACTTGAACCTCATTCAGATCATGGGTAGACTAGAATGAATAGATATCAGGGGTCTATAGGAAATAACAATAACCAGGAAAGTCTACAAACATAGATGAAATGATTCCATAAGTTTAATCCCCCCATGTTTGAAGGGACTTTTGACACTCAAGTAGCCGAGGATTGGGTAAGCCAGTTAGAGAAAATCTTTAAGATTTTAGAATGCCCTACTAAAAGAAAGGCCCAGCTGGCAGTTTACAAGCTAGAAAAAGATGCGGATAGGTGGTGGAGGAATACAGAAGTGATTCTGCACTCAAGAAATATTCCACTTACATGGGAAATATTTCTTGAGCAGTTCAACGAGAAATATTTTCCACAGTCAGTACGAGATGAACGTGAAGCAGAATTTTTAATATTAAAGCAGGGTGAGCAAGAACCCTTTGATGATTATCTTGCTAGGTTCAATTGTCTTTCACGATACTCCACTTACCTAAACTGTATGAATGATGAGAGGTGGACCACTGAGAAGTTAACTCGTGGATTGAATCCTACATTAAAGGAGAAGGTTTTTCCTAAACAGATATGAAGGTTTAATGAAGCAGTAGAGGTATGCAGGATCACAGAGAAGAATGTGCAATATCCAGAAAAGAGTGAGCCTGCTACATTAAGAATGGTGCCACTAGGTTCCTTGAGAGGGAACAACAAGAAGAGAAATGGACCAGTATATGGATCAGAAGTTAATAAGAAACAGGGAAGTAGGCCAAGTAGTTGGCCAAGAGAAGTTAGTAGGCAACCAATGCCTAATATATGTGGGAACTGTGGTCGAGACCATGGTACAAGGCCTTGTCTAGCAGGTCAAGGGTTATACTATAGGTGTGGAAAGTCTGGACATTATGCCAGGGAGTGTCCACAGAACACAACAGGCGAACGATACCCGACTCAGGGAAGAGTATATACCCTGACCGGCAACGAGATAAGAAAGTCTCCTGCGCCAAATTAAAGTACAAGTTTATTTGTATTCTGTTTCCACTGGCTAATGAATGGATAAATCCTGTATGTGATTGGATTGGATTGTCCAGTATGCACACTATTGAGCTACCCTATACCTAGTATGTTGCCTTTGTATAAGGATGAGTATGATTACAGGATTTTAAAGTAGGAAGTAGAGAAAACATATACAAAATAGTTAGGGTTAGTCAAACCCTTGGACATTAAAGCTATATTATGAAAGGAAAAATTTAAATTTGAGATAAGATAGTATGAGACGTGATGGTTAATAAAGAGCTCAATGTTCCCTGAACAGAGGGATTCCATCACGAAGAAGTAGTAGGCCTAGGGAAGAGTCCCCTAGAGAACAAAAATAATAGTGAGAGATGATGAATGAGATCCATGCGAATTAAGGATCAAGAGAAAGGCCAATAAGGAACCATAGTCCAGTCAAGAATAGACTAGGACTAATGGATAGATAAAAGACGTTAAGAGATAGTAAAGAGGTAGCCACAGTTTAAAAGATAAAGTGGCTCCCCTATTCCATATATAAGATAGAGTAATGAAGGGTTGAGTCTATACCCTGATAAGAGGGTAATGGGGCAGCCAAAGTTAGATGAGCTAGTCAGATGAGAAATCTGAAATAAGAATGTTATAAAGCTTACCTAATAGCAGTGTGCGATGAATGGATACTCCCCTTTCGCAGTATATGTAGGGTAGAGTGTATATGATATGAAGAAGTTATGACAAAGTTATGTTACTCCCATACCATATGATATGCAATAAGGGATGTATTGAGGATGATATATAGTCTCAGTTTATGTGACGATAAGTTATGATATGATATTCAGATATGATTTATGATTGAGGTTACTTAGGTAATTCTGCAGACTTGTGAATGCAATACTCAGGGCCATTTCTATGGAAAGGAATGATATACGGAAAGAGAAGCAGATAAGAGTAAAATGATTGTTTTCAGATCACTCTTCAGACAAGAGTTGGATCTGGATTGCTCGCAGTTAGAACATAGTTCAAATGGCTCGCAGTTAGAGCACAGATCAAAATAAGAAATTATGATGAAGCCATAGCAGTAGAATGCAATGGCAGGTGGTTAGACCATGATGGCACAAGGCATGGTAAACCACAGTAAAGTAAGAAAGATGAGAAGGAACTCCTGAGTACAAGAGGAAGTAAGTAAAGTCTGGATAAATAATATGAGGCTACTAAATATATTTTTAAATTTTTTTACTGAATTATCAACAAGTGGAAGCAGTTAATCTTATAACTTAGTCTGTTGGTTTTAGATCTTCAGGAGATATACAGTATAATAGAATCGCACGTTAGATTCTGGAGGGTCGCAGTTAGATCCTAGCATGGTTCCAGGGTCACAGTTAGATCTTAACAGCTTTAGAGTCGCAGTTAGATTCTGAAGAGGCTAACGGTTGATCGCAGTTAGATCCCGAGGTCACAGTTAGACCTAGCCTAAGGAAAGTAATGAGCCATGAAGATATGAGTACAATGTAGCATTTCTTTGAAGATGAACACCAAAGACAAAGTTAAGGTAAGGAAGCTTCACTAGTTGATAAACTCACCCAGAAAAAAAAATTATTTTTAATGGTTTTCTTCATATAGCCTCTATTATATACAGACTGAACTTAGTTTCCCTTAGACGAAGACGGAGTCCAAGTTTAAATCTGAGTACTGATATTTAAAGTTTTGTACAAGTATGCAAACCAAAGAACAGAATCCCCTATGTGTTGAACAGGAAAGTATGAGCAGATAGATCCCCCAGATGAGGGTAAAAAGATTAAAAAGCCAGAGAGACCTAGAGCAGAGGGTCTAAGGTAAACCAAAGATAGAACATAGTTCTATAAGAAAGAGGTTGCTAGGGCCTAGAGCTATTTAAAGAGTAATCTAGCTCTGACTCAGTAGCACGAAAGGTGCTAAGGCAAGAGTAGCCTAACGATAGATAAGCCCTAAGAAGAGATAAGAAAGAATGCAAATGCCATAAAAGTTGGCATAGATGCATAAAGTTGTGTAAGAGGATTGAGGTAGACCCCAAAATTACATTAAAATTATGAAGGGAAAGATATGAAAGAAATGGACACTACTCATAAGTCCAGTAAGTTGTCTATGAGTAGAAGCAGATAAGTAGAAGATTGATGAGTGGATGAATGCCCCAAGCCTTAGTCATAAACCAGGAAAGGATATACAGAGGAGATTTATCCAAGATAGTTGACTAAGGTACTAAGCAAATTTCGAGGACGAAATTTATTTTAAAAGGGGTAGAAATGTAACACCCCAATTTTCAGGCTCAGAGACTCAGAAAGTAAGCCTGAAATAGATAGACTATCAGACCCCTTTGATCAGAAGTCCTCGAAACATACAAAGAGTTTTTAGGGACTAGACTGCAAATAAGTGAAAGTCCAGGGACTTATATGTAAATAGTGAAAGTCCCTAGGGATATAGTGATCGTTTATGCAAGGAAAGGGGTTAAATTGCAAAAGAAAGAAAATGAAGGGACTTAAGTGCAAATATGAAAAGTATAAGGCTAAAAGGGAAAAGTACACAAAAAGGTGGGGTCCTTAAGTGTAATTTTAGCCGAATAAAAGGGACTTAATTGAAAAGAAGAAAAGTTCCTTGGGGCCAAAGTATAATTATAGAAAATTAGGCCAGAAGTGGTTTGGACTGCCCGAAAGCATTTCAGTCCCAGATTTCACCGGTAGAGAGAGCAAGTGATGCTGGGTAATCCAGCTTAATACAGGAATTTTTCAAGACTCCAGATAGCCAAAATTGAGCTGATAGTCTAAAAGTTATAAAAATTCCTACCGGATATCCTAGATTACAGATATAAGTGAGAAATTACAGGATGATGCGTCCTGATGGGGCAGAAGTCAGGAAACTGACAGAATACCGATAGGAGGTCTGTAGAAAAAGTTATTCACAAATTAGGAAATACAGACGGAGTGTGAGGCCTCCGGGTATCCGATAGGGAGATTTATCGGTATTTAAATTGAGACTGAATGAGTTCGTATGACCTCAGTCAGATAACCGTTATAACCCATAGGGATGCCAGAACACAGTAGGCCAGTGTATCTGGTAAAAGGAGCCGGTGTCCGGATATGTGTATAAAAGGTGTATAATAGTTAAAATATTCGATGAATTGTGCCGGGGGAAGATTCCTCGTAATACGTGCCATGAAGGTAATGGACCCTGAAAGGCCCAATAATGGTGCCATCAAAGGCCCAGTAAGACCCTTGGACTGATAGGTGGGCCAGTGTCCGGCAGAACCCCGGAAAAGTACGAAATTACGAAAATGCCCCTGTGTAGTACTAAAGGGATAATAGATGTATGAAGGGCATTTTGGTCATTCTGGACAGGCCCAGAAGCCAAGGCACATACAGATAAAGTTACTCAGAGTCAGTATATGCCCTAACAGGGTACAAAAAGGTGTAAAATCATGATTTTACCCTTAGGGTTAAGATAGTGCAAGAAAGGGCACCCAGGGGTATTTTGGTCATTTCGCAGGGGATTTGTAATTGAGTTTGGACCCAGTATAAAAATGTTAATGATATAAAGGACCTAGATACTAAATTTGAGATCAGAAGACATAATATGGATTTTCAGAAAAATTAGGTTCAGAAAATAGTCCAGTTTTTTAGGAGATGGACCGGGTCGGTACCGGATTGGACCGAAAAGCTTCCAGAAGACTTCTTACTCTCCCAAATTGTTCCATGTGAAGAATGTGGGGGATGACGTGTCCCCTTAGGTGTCCCTTGATGATGCAGTAAAAGGGAATAAAGAAAAATAGGAAATTCCAGAAAAACCAGGACCACAAGTTCAGATGGCTTCAAAATTACGGAAATGCCATCCACCAAAACTATAAATACCCCCTTGCCTTCATATGCATCACGGCCAAGAGCATTTAAGAGAGAGAAGGAAGTGCTAGAGAGAGAAAGTGAGAGGAAGAAAGAAAGAAAGGAAGTTCTGGCGGAGCTGAAAGCAGTATAGAGATTCTAGAGTTCTGCTAAGCTTTTAAGGTAGTAACTAATCCTAGCTTTTATGTAATGGCTTTGTGATTTGTTGTGCTATTGTTTGGTTGGATTGTTGTCTTATATGTTATGCTTGAAGCTCTGATACAATGCTATGATCATATGTTATTGAGTATGGAAGCACGCAGCATACTTATCTGTACACAATCACAAGCAAGCACTATCACACTGCATTACATATATTGTTATGATTATTACTACTGAGATTCCCCCGAATCTCATCCCAATAAATAACCCATTATAGGGGAGGTTATGTCAAAGTAAATTTTGAGAATTTTAAGATACGCCGTTATGCTGCCGAAATTATGACAAGATAGCAGTAGTGAAGAAAGGAGCTGATACGTACTGTATACGTAGGTACTGTCTAAGGAGGCTGGAAGTGAGTGGACCTAGCCAGTTCATCCAGTCTTTCCTGGTTACTTACGTAGAATGGTAGTTCCCACGGGAATTACCGAATCTGTACAAGATCAGTTACTTTCTAAAGATGAAGCGTCGCGGTTATGCTGCCGGATTTCAGGCAGGAAAAGATGTAATAGAAATATAGGAAATTTTGTACATACCCAGATGTATAACAATTTATTATGTAATAATAGATACTGTTTGGCATGCTTGATTGATACATGATGGATGTATGTATATGTGTGTAAAGTTGAGTGCTGGAATTTGCCACTATAAACAGTAACTCGTGGTGACTTAGTGATGTTTAACCTATAATTAGAAATAGTAAATGAATGAATAAATGTCTAATATTTTTAAGGTAAATATTAAACATACCAAGCTTTGATTTGATATATAGAATGACTCATTTGGATGTCTACACATGGAGATATAAATTATCAAAGTTGGGGCCATAATGCTGGATTCAGGAGAAAAAAGCTGGATGAACAGTAAAGTTGTGACGTTGACTCGGTCAACGAATGGTCAACGAGTTATTTTTCCCTGAAATATAATTGAGTTAGCTTCAAGTATAAATTTGAACCACCTCATTTAGATTTTTATAGAATTAGTTATGATTTTTCAAAATCATGTCACTTATCTGGAATTTACACAGTGAACAGTACTCGATATGAGTAAAACTCCAGCTTGAGAAATTGGACTTCAATGACCTTGAAAGTGGTTCTAAATGCTACCAAATGGTCCCTAAGAGGTACAAAAGTAAGGATGTTTCATTTCTAAAGCCCCATTTCTAAAGCGTTCCTTGCAGAGACGGTTTATAAAAAGATTTCTTCTACTCCAGCATATCGCCCAGTTTAAAAGGTGTACACTTTCTACACGGTTTATATCTACACCGAATCATTGTTCGGTGTAGAATACCATTGTAAACTAGTTTAGAAAGCATTTTTTATAATAGTGTTTGATATTAGGGAGATCATTTTTGTGGACTGATAGCACTAACATTAGCATGAAAAAGGGGACCATAGCTAAGTCCCTTGGGGATAGAGAGGTGTGTTTCAACATGGATAAACAAATGGAGCATATTCATAGAAATTATGTTAGGTGTAATGTTAATTGTATTGATGCTTTGTTCATTTCTGAGCATGATAATGATAAAGAAATACACACTTCACCCACATCTTTACTTACTAATTCTTCTTTCTTGAACATGGTGATGATGTGAGATTTCCTAATACTTCACAGTTGGGTTACACTTTTTCCATCCCGTCTAATTATATTATTACTGATTCTACACTTGAGAAGTCTCCTACTAACCTCCATAAGATTAAGAAGGGTCCTGTTTGTTCTAATGATGTTTCAGGTGTTAGTAGAGCTATAAATGAAACATCCTACTTGTAACCCCTTAGAGTATGTATTCGAAAGTGTATTTAGCTAGTAGAAGCATTACATTGGCCCAAAAATTAAAATTTTTAAATTTTATTCTCGGGTACTGTTCATTGCATTTTCTAGATGGGTAGTCCAACTTTGAAAAATCATAACTAATTCTAGAAAAATCGTATGGAGGTATTCCAAATTTTTACTTGAAGCTCATTCATTTCTATTTATGGAAAAAACTATTAAATTAGACATTTACTATCCATTCAATATATTTAAATCGTTAAATTTTACTGTTTATTTTATAAATTCTGGAAATTCCAGATTCTGACCCTCAAATTTGGAAATTCATTTCTCTTTATGTAAGCATCCAATTAAGGCGTGTTACCTATGAATTTAAAGCTTAGGATGTTCACTATATGCTCATGAAATTCATGAATTAATTAATTCATTTGCTAGGTCAAACTGGAGTCACATTATAACTGCTCTAGGACCTACATTTTTACCATTCCATCTTCTTTTAATTTTCATAAATTAATCCAACATTCATAAATCATCAACTTAGTTTTCCATACATTCATATATATATATATCATAGGGTTATTCCATAATTATTTCATACATTTTCCATTGCATATAATGGTATATTACATAACATGAACATAGTTGGCAAATTATACAATTCATGCTAAAGCATACATTTCTCCACTTTTCCTCTTCCATACTTTAGCTCTTCCATCATTTATACATTCCCATCATACTTGACCTAAATTGGCTAGTTAAGGAAGCATGAGATTCTAGCGAATCTCAGTAGCAAACATTACCACTTAAATATGTAAGATGGATGCTAATGCATGATATGTAATTTCATTAAACTCTCTTTAATTAGTGATATGCTATCATACTTTATGCATTTTATAAAAATGCATGGCCATGGGAAGCATGTTATACATAACATATTCAACATCATTTCATGTCACAACATCATTCAATCATCATATACATGTCAACACATAAGTATACCATATCAAGCACATAAAGAGATAAGGTCACTACCTTAAAACTTTATCTTTTTCTCTTTGTTCCCTTTGTCTCCAACCAAACATTGGTTGCTTGCTCAACCACTTTTACTCATTCTCTTTGACATCTCATGGCACTAAGCACAATTACATTGTGTATACAACTCATTAGAGCCATTACATGAACATTGTACATCAAATTCCTTAAAACCCCTAACTCTTAATTTAATTCTTTGAGTTAATAGTTTAGCTTTGTAATAATTATTTCCTTAGACCAATCTTACAAAATTTTGTCCAAGGAATCCACATATGATCTTGGAATTCTAAAACTCAAACTCCTCCTATGCACTCTGTCCAGAACAGTACATCACCCTCTTAAATTCTAAAAATTCTCATTTTGATTCCAATGCTTCTAATACTTGTTTCTCTACTTTATGCTACACAAAATTTTCATTTTAAATCTATTGGAACCATCAAAATATGAATTTCTATTACTGTCCATGTGCATGAATAGTGATAGAAAGGAACCCACAATTACAATTCTAAGATTACATGATTTCCTAGCTCAAACCACTTGATTCTTGTTTAAGCTTCAAGTTCATGTTTTTAGCTTTAATTTATATTTCCCCTTCTATTGTTAAGCATGTCCAGCAGCCTTAGGGAGGATATAAAATAATTTTTAACCATTAAATCTATAAACTAATCCTCCCAACTACAAGTTTAAACACTTAGGGAGAAAGATTGTCTTGAATCCTTGCTTATTTACAGCTTAGATTGCCTCTTCTTCTTTTTTGAATTTCATTTTGGCAACACCTCCCCATAGTTCCCTTATGTGTGGTGTGAAATGAAGAGAGGGAGGGGGTATTTATGAGCAAGATGTTAGGTGAATCAAGGGCTAAGATTAGTTTGTGTACTATTTAATCCAATAGACCATATTTGCTCTTAAACTTTTCTTACCCACCAAGCCACTTTATGACATCATCCTTGACATCAACTAGGGCCTTGTTTGGCACAATTTAGAGCAAAAACCTGATTAAACATTTTTTTAGTCCAATCCGGTATCGGCTCGGTCAGATGTTACAAAAATCAGACTATTTTATAACTCTAATTTTTGTAATATTCTAAAATATGTATTTTGTCATTAAATCTAATGTCTGGATTTTTCTACCATTAAAATTGTTGGACTGGGTATAAATTTAATTATTATCCCTTAGAAAATGACCAAAATGCCCTTAGTTCACAATTTTACACTATATTAACCATAGGGGCATTATTGTTATTTTACACTTTATCAGAATATTTTTTGACTCTGGTTAAATATTTTTGTAACCCTCTTTGATCTTTTGACCTTGTCCAAATGACCAAAATGCCCTCCATTCATTCTTTATTTCTTTATAACATAGGGGCATTTTCATCATTTTGCATTGTTTAGGATATTTCTTTTCTGAACACTGCCCCCATAACTATTGGAGCATATTGTTGGGCCTCTTAGGACGCCATCTTGGGTTTCTGATTAAGTCTAACAGTTTTGATGGTTCAATTCCAAAGGAATTTCCCCTAAAGCTTTTATCGGGTGCCTATTTCACTTTAAATTCTATTATAAATTCTACAGAGCTCCTTTTTGAGTTCTGTCAGTTTCATAAATTCTTATAATTAATATAAGAATTTCTTGTAAAATTTTATCTGATTTTGGGGTCCACAAGGTCCTATAATAATTTTTAAACTTTAAAAACTAATATTAATTTTTTCGGGACCTTAAATAAAAATTCTGAAAAATACGTGTAACCCAAATACTGTTCCTTATTTACTGAAAAAATTTGGGACTGAAATACTTCTGAGCAGTTTTAGGCCATTTTGGCTCAATTTGCTCATAATTACAAGTTTGCCCCTAAATTTGACAAAATACACTTTAGTCTTGAATTTACTAAATTCTATTTTAGTCCCTTACTACTCTTTTTGAAATTCCAATTTGGTACCTAATACTTCAAAATTCCCTTTTCTTTCTTATTTTTGTATTTTCCATTTCTTTTCTAACTTAAATCTTCTCTAACCGTTATATTTTCTTCCGGTCATAGTCACGATTCTTTCCAAACCTCTTTCCTCTATCATTCTTATATAGATAGAAAACAATTAGGATATAACAGTAAAGACTCTAAGAAGAAGCCTCCCAATAAATCCAAATAGCTACTAGCCTTTGATGCTACAAATGGGCCAGTGGTAGTGCCTTGTGTTATCCACTCCACTTAACCTCCATATGCAAGTGAGTCAATCAAAGAAGAGGATGCAGTTGCTACTATGGACATCTACAAAGGGGAGGACAATGAATAAATTAATCGAATAGATAATCGATTAATTAGAATTAATCGATTAATTGACTTATCTTTTCAGTTTTAGAGAGCAATTTCATGACATTAATCGAACAGTTAATCAATTAATGGACACTCATTAATCGAATGGATGTTCGATTAATCAACATTAATCGATTAATGAGAGAAATTGGAACAGGAACACTTGCATTAATCGTATTCTAGTTCGATTAAATCAGTAAAAGCATTTTCAACTAAATTCAAACAACTTCAATAAAAGACTCCTTAGTTTGGCATAATCAAAACATAGATTCTAACAAAACTGATTTCTAAAATATTATCAAATAACATTGACAATCAATCTTTAAATTATCATTTGTCAAAACACAATATCAATCAAAATACCATCAATCAAACTTGGCATAGACAATCTTGGCATCATCAAACTAAAACATATTTTAGTATCATTAAAACAAACTTGGCATATATTTAATAACTTTGGCATCATCAAAACATATAGTCTAACAACTTCAATATGACAAAAAGGGGCATGACCATCAATATAAAATCAACTAGCTATGGTTTAAACAAAAACCCTTGAAACCTTTAGTCTTTTAACTTGATTTTTAGGGTTTTGTCTCTACCAACCTAAAAATTATTCTCTTAGGTCATTCCTACATAATTTTTCATGTAGAATCCAAATATGAGCTTAGATTTATGAAAATCAAACCCCCTTAATATCTGATCATTGGCTGAGAGGTATACCAAGGAAGACTTAAATTTTCAATTTTGATTTCAATGCTTCCAAAGCTTGTTTCTTAGGTTTACCCAACACCATTTTTTATTTTAAACATAATGGAAACATCAAAATCAATAAAATCAACTCTTAGGGAAGAAATCTTAAAGTGCTGAGAAGCCTTAACAATTTCCTATCTAACGAGATCAAACAATCTTTATGCAATACCATTTAGATCAACCTCTAAACAATGTCTTCAACATAGGTTTAACATCAAAACTATATCTTCCTAAGCCTTATGCTTTTTGGCCAGCAAGTAATCATAGGAGAATCTTTATTTTCCCACCTAAACCATGATTTAACTAGTTAAAACATCAATTAAGAGGTTAAAGACATAAACTAACCTTTAATCCAAGCTTGAAGATCAAAGTGGCTAGCTCTTCCTCCTCTTGGAAGGTTAAGAATCCAAATGGCAAGAGTTTCCCCTATAATGCCAAAATGTTCTTGTGTGTGGAGGGAGTAGTTCTATTTATAAGTCATGAGTTAATTGTTTACCCTCTAAGTTCATGCTAATTACAATGCTTACTTGTCAATTTCCTATGGTTGCTTGCACTAATTTCCCACTTAAAATAATTACAAATGTAATTATAATGCAACTCAAAGTCCTCACCAATGGTGGCTTTACAAGTGGCACATTTTAAGCCAAGTAAAAAGCTAGTGTACTTGTATGTTATATTAGTACACTTTATACCGGAATAAATTCTTATTTCATAATTCCAGTGTCTTGGTCACTTTAATTAATTTTTATTAGTTTCATAATACATTCCTACCATTTTTCTCTTCCAAAAAGGTCTCTCCTTTAATACCATCGTAATTTTATTGATCGTTGCATAAGTGATATACAAAGAGTTTAATTAACTAATAATGAATGCACATTTATTAAGATTAAAATATCTGATTCTAACAAAGTCTGATTTGAAAATCTTTTTGAAGATTAATTAGATTTATTGAAGTATTTATCGAAAAGAAGCCTTATTGAAAATTACTTCATAAATTTTAAACATATTGCATTGAAACAATTTTAATTTTTTTTTTCAAATAGAACTTTGAAAAATAGGCTTATCGAATAGTTTTTAAAAAATATCATTTTCATAACAAAGTTATGAAACTTTTCAAAATATTTTACAACAACCAATTTATTGAAGTGTCATTCAATAAATAGGCTTATTGAATATCTTATCGATAATAGCCTAAAAAACAATGAATCAAACTTTCTTTCTTTGACATTTAATCTCATGCAGTTTTTCATAAAACAATTTGAGAAAAAGATAATTCAAACAAAGCAACATCATTAACAGTAATAAATTATCATCAGAATCATTTATCAAATTAACACTTCAGTTCTTTAGATAAAACTAAAATTTTCTCTATTTATCAAACATCTTATTGATAAATGTCCTTATCTATTACTACTTCGATAAATGAGGCTTTTGAAATATACTTAATGTCAAAGTCTCAATATTTATCGAATACCTTATCGATAAATCTCCTTATCGATAAGTTCTTTTGAAAACAGAGAAACTAAATGACTATCTTCATTTATCAAAGTCTTTATCGATCAATACTTCGATAAATGCCTTTTGAAACAAATTTCACAAGCTTACTGATAGATGCCATTTTTGAATTCTTTATCTATAAATACCTTCATTGATCATTACTTTGATAAGTTACTTTTAAGAATAGTTTTATAAATTGTGTTTATGATTCACTTATCAAAGGCTTCTTCGATAAATATCCTTATCGAATAAGTCTTCATAAAATTTAGTTCTAAAAAAATAACTATTTATTTATTAAAATCTTTATCTATAAGTATCCTTTTAAGGTGGGAGGAGACTATCATCGATCTAATGGGCATGAGTACCAGTCTAGAGGCTACCCTAGGCAAAGTCACGAGTGATACGGTAAAGGCTTAGAGGGTTCAATCTAAGCTACAGGAAGAAAATGAAGGTTTGAAGCAGCAACTCGAGGACATCACCACTGAAAGTGCTTTCAGGACACATACTTAGCTGATGGAGGAATTCAAGGATGGGAAGTCTGACAAGTAGACTTTGACAGGCCATCAAAGAGTACTAGTCTATAATTGGTGGGTAGCTAGAGGGTGATAAATTAGAGGAGGTCGATACGAGAGGTGGTCTCTAGGAGGCAATGAGCCCCAGAGGTCAGATAAGAAAGGTTATGTTACTAGCGAGGAGGTTACACCCATTGTTGTACTTAGGTTGAACAAGTTTATTTTGTTTATTAGAAATAATATTGTAGAACACTCGTATAGTTTAAGTGATCGATCATTTCAACATTCATTTTGGTTATAGAGGGCAAGAGTCAAGGACAAGTATGGACGAAAGGGTCCATCATTTGATCAGGTATTGACTTTATTCATAAAAAGTGGGATGCAAATGACTTAAATTGTAGAGAATATGAAACTAGTAAATCAAATTATAAATAAATATAAACGATAGAAAACAATTAACTTGAATTATAAAGAATGGGAGGTAAGCAACTTCTTTTTCTAAGATCAGTTAAGGTGAAGGACTTGAGCTCCTGAAAAAATCATTATTACGTTGGCGTAGTGAGTAGTGAGAAATTTTTTGTAAACATCATTGGTCTGGTGCTACCAGTGAGTAACTTAAACAAGGATGATTTATGCGGGCATGGGAGGGATCGTGGATCTTATCGTACCGCCCTGGCATACAATTTTGATAACCATTGCTGCTTTATTTCCCCTTACATTCTCTTTAATTCTGTGGTTATTAGCTTGGAGTATAATTAGCATGAGATTGAGTCATCAGTCATTGAGAGGGTGTGTCGCGTCTATCATACCTGCTATTGAAAAAGGAAACAAGTGTTTTTTACTTGACATTGTTTAGATCAGACTACCTGGAATAATTAGACCGTATAGCTTAACACGTCGATTGCTTTGTATGTCAGTCCCTCAGGAGGGGTGTGCCATCATTTTCTTGCTTTGGTGGTTAGAAAGTTTGTGACAAGAAAGATCATAATACAGGATTGACAGGGAGAAATTAGAAATGGTACCTTTTTAAGTGTATTACTTTCTAGCTATGCATGATGGGTTTGGCACTTTGATTGTGGAGTCTGTAAGCTCTTTAGCTAACGACTTCAGCTATCTAGTATGATCCTTCGTACGTCAGGCCTAACTTTGTTAGAGATTGTGCCCTAGGGGCCAATCATTACCTTATGAACATTGTTGATTTATGAATTTCTTAATTATGTTATCATATTATTTGCATGTTTACTATGATGACAATCCTTGGATAACTCGTGATCTTATCCTAAATGTCCCTGGTCGGTCATCTATGCAGGAGCAGAGATGAAATAAGACCGGTATGACTTTGAAGATATATAGAGATGTAAATCAAAGTCATAAGCACATGTAAGAGTACAGGGTGTTGGACCGACCCGCTATGAGAGAGCTGCATAGGTCAAGTCATAAGCTTCTCTCATATACAAGCCATGTCACTATGCCCTTTGACCTGAGATCATCATGGATTCGTACATGACAAACGCTCAGCTTTGACCTAGTCAAAAGTCACTTTTGACCGAGTGATCATAAAGGCTATGCTCGGGCTTAGTGGTTTTTCACGCGGAGGAATGTGAATGGTCAAGATGGAATTTGTCCCTCACATTCGTAGAGAGATATTACTGGGCCCCTCGATGAGTGAGTCTGAGAAATATATGGCCATACTGGAATGGAAGGGTAGTTCCATTTCTATATTCAGACTACTCAGGGATAGAGAAAGTAACGGTCAGGAACAGGAGGATGACATTCTCCATGCCTCATCCTTGACCGAAATATCGTGTGACAAAAGGGACGTGATAGAGACGGTGAGGACGGAATCTCTAGAAAGCCCTAGAGGGACAAGAGGCGCTAGCACGTCGTTTGTGGTTGGAACGCTGTTCGTGTGGATACCGGTAGAGGAAGCCGATCTGAGTTATCGACTTCTTACGATCGACGAGACACGAAGCAAGGTCGCGAATTATTGACACTGAGGTCGCGACCTATTGACACTGAGGTCGCGACCATACGGGCATCTGAACTTCAGAAATCCAAAAAGAGGAGACAGGTCGCAACTTGAAGCTGACGAGGTCGCGACTACAAACTCCAGAGACGTCCGGTCGCGACGAGAAGCAGAGTAGGTCGCGACTAACAACTCCAGAGGCGACAGGTCGCGACTGAAAGTTCCTGAGGTGAGGAGTCGCGACTAGTGGACACTGAGGTTGCGACCAAAGCTTGAATACGAAGGTAACACCTCTTTCTCCTTGACTTAAACACATTCGGTAGATCCTGGCTGGGAATGGAAAAATTTTTAAAGTTAATTTCCGCTGCGTATCTTCCAATTCCCTTTAAACTTACAGTCAACGAGGTCCTTGGTGTTCAAGAACACTCTTCAAAGGACCTAGTACCCTACTCTAAATTGTTTGGCTCAGACACTTTTATTGTAGTATCATGTGACCTTCTTCTAATAGGTTATCATTCTTATGAGGGCTTGTTCACGATGCTCAATGAGGAGATGTAGTTCGATGGTTATGGCTTATGAGTTGGATTTATCATTCATCCTATAGTATCGTAATGATAGATTCCTAGTTCCACTAGAATCATCGCTCCAGATCCGCATACTTGGGAGAATAGGGTATCTCCCGTTGACATGCGGGAGGTGGCTCTGTATGCCCATAAGACTGATGGTAGCTCCTTGACGCACCTGCCTTTTACTTTATCTAGCTGCTTCTTTAGTAACATAATTATTGTTTAGTTGCTCGACTCTGCCTACCCATTGGATTACAGGTTTTAGGGTGTTACAAATGCGAGTCATATATGCCACTTCTAGTAAAAGGCTTAGAATCTACGAAAGATGAATGAGGACCTAGTGTCGTATATGATTTCCTTGGGTAGGTCAAACCTACAAGCGATATTTTTCCAAACAAAATCAATAACTTCGTGTTCCTATACTTGGGCATATGCTCCTGCTTGATATATTTGGTAAATAGTTCGTTAGCACTAGTATGAATGCCACTCGGCTTGTGGTCATGGGTTATTTGCCCGTGATGTCCATGCCCCACTTCATGAATGGCCATACTAGGGTGATGATGTGAAGTCATTCTAGTAGATATGTCAGATTTTTAAATCACTACCCTTGTCATATTTTTTAGCTCAGTTCATTACGCCATTTTGTATCATTGACTAGTAGTATCTAGTCCAAAGTACCATTCATATTAACCCTCTGCCTCCCACATGGTCGCCACACCCTCCTTCATGTATCTTACATAGACATAGTTTACTTCCTGTGGTCTTATGTATGTAGGAGAGGCCTAGTGTGTATGATCATTTATACAACTTTTCATTGAGTATACAGAAACGTGTAGCACAAACCTTAACCCGTTGTGCCTCATTCTTATTATCTTAGAGTACGTCATCTTGCACATATCATAGTATATGGGTCCTCCAATCCTATGTCAAGCTATTTGAGAGTGACATACCTGAGTTTGCATGAGTTGTTGGCTGCTGTAAATAGGTTGTCGAGACCGTCATCAAGTGGTCTGTCTGGATTATTAAGCTTAAGTTGGCAAGCGCATCAACTTCCTTATTGTCGTCCCTAACTATTTCGGTCATCTTGAATCTGGGAAAGGCTTAGGTTAGCGAGGTCATGACCTTTTGGTATGCCTGCATGCATCTGTCTCGAGCTTCAAATGAGTTGTCTATCTACCTGAAGGCTAGTTGGGAGTGTTTCCTAACTTCTAGCCTCTTGACCCCTAGTTCTTTAGTTAGTTACAATCCATAATCAAGGCCTCATACTCTACTTTATTATTAGTAACTTTGAAGCCGTAGTGTCACATCCCAAATTTTCCCTATCTGGATAAAGGAAAAGAGGTTAGGAAGGGATTGTGACGTTAACTAGAAAAAAAGATAGAAGGCGTTTAAGTTAGAAAAAAGAAAGGAATAATAAAGGAATAGGCGAGAGAGACTTAAATGAAAAGTCCAAAAGTATCAAGTATAGTTTAAAAGAGAAAGGGACTTAATTGAAAAGTGGAAAATTTTCTAGGGGTAAAAGCGTAATTTTAAGAAAAGTGAGCTAAAAGTGACTAAAACTAGCCCAAAAACTTGAGTCCTATATTTCACTAAGAGATGGAGAAAATTATTCTGGTCAATTTAACGAATATAAATTTTTTATTTGAGGTCCCGAACCGAAGCAATAAGTAAACAGACCATGGATAGCACATGAGTATCATGCAAAACAGAAACAAACTGACAATAAATAGAAATAAACTGAAAATGAACACTATCCTACTGAATCATCCTTTTCCAATCATCAACCAACATATCGACATATAGTATCAGGAAAACTTGTAAAAGGTAAGAGATAGGAAATGGACAACCTGGCCTCAAGGCGGCAAGGCGGATTCCTCGTAAAGTTTCAAGAGGGTGGCCATTTGCCTGGAAGATTTTGCCCATCGCCTCCTCTTTCAACTTGATCATCCCAAAGTCGTGGACTTTGACAACTGTGTAAGGTCCATCCCAGCTAGTTTTGAACTTACCATGTTTGAACTTGAACCTAGCTTGGTACCTTAATACTCGATCACCTTCCTTAAACCTCTTCCTCAGGATATGTGTAATATCCCTAATTTTGTGTTCTAGTTTGTATGTACAGTTTGTACGTAATGTATGTGAGATTTTCTGAGAAAAATGTGGCCATTTATGTAAAGAAATGGACTTAAGTGAAATTATAAAAGTTTTAAGCCCAAAAGAGAAAGTAGACATAAATGTGGGGTCTTTAAGTGTAATTTTAGCCAAATTTGAGGACATAAATGTAATTTATCAAAAGTTCAAGGGGAAAAATGGTAATTATGGAAAGTTGATCCGGAAGTGGCTTGGAACTGCCCGGAAGCATTTTAGTCCCAAATTTCACCAGTAGATAGAGGAAATGATGCTGGTTAATCTAGCCTAATACAGAAATTTTACTAAAGTTCCAGATAGCTGAAATTTATCTGATAGTCTAAAAGTTATCTAAAATTTTTATCAGATCTCTTGGACCTCAGTTATGGGTGAAAAGTTGCAGGAATATGCGTCCTGTGAAGCCTGAGGTCGGGGAACTGACAGAATCCCGAAAGGAGTTCTGTAGAAAAATTTATTCACTTTTTAGTGAATTTTGATGGGAGTTTGTGGATACCCGATATCCGATTGGGAAATTAATCGGTAAGTAAACTAGGACTGAATGAGCCCTGTTGGCGTCACTCAGAGGCCCAAAATCACACCAACTGAGGCTAGGCCCATGATATCAGTTTATCAGGGAAAAGGGCCAGTGTCTAGAAATTTGCAGGAAATATGCGAAATTACGAAAATGCCCCTGTGTTGTACCAAGGAGCAAGAGATGAATGGAGGGCATTCTGGTCATTTTAGATAGGCCAAAATGCCAAGGCAAGTACAGGAAGGGTTAGTCAGAGTCAGTATATGCTCTAATAAGGTACAAAGAGGTGTGAAATGACAATTATGCCTTTAAGGTCAATGTAGTGCAAGAAAGGGCACCAAGGGTATTTTGGTCATTTTTCAAGGGATCTGTAATTAAGTTTAGACCCAGTATAAGAATGTCAATGATAGAAAGAATCCGGATACTGGATTTAAGGTCAGAAAATATATTATGGAATCTCAGAAAATTAGATTCAGAAAATAGTCTAGTTTTTGGGGAATCGGACTGAGCCGGTACCGGATTGGACTGGAATTTTTCCAGAAGTTTCCTGCCCTTGGAATTTCGCCATGTGGTTTATGAGGTGTCCCCTTTGATGATGTCATGAAGGTGATGTCATAATTATTAAAGAAAAGAAAATTCAAGATTAAATATAAGCCATTAGATCAAATAGTGCACAAAATGATCTTGGCCTTTCATTTTCCATTGGATTTTTCTATAAATAACCCCATTTTTCTGGTGTAAAACCGTGAATGAAGAATGCTTGGGGAACCTCTTGCAAAATGAAAACTCAAGCCAAGACAAAGAAGAACTCAAAGGCCAAAGTTCAAGCAAGTTAGAGATTAAAGGTAAGCAATCTATCCTAGCTTATTTTCCTTTGATTTGGGAGCTTGAACTTAGGGTTTTCATGGAAAAAAGTTGAGTTTTCTCTAAGGTGTATATGCTGTCCAAAACCTTAGATGAAAGGAGAAAGAAGAAATTAAAGTTAGAATTATGAGATTAAAGCTTAAACAAGCTAGTTAGATGATTGGTTGTTGAATCAAGTTGATGTTCTTGACTTTGCCATGGATGAACTATTTCGGTTTGTACTGTTCATGATAGAAGGAGATGGAATTTCAATGATCTAATGCTTCCATTGAGTTTATATGATGATTTTGTGTAAGATTGGATAGGTTTTGAGCCTTGGAAGCATTGGAATTGAAAGTTGTAATGTTTGGAATTCTTCTCTGTCACTGTTCACTCGCATGAACAGTGATTGAAATCTCATGATTTTGATGCTTCCAATGGTTTTAAAATGAAAATTTGTGTGGGGTAAAGTAGAGAAACAAGTATGGGAAGCATTGGAATCAAAATGAGAATTTTTGGAAGAATTGTGCATATTTTTCAAATCTGTACAGAACAGTGAATAAGAGCTTGAATTTCATTATTCTAAGCTCATAAATGGATTCAGAAGGTGAAATTGTGTAGGGTAAGGTCAAGACATCAATTGATTTAAAGGCCAAGGCAATTGGTAAAGATTAGAGGAAGTTATGTTAGTTAAATGTTCAAGAGAGATAGTCTTGAATAATGCTTGAGTTGATGGTCCTAATGAATTATGTGATGAACATGAATGTGCTTAGGACCTTGCAACATCCAAGAAGATGTTGAGAAGTGATTGACTAAAAGGTTTCATGGGTTGAGAGCTTAGGGAGCAAGCGAAAGAATAAGGAAGAAAGCTTAAGTTCAAGGTAGTGGACTTACCTCTTTATGTGTTTGATGTGGTATGCTTATGTGTTGATATGTATATGATAATTGAATGATGTTGTGACATGATGAATGATGTTGAATATGTTATGAATAACATGTTTCCATGGCCATGCATTTTATACAAAACTTATAGCATGATAGCATGTCACTAAATGAAGAAAAATTAATGAAACTATATATCATGTATTAGCATCCATCTTGCATATTTAAGTGGTAATGTTTGCTACTGAGATTCCCTAGAATCTCACCCACCCACAACCAACCAATTTAGGTCAAGCATGAAGGAAATGTATGCATGAAGAAGAGCTAAAGAATGAGAGAAAGAAAATGAAGTAATTGATGTCTTAGTAGATGCCATGAATTTCCATGTATGTAAGGTTATGTAATATGCCATTATATATAAAGAATATGTATGAATTAATTATGGCATAACCTCATGATGTATATGAATACATGGGAGCAAAGTGAAGGTTTATGCATGCTGGAACAATTATTGAGCATTGAAGAAAGGAAACTGAAATGGTAAAAACGTAGGTCCTGAAGCAGTTTTGTTGTGGCTTCAATCTGACCTAGTAAATTTTGTGATCATGTAGTATACATCCATATCTTTAAATTCATAGTTAATATGCCTCAATTGGATGTCTATATCAATAGAAACAAATTTCCAAAGTTAAGAAACAGAATCTGGAATTTCCAGAATTTGCCATATGAACAGTAAAAAGTAACGATTTAACTGTATCAATTGGCAAAGTAAATGTCTAGATTTATATTTTTTCCTTAAATATTTATGAAAGAGCTTCAAGTAGAAATTTGGATCACCTCCATACAATTTTTCTGCAATTAGTTATGAATTTTTAAAATTGGACTGTCAATCTGGAAATTACATAATGAACAGTACCTGAGAAGTAAGTTTTAAAATTTTAATTTTTGGGCTAATGTAATGCTTCCTCTAATCAAATACACTTCCGAATAAGTACTCTGAGGTGTTAAAAGTAGGATGTTTCAATATGGGCATCCTGGAATGCCTTTGTCTTTTGTTTATAGATCTCAGAGCTGCTGTAGGCATCCAATCTAATCTCTTCTAGTTCTTAATCTGCAACAACCACTCTGAACTGGCCTCTACCAGGTCCTCATTACAAGCTTTCAAAGCCCAAAATGTCTTATGATCTATCTCCATAGGCATGTGACAAGCTTTCCTAAAAACTGTCCTATAAGGGGACATGCCTAGAGGGATTTTAAAAGCTGTTCTGTAAGCCCATAAAGCATCTTCAAGTCTCAAGTCCCAATCCTTATTGGATGGCTTAACAATCTTTTCTAAAATGTGCTTTATCTCCCTATTAGAAACCTCTGCAAGACCATTAGTTTGAGGGTTGTATGGGGTTGAGACTTTATGAGTTACACCATATTTTGCCAATAAGCTATTGATTAACTTATTGCAAAAGTGGGTGCCTTGATCGCTGATAACTGCTTTCGGTACTCCAAATCTACTAAAGACATTAGACCTTAGAAATTTGGAGATCGTTTGGGCATCATCTAGTCTTGTAGGGATAGCCTCTACCCACCTAGATAAATAGTCTACAGCTAACAAAATGTAATAAAACCCTGCTGCAGGTGAAAAAGGTCCCATGAAATCTATTCCCCAAACATAAAAAACTCACAAAACAGAATAGGTCTCATGCCTTTTACTAATTCCCCCAAATCTTTGGCACCTATCACAAGCTCTACAAAATTCAAAAGCATCTTTAAAAAGGAAGGACCAATAGAAACTGGATTCAAGGACCCTTCATGCAGTCCTTTTACCCCTAAATGGCCTCCACAAACCCATGAATGGCAAGCTTCTAAAACTGATTTGTGATCTTGGTCTGGGACACATCGTCTCAATACTTGGTCTGAGCACAACGTCCACAGAAAAGTCTTGTCCCATATGAAGTATTTAGATTTACTCTTGAGCTTTTGGGCCTAAAATCTAGTCAAATGAGAAGGGATTAGGCCAGTTTCAATGAAATTAACTAAATGAGCATACCAAGGTTCCACAATAGCAACTAAACAAAGAGATTGATCAGGGAAAGAATCATAAATAAGATCAGAACTGAGTACTCCCCTGGTCTCTGTTGGTAATCTACTTAGATGATCTGCAACATGGTTCACATTACCAACTCAATCCCTCACTTCTATATCGAACTCTTAAAGCAGTAGCATCCAGCGTAGAAGCCTTGACTTTGATTGAGGTTTATGGAACAAATACTTGACAGCTGCATGATCTGTGTACACAACAACTTTGGAGTTAACGAGATAAGCTCTGAATTTATCTAAAGCCACTACGATTGCAAACAATTCTTTCTCAGTAGTGGTGTAATTAATCTAAGCAGCATCAAGTGTTTTCGAGGCATATGCAATCACTCTAGATACATTACCTTCCTTTTGACATATCATAGCTCCCACAGCATAATTGGAAGCATCACATGATAACTCGAAAGGGAGATCCTAATTTGGTGAGGTTAGGATAGGTGGAGAAACCAAGCTATTCTTCAATTATTCAAAAGCCTCTTTGCAATCAGTAGAGAAAACAAAGTCAGTGTCTTTTTTGCAGAAGCTTTGAGAGTGGTAAAACAATTTTGCTAAAATCTTTAATGAATCTTCTATAAAATCCAACATGCCACAGAAAAGATAGAAGTTCTTTTAAATTTGTGGGGTAGGGCAACAAGAAAATTACTTCAATTTTTGCTTTATCCACCTCAATTTCCTTGCTAGATATAAGATGTCTAAGTACTATTCCACAATTAACCATGAAATGGCACTTTTCAAACTTTAAAACCAGTTTTTTCTCAATACATCTAGCAAGGATTCTATAAAGCTCTCAGGACACTCATCAAAAGAATTACCATATACAGTAAAATCATCCATGAACACATCCATGCATTTTTTAATGAAATCAGCAAATATAGAAAGCATACAATGCGGAAATGTGCCAGGAGCATTACACAAACCAAATGCCATTCTTTTATAAGTATATATACCAAAAGGACATGTAAATGTGGTTTTTTCTTGGTCCCTCAAGTCTATGGGAATTTGGAAGTATCCTGAATACCCATCTAGGAAACAGTAATGACTTTTCCCTGCTAATCTCTCAAGCATTTGATCAATAAAAGGTAAGGGAAAATGATCTTTCCTAGTAGAGTCATTCAACTTCCTATAGTTAATACAAACCTTCCATGAATTTTTGCACTCTAGTAGGTATCAACTCATTATTCTCATTCTTTACTATTGTCAGTTGAAACATCCTCCTTTAAACATCTCAGAGTACACTTATGGAAGTAATCTTGACTTTATTATATCTCTCTTTGCCAAAAATCCTGACAGAAGATAACTGTACTGATTCGGTAATTCCCGTGAGAATTACCATTCTACGTAAGTACCCAGGAAATACTGGATGAACCGACTAGGTCCACTCACTTCCAGACTCCTTAGACAGTACCTACGTACACAGTACGTATCATCTCCTTATGTTTAGTCTGAAAATCGGCAGCACAATCAAGCATAACATTCAATACATACAAGTTTAGGGTAAGTTTACTACCTTATTGCTTTACTTCTTTCCACTTTAACTTTGCTTCTTCCTTCTTACTTTTCCTTGCTATGTGGCTGCCCTCTTTTGAGCACACCAAGCAATTCCTAACATCACATTACCATCCAACCATTACAATCTAACTTCTCTTGAACACTAAGCTTACTTTAAGTAACATAACTGTTGGAAATCGTGCCCTAGGGGCCAATCATTGTCTTATGAACATTATTGATTTATGAATTTATTAATTGAGTTATCATATTATTTGCATGTTTACTATGATGACCATCCTTGGATAATTCATGATATTATCCTAAATGTCCCTGGTCGATCATCTATGTGGGAGCACAGATGAAATAAGACCAGTATGACTTTGAAGATGTATAGAGATATAAATCAAAGTCATAAGCACATGTAAGAGTACAGGGTGTTGGACCGACCCGCTATGAGAGAACTGCATGGGTAACGTCATAAGCTTCTCTCATATACAAACCATGTCAATATGCCCTTTGACCTGAGATCATCATGGATTCCTACATGACAAAACGCTCAGCTTTGACCTAGTCAAAAGTCACTTTTGACCGAGTGATCATAAAGACTATGTTCGGGCTTAGTGGTTTTTCATGCGGAGGAATGTGAATGGTCAAGATGGAATTTGTCCCTCACATTCGTGGAGAGATATTACTGGGCCCCTCGATGAGTGAGTCTGAGAAATGTATGGCCATACTGTAATGGAAAGGTAGTTCCATTTCTATAGTCAGACTACTCAGGGATCGAGAAAGTAACGGTCGGGAATAGGAGGATGACATTATCCATGCCTCATCCATGACCAAAATATCGCGTGACAGAAGGGACATGATATGGTTGTATAAAAGGTTACATCGTTTATCGATCCTCATATGATTTGGGTAGTTGTTATGTCTTGCTAGAGACCGCTTGCGACTTGTGGGCTAGTATAGCAAATGGCCCACTGCCAACTTCATATGGGCCTACAGGGTCGCACACAAAATAGCCCAACACGAGCTATGATGTCCAGATTCATTGAATCTAAGACATGTCCAGATTCAATGAAAGATCCAGGTGAATGTATATATATTTATTTATATTTATATTCGTATATATATAAATTCGTATATATATATATTATATATATGAGATATATGAGATTTAATTTATAAGGATAAATTAAATCCCTATCACGTTTGAATTCGAAATTCAAATTGATAGGATATCTCATATAAGAGATATTTATAAGATTTAATTTATAAGGATAAATTAAATCTCTATCACGTTTGAAATTCGAAATTCAAATTGATAGGATATCTCATATAAGAGATATTTATAAGATTTAATTTATAAGGATAAATTAAATCTCTATCACGTTTGAAATTCGAAATTTAAATTGATAGGATATCTCATATAAGAGATATTTATAAGATTTAATTTATAAGGATAAATTAAATCTCTATCACGTTTGAAATTCGAAATTTAAATTGATAGGATATCTCAAATTTGATTTATGGGAATAAATCAAATATAACTCAGTCTCATCTTTATTTAAAGTTAAATAAATAAGTAATTAAATCTGTGGGACGGATTTAATATTATTTTATTTAATTAGTTTCTTATAAAATTATACAATATATGATATTGTATCGATTCGGAATTAATATAAGATTAACTCCAAAATCCAATTAGGTCAAGTGTAAAAACGCATAGCATCCTCTATATCTGATTGGAGGAGCTACGTTTGAAAATAACACAGAACACAAAAGGCCGAACGGAATCTGCAAAAGGTTTGCAGACAAGAAACTGCCGAAATAGAGACGGAGACTTGTGAAAGCCTTGGAGGGACAGGAGACGCTAGCACGTCGTTCGTGGTTGGAACGCTGTTCGTGTGGATACCAGTAGAGGAAGCCGACCTGAGGCGTCGACTTCTTGTGATCGGAAAGAGACCACCGTCCGCGGAGAGAATCTGTGAAGGTCGCTGAGGAACACTCCATCGATTTCTTGCGATCAGAAAGAGATCACCACCCACGTAGAGAAGCTGTGAAATTCGCTGAGCAACACTAAGGGTAATGATTCTTTCCACTTGACTTAAACACATACGGTAGATCCTGGCAAGGAATGGAAAATTTTTAAAGTTTATTTCCGCTGCGTGTCTCCCAATTCCTTACAGTGGTATCAGAGCCATGCCGTTTTGTGTTTAAGTTAGGCTTGATTTGTGATTTATATGATATATGTTAGTAGTAGCCGATCATATAATAAGCGTTGTATGTGTGACATATGTGGAATCCTTGTTGTGTATGACATAAAAGGAATCTAAAAGGAAATTGAAATCGGTGGTGATGCTTTTTGATTTGATCAATCCGCATAGATGGGGTCTAAGAAAACCGAATTCGAATTTGTGATTATTTGTGAAAACCGAATTCAGATTCGTGATTATTTATGAAACAAAAACAAAAAAAAAAATTTCTTCCGGGGCTACCTGTTCGTAGCGTAACATAACCGTAACAAATGTTACTTTGTAAATGTTTTTTGCCCTTCGATTAGATCTGAATATTGATTCTTGAATGTTTGGGTATGGTGAACAATATGGCTCTAGATTGCAAGTGTTGTAATTTTTAAAAATACGGCCTGCGTGTCGTGCCTTCCTCTATATACTCTCAATGTACCTTCTCCTCTCATCTCACTCCCCTCGAATGTTAAAAGAGGTTTCTATATGTAATTTCTCTTTTCTTACTAGAGAGCTCCTCTCATTGGCTTGAGGGGACTTAGGATAGGTGAGCCATATTGTATCACGTTTGAATTATGCATCTTATGATTAGATCAGCACATGCATATTACTTGTATGAGTTACAAACTGGGATACATGCATCCTCATAAAAACAGATAGTTAATTAAGCCCTCTAAAAGAAATCTTAAGTCATAATGCTGTCAATTTATGAACACTTGTCAAAACCTTGATCGCTCAATTGTGGACTCCACCAAAGTGGGTGCTTTTGAGTTATCTTGGGGAGATAAGCAAAGAGTAATGGTGCTACTCTCATAGGTTCATTATTGTTTGACTTAATTGAGATTAACAAAACGGTTTTGGATCTCAAGGCATTAGATGGGATTAGAACATGCCAGATCATATGATGATAGGATCCCATGAATATCTAAGAGTTACATTTGATGTAATTGGTAAAGGTGTTACCTACCTAAATAACTTAATCTAAGCGTCCTGCCAAAGCGGACTTAAGTTTGAGCCAAATATGGATCTTAGCCCACTAACTATTGCATTGAGGGTTGTTTATTTAGTGGGAGATTACTAATTACATTGCATATTTTAATTGTAGAATCATGACGACTAGTAATACTGCTACATTATCGCTGCGATCTGTCCTTGAGAAGGACAAACTCAATGGGACAAACTTTCTTGACTGGTTTAGGAACTTGAGAATTGTTCTCAAGCAGGAAAGAAAGGCGCATGTCCTAGATCAACCCATTCCTGAGGAGCCAGCCGCCAATGCTCCCAGAGCTCAGAGAGATGCTTATATGAAGCATAAGGAAGACTCTGTCGATGTGGGATGCTTGATGCTAGCCACCATGGTTCCGGAGCTCCAAAGAGATCTGGAACACATGGAGGCTTATGAGATGATTGTGCATCTCAAGGAAATGTTCCAGCAACAGGCAAGGCAAGAGAGGTATGAGACCACTAAGGCCTTACATTCCTGCAAGATGGCTGAAGGTGCATCAGTCAGTGCTCATGTCTTAAAGATGAAAGGGTACATTGATCACCTTGAACGGCTTGGATTTCCCATGAGCCAGGAGTTAGCTACAGATTTGATCTTAAACTCACTCCCGGAAAGTTATGACCAGTTTGTTATGAACTACAACATGAACAACATGGAGAAATCTATTTCTGAACTGCATGGGATGCTTAAAACTGCTGAGCCGAGTCTTAAGAAGAAACCCAGTAGTGTTTTGATGGTTCAGAAAGGAAAGGGTACGAAAAAGAAAGGCAAAGGCAAGGGGAAGGGTCATGGCTCATCAGGTAAGACCAAAGAGTCAGGCAAGCCCGAAACCAAGCCTGCACCAAAGAAGGCAAAGCCTCCGAAGGAAGGAGTCTGCTTCTTCTGCAATGAACCGGGTCATTGGAAGAGGAATTGCAAACTCTACCTCGAAGATCTGAAAAAGAACAAGAAGGATAGCGGGGCTATCGCTTCAGGTATTTATGTTATAGACATTCATCTTTCTACTTCCACCTCATGGGTATTAGATACTGCATGTGGTTCTCACATTTGTACGAATGTGCAGGGACTAAAGGACAGTAGGAAGCTGAAAAGGGGTGAAGTTGACCTACGAGTTGGAAACAGAGCAAGGGTTGCTGCGTTAGCTGTAGGCACTTATGAATTAGTTCTGCCCACTGGGCTTTTGTTAGTTTTGAACAATTGCTATTATGTTCCTGCTTTAAGTAGTAACATTGTTTCACTTTCTTATTTGGATAAGGAAGGTTTCACTTCCATTGCTGGGAATAGTAGATGTTCTATTTATCGTAATGATGTTTTATATGCTCATGGTGATTTGCATGTTGATCATTACATATTAAATTTGGAACAACCCAATCATGGAAATATCTATAACATAACCGCCAAAAGGGTCAAACCAAACGATTTGAATCCCACATACCTCTGGCACTGTCGTCTGGGCCACATAAATGAGAAACGCATTTCCAAACTCCATCAAGATGGATTTCTAAACTCATTTGATTTTGAATCATATGACACTTGCGAGTCTTGCTTGTTAGGAAAGATGACAAAGTCACCTTTCACTGGGCACAGTGAGAGGGCCACTGATTTATTGGGCCTCATACATACAGATGTGTGTGGACCGATGAACACAAATGCCAGAGGAGGTTATTCGTACTTTATAACATTCATAGATGATTTCAGCAGATATGGGTACATCTATCTAATGAAACATAAATCTGAATCTTTTGAAAAGTTCAAGATATTTCAAAATGAAGTACAAAACCAGCTTGGCAAAACAATTAAAGCCCTTCGATCTGATCGGGGTGGTGAATATTTGAGCCAAGAGTTCATAGATCATCTTAGGAATTGTGGGACACTCTCACAATTGACTCCTCCAGGGACACCACAATGGAATGGCGTTTCTGAACGGAGAAATCGAACACTATTAGATATGGTTCGATCCATGATGAGTCGAACAGATCTTCCGCCCTCCTTTTGGGGCTATGCCCTAGAGACAGCTGCGTTCACACTCAATCGTGTTCCATCTAAGGCAATCGAAAAGACTCCGTATGAGATATGGACTGGGAGGACGCCTAGTTTGTCTTTCCTCAAGATTTGGGGATGCGAGGTCTATGTTAAGCAACAAGCCTCAGACAAATTAGCGCCCAAATCCTCAAAATGCCTTTTTGTGGGATATCCTAAGGAAACCAAGGGATATTACGTCTATAACCCTGCTGATAACAAAGTGTTTGTTGTCAGAAATGGTATCTTTCTTGAACGAGAATTTATCTCTAAAAGAACCAGTGGGAGTAAGGTACAACTCGAAGAAGTTCGAGAGCTACAAGACACCACAGAACTGCAGATGGAAAATAGAGAAGACTCACAACAAGTTGTTGAGACTCCTCAAGTCACGCAAGGTCCACGAAAGTCTAATAGGACACGACTTCAGCCTCAGAGATATGGATTTCTGATTTCTGATAGTCGTGATGTGTTGCTCATTGAGCATAATGAGCCGACTACCTATCGAGAAGCTATAGTGGGACCAAACTCCGAAAAATGGCTTAGTGCCATGAAGTCTGAGATGCAATCCATGTACGACAATAAGGTTTGGACCTTAGTCGACCCGCCTGAAGGTGTAAAAACCGTCGGGTGCAAGTGGGTTTTCAAAGAGAAAACTGACATGGATGGCAATGTAAATGTCTTCAAGGCACGACTGGTTGCAAAAGGTTTTACTCAAACTCATGGTGTGGACTATGATGAGACCTTTTCCCCAGTAGCAATGGCCAAATCAATCAGAATCCTCTTTGCTATTGCAGCATATTATGACTATGAAATATGGCAGATGGACGTCAAGACAGCCTTCCTTAATGGAAAGCTCCTTGAGGATGTGTACATGACACAACCTGAAGGGTTTGTGCGTTCCGAGGACTCTGGTAAAGTGTGCAAGCTTCAAAAGTCCATTTATGGACTAAAGCAAGCCTCTCGGAGTTGGAATCATCGTTTTGATGAAGTAATCAAAGAGTTTGGATTTCTTCAAAACATTGATGAACCTTGTGTGTACAAGAAGGTTAGTGGGAGCACAGTTGTGTTTTTGGTACTCTATGTCGATGACATCCTACTTATTGGGAATGACATTCCTACCTTGCAGATTGTCAAGTCTTGGTTAGGAAAGTCTTTCTCGATGAAAGACTTGGGTGAAGCCACCTACATCCTAGGAATCAGGATCTATAGAGATAGATCTAAAAGACTTCTAGGACTCAGTCAGAGTACATACATAGACAAAATACTGCATAGGTTCAGTATGCACGAATCAAAGAGGGGTTTCATACCCATGTCTCATGGTACTCACCTCAGCAAAGATCTGTGTCCTAGTACATCTGATCAGCGAGGTCGCATGAGTAAGGTTCCATATGCCTCGGCCATAGGATCTATCATGTACGCCATGTTATGTACTCGACCGGATGTCTCGTTTGCCTTAAGTATGACTAGCAGATACCAACAGGACCCTGGTGAGGGCCATTGGACTGCTGTCAAGAATATCCTTAAGTACTTAAGAAGGACTAAGGACTTATTCTTGGTCTATGGTGGATTGGATGATGAGCTCTGTGTAACTGGTTACACAGATGCGAGTTTCCAAACTGACCAGGACGACCAAAAATCGCAGTCTGGATACATATTCCTCCTCAATAATGGAGCAGTAAGCTGGAAGAGCTCTAAGCAGGGCACTGTAGCAGATTCTGCAACGGAAGCTGAGTATATAGCAGCATCTGATGCAGCTAAGGAAGCCGTTTGGATCAGGAAGTTCATCACAGAACTAGGGGTGATACCTACCATCTCAGATCCAATAACTTTGCTCTGTGACAATAGCGGTGCTATTGCACAGGCCAAAGAGCCTAGGTCACATCAAAGGACCAAGCATATACTCAGGCGATTTCATCTCATCAGAGAAATCAACGATAGAGGTGATATAAAAATATGCAAAGTAGCAGGAGAAGATAATGTTGCTGATCCTCTAACAAAGCCGCTTGTGCAGGCAAAGCATGAGCGTCATGTTAGGTCAATGGGAATTAGTCAAATTAATGATTGTACCTAGTGCAAGTGGGAGGTTGTTGGAAATCGTGCCCTAGGGGCCAATCATTGTCTTATGAACATTATTGATTTATGAATTTATTAATTGAGTTATCATATTATTTGCATGTTTACTATGATGACCATCCTTGGATAATTCATGATATTATCCTAAATGTCCCTGGTCGATCATCTATGTGGGAGCACAGATGAAATAAGACCAGTATGACTTTGAAGATGTATAGAGATATAAATCAAAGTCATAAGCACATGTAAGAGTACAGGGTGTTGGACCGACCCGCTATGAGAGAACTGCATGGGTAACGTCATAAGCTTCTCTCATATACAAACCATGTCAATATGCCCTTTGACCTGAGATCATCATGGATTCCTACATGACAAAACGCTCAGCTTTGACCTAGTCAAAAGTCACTTTTGACCGAGTGATCATAAAGACTATGTTCGGGCTTAGTGGTTTTTCATGCGGAGGAATGTGAATGGTCAAGATGGAATTTGTCCCTCACATTCGTGGAGAGATATTACTGGGCCCCTCGATGAGTGAGTCTGAGAAATGTATGGCCATACTGTAATGGAAAGGTAGTTCCATTTCTATAGTCAGACTACTCAGGGATCGAGAAAGTAACGGTCGGGAATAGGAGGATGACATTATCCATGCCTCATCCATGACCAAAATATCGCGTGACAGAAGGGACATGATATGGTTGTATAAAAGGTTACATCGTTTATCGATCCTCATATGATTTGGGTAGTTGTTATGTCTTGCTAGAGACCGCTTGCGACTTGTGGGCTAGTATAGCAAATGGCCCACTGCCAACTTCATATGGGCCTACAGGGTCGCACACAAAATAGCCCAACACGAGCTATGATGTCCAGATTCATTGAATCTAAGACATGTCCAGATTCAATGAAAGATCCAGGTGAATGTATATATATTTATTTATATTCGTATATATATAAATTCGTATATATATATATTATATATATGAGATATATGAGATTTAATTTATAAGGATAAATTAAATCCCTATCACGTTTGAATTCGAAATTCAAATTGATAGGATATCTCATATAAGAGATATTTATAAGATTTAATTTATAAGGATAAATTAAATCTCTATCACGTTTGAAATTCGAAATTCAAATTGATAGGATATCTCATATAAGAGATATTTATAAGATTTAATTTATAAGGATAAATTAAATCTCTATCACGTTTGAAATTCGAAATTTAAATTGATAGGATATCTCAAATTTGATTTATGGGAATAAATCAAATATAACTCAGTCTCATCTTTATTTAAAGTTAAATAAATAAGTAATTAAATCTGTGGGACGGATTTAATATTATTTTATTTAATTAGTTTCTTATAAAATTATACAATATATGATATTGTATCAATTCGGAATTAATATAAGATTAACTCCAAAATCCAATTAGGTCAAGTGGAAAAAAGGCATAGCATCCTCTATATCTGATTGGAGGAGCTACGTTTGAAAATAACACAGAACACAAAAGGCCGAACGGAATCTGCAAAAGGTTTGCAGACAAGAAACTGCCGAAATAGAGACGGAGACTTGTGAAAGCCTTGGAGGGACAGGAGACGCTAGCACGTCGTTCGTGGTTGGAACGCTGTTCGTGTGGATACCAGTAGAGGAAGCCGACCTGAGGCGTCGACTTCTTGTGATCGGAAAGAGACCACCGTCCGCGGAGAGAATCTGTGAAGGTCGCTGAGGAACACTCCATCGATTTCTTGCGATCAGAAAGAGATCACCACCCACGTAGAGAAGCTGTGAAATTCGCTGAGCAACACTAAGGGTAATGATTCTTTCCACTTGACTTAAACACATACGGCAGATCCTGGCAAGGAATGGAAAAATTTTAAAGTTTATTTCCGCTGCGTGTCTTCCAATTCCTTTCAATAACTTCCTTTAATCTTTACCAATTGACTTGGCCTTTGAATCAATTGATGTCTTGACCTTACCCTACACAATTTGGCCTTTTAAATCCATTTATGAACTCAAAACAACCAAATTCCAGCAACTATGCACTGTTCCGGACAGATTTGAAAAACATGCATAATTCTTTCAAAAATTCTCATTTTGATTCCAATGCTTCCCATACTTGTTCCTCCACTTTTCCCCCACACAAAATCTCATTTTAAGACCATTGGAAGCATCAAAATCATGAAATTCAAATCACTGTTCATGCAAGTGAACAGTAACCGTGAGGAATTTTCAACATTATAACCTTTAATTCCAATGGTTTCCAAGGTTCAAAACCTTTCCAATCCTACACAAAATCATCATATAAACTCAATGGAAGCATTAAATCATTGAAATTCCATTTCCTTCTATCACGAACAGTGCAACCCGAAATGGTAAAGTCAAGAACATCAACTTACTTCACAACCAAGCATGTAACTAACTTGTTTAAGCTTGTCTAAACTATCTATGACATAAAACTCATGTTCCTCTCACATATACACAAAAATTCCAGCAGCATTTCCCCAAGATTTAAGCCTCAAAAATCACTTAAACTCAAGCACAAACCATAAGAACAAAAGGTAGAAGTAAGGAGACAACTTACCTTATTTGCTCCTTCAAGACCCTTGCTTCTTCCACTTTCTTTCTCTAGAACTCACTTCTCTTTCTAAAGGAGCTCTTGGGTGTGAAGAATGAATGGAAAAGGGGGTATTTATAGCAAAAGTCATGTGCCATTTGAAGGCCAAGATCACTTTGGAAACTATTTGATCTAATGGTTAAAGGTTTGATCTTGGAATGTCTTTTCACTTTTCACTCAAGACCTTACCACTATGACATCACTAGCATGGCCTTCCTTGGTACACCTAACCCTTCCTCTTTTTGGGTGCCATTCTTGTGTCCTTGTGGGTCCCACCATGTGCAACACCTAATTCTTACTTTATTCTCTTTTTCTTTCTTTTCAAAAATCCATAAATTATTTATTATTTGGACTTGGGCTCCAAGATAACTTTTGGGCCTTATTGGGATGGCCTAGGACGAAATGTTGGGCCTCTTTTAGGTCCAATAGCTAACTGGCCCAAATCCCAATGTACTTTCCTCATACCGATATCCGTAAATTATCCTGATCTTAGAATAAATGCTAAACACCTCCTTTAATAGTTCTAACATTTTTAGAAATTCATTCTAATATAAAATGAATTCTCTACAAAGTTTCATAATTTTCTGAGACCCATAAGTCCTGTTAAAAATTACATATATTTCCTTTAACCCTTTATCGGTGTCCTTTTTCACCGTAAATTTCATAATTAATTCTACAAGACTCCTTTTTGACTTCTGTCAACTCCATAAATTCTCATATTAATTATAATAATTTACTATCAAATTTCCTCTTATATCCATCCATTGTGTGAAATGACCAAAATGCCCTCCATTTACTTCTAGTTTCTTAAGGCATCACAGTGGCATTTTCGTAATTTTGCACTTTGGCTCTTAGACTTTCTTCCTCTTCCAATTAATCATTTTCTTTACATAAATATGGCCACATCTTTTCCTAAACATCTCATATATTTTATTCAATCTGTACATACAACTTAGTACAGAAATTAGGGATGTTACATTTCTCTCCCCCTTAAAATAAATTTCGTCCTCGAAATTTACTTAGTACCTTAGTCAACAATCTTAAATATACATCCTCTTTAAATCTCTTTCTGCTTTATGACTAAGAATTGGGGTATCCATCTCTTACCTTTTATCTTATTATCTAGTGGAGTACTTTCAATATCCGCTTCATGTCCTTGTTGTCATTACTCTTTTTGTATGAGTCAACTTAATTGGAGTTTATTTCTACTTCATCACGGCACTTGATCTTGTGCTATGCATCCATTTGCTTATGGACAACTCCTTGTACTAGACTTGAGAGTAGTGTCCATTTCTTTCATATTAAACTCTCTCGAATATTATTGTATTCGGGAGTTTCACTCACTCACTCATCATACTTTCTAACACTTATCCCTTATTACTTCTCTTAGCATCTCGTAGAATTCTTTAACATCCGCAAAGCTTCATCCTCTTTTCGTATAGAAACTCTTATAACTCTATTTTTGCTCTTATCATCTTTAATGATCAACATCATACAGAGAGAGGACTTATGCAGTTATTCTTTTCTTTACTTTACTGCTAAGTAGGAGCATATACTCTAACATGCATAATGCATGGCCAATATCTTGTAGGACTGTATACTTGCTCCTAAATGCAAAGCTCTAACATTCTCTTATGACTTTATCAGCCTCTCAGGAGAGTATTGCTCTTTTGCTTCTCGTTCTCCTGAACAAAGTCATAATTTAAATCTTTCATTTCAAATCCACTCTTATTTGGACTTGACAGAAGGGTTTTAATCCTTTAATGTTCATAACCCTTTCTAACTTTTCATAACTTTGTTTATCATTTATCATATATATGCCAAACTTCTATGGCATTTACACTCTTTTATATCTTACCCCTTAACATCTTGGTGTAGCTCTGGGGTCTATCTTACTTTAACTTTTTACTTTTCTTACCTTGTCCATCTATACCAACTTCTGTGACAACTGGACCCTTTTTCATTACTCTTTCTTAGACTACTCTTGCCTAAACATCTTTCTGGACGAAGGCTACCTTACTCTTCTAAGCCTTAGCATTCTCTATCTCATATAACTACTGGGTTCTATCTTTACTTTAGACCTTCTTCTCTAGGTCTCTCTAGCCTTTTAATCTTTATATCCTCATCTGGAGGATTTATCTGCTCATACTTTTCTGTTCTCAAAACATATGGGGTTCTCTTCTTTGTTCCTCAGGCATACTTCTATAAAACTTTTGAATATCAGCACTCAGACTTTAACTTGGACTCCGTCTTTGTTTAAAGAAAACTAAGTTCAGTCTGTATAATATAGGCTATCTGAGGAAAATCATTATAAATAATTTTTCTGGATGAGTTTATCAACTAGTGAAGCTTCCTTACCTTAACTTCGTCTTTGGCATTCATCTTCCCAAAGAGATACTACATTGTACTCATATCTCATGGCTCATTACTTTCCTTAGGCTAGGTCTAACTGCGACCTCGGGATCTAACTACGATCAACCGTCAGCCTCTTCCGAATCTAACTGCGACTCTGGAACTGTTAGGATCTAACTGCGACCCTGGAGCCATGCTAGGATCTAACTGTGACCCTCTAGAATCTAACTGCGATTCTGTATATCTCCCGAAGATCTTAAACCAACAGACTAAGTTATATGGTTCACCGCTTCTACTTGTTGATAACTCAATAAAAATTTAGAAATATTATGTTCAGTAGCCCATATTATTGCCCAAGACTTTACTTATTTCCTCTCTTACTCAGAGTTCCTTCTCATCTTTCTCTTACTGTGGCTTACCATGCCTTGTGCAATCATGGTTTAACCACCTGCCATTGCATTCTGCTGCTATGGCCTCATCATAACTTCTCATGTAAATATGTGCTCTAACTGCGAGCCATTTGAACTATGCTCTAACTACGAGTAGACTGTATCAGATCCAACTCTTATCTGAAGAGTGATCTGTACTCATCTAAATCTAGTCTCTATCTCAGAGTCATCTGTTTCAAATCTAACTCTTTCTGTATACCATTCCTTTCAATAGAAATGGCTCTGAGTACTGCATTCGCAAGCCTATAGAAAAACCTGAATCACCCCAATCATAAATCATATCAGAATATCATATCATAACTTATCGTCCCATAAACTGAGACTATCTATCATCCTCAATACATTCCTTATTGCATATCATATGGTATGGGAGCAACATAATTTTCTCATAATTTCCTCACCATATATACTCTACCCTGCATATATTACGAAATAGGAGTATTCATCATGGCATACTCTAACATGCATGTCATTATATGACAACTGCAAGGAGATGCAACTATTCATCATCATAATTTGCTCAACCATCCATCAAACGTTGTAATAAACTAAGTAAGCCTCAAAACATATTTCCTTTATCATATTGCCTATCATATCCTGATCATTCATCCTTAAACATCTATCTATTTCACTTAGGCTGCCATGCTACCCTTTTATCAGGGTATAGACTCGACCCTTCTATCAAATAGGGGAGTTACTTTATCTTTAGAACCGTGGCTATCTTTCTTTTTCTAATCTTGCTTACAGCTACCACTCTATTGAACTTCTGTGACTACCTGAGAAAAACTTTTTCTTTATAACACGGAATTCAACCCATTAACTGACTTCTTAGTCATTCAACTCTCATTGCTTATGTGGATGAACTCGGCTACATATTTCATCAAAGGGTTCCTCTTTCTCTTTTTAACCCTTAGCCTCACACTCATCTCTATTTAACTAAGAGGAATACTTTTCATAATCTTACTCAAGAATTACTTCTCAGGTGAGCGGACTAGTCTCCATTTCTCTGGAGTAACATTGGTATCTTTCTACTATCTCTTAACTCTTTCCGCACGTATTCATCAGTCTCAATCTACTCTTGACCGGACTATGGTTCCTTCCTGGTCTTTTTCTTGATCCTGACCAACTTAGATCATATAAATCTCATTCATCATCTAGCACCATTTCTTATGTTCTCTAATAGCCCAGCACCCTTCCACATAGATATTGTCCGCTTTCCCCTTAGGCAGCCCTGAGGCCACACGAGAGCACGGTTTTATTCTCCAGGCACATGAGGACTTTAACCCCTTAGGCACCCGAACACGCGTCTTCCAGGTATCATAGCTATGTAGCGGAAGATATTATCCCATCTCCCCTTAGGCAGGCGCCTCTAGGCCCACACGAGGTCAGGGTTTTGTTTCCCAGCACTGCCTGCCTACCACTCGTGCCTGCCTACCCCCACTGGGGCGCTTGGTGACGAGGGCGCTTGGTGAGTACTGGAAACGCTTTCATGAGGGAGAGGTATCCACACCCTTATAAGGCATGCTTCGTTCACCTCCCCAACCGATGGACTAATATCCTGTTTTAGGGACTTTAACTTTCGAGAACTTGAAGCCATATGTTAGGCTCATTTCTTGCGCAAGCCTTATCCTAGCTTTTGATTCTTTTGTTCATAAAAGACTAAATGAACAAAGTCTTTCCAAATGTAGATTTACTCTTGATAGTCATATAGAGGATCTACTTCTGAACATCATCTTAGACTAGCATGTATCTCTATTTCTCATACTGTTTAGCTTGCCTACATCATGTGCTAAACATCTAACTGATAACCTTCAGTGAGGCTGGCATCTTCATCCTTCATCAGGTCCCTGCGCATCTTCATCGTGACCTGAGTATGAACTAGGTGCAACGTATCCATGAACTTTAGTCGCGACCATCTCATTCTACTTGTCATGACTGGACAGCTCTACATTCTTTAGTCACGACCTCGGGTCACCTTTCGTCATGGCCTAACTTCTCGAGGACTTCTAGCTGTGTTCCAAACTGTTTTACATTTGACCTGGATCTAACTTGCTTTAAACATTCCCTTATAATGTTCTTGTCTAGTATTTACCCTAGTAATGGCCGATCCTTACACATCAGTTGTGAACCATTTGCCAAAAGCTCACTTAGCTTTACATGCCACGTAGGGTATATAGTAATATCTGGCTTATGGCCATCTCATATCATGCTACTAACATGAAAACTTAATCCAGCTCAATGCCCTCTATCATATCTCTATTTATCATCCTTGCTATGGCATTGAAGAACTGCAGCTAAACTGACTGCTCTTGATTTCTACTTCCTTCCATCCCTTAACCTAAATTAAGTAGTTCACTTCCCACAGCCTTTCTTGAGACTAGTATAGTCACATTGTCTATCTTTCATAAAGAAGGCTCGGGTGGATTAGGGCTAGAAATATCCCTTTAATCTTTATCTATACCCTCGTATATTCCTGGATTGGGATAATAGGAAGGGATGTCACAGATTGTAACTGGTTCTTAGGCTACTCATATAAAACTTATCCTCAAACTCTAGTAGAGGAGGAATAATATCTGGCCTACCTATAATTCAGTATCAGTTCTCAGGTTCCTCAGCCATAATCTGTCCTCTTATCGAAGGAAGAGAGCTTACCTCAGGGTTAGAGAGCACTCTATCAAACTCATCCTATACATAATTACTAGACCTATCATTATCTAGTGCAGCATTATCTGGTGCATACACAACATCTGACTGAATTTCTCATAATCTCTAGACTATAAATTTGAGTCTACGAAAATATGCATGGGGTACCTTACTATAAACCTCCCTGATTGATTCCCTTATGCTGTTATCTTAACTCTCTTCACTACCTGAAGAGTCAAAGTCTGGGTGTACCTCATCTTTATACAGCATTACAGGTTGGGGGTCTCACTGATTAACTGATATTTCAAGCTTAAATTTATGAATCCCCATGTCTACTGCTGTAACATTTGCTCTATGTTCTGTAGTTATGACCAAAAGTCTTCTCTCATCGTGACTTATGACCTAACTTGTCGCAACTTGGACATCTGGCATCCTTACTATAGTATCTGGTCACAACATGACACTTCGAGCTACTCTTGCAGCTTCCTTAGTCGTGAACTGATCAGCTTCTGTCTCTATCCATAGAGGAAATTTCTTCTTAAACATTATTCTGCTTAGTCCAGCCACAGTATTTTAATAAACAAGAGACCTCGGCTGTATCGACTGACTAAGATTAGCCTATCGTAATCATATACTTCGTAAGACTAAAATGCTCGGGGTACAGTCTCATTCATCTGGGTGTCACTGTCTTCTGTCTAAACCTTTCCAAGTAGTGAACACCATCCCTATATCATACTCTAGGGAGAGAACCATTCAAATTTCTCATTTGTCTAAGGGGTCAGTCTAACTAAACCAGAGCATCACTGAGCCAGAACCTTCTGTTCTGTGCCAGAATCTTATGCTCTAAGTCAGAACCCTTTGTTCTGTGCTAACTTTATTTTGTACTAACACTAGAAATATCTGTTCAGAGCATTTCCTAAGCCAGAATCCTTTGCTCTGATACCAAAATGAAACATCCTCCTTTAAACATCTCAGAGTACACTTATGGAAGTAATCTTGACTTTATTATATCTCTCTTTGCCAAAAATCCTGACAGAAGATAACTGTACTGATTCGGTAATTCCCGTGAGAATTACCATTCTACGTAAGTACCCAGGAAAGACTGGATGAACCGACTAGGTCCACTCACTTCCAGACTCCTTAGACAGTACCTACGTACACAGTACGTATCATCTCCTTATGTTCAGTCTGAAAATCGGCAGCATAACGGCGTCTTACAGCATTCTCAAAGTTCACTTCGACATAACCTCTCTGTAATGGTTATAAATAGGGGATGAGATTCGGGGGAATCTCAGTAGCAAACGGTACTAAACAATGCATGCATTAAAGTAAATACTTGTGCTTGCTTGTGAAAGTGTAAACATTGTGTAATGTGCATGCTTCCATGTAACATATGAAATACAATTGGCCAAGGTAATCATAGAAACAGAGCTTCAATCATATACACATATGCACACAATTCAACAAAGTCATAGCACAATCAAGCATAACATTCAATACATACAAGTTTAGGGTAAGTTTACTACCTTATTGCTTTACTTCTTTCCACTTTAACTTTGCTTCTTCCTTCTTACTTTTCCTTGCTATGTGGCTGCCCTCTTTTGAGCACACCAAGCAATTCCTAACATCACATTACCATCCAACCATTACAATCTAACTTCTCTTGAACACTAAGCTTACTTTAAGTAACATAACTTCCTTTAATCTTTACCAATTGACTTGGCCTTTGAATCAATTGATGTCTTGACCTTACCCTACACAATTTGGCCTTTTAAATCCATTTATGAACTCAAAACAACCAAATTCCAGCAACTATGCACTGTTCCGGACAGATTTGAAAAACATGCATAATTCTTTCAAAAATTCTCATTTTGATTCCAATGCTTCCCATACTTGTTCCTCCACTTTTCCCCCACACAAAATCTCATTTTAAGACCATTGGAAGCATCAAAATCATGAAATTCAAATCACTGTTCATGCGAGTGAACAGTAACCGTGAGGAATTTTCAACATTATAACCTTTAATTCCAATGGTTTCCAAGGTTCAAAACCTTTCCAATCCTACACAAAATCATCATATAAACTCAATGGAAGCATTAAATCATTGAAATTCCATTTCCTTCTATCACGAACAGTGCATGAACAGTGCAACCCGAAATGGTAAAGTCAAGAACATCAACTTACTTCACAACCAAGCATGTAACTAACTTGTTTAAGCTTGTCTAAACTATCTATGACATAAAACTCATGTTCCTCTCACATATACACAAAAATTCCAGCAGCATTTCCCCAAGATTTAAGCCTCAAAAATCACTTAAACTCAAGCACAAACCATAAGAACAAAAGGTAGAAGTAAGGAGACAACTTACCTTATTTGCTCCTTCAAGACCATTACTTCTTCCACTTTCTTTCTCTAGAACTCACTTATCTTTCTAAAGGAGCTCTTGGGTGTGAAGAATGAATGGAAAAGGGGGTATTTATAGCAAAAGTCATGTGCCATTTGAAGGCCAAGATCACTTTGGAAACTATTTGATCTAATGGTTAAAGGTTTGATCTTGGAATGTCTTTTCACTTTTCACTCAAGACCTTACCACCATGACATCACTATCATGGCCTTCCTTGGTACACCTAACCCTTCCTCTTTTTGGGTGCCATTCTTGTGTCCTTGTGGGTCCCACCATGTGCAACACCTAATTCTTACTTTATTCTCTTTTTCTTTCTTTTCAAAAATCCATAAATTATTTATTATTTGGACTTGGGCTCCAAGATAACTTTTGGGCCTTATTGGGATGGCCTAGGACGAAATGTTGGGCCTCTTTTAGGTCCAATAGCTAACTGGCCCAAATCCCAATGTACTTTCCTCATACCGATATCCGTAAATTATCCTGATCTTAGAATAAATGCTAAACACCTCCTTTAATAGTTCTAACATTTTTAGAAATTCATTCTAATATAAAATGAATTCTCTACAAAGTTTCATAATTTTCTGAGACCCATAAGTCCTGTTAAAAATTACATATATTTCCTTTAACCCTTTATCGGTGTCCTTTTTCACCGTAAATTTCATAATTAATTCTACAAGACTCCTTTTTGACTTCTGTCAACTCCATAAATTCTCATATTAATTATAATAATTTACTATCAAATTTCCTCTTATATCCATCCATTGTGTGAAATGACCAAAATGCCCTCCATTTACTTCTAGTTTCTTAAGGCATCACAGTGGCATTTTCGTAATTTTGCACTTTGGCTCTTAGACTTTCTTCCTCTTCCAATTAATCATTTTCTTTACATAAATATGGCCACATCTTTTCCTAAACATCTCATATATTTTATTCAATCTGTACATACAACTTAGTACAGAAATTAGGGATGTTACATCAGTCAACTCTTTTTATGCACTACATGCACAGGTGATACCCATTGACTATCTGAAATAGCATATATGATTCCTACTTTTAACAACTTACTAATCTCCTTCTTAAGCACATCAGAGATCAATAGGTTTAATCTCCTTTGGGGTTGTTTAATTGGCTTGGAATCTTCATTCACCAAAATCCTATGAGTGTAAACAGTGGCATCGATCCCTTTTATGTCAATTAATTATCAACCCAAAGCCTCTCTATTCTTCCTAAGCACACTCAATAACCTAGACTCTTCACTAACAGTTAAAGCACTAGAAATTATAACTGGCAATTTTGATTCTGGCTCAAGATAAGCATACTTTAGGTTAGAAGGGAAATCTTTCAACTCTAAATCTGGGGGTTGGATAATAGAAGGAATAAGATGGGAGCAATCATTCAAATTAGAAGTACTCCCTGTTATAGATTCTTAGAGATTTCTCATATTTAGCTCATTAGGACGTTCTGTTTAGCATTTGGTCTCTTTAGGAGTTGCACCAAGCTTAAGTTGGTCTACAGCTACAACATAGTTGAGATCACGCTCTCTCATACCTGTATCATTGGTAAAGATCAAATCATCCAAGAATCTTAAAGTATGTGAGGTAATTTTAGACTGAGTGAGGATAAGTAGAGTTAGAATGTATTGGCCCTTTAACCAAAGTAGCGGAGTGTGGAACTGAAGGCACTGGGACTCCACTGGTTGCGTCTGCCATTTTTGGTCTGGACCTGTCAGGCTTATCTCAACTTCTGGTCGCGACTCAAATTCATAATGGATGTCTCTAGAACAGTTGCTCGCGACCTCTTCATCTTCACGTTGTGACAAGCTGTCCCTAGAGTATTCAGTCGCGACCAATACGTCTTCTTGTCGCGACCCAGTTTCATAGAGAGGTTCCCCCTCAGCAGACATATATTTAGTTGCAACCTCTTCATCTTCACGTCACAACTTGAAGTCTCTGGAGTATTCTGTCGCGACCAATAGGTCCTCTAGTCACACTTGGGGTCACAGAAGTTCGATCCTTCTTCATTTATTCCACTTCTAACTTCCATAGTATCTTGTGATCCTGCAAAATTACTCACAAACTCTTTTCCCAAAGCATTATTACTAGCAAATGATGAAATCGAATCGACATTTGATAAAAATATGAAATCTAGAGAGGGTAAAAGCATGCTATTTACATCTAAATAGTTAAAACACGATGCATCACCTTCACAAGAGTAAGAGAAAGAGTAAACAGAAGAAAGAGATTCAAAATAATCATCACACGTACTCAACGATAAATTTGAATCCTCATGCTCCTGAGATGCTTGATGGGAATTTTAGGAATCATACAACATATAATCATACCCATCATGCAAACTCAATTCATGCTCATCCTTAGTCTCTTCCATAACATAATCAATGGCATTCAACCCAGCAAAAGCAGAATTATCAAAAGGATATTTTATAGCTTCATTCATGTTGAAAGTTACCAAATGTTCTCCAAGTTCCATTGTGATGGAACTATGTTTCATACTAATAATTGTCTTGGAGGTTTGAAGAAAAGGTCTGCTTAGGATCAAAGTGCTCTTACTCACTAGCTCACTGGATATGTCCAGAACATAAAAATCAGCTGGGAACACTAAGTCCTTAACCTGTACAAGAATATCCTCAAGAATTCCCTTGGGATACCTAATCGACCTATCAGCTAACTGGAGCACTACACTTGTGTCTCTAAGATTCTTAATACCTAAGGCTAAGTATACCGACCAAGGCATCATATTAATGGCATCCCCTGGATCTAGTAATGCTCCCTGGATATAAAACTTTCCTATGGTGCATGGGATGGTGTAGGATCCTGGATCTTGGCACTTAACCGGTAATTCAGCCTTGAAAAATGATGACACATTAGCACTCACTTGAATTCTCTCAAGGGGCCTAAACTTTTTCTTATCATCACACAATTCCTTTAAAAATTTAGCATACTTAGGATTTCTCTTGAGGAATTCAACCATAGGGATATTTATTTCTAACTCATTGAAGAGGTTATAAGCATCTTTTGCAAAGTCCGGGTTAATCTTTTTCTCTCTAGCAAAATAATATTTAGGAAAAGGGAGATCTTTTATACTTTCCTCCTTACCTGTATGCTTAGAGGCTCCTTGCTTGCTAGACTATGCCTTCTCCTCAGTTTACTTTCCTTTGTATGCTGGACTTTGCACGGTCACTACCTCTTCTTGCTTCTCTCGTAGTTCCTCTTGTACTTGTGATTTCTCTTCTTGTGTTGCCTTCTTAATCATGAACTGTTATTCTTTAAGACTTTCTAATTTCCCAATATTCATCTGTGAAGATGATGAATTTTTAGCTTCAAAATTTTCCACATCCTCTTTTGGTACATCATCTTCCTTAAAATGCACTTGTCTTCCACTTCTGAGTGATATGGCATTCAGGCCCTTCGGATTCATGATAGTGTTTGAAGGTATACTTCCACTGCTCTTTGTTTGGATGTCACTCACTATATTGGAAACTTGAGTTAAATGGCTGGTAATATCTACCTTCTTGGAACTTAACTCCTCAAGTTTCCTGTTCACTTCTACATTATTCTTCTGCATACTTTGAAGAATTGAAGCTGTGGAGGTGAATTGCCCATCATTCTCTTTGATCTTGTTATCTATATTGGTCATTCTCCCATCCATATTGTTCATTTGTGCTGCCATACTCTTCAATAATTAAGAAGTCTCATCTGGTTTTAAAGCCACTAAAGTGTTACGTTGAGTTAAAAATATAGACCTTGCATTACCTTAGTAGTTGCTTGAGGAAGCACCACCTCCTTGGAATTGGTTTGTCCTATTTTTCCCACTCCCCCACCTAAAATTTGGGTGGTCTCTCTAACCAGGATTATATGTGTTAGAGTATGGGTCTCTCTTCTGGTATGAGGGGCCTTGCCCTTGATACATTGCTGCTACTTCTTCATACTGTTTATCTCATGTACTTGTAGCATGTATCATTAAACCGCATGACTCACATCCTGTAACTGGTGCTTGTGAGGTTCCCACTGCATGAACTTACTTCGTAGATTGCAGCTATCTTTCAATTAAATTCATCCTCTTTTCCATTCTATTTCCTAGAGCTGCTATTTCTTCTAAGATCTCATTTGAATTGCCTGAAGATGATGTGGGCATTCTCCTTGGATCTTCAGTCAGATGGTCTTCATTAGCCATTTTTTGGAATAACTCCTAACTCGCTTGTGGGGTTTTATCTCTCAAAGACCCATTTTTGCTGTATTCAAGGACACCTTGTTGTGAGGAAGTAGACCATCAAACAAAATGTCTGCTAAATCAGCCTTCTTGATGTTATGATGGGGACATCGATCCAACAAATTAATAAATCTGGTCTAATATTCATGTAATGACTCCCCATTCTACTGTAAAATGTTTGTGATCTCCTTCTTCATCCTAGTAGTCTTTGAGGCTGGGAAAAACTGCTCTAGATATGTTGATTTCAGCTGATCCCATGTAAGAGTTGAGAAATAGGTTGGCATATTGTATAACCATTCCTTAGCCTTCCTTTTCATAGTGAAATGGAAACACCTCCTTAACACGTCATCCAATGTAGTCATTAGAGGCTTCATTGAAGAGCAAATCATATGCATGGTTTGTAAGTAGCGATGTGGGCATTCTTATGTAAAACCATGAAATTTAGGTAAGGCTGCAATCAAGGCTCCTTTAATTTCAAAATTAGCTTCTTCAATATAGAAACCATAAGGATTATAGTTCACATGCGAATGGTTTATTTCCCTCACTCTTCTATTATCTTTGACATTTATTGATATTTCATTTTCTCCTTGTCTGTTAGACCCATTATGCCTATTATGATTCATCTCAGCCATGTTAGATTCTGATGACCTTGCCTCTTCTCTAAGTTCTTTCCTTAGTTTCCTAAGTTGTCTCTCAATTTCAGGTTCAAAAGGCACTAAATGTTCAGTTCTTCTTGCATGCAACTCAGAAATAATGAAGAATAGCTAAGCAAGCAATCAAAATTAAATACAGAAGTTTCACAGCAAAAAGTGTCAACCAGTTATGACAAAAGGGTGTTGAGGTCGCTACCTCAAAGCATAGAGAGCAAAAGTTCTTAAAAATTGGTTACAGGTCGTGACTCAAAAGTACTCAGGTCATGACTAAATAACACAGAAAGCAGATTTTCCAAAACTGTCACGACCAGAAGTTGTGAAAGTCGCGACTAAAGCTCACAAAGTGTAATCAGCACCACAGCAAAGCAATTTGGTCTCGAAATAAGTGATGGTTGGTCGCGACTTAATGCAACAGATTATGATTTCATAGAAACTCAAAAAAATGCAGAATGCAATGCAATTAAAAATGACAAAAACTAAAATTAAAAGCAAAAATGACTCAGGTAAATAATGGAATTGACAATCAATCACTAAGGAGCCAAGCCGGCAACAACGCCATTGATGAGCAGGTTAGATTATCGTCTTTCAATCCATCAAAATAATAATGTTTGCACCCCAATAATATAGTACAAGGCACAACCCTATTGTTCTTCTCGTGGAGCTTTTCTATTGGAAACCTAGTCTATTGGTGCCAAATCTATTAAAAACCTGGGTGAAAGCAAAATGGTTTTAGGGTTTGGTTGATTTTTGATGCAATAAGATAAAGGTGCAGTAAAGTAAATATTTTTGTCTTTTTGATTAAGATGCAAATGCGTTGGTTTGTGAAAGAAGTATGTGATGACAGACTCTTGATTATGAAAGCGTATCTATCCTTGCTCTTAATTTGATATGGAGTTTTCGAAATCACTAAGTCTTTAAATAAAACCTCAATCGATCGATTGAGTCCAGAGCATTATTATTCCTTAAACTCTTTTGATCAAAGCTAGTTTAAAAACTCTTAATGCACTGTTAAAATCCACTTAGTGTGTAATTCAAATCAGATGATGAAAATAACCTCGAATGGTCATCGATAGACAAACCCTAGATTTCAAGCAATTGAATTAATTAGCAACGATCGTTGATAACAATTCAACTAACTTAAAATTGAAACTGAAATATTATATTAAAATGACATTGAAAGCATCCAAAGTTAATTACAATTTTTTAATCTAAGAGTAATTAATCGATACTCAATCCCTTGTTCATATAGTGAAAACCCTAGATCTAGAAGCATCAAAACATGAAATAGGTGAAGATTAAAATAGAAAACTCCCCAGTGCAGTCCATGAGCTCAAGACACGAGATCCATCACTAAGAGACTAAGGATTTAGCTTCTCATGACTCCTATTATGCTGTAATCGCTGCTCAAATATGTTGCCAAAGAGAAAAGCAGAAGGTGAGATGACGAGATGAATGATGGAGTTATGTGGAGATAGTGGAGAGAGTATATAGAGAGTTTGATCACTGCTTCTTAGCCTAATCAGGTCAAAACCAGCCTCCCTTATGTCTGTGGCCTCCCTTCCCTTTTAACAGTAGGTTAACCTAATAAAAAATGCGCAGCTTCATGACTGTCTTCTTTGGTCGCGACCAGATCCATGTTGTGCTTGCGACCTGTAAACACAGAGAGGCTTCCCAGGAGAAATTAGGTCGTGACCTGCGGATACTTTGGTCGCGACTGAAATACACAGAAGCTGCTTTCTTGCTTTGATTATCTATCTTGTGATTTTTTTTTCTGCTCACATTAGTCCTTGCTCCTCTAAAATACATGCAATTCAAAACCAAAGTTCATTGTAAAGGAATAACATATATGCAGTTTAAAGGAGTTATTTTACCATTTTACCCTTAAAACAGCACATTGCCAAGAACAATCATGTATTACCACAAAAGCACAATTATAGGCATAAAATGAATGGTAAAGTTATTATAAAACCCTAAAAAATGTCATAGAAACCATACACAAATTCTGTCTTATCAGTAATCCTTGAAATCCCAATTCATGCAACCTTTTGGCCTAGGACATAACTGAAGGAAGTATGTTGAATTTTAATGATATAATGCTTCCATTGAATTTATATGATGATTTTGTGTAAGATTGAATAAGATTGAAACCTTAGAGACATTGAAATTGAGAAAGGGAGAATTTGAAACCTTCATTGTTACTGTTCATGCGTATGAACAGTGATTAGAATTTTATGATTTTGATATTTTCAATGGGTTTAAAGTGCAAAATTGGGTAGGATTAAGTAAGATCAAAGTCTTGGAAGCATTGGAATTGAAAAGAGGAAGTTTTGAAAAATTATAGGTGTTGTTACTATTTCTATCTGGACCAAAAGGAAACATTGGAATTTTACAATTCTGAATCCATATTTGGATACGTTGGGCAAAATTGTGTGGGATATAGTCAAGGCACAAATTAATTCGAAGGACAAGGCAATTAACTACAAATAAAGAAAGTTAGGAGTTTATCGGTTTCATAAAATAAAACTAAATTATTAAGTTAGGTTCAAAGCTGAATTGGTATAGATTGTAATAAGTGTATTACTCTACCATGATTAGGCTTTGACATTTGTGAAAGAGGAGACCAAAAGACCAAGAAAGAAAAGGTTAAAGGATAGCTATTCCATGGTAGTAAACTCACCTAACTTGTATGCTTTACTTGCTTGGATGTTTATGTGTTTGATGATTACTTTGATTATGTGAAGTATGTATGGTTGAGTTATGATATGTTTCTTTTCATGCAATGGCTATATGTTATAATTTAAGGAACATGGAAGCATTATAGATATCATTATGCAAGCATGACCATTAAGCATACACATTGTAACATCAAGCTTTGAGATGCATAAACTGTTTAGTTTCCATTTGCTACTGACATTTCCCTAAAAATCACATGCCTTCCATTATACAAACATATCAGCAGGACCATCTTATGGAAGCAAGGAAAGAGAATGAAGAAGTTATGATGCATGGATACTTTGTTGACTTTTTATCAAAGTATGTAATGTGTATTAAGTACTTATTTCAGTTCTTGTCATGTTTTGTTGAGATTTAGGAAAAATAGTTAAGCTTTGAATAAATGTATGATACTTTATAGTATGATAATAGACATGTTGAACTTCATTTTGATACTAAGAATGTCTTATTCCGATATTTGTACATAGAGAAAGAATTTTTCAAAGTTAGGAAAACAAATCTGGAAACTGTGAAACTGACCAAATGAATAGAGATTTCCACTCCAATACTGTATTAATATCTCCATAGTTTGGGCAGATTCATATTTTTTTCTTTAAAGAGGCTTATGTGAGCTTCATATAGCAATTTGAATCACTTTATTTCAATTTTTCTAGAATTAGTTATGAATTTTTGAAGTTGAGTCACTTGTTTGAAATTTTACCACATGAACAGTAACTAATGGTCATAAATTCCAGACTATGCAATTTGACTTCATTGATCATATAATGGGTTTTAGATGCTACTATTTGGTCCCTAAGATGTAAGAAAGGAAAGTGTTACACTTATACTGATTATATATCTTTACTAAAGTATATTTCAAGATCATTTGCTGGCTAAAACAAGAATCAAACAAAGAGATTAACTAAAAAGCCAAAAGTTAGATGCATACGTTAGCAATAACGGTTGTATATGAAGAACCAATTATAAAAGAATAAGCCAAAATGAGGAAGCTGAAGAAGTTGAGAAGATTAAAAAAAACAAGAGATATCAAACATGCACTTTGATCATATTCAATGATTATCCTGTTTCACTCTATTTGTCTTCTTTGGTTCAAAGCATATCATATTCTTGGAAGAGAGAAACTTAGAGAGTTTGAGCTTCAGTGTTTATCTTATCTACTCTACTGAGAGAGTGTTTGTAATTTCTTAAATCTATTCTGAGTTGCTTAAGAGTGTGAGACTCTTGAGTAGATTGTAACCTTACAGTTGTAAGAGGGAGTGAGATAGATTCTAACTAATGATTACCTTAAGGTTTGTAAGGTAAAGTGATAGGGGATTCTCACGTTGATGTACTGAGGTTCCAAAAGCCCGGCTAATCTTGGAAGATAGTGGAACACTCAGAGGAGCTCTGGGGACTGGACGTAGACCAAGTAGATTGGAGTCGAACTAGTATAAATTGACTCTCTGCAATATTTCTTCATCAACTTGTTCCTTTGGTGATATCATTCTTAACTCTACTCTTTACTTTTATTCAAATATTTTTAGAGTTTATAAAAATTTTAAAATCACCCAATTCACCCCCTCTTGGGCGATACAGCCATAATCCACATTTAGTATTAGAGCGGGTCACTTGTTTAAAGGATCTAACGACCTCAAGTGTAAAGATCATGGCTGGTTTTGATTATGAAATACTTTTTGAAGGTTTTGATCTCACCATTCCTTCTGTTTTAGAAAATTCTAAGATTTTGTATTGGAAAGGTCGGATGACCATATTTTTAAAAATTCTTAATTATGATATGAGGGAAATCCTTTTGAATAATTTTGATTTTAAATCAAGAAAAGATTTGAAAGAATATGAAAAGAGATTATTTTCTCTGAATGTTAGAGCAATAAAAATTTTGTACAATGCTTTATCTAGAAATGACTACCAGAAAATCAAATTTTGCTCTAATGTCAGAGACATTTTTAAAACTCTTGACTCTATCTATTCCTCTGACAATTACATTGAAGTTGACAGTGTTGATAGTTCATCTGTAACAAAAGTTGTAAATCTACTATCAATGAACAAATGGAAGATGATGCTGAAGAAGGAAAAATCACAGAACATCTCCATGAAATGATCAACGCTAGAGAATAAGAGGAAAAGAAGAATCAAGAAGAGCTCAATGTTCATGAATTTGATGAATCATTATTTAAAGCTCAAAATGTGAATATGGTAAACAATTTTAATCCCTCTTGTAGATTTAAGAAAAATGATTTTAAAAGTTTTTATGAAATGATTTTTCAACCAATTATTGATTTTGTTTTGAAAAGCAAAGGTATTTTTCATTTTAAATCTGATTATGTTACCAATAAAAAGGAAGCAATTTTGCACAATGATTATATATTGCTTCCACTCGACTAACACAATACCTACAAATATACTTGTAAAATGCATCATCCTATTATTTGCAATTATTATAGAAAATTAGGTCACATTTCTCACATATGCTATATTAGAAGAAATTATAATATGAGAAATTTAGTTTGGGTACCTAAAGGACAATCAAGGTCCAAAACTAATCCTCAAGGACCCAAAGTTAAATGGGTACCAAAATGTCCTTCTAGTGTTTCAAATATTCAGGATTACATTAAGAAAGATAGACATGGTACATGAAGAAAGGGGTATCTAAGAGCTTCTCATGCATTAGTGAAAGACACATCACTTAAGAGAACTCATGGAGAATCTATTGCAGCAACTTCAAAGACAATTTATAGGAAGCAATGGAGAAAAGCCCAAGGAGTGTGTTCTTACTCAAGAATGGACTATCATACCATACCATTCAATTACTCTAAGGATAACATAACAAGAAGAATCTCTCAAGCGTCAAAGTTCATATCAGTTGAGAAACCATTTATCAGAAGAAATTAAAAGATGCAATGGGTACGTAAAGGCAATCCTTCTTTCACATAAGGTAAATGTACAACCTTAATCCTCTAGCATTATCATGTTCGAGGTTTATACCTGTATCCTTAGGAATGAATATTGCAACTGATTTCCAAAATCATTTTTATATACTCCTACGAAAACTTAAATGATAAACATTATTCAAAGGAGAAAGAGGCAATTTTCAGTAGTTCAATTCTTTATGCATACATAATTTCAAAGGAAAATATCTCCTTTATACATAAAGATATATTTATCTCACTATGCTCAAATGTTCTAAATTGTTCATATTCTATGAGCATGTGAATTATATTCTGTTTCCTACAAACTAACTAATGATGTATCCAAGCAAAGTTGGATACTAGGAAAGAAAATCAGTTCAATTATTTTGTATGGAATCTTATTAACAGCTTTCATCTCAATATTTGCAACTACAAGGAGAAATAACCTAAATTTTGATAAAGATTAACCAGCGAAGCTTACCTATTAACAAAAATTAATCATCTATATGAAGTTCAAGCTTACATATTCAAAAAAAGAATTATTTCAGAATATCATAGCCTTATGCTTAAAATGTTGATTCACTGGAATATGTTGGTTATTCCCTAGTCATTTGGACTAAAGGGTAAATATGCTTCATTGTTCAAACACATTCCAAATGAGTGAGAAAAATCCTTGAACCATTTATTTTGCTAATATTCTAGCTGACTTTTGCTTATACAGAAATTCCCAGACAGTTAACATTGTTGTTCAACATGTCATCTTATAAAGATATTTTTCTCTAATAATCTGACCTTCCATATTTTCATGAAATTAATTTTTCAAAGGTCCATATTTTGAAAAAAAATCACATTAAATCTATTTCCAACAGAAAGTTTCATTTTTTTCAAAAGCTTATTTCCTGATATATTCATCCGTGCTCATTGTGAATTCATTAGTTTTGTTGATAAGTTGATATATGATATATGGTCTCACATATAAGTGGAAATTATTTTGTATATAATCATACTAACTATTTTCCAACAAAGAAAGAAATTTGTTTGATATTAGGAGAATGAAGAGAATATCTCAATAGACTACACGTCAGATATATCAAGCTTAAGATCTTATGATCTATCAGAGACAAGGGAGCACTGAAGCTAAAGAGCTCAATTGGCAACAGGTTAAAAGGACCATCATTCACGCTAAAACAATAAGAGAGGAAGGCAAAGAACTCCTTGATCAATTCATCATATTGCCAAAATTGAATTAGCATTTCTAAACCCTCTCTTATATTTGAATATACTTGAGATATTTTGGTGATAATGCTTTCTTGATATATGTGTTTATGTGATTTTGAACTTCTTGTTGGAAATTGTGCCCTAGGGGCCAATCATTGTATCAGGTTATCACATTATTTGCATGTTTACTGTGATGACCATCCTTAGATAACTCATGATCTTATCCTAAATGTCCCTGGTCGGTCATCTATGTGAGAGCAGAGATGAAATAAGACCAGTATGACTTTGAAGATATATAGAGATGTAAATCAAAGTCATAGGCACATGTAAGAGTACAGGGTGCTGGACCGACCCGTCATGAGAGAGCTGCATGGGTCAAGTCATAAGCTTCTCTCATATACAAGCCATGTCACTATGCCCTTTGACCTGAGATCATCATGGATTCCTACATGGCAAACACTCAGCTTTGACCTAGTCAAAAGTCACTTTTGACCGAGTGATCATAAAGGCTATGCTCGGGCTTAGTGGTTTTTCATGCAGAGGAATGTGAATGGTCAAGATGGAATTTATCCCTCACATTCGTAGAGAGATATTACTGGGCCCCTCGATGAGTGAGTCTGAGAAATGTATGGCCATACTGGAATGGAAGGGTAGTTCCATTTCTATATTCAGACTACTTAGGGATCGAGAAAGTAACGGTCAGGAACAGGAGATGACGTTCTCCATGCCTCATCCTTGACCGAAATATCGTGTGACAAAAGGGACGTGATATGGTTGTATGAAAGGTTACATCGTTTAACAATCCTCATATGTTTTGGGTAGTCGTAATGCCTTGCTAGAGTCCGCTTACGACTTGTGGATCAGTATAGTAACTGGGCCACTGCCAACTTCATATGGGCCTACAGGGTCGCACACAAAATAGCCCAATGCGAGCTATGATGTCCAGATTCATTGAATCTAAGAGATGTCTAGATTCAATGAATAATCTAGGGTGGATATATATTTTATATATATATATATATATAAATTAGTGTATATATATATTATATATAATATAAGAGATATTTGTAAGATTTAATTTATAAGGATAAATTAAATCTTTATCACTTTTGAATTTGAATTTAAATGGATATGATCTATTTGAATTTGAAATTCAAATTGATAAGATATCTCAAATTTGATTTATGAGAATAAATCAAATATAATTCCGTCTTATCTTTATTTTAAATTAAATAAATAGGTGAATTAAATCTGTGGGACGGATTTAATATAAACCATATTTATTTAATTAGTTTCTTATTAAATTATGCAATATATGATATTGTATTAGTTCAGAATTAATATAAGATTAATTCTGAAGCCCGGCCCTATTAGAAGCCCGATAGCTTCCTATATATTTGACATTAGGAGCTAGGGTTCCATACACAATACATCTCTACACACACATTCAGACGTGAGAAAAGGGGGCAGGGAGAGTGCAAAAGGTTTGCAGATAAGAAACTGCCGAAATAGAGATAGTGAGGACGGAATCTCTAGAAAGCCCTAGAGAGACAAAAGGCTCTAGCACGTCGTTCGCGATTGGAACGTTGTTCGTGTGGATACCGGTAGAGGAAGCCGATCTGAGCTGTCGACTTCTTGCGATCGACCAGACACGAAGCAAGGTCGCGACCTATTGACACTGAGGTCACGACCATACGGGCATCTGAACGTCAGAAATCTGAAAAGAGGAGACATGTCGCGACTTGAAGCTGACGAGGTCGCGACTATAAACTCCAGAGACGTCCGGTCGCGACGTGAAGCAGAGTAGGTCGTGACTAACAACTCCAGAGGCCACAGGTCGCGACTAGAAGCTGAGGAGGTCACGACTGAAAGTTCCAGAGGCGAGGAGTCGCGACTAGAGGACATTGAGGTCGCGACCAAAGCTCGAATACCGAAGGTAACACTTCTTTCTCCTTGACTTAAACACATTCGGTAGATCCTGGCTGTTTATGGAAAAAAATTTTAAAGTTAATTTCCGCTGCGTGTCTTCCAATTCCCTTCACTTCTTTTGATGCTATTGTTCTTAAAAGTTCATGTTTTTCAAAATATCATACGAATTTTTAGAAGTCATGAACTTATCGAAGAAGTTATTGATAAAGGTTCTTAACAAAAAATCTTTGATAAAAATGAGATAAAATATGAAGTGTCGAACTGAATCTTTTTGAAAATCTATTCGATAAAGTCATTTATCAAATATTTATTCAATAAGAATGAATTGTTATGAAAATTTTACGAAGTATTATGTGTTGCTTTTTATCGATAAATTCTTCGATAACAACACTTATCCAGATGTTATTTGATAAAATTTATGAAAAAGTGTTAAAATTTATCAAACAACTTATTGTTAGTTAGGGAACTTATTGGAAAGCTATTCTGTAACACCTTACTTTTGTATGTCTTAGGGACCATTTGGTAGCATTTAAAACTACTTACAAGTCCATTTAAGTTTATTCTCAAAATCTAGAAAATTCCAAATCACGGGTACTGTTCATGTGGTATTTCTAAATTAGGCAATGAATTTAAAAAAAAATCATAATTAATTCTAGAAAAATAGAAATGAAGTGGTTAAAAAGGATACAAGAAGATAACATATTGTATTTTAAGAGAAAAATAAGTCTCAGACTAAATGATCTGCCAATTAGTACAGTTTAATTGTCAAAGATCACTGTTTATTTAGTCAAAAATTATGTAAAACAGTTTCTGGTTCCTAAATTTGAAAAATTTGTTATCTTTGTATTGACGTTGGAATAAGGCATTCTTGGGGTCAAAATGAAGCTTGACATGTTAAATAAATATCGGTACAATTTTATATATTTCTTCCAAGGTTTATTATTTCTAATTACATCTCATATGTTTCTTCCTCCTCACGAGTTACTATTCATAATGACAAGTTTCATAAACTATCTTTACATACATATACACATATATCATGCAACTAATTCCTATCCCTTCTTCATGCCTCTTCATCTTCCTCCTCATGTGAAATACCTGTTGTGGTGGTGACATGGAGGGGTTGAGATTTCAGGGGAAATCTCAGTAGTAAATGGAAACCATATAATGTATGCAACTACATGCTTGATGTTAATATGTATGCCTTAATGATCATGCTTGCATAATGATCCGTTTACATGCTTCCATGTTCCTTAAATTATAACATATGGCCATAGCATAAAAATAAATAGAGCATCACTTAATCATACATATTTCACATAATTAAAGTAAGGAAACATCACATAAAACATCCAAGCAACATAAGCATACAAGTATACAAGTTCCCTACCTCTATTCCTTGCTCTTCCTCTAACCTTTCTTTTGTCACTTCTTCTTGATATGTGGCTGCGTTCTTTGAGCACATAAATTAAATCCCAACATCATATAATTATTCATTCATTATAATCTCAATTCACTAACATTTCATAACATTAAACTCAATTAGCCACTTAATCCCTAACTTTCTCTATTTGTGGTTAATTGCCTTATATTTTGAACTAACTTGTATCTTAACTTTACCCTACACAATTAGACTTAGAATGTTGAAATTCCAGCTCCTACATCAAATCTGGACAAAACTGAAAAGAAGCATGTAATTCTTCTAAAAATTCTCATTTTGATTCTAATGCTTCCAATACTTGTTACTCTACTTTATCTCACACAATTTTTCATTTTAAAACCATTGGAAGCATAAAAAATTCATCTTTCAATTCCAATGTTTTCAAGGTTCCAAACTTATTCAATCCAACACAAAATCATCTTATAAATCCAATGGAAGCATTAGATTATTGAAATTCAAACTCCTCCTTTCACTTCTGCTCTTGGCCAAAAACCCTCTTCAATATGCAAAGCAAGGAATTTCAATCTGATTCCATAACTAAACATTAAATCTAGCTTATCTAAGTGTTTATTACATAGTTCTAGCTTCAATTTCTTCTCCCCCTAAATTTCCAGATTTTGGACAACAAGCATACTATGGGAAAATCTCATTTTCCTTCGCTTCAAACCCTAGGTTCAAGCCTCCAAATTAAAGGAAAATAAGGTAAGATCAATAACTTACCTTGATCCCTTGCAAGCTTGATCACTTAGGCTCCTTGTTCTTGTTTTTTCTTTAGGTTTGAGTGAAAATTTTGGCATAGTTCCCCCACGGGCCTTGGGAGCATGAAATTGAAGAGAATGGAAGGGGTATTTATAGCCAATTTTTAAGGTTTCTTGGACTAATCTACCCCTCAAGTTCCTCATAATTGCAAGCTCTTAATCTTGCATTTCATTGGTTGATTCTTTGATTAATTAACCTTAATCATCATTAATTTAATTCTTATATTATTTCATTGTAATGAAGCACATGGTATAAGCTCTTCTTCTTGCTCTTGGCGCCATCTGGAGGGTGTGGGTCCCACTTTGGGCACCTTGCATGCCAACTCATGCTTTTTACATTTTCATTAAAAAAATTCATAAAATATCTAAAAAATGTCTTGAACTCCAAGACACCAACTTGGGCTTCTTGGGTCTTCATGAGATGCCATTTGGGCCTCCACTTGAGTCCAATTGCTAATGGGCACAAATCCCAATGCACTTTCCTTACCGGGTACCTTAAACTATCCTAATTTTTTAGATAAATTCTAGACACTTCTTTTAATGGTTATGATATTTTTAAAAATTCATTCTAATATAAAATTAATCTCCTACAAAGTCTCATAATTTTCTAAGATCCATAAGTCCTGATAAAAATTACATACATCTCTTCTAAATCTTTTATCGGTGTCTTTTTTCCACCGTAAATTCCATAATTAATTCTATAGGAATCCTTTTTGAGCTCTGTCAGTTTCATAAATTCTTATATTAATTATAAAAATTTTCTACAAATTTTATTTGATTATGAGATCCAAAAGATACTGTACTAATCTCCAAACTTCAAGAATTAATATCAACTTATCAGGACCTTAAATAAAACTTCTGAGAGATATGCCTGGCCAAATTTTTATTCTCTATTTACTGATAAAATTTAGGTCCAAAATATTTTCGTACAATTTTGGGCATTTTCTTACTCAACTTCTATAATTACCATTTTGCCCCTAATTCATGAAAATTGCGCTTAGTCCCTTTCTTTTTCAAAATTACCATTATGTCCTTGTAACTTTCATTAATTGCAATTTAGTCCCTTTGGCTTTACAACTTTTATACCTTCTATCTTGCTTTGGCTTAAAACTTATAAAATTATTATCTTTTCTTCTGATTATCATCCTAATCCCTTCATAAATTTTTTTCATCTATCAGTCTTATACAGATAGGGAAAATTTGGGATGTTATATTTTTACCCCTTTAAAATAAATTTCTTCCTCAAAATTTAATTCATACCTTAGTCAAATTACATTGGACATGTCTCCTCTTTTCTGCTTTATGACTAGGGATCGAGGTATCTTTAGGAATTGTATCTTCTACCTTGGCATTTGGTGGAGTACTCTCAACATTCGTGAAGCTTCATATGTTTCTCATGCTGTTATGCTCCTTTTTTCTTAGTCAACTTAATCAAAGTCAAAGTCTACTTTATTCTGTTACTCACTTACTTGTCATGCATCTATTTGTTTATGGACGACTCACTGTACTAGACTTGTGAGTAGTGTCCAGTTCTTTTATACATAATCTTCCAAAAATTTGATGTAATTTTACATCATACTTCTCATTACACATTATAAATCTTTCATTATACTTTTCTTTCCATATTTCGGAATACTATTTGACTTATAGCTTTGTCGGCTTATGGGGAGAATCTTACTCTTAAACCTTTCTATCTTTCTCCTAAAACAAATTGTAGTCTGTGTCATATCCTAATTTTTCTCTATCTGTATAAGACTGATAGAGGAAAGAGGTTTGGAAAAGATTGTGATGATGAATAGAGAGGAAAAATGATAATTAGACAAAGGTATAAAGAAGAGGGACTAAAATGAAAAGTCTAAAAGTTTTATGGTGCAAAAATGAAAGTAGACAAAAGCTTTGGGCCATTAAGTGTAATTATGAAAAGTTGAGGGCCTAAAGTGTAATTTTCAAAAGTTCAAGGGGCAAATTGGTAATTATGGAAAGTTGAGCCGACAAAATAGTTTATTATCAAATTTTCTCAGTAGATAGAGAAAATTAATCTGATCAGTTTAACGCAATACATAATTTTGATTTGAGGTCCCAATTAATTGATAAAAATTTCTGAAGATTAAGGAATTAGTACAGTATTTTTTGGACCTCAGAATTGGTTGAAATTTGGTAGTAAATTCTTATAAATAATATAAGGATTTATGAAACTAACATAAGTAAAAAAGGAGTCCTGTAGAATTAATTATGGAATTTACGGTGAAAAAGGACATCGATAAAGAGTTTAAAGGAAATGTATTTAATTTTTATCAGAACTTATGGCTCTCAAAAAATTATGAGACTTTGTAGGGAATTCATGTTATATTAGAATGAATTTATAAAAATATTAGAACCATTAAAAGATGTGTTTTGCATTTATTTCAAGATCAGGGTAATTTAAGGATATCGGTATAAGGGAAGTGCCTTGGGATTTATGCTAATTAGCTATTGGACCTAAAAGAGGCTCAAAATTTCATCCTAGGGAAGCCCAATAAGTCCTAAAAGTTGTCTTGGAGCCCAAGTCCAATAATGAATAATTTATAAATTTTTGAAAAAGAAAAAAAAGGGATAAAGGAGAATTAGGGTTTTGCACATGGTGGGTCCCACAAGCTTTACACTTGGCACCAAGAAGAAGAAAGGTTATCCCATGTGCTAAAATGCAATAAAATAATGAAAGAATTAATATAATGATGATTAAGGTTAATTAATCCAAAAACTAACCGATCAAATTCAAGATTAAGCTATTGTAATAATTAGGAAAAGTGAGGACATTATGGACCCAAGGTGCCAAAGTTTTGGCTATAAATACCCCCCATTGTCTTCATAATTTCGTGCACCTAGAGTAACCTTGGGGAAACCATACCAAACTGAAGAAAGAACTCAAAATAAGATGAAGGTGAAGCCACCCAAGCAAGTACCTAAGGATTTTATTGTGGACTCAAAAGAGGCAGCCACACATCAAGGAAAAGTAAGAAGGAAGAAGCAAAGTTAAAGTGAAAGGAAGTAAAGCAATAAGGTAGTAAACTTACCCTAAACTTGTATGTATTGAATGTTATTGATAAGACACATTTTGTATATGGTTTCTATGACAATTTTGAGAGTTTTATAATAACTTTACCATTCATTTCATGCCTTAAATTATGCTTTTATGTTAATTCATGATTGTGCTGGGCAATGTGCTAATTAAAGGGTAAAATGGTAAATTAACCTTTCAAACTGTATATATTCTGTTATTTACTGATTTGGACTTTTACAGTGAGCTTTTATATTGAATTGCAGGTACTTTGGAAGAGAGCAAGGACCAGGAATAAAATCATAAGTCAATGAAAGTGGAATCACGCTTATGTGCTATTTAGTCGCAACCAAATATTCCATCGGTCGCGACCTATAATTCTTCTGGAAAATTCTCAATGTTCATAGGTCGCGACCAAAACATGTACATGGTCGCGACTAAAATCCGAAATCATTGGAACTGCGCGTTTTGAATTAGGTCATGCTGTTATAAGAAGAGACAGAGGCTATCGTCAGGGAGGAGACTGGTTTTGGACCTAATTAGGCTAAGAAGCAATACTCGAGCGCTCTCTACACACCTTCTCCATATATTCCATCTTTCTACACCTTTCTACAGATTTCTACGCATCTCTACACCATCTATCCATCGTTTCTTCAGGCATCATATATGAACAGTGATTGCAGTACAGTAGAAGTCATGAGAGGCTAAACCTTTAGTCTCTTGGTGATGGATCTAATATCTTGAGCTCACGGACTGAAACGGGGAGTTTTTACTGTTCTAACTTGTATTCCCTTACATGTCATGATTGCTGCTAGATCTAGGGTTTTTATTCTATGTTTAAGGATTAAATATCGATTGATCATTCTCGAATTAGACTGTCGTATTTGATTTTGGATGATTTGAATGTTTGCTTTTAATAGAATATTTCAGTTTCGATTTTAAGAAAGTTGGGTTATTTTCAGCGATTGTTGCAAATCAATTCAATTGCTTGAAATCTAGAGTTTTCGATTGACGACCATTGGAGGGCGTTCTCATCATCTAGGGTTGATTACACGCTAAGTGGCTTGTAACAATTCACTAATAAGTTCTTAAACTATCTTTGATCAAAAGAGTTTAAGGAATATTAGGGTTCTAGACTCAATCGATCGATTGAGGTTTTTCTTTGAGACTTAGAGATTTAAAACTCCAATTTAATATAAGAGCAAGGATAGATAAGTTTTCATCATCAAGAGTCTACAATTACATATTTCTTCAACAAATCAACACTTTTCATCTCAATCAAAAATCCAAAAATATCTACTTTTCTGCATCTTTATTTCATTGCATCAAGCACCAAAAACCCTAAAACCATTTTTACTACTACTCAGGTTTACCATTGATTTTGACATCTAATTTGCTAGGTTTCTAATAAAAAGGCTCCTCGACAAGAACGATAGGGTTGTGCCTTATACTACATTATATTGGGTGCAATTAACTTTATTTTGATGGCTCGGACTGCGACAATCTGAGAGCCTCATCAATGGCGCCGTTGCCTAGGAGCCAAGTAATTGGTTCCCTAGTAATTGTTTGTCAACTCTATTACCTATATGAGTCACGACAATTACCCTCTGTCACTTTTAGTCATGACGTAAAATACTTTGAGTCGCGACCTTATTGCTATCTGTGATATCTGACTGCTCTCTACAAAAACCAGTCGCGACATTTAAAACTTTTAAGCGCGACTGCAGATCTCTGTAATTTTGGGTCGCGACTAAATACTCTTGAGTCGCGACTTACTGAAAATTTTCTGCTGTGCAACTTCTGAATCTGAATCTGATTGTTTGCATTGATTATTCTTAATTGTTTCTGAAACATCCTGCCTTAGACTCCTCAGAGCACACCTGCGGAAGCTATACTAGCTGTACTGATTCGGTAATTCTCTCATTAGAACTACCATTCTACGTAAGTACCCAGGAAAGACTGGATGAACCGGCTAGGTCCACTCACTACCAGCCTCCTTAGACAGTACCTACGTACACAGTACGCATCATATCCTTCCTCCACTACTGCTATCTCCGCCGAAATTTCAGCAGCATAACGGCTTCTCAAACTTCTCAAAATCTACCTTGACATAACCTCCCTGAAATGGTTATACAAGGGGGATGAGATTCGGGGGAATCTCAGTAGTAATAATCATAACAGTATATGTAATGCAGTGTGACAGTGCTTGCTTGTGATTGTGTACAGATAAGCATGCCGCGTGCTTCCATACTCAATAACATATGATCATAGCATTGCAGTAGAGCTTCAGACATAACATATAAGACAACAATCCAACCAAACAATAGCACATCAATCACAAAGCCATTACATAAAAGCTAGGATTAGTTACTACCTGGCTAGCTCAGCAGAACTCTACTATCCTTATTGTGCTTCCAGCTCCGCCAGAACTTCCTTACTTCCTTTCTCTCTTCCTTTCCTTCTCCCTTTCTCTCTTCTCTCTCTCTCTTTCCCTTCACCATGCGTGAATGGAAATGAAGCAAGGGGGTATTTATATACATCCTCAATGGCAATTTCGTAATTTCCATGCCATCTGATCCTGCGGTCCTGGTTTTTCCTGGAATTTCCTATTTTCCTTAATTCAATTTTACTGCATCATCAGTGCCACCTCAGGGGACACCTCAGCAGCTGACTCATCACCACATTTTCCACATGCTGAAATTCCTGGACACCTCAGCAGCTGACTCACCGGTCCAGTCTCCTGCCTCGTAATCGTGCCCTCAGCTTTATCTGCTTTCTCCAGACCAGAGCCATGTGGTGCCTGGAAGAGACCTTGCATGCTTCCCAATGCTTTCCAGATAAGTCCCAGACTTATCTGATCACTTCCTCGGTTTTCGTGCCGACCGAGTAACTATCTCCCTTGGACCTTCACCACTCTTGGCCCATGCGCTAGCACCACTTATGGTCACTAGTCGCGACCTCATCATCATCTTGTCGCGACCTAACATCTTTGTGTACACTAGTCGCGACTACAACATCTTCTCGTCGCGACCATATCACTTTTCAGTCGCAACCTCAGTACATTTTAGTCGCAACCAAACTCATTTACTTATTAGTCGCGACACCACACATATTTCCGTCGCGACCAATCCTCTCTGCCAATATGAGTCGCGACCAAGACACTTCCTCGTCGCGACCAAAAGTCACTTTACATCTTTCCCATGGACAACTCTACTTCTCTCATAAGTAGTGTCCATTTCTTTCATATCTTTCCACACATAATCTTAGTATAAACCTGGGGTCTATCTTATCTCACTTTCTTCTTATCCTTCATCTTAAGTTCTAGAAATTCTCTGTCAATAACTCATCCCTTAACTCTTCGGGAGTCCTCATTAATTGAAAGGCTCGACAACCCGCCCATATCAGGTTATCTTACACAGGAGCCAGCCCATATCAAGCTACCTGCAAAATTCCTAGGCTTAAGACTTAGGACATTCTTACATTCCTCATTTTGAACCTAGGGGAACTGTCCCAATTCTGTAGGTTAAAGACTTAACTCATCTTTACATCCTGAAGGACTTAGCTCATCCCTCGGATCCTACAAAATACAGGTAAATAATCAGCCCATATCAGATTACCACCATAGGACTACGGGTTTAGCAACCTGCCCATATTAGACTACCTCACAGCTCAACTAGACCCAAAAATTGGGATGTTACAAATCTCCTCCCCTTTAAGAAATTTCGTCCTCAAAATTTCAAGGAATACCTCATCTTTCCCTAAAGAGAACTTCTTACTGATCTATACAGCTATGTGATTCTTATAACACAGTCATATATATAACTAGTAAGATCATCCCTATCCGTCTTTTCCTCACTCCAGTGATGGCCTAGAGGAGCAACAGCTTGGTCCCAGACCTTCCACATGGATTCTTAGCAACTAACATCTTACATTATAGTTGCTTACAGCTATCCATGTCCTAACCCCTCATACAGCGCCCTCATCACTGAGTTAAGACAGATTTATTATCTTACTAATTATTTCTCCCGACTCATTATAATAACCACATTCTCTAGATCAGAAAAGAACTCTTCATCCACATCATCATCTAGGCACATAGTTCCTTACAGCTCAGTCGCCCTTACAGCTATGGTTCCTCTTAACCATTCTTAGGGTCGACCTCAGGGAAATTGGAGACTCTGCCTATGGTAAGAGCAAATACCTTTCCTAGGAATGTCAGCATTTGTAAGGCAACTCTCGCTAAGTGGCCTTTCTCTCACCACTGCATTGCCCTGCTCGACAGTCCTTTGTGCCATGGCTCTTTCCACCACTTTGACATTTCTACTCTCCAACCTGATCTTCACTTTGATCAGTCCCCTGCCTGAACTATTGCCTCCTTCTCTTACTATTGGCTTCACAACTAGAGCTACCTCCCAGAGTGCTCTTAGCCAATACTTCTTTATGTCTTTCCTCTTGATCCCAGCGAACTTCAGTCGCATGGATCTCATTCATCATCTGAATATCATATCATAACTTATTGTCCCACAACTGAGACTATCTATCATCCTCAATCATTTATCATATCATTTCTGTTCTCTAGGGTATTCTACCCTCGGTTACTACTTCTCCGTGATGGAATCCATCTGCTTAGGGAACATCAGCCCGTCATATCTCTAGCCTTAGGTCCTGTCCTAGGATTATTCCTAGACAAACCTCATGCTGGCTATCTCATTCTACCTCTTAGGTCTTTTATTCAGCCCAGCTGAATAAGACCTTTACAATGTAGATCTACATGGAGGTCTACCTCATTCTAGCTATCTCATCTAGCTAGCCCATCTTAACTCATCATTATCATCCCTTGCTACTTCTTTAGCAAGGATGACTCGCATATTGGAGTTGCCAGCTTCCTCTATGCATGGCTCCTCCACTCAAGCTCTACATTCTTATCTTGTGTTCACCATCTTTTTCCTTCAAAAAGAAAAGTGACCACAACACATTCCATCTAGGAATTTTATCTCCACCGGCCCTTTCTAAACCCTCTACATGAATACTGCCGTGACCTGAGTGTTGGATAGTCATGACTCATCCTCTATGATCTTTCGTCGCGACCACCACACTCAACTCATCACGACCCAACATGTCTGTCCCTTAGTCGCGACCACATTCTTATTCCGTCGCGACCTGAACCTATCCAGTCGCGACCTAGGACTCCTCACGTCGCGACCTCAACCATTACTAGTCGTGACACGAGACCTTTCTCGTCGTAACCTCAGCTCCCTGCCAAATACAGTCGCGACCTGGGAACATACCCGTAGCGACCAAAAATCTCAGTCGTGACTTAAAGCACATTAGTCGCGACCTGAGTGCTATTCTCTCGTACTCAAGGGCTAAATCAGAGCATCACTAGAACAGAACCTTCTGTTCTGTACTAGAATCTTATGCTCTGAACCAGAGTCCTTTCTGGTCTATGCCAGAACCTATCGCTCTGATACCAAAATGAAACATCCTGCCTTAGACTCCTCAGAGCACCCCTGCGGAAGCTATACTAGCTGTACTGATTCGGTAATTCTCTCATTAGAACTACCATTCTACGTAAGTACCCAGGAAAGACTGGATGAACCGGCTAGGTCCACTCACTACCAGCCTCCTTAGACAGTACCTACGTACACAATACGCATCATATCCTTCCTCCACTACTGCTATCTCCGCCGAAATTTTAGCAGCATAACGGCGTCTCTCAAAATTCTCAAGATCTACCTTGACATAACCTCCCTGAAATGGTTATACAAGGGGGATGAGATTCGGGGGAATCTCAGTAGCAACAATCATAACAATATATGTAATACAGAGTGACAGTGCTTGCTTGTGATTGTGTACAGATAAGGATGCCGCGTGCTTCCATACTCAATAACATATGATCATAGCATTGCAGTAGAGCTTCAAGCATAACATATAAGACAACAATCCAACCAAACAATAGCACATCCAATCACAAAGCCATTACATAAAAGCTAGGATTAGTTACTACCTCAAAAGCTTAGCAGAACTCTACTATCTCTATACTGCTTCCAGCTCCGCCAGAACTTCCTTTCTTCTTTCTTTCTCCTTCTCTCTCTTCTTTCTCTCTCTTTCTCTTGCCAAAACCGTGGGATGCATAAAATGAGAGGGGAAGGGGGTATTTATAGCTTTGATGGATGGCATTTCTGTAATTTTGAAGCCATCTGAACATGTGGTCCTAGTTTTTCCTGGAATTTCCTATTTTCTTTTATTCCTTTTTACTGCATCATCCAGGACACCTCAGTGGACACCTCAGCGGACACCTCAGCAGCACATTTCTCACATGTCTAAAACCCAGGACACCTCATCAGCTGACTCAGCCTTTCCAGATAGTTCCAGAGTCTTGCACTGGAATCAGCGGCTGAGATCGTGCCACGTGTCCTTAACTTTTCTTCTGCCTCTAAGATGACGCCATGTGGCATATGGAAGAGACCTTGCACACTTCCCAATGCTTTCCAGATAAGTCCCAGACTTATCTGATCACTTCCTCAGTTTTCGTGCCGACCGAGTAACTATCTCCCTTGGACCTTCACCACTCTTGGCCCATGCGCTAGCACCACTTATGGTCACTAGTCGCGACCTCATCATCATCTTGTCGCGACCTAACATCTTTGTGTACACTAGTCGCGACTACAACATCTTCTCATCGCGACCATATCACTTTTCAGTCGCGACCTCAGTACATTTTAGTCGCAACCAAACTCATTTACTTATTAGTCGCGACACCACACATATTTCCGTCGCGACCAATCCTCTCTACCAATGTGAGTCGCGACCAAGACACTTCCTCGTCGCGACCAAAAGTCACTTTACATCTTTCCCATGGACAACTCTACTTCTCTCATAAGTAGTGTCCATTTCTTTCATATCTTTCCACACATAATCTTAGTATAAACCTGGGGTCTATCTTATCTCACTTTTTTCTTATCCTTCATCTTAAGTTCTAGAAATTATCTTTCAATAACTCATCCCTTAACTCTTCGGGAGTCCTCATTAATTGAAAGGCTCGACAACCTGCCCATATCAGGTTATCTTACACAGGAGCCAGCCCATATCAAGCTACCTGCAGAATTCCTAGGCTTAAAACTTAGGACATTCTTACATTCCTCATTTTAAACCTAGGTGAACTGTCCCAATTCTGTAGGTTAAAGACTTAACTCATCTTTACATCCTGAAGGACTTAGCTCATCCCTCGGATCCTACAAAATACAGGTAAATAATCCGCCCATATCAGATTACCACCATAGGACTACGGGTTTAGCAGCCTGCCCATATCATACTACCTCATAGCTCAACTAGACCCAAAAATTAGGATGTTACAGTTTCTGCATTGCATGTGTAAAAGAACTGAACCATTAGTGCCTTTTGAACCTGAAATTAAGAGAAGACTTAGGAAACTAAGGAGAGAATTTAGGGAATTTAGAGAAGAAGCAGCAAAATCTAGTTCCTCCTCTAGTATTCTAGAGTCTGAAACTAAACTAAATATGGCTGATCATAATGGGCATAATGGGTATGGAGAGAATGAAATGAATGTAGAAGATAATAGAAGTGTTAGGGAAATAAATCATTCGTATGTGAATTATGATCCTAATGGTTTCTATACTGAAGAGGCTAATTTTGAAATTAAAGGAGCTTTGATTGCAGCCTTACCTAAATTTCATGGTTTTGCAGGAGAATGTCCACACAGGCACTTACAAACCATGCACATGATCTGTTCTTCAATGAAGCCTCCAATGGCCACTTTGGATGATGTCTTGAGGAGGTGTTTCCATTTCACTTTGGAAGGGAAGGCTAAGGAGTGGCTGTACAATTTGCCAACCCATTTTTCAACTCTGACATGGGATCAGCTGAAGTCTACTTATCTTGAGCAGTTTTTCCCAGCCTCTAAGACTACTCGGATGAAAAAAGAGATCACTAATGTTATGTAACAGGATGGAGAGTCTTTGCATGAGTATTGGACAAGATTTATTAACCTTTTGGCTCGATGTCCCCACCACAACATCACTAAGGCTGATTTAGTAGACATCTTCTTTGATGGTCTACTACCTCATAATAAAGTGTCCTTGAATGCTGCTACGAATGGTTCATTGAGAGATAAGATGTAATATCCTTAATTTTCTGTACTGGTTCCTATGTACAGATTAAACGAAATATATGAGCTCTGTTTCAGGAAAAACATGTGGACCTGTATGTAAAGAAAAGGATTAAATTGCAAAAAGATATAAACTGTTAAAGTTGGGACCAGAATGCTGGATTCAGGAGAAAGTCATTGGATGAATAGTAAGATTGAAACGTTGACCCACGTTAAATTTGTCAAGGATTGGTCAACCAATGATTTTTCCCTGAAATATATTTGAGTTATCTTCATGTAGCAATTTGAACCACTTCATTTCGATTTTTCTAGAATTAGTTATGAATTTTTAAAAATCAGGTCACTCATCTGGAATTTGCCACAGTGAACAGTACTCGATATGAATAAAATTCCAGATTAAGTGTTTAGACTTCAATGACCCTGAAAGTGGTTTAAGTGCTACTGAATGGTCCCTAAGATGTATAAAAATAAGGATGTGATATTTTGCTCTGAAGAGGAAAGTTCCTCGGTAGGATCAAACTTCCCGAGTGATGATCAGGAGGTGATGGTGATAGAAGGCCCTATTCCTGCCATTCCTATAAGTGTGGTACCCTTGAATATAACAGACAGTTCAGGATCCAGCCAAGTACGTGATCAGAGTAATGCACCAGGTCCCAGTAGGCCCGAAGTGACTCTAGTAGAAATGTATTTGGGAGGGTTAATCGTAAGAATGATCCCAGGGAGGAACCTGAGTAGAGAGCAACTTGAGAGCTCGGTAGCATTAGCCCGACAACTATACGAGTTAAGGCAGACCCTGTTCGAAAACATAGATCAAGATTATTCGGTCTACCAGAAGTTTATCACAAGGGTGAAAGCCATATATCAAGCCTGGGATCCAAATGTGTTAACCATGGGGCTTTGGCTAGAAATTATGAATGATGTATTGCCGAAGACTCCTACCTGGAGATCGGAGTTGGACCAGTACATTGATAGAGAATCATATTGTACCATATCCGACTGGATCTACCTAGTAGGAGAATATATTAGAATGAAGTTTAAGAAAAATTAGAGTAATATTTCTAATGTATAAAGGACTAGAATGGTACTGTGATAGGTACATATACTCTGTATGTATATTATGTTTGAAATAAAATGAAAAGGAATTATGTTATTTATCGTATTCCCTTCTGTTTTTAAGTATAACAAAATGGTACGAACGAGGAGAACTTTTCCAGCTGAGGAACCCCGAGAGGCTGGAAACCTTAATCAAATGATTCTAGAACGACTATAATAGCAACAAAAGATGATAGAAGAAATGAGAGCTGCTCAAGCACGAAATGAACAAGAAAGAGATGCTGCCATAGCCGCGGTAGTAGCAGCAGCTGTAAATAATTTAAGACCGCCAGAGCCTTCAGGAGCAACTAGTAGAGAACCTGAAGAAGTACCACAGCAAGCGGAACAGCCCCAGAGAAGGGTTGAATCAAGGGAGGAGACAGTTGGCATCCAACAATGGATGGTGCGATTTTGCAAACACAATCCTCCCATATTCGAAGGGACATTTGAAGTACATGTAGCAGAAAATTGGGTCAGCAGATTAGAGAAGATCTTTAAGGTCCTCGACTGCCCCACTGAAACCAAGGCCCAAATGGCCATCTATCAATTGTAAAAGGATGCCGATAGATGGTGGAAGAATACAGAGTTACTTCTCCAAGCAAGAGACATTCCAGTTACCTGGGAAGTATTTCTTGAGCAATTTTATGAGAAATATTTCCCTCAATCTGTCAGAGATGAAAGGGAGGCTGAATTCCTTGTGCTAAGGCAAGGAGAAAAAGAAGATTTTGATGAATATTTGGCCAAGTTCATCCGGCTATCTCAATATTCAACTTACCTACGCCAAGTGGATGACGAACGCTGGATGACAGAAAGAATGATCCGAGGGCTGAATTCTATGTTAAAGGAGAAGTTAACTCCCCAATAATACAGCCAGTTCAATAAGGCTGTGGAAGCATGTCGAATCGTTGAGAACAGCATGAACCATAGAATGCTGTCCAGATCTGGGAGTAAAGATCAAGTGACTCCTGATAAGGCCGGACGGAATCAAGAAGCGGCCAGTGGGAGTGGCTATAAGAAAAGAAAGCGCCCGTGGTAGACCAAGAGGCCTAATAGGGGAAATTTCCGCGGAAGATCCAGTAACAGGGATCCAAAGGCCCCAGTATGTGAAAAGTGTGGAAAGAATCATGGTGATAGACCATGCTTGATGGGCCAGAATGTATGCTACACCTGCGGAAAGCCCGGACATTTTTCCAGGGAATGTCCTCAAGTTATAACTGATCCAAGGCCAAGGACGGCAGGACGAGTGTTTGCACTCACTAGAGAGGACGCTCAGCGATCATCTGAGATGATCCAAGGTACAATCTATCTCAATAATCATGCTGTGACTGCCCTATTTGATTCGGGTGCAAGTCATTCCTTTATATCTTATAAATGTGCTAAATGCCTAGGCCTTCTGATCAGCAAGTTATGTTATGATATACAGGTGAAAATCCCCACCAACGCTAGGGTGATCACATCTGATGCCTGTCTAAATAGTGTGGTGCATTATGAGCACTGCAGTACCACCCTGGACCTGATCTGTATGCCTTTCCAGGAGATTGAGGTCATACTCGGTTTAAATTGGTTATCCTCCAATAATGTGATGTTGGACTGCAGAAACAAGACCCTAGTTCTTGGTCCAAAGATCACTGATCGGAGCTTAGAAGTACAACTGAACTTCGTGACAGAGGCTCAGGCAGAAAAATGTCTACGGAAAGGATGTCAGGGATATGTGGTATTCTTTTCTGTTCAAACAGAAGTGGAGGAAGGCATCGAGGAGGTTCCTGTAGTCAATGAATTTCCTGAAGTCTTTCCAAAGGAGATTCAGGGATTGCCTTCGGAGCGTGAAGTGGAGTTTGCGATCGACATTATACCTGGAGCTGGACCAGTATCAAAAGCCCCATACAGGATGGCTCCCAACGAAATGATGGAACTAAAGAAGCAAATTGAGGAGCTATTGGAGAAGGGTTTTATACGACCCAGTGTATCGCCATGGGGTGCTCCAGTACTGTTTGTCAAGAAGAAAGATGGTAGCTTAAGGCTGTGCATTGACTACAGGGAATTAAATAAGCTTACAGTTAAGAACAAGTATCCTCTTCCCAGAATTGATGACCTGCTAGATCAATTGGCAGGAGCGACCTTATTCTCCAAGATTGACTTGAGATCTGGCTACCATCAACTAAGGGTCAAGCCAGATGATATTCCAAAGACGGCGTTCAGAACGCGCTACGGACATTTTGAATTTTTGGTGATGCCTTTTGGACTAACCAATGCACCTGCTATTTTCATGGACTATATGAACCGGATTTTCAGGTCTTATCTAGATCAGTTCGTTGTGGTCTTTATTGATGATATTCTGGTGTACTCCAAATCTTCAGAGGAGCATGAAAGGCATTTGAGGATTGTTCTTGGTACCCTTAAAGAGAAGAAGCTCTATGCTAAGCTGAGTAAGTGCGAGTTTTGGCTTTCAGAAGTCAAATTTCTCGGTCATGTCATATCCCGAGACGGGGTAGCTGTGGATCCTAGCAAAGTTGAAGCAGTTTTGAGCTGGGAGCAGCCCAGGACAGTGACAGAGATTAGAAGTTTTCTCGGCCTAGCAGGGTACTACAGAAGATTTATTCAAGACTTTTCTCGAATTGCCTTACCACTTACCAAGCTGACCAGAAAGAATCAGCAGTTTAAGTGGGATGAGAAGTGCTAGGCTAGCTTCCAGCAGTTGAATCAGAGATTAACGACTACTCCCGTGCTGATTATTCCAGACCCAACTCAGACTTATGTAGTCTACACTGATGCTAGCAAGCAGGGGCTGGGATGTGTGCTTATGCAGCAAGGTCGAGTAGTAGCCTACGCCTCTCGGCAGTTAAAGCCACATGAAGAGAATTATCCCACTCATGATCTGGAGCTTGCGACGGTGGTCTATGCCCTGAAGATATGGAGGCACTATTTATACGGAGCAACGATAGAGTTGTTTTGCGACCACAAAAACCTGAAGTATCTGCAGGATCAGAAAGAGCTGAACAAGAGGCTACATGGGAAACAGAAGAAAAGATGAAAGAGAAGTATCCAGAATTGTTTCTATAGGATAGGTGTAATGTAAATTTCGGGGACGAAATTTATTTTAAGGGGGAGAGAAATGTAATATCCTTAATTTTCTGTACTGGTTCCTAGGTACAGATTAAACAGAATATATGAGCTCTGTTTCAGGAAAAACATGTGGACCTGTATGTAAAGAAAAGGATTAAATTGCAAAAAGATATAAACTGTTAAAGTTGGGACCAGAATGCTGGATTCAGGAGAAAGTCATTGGATGAACAGTAAGATTGAAACATTGACCCACGTTAAATTTGTCAAGGATTGGTCAACCAATGATTTTTCCCTGAAATATATTTGAGTTATCTTCATGTAGCAATTTGAACCACTTCATTTCGATTTTTCTAGAATTAGTTATGAATTTTTAAAAATCAGGTCACTCATCTGGAATTTGCCACAGTGAACAGTACTCGATATGAATAAAATTCCAGATTAAGTGTTTAGACTTCAATGACCCTGAAAGTGGTTTAAGTGCTACTGAATGGTCCCTAATATGTATAAAAATAAGGATGTGATATAAGACCCCACAAGCAAGTTGGGATTTGTTCCAGAAAATGGCTAATGAGGACCATCAAACTGGAGATCCAAGAAGATTACCATCCGCATCTTCAGGGAGTTCGAATGCAATCTTAGCTGAGATAGCAACCTTGGGAAATTGAATGGAAAAGAGGATGGGTTTGATTTAAAAGGAGCTTCACTCCATAAAACAAGTGCATACAGTAGATACCTCACAAGCCCTAGTTACAGGATATGAATCATGTGGTTCAATGATGCATGCTATAAGTACATGTGATAGACAGTATGAGGAAGTGGCAGCTATGTATCAAGGGAGAGAGAATAACTTCCAGAAGAGAGATCCATACCCTAACACATATAATCCTGGCTGGAGAGACCACCCAAATTTTAGGTGGGGGAGTGCGGAAAATAGATCTAATCAATTTCAAGGAGGTGGTGCTTCCTCAAGCAACTACCAAGGTAATGCAAGGTCTATGGTCCCCACACAACCTAATGCTTTAGTTGTAGGGAATTGGAAGACACGCAGCTGAAATTAACTTTAAAAATTTTTCCATTCCCAGCCAGGATCTACCGAATGTGTTTAAGTCAAGGAGAAAGAAGTGTTACCTTCGGTTTCAAGCTTTGGTCGCGACCTCAGTGTCCACTACTCGCGACTCCTCGCCTCTGGAACTTTCAGTCGCGACCTCCTCAGCTTCTAGTCGCGACCTGTCGCCTTTGGAGTTTCTAGTCGCGACCTACTCTTCTTCTAGTCGCGACCTGACGTCTCTGAAGTTTGTAGTCGCGAGCTCGTCAGCTTCAAGTCACGACCTGCCTCTTCTTTTTAGATTTCTGACGTTCAGATGCCCGTATGGTCGCGACCTCAGTGTGTTCTGGTCGTGACCTATCTTCGTGTATGGTTCGATTACAAGAAGTCGACAGCTCAGATCGGCTTCCTCTACCGGTATCCACACGAACAACGTTCCAATCGCGAACGACGTGCTAGCGCCTCTTGTCCTTCTAGGGCTTTCTAGAGATTCCGTCCTCACCGTCTTTATTTCGGCAGTTTCTTGTCTGTAAACCTTTTGCACTCTCCCTGCCCCCTTTTCTCACGTCTGAATGTGTGTGTAGAGATGTGTTGTGTGTAGAACCCTAGCTCCTAATGTCAAATATATAGGAAGCTATCGGGCTTCTAATAGGGCCGGGCTTCAGAATTAATCTTATATTAATTCTGAATTAATACAATATCATATATTGTATAATTTAATAAGAAACTAATTAAATAAATATGGTTTATATTAAATCCGTCCCACAGAGTTAATTCACCTATTTATTTAATTTAAAATAAAGATAAGACAGAATTATATTTGATTTATTCTCATAAATTAAATTTGAGATATCTTATCAATTTGAATTTCAAATTCAAATAGATCATATCCATTTAAATTCAAATTCAAAAGTGATAGAGATTTAATTTATCCTTATAAATTAAATCTTACAAATATCTCTTATATTATATATATAATATATATATACAAATTTATATATATATATATATATAAAATATATATCCACCCTAGATTATTCATTGAATCTAGACATCTCTTAGATTCAATGAATCTGGACATCATAGCTCGTATTGGGCTGTTTTGTGTGCGACCCTGTAGGCCCATATGAAGTTGGCAGTGAGCTAGTTACTATACTGACCCATAAGTCGTAAGCTGTAACATCCCAATTTTTGGGATAGTTCACCTAGGTTCAAAATGAGGAATGTAAGGAATATCCTAAGTCTTAAGCCTAGGAATTCTGCAGGTAGCTTGATATGGGCTGGCTCCTGTGTAAGATAACCTGATATGGGCGGGTTGTTGAGTCTTTCAATTAACGAGGACTCCTGAAGAGTTTAAGGGATGAGTTATTGAAAGAGAATTTCTAGACCTTAAGATGAGGGATGAGAAGATGAGCATCGAGGCCAGAAAGAGAATGTAGGGGCAAAATCGTAATTATGGGAAAGATCGGGCTGGTAGCCGATGAGTACTATATTTTGCCAGAAAATAGAGAAAATTATGCTGATCATTTCACTGAACTGTGAAATGTGCATATGAGGTCTCTATGTGTATGAAAGAATTAGAAATATGACCAGGGGTAAAATGGTCATTTTGGAAAAGTGTGCGCGTGAGTGCTTTTTCAGGCCAAAACAGCCCGGTCCGGATAAAATATCTGAAAATACCGGGAGATAGAGAAAAGGATTCCGGGTTGAATGAGGAGTCACGGAATTTTGATTTGAGGTCCCGATTTTTCTGTAAAAATTCTGGAAGATGGGAATTTACAGTTATAATCGGTAAAGGAAAAGCAGTCCCGATAGGGATGATCGGACTATGGCCAGGGGGCGTACAGTGTTTTCTAAGGCCCATAGTGACACCAGGGAAGGCCCAGGCCCATAATATCAGTCCAGTGGTAAAAGGGGCCGGTGTCTGGGAAAAAGGTGCAAAATGACGAAAATGCCCCTATGTTATAGCACAGCTGAAGAATGAGTAAAGGGTATTTTGGTCATTTGTCTAAGGTTAGACAGTCCAGGGAAGTTATCTGGATAGTTGACCAGGGTCAGAGAGTACTCTGGTAAGATGGGAAAAGACAATAATGCCCCTAGACCTAGTAAAGTAAAGAAAGAGAGACTAAGGGCATTTTGGTAATTTGTCAAGGGGTGTTTCTTGGGAATCGTGCCATCAGAGTACTTGGGCTGGATCAGAGACCCAAGATGATATTCCCAGGCCCAAAAACGCAGGCCCAGTGATTCAGGGGGAAAAGTTACATTAAAATAATAATTTAATGACTTTTCAGTAAACTAAAGTTACTCGGTTGGCACGATAACCGAGAAGGTGATCGGATAAAGTCTGGGACTTATCTGGATAGCATTGGAAGGCGTGAAAGGTCCCTTCCATATGCCACATGGCGTCATCTTAGAGGCAGAAGAAAAGTTAAGGACACGTGGCACGATCTCAGCCGCTGATTCCAGTGCAAGACTCTGGAACTATCTGGAAAGGCTGAGTCAGCTGATGAGGTGTCCTGGGTTTTAGACATGTGAGAAATGTGCTGCTGAGGTGTCCGCTGAGGTGTCCACTGAGGTGTCCTGGATGATGCAGTAAAAAGGAATAAAAGAAAATAGGAAATTCCAGGAAAAACTAGGACCACATGTTCAGATGGCTTCAAAATTACAGAAATGCCATCCATCAAAGCTATAAATACCCCCTTCCCCTCTCATTTTATGCATCCCACGGTTTTGGCAAGAGAAAGAGAGAGAAAGAAGAGAGAGAAGGAGAAAGAAAGAAGAAAGGAAGTTCTGGCGGAGCTGGAAGCAGTATAGAGATAGTAGAGTTCTGCTAAGCTTTTGAGGTAGTAACTAATCCTAGCTTTTATGTAATGGCTTTGTGATTGGATGTGCTATTGTTTGGTTGGATTGTTGTCTTATATGTTATGCTTGAAGCTCTACTGCAATGCTATGATCATATGTTATTGAGTATGGAAGCACGCGGCATCCTTATCTGTACACAATCACAAGCAAGCACTGTCACTCTGCATTACATATACTGTTATGATTGTTGCTACTGAGATTCCCCCGAATCTCATCCCCCTTGTATAACCATTTCAGGGAGGTTATGTCAAGGTAGATCTTGAGAATTTTGAGAGACGCCGTTATGCTGCTAAAATTTCGGCGGAGATAGCAGTAGTGGAGGAAGGATATGATGCGTATTGTGTACGTAGGTACTGTCTAAGGAGGCTGGTAGTGAGTGGACCTAGCCGGTTCATCCAGTCTTTCCTGGGTACTTACGTAGAATGGTAGTTCTAATGAGAGAATTACCGAATCAGTACAGCTAGTATAGCTTCCGCAGGTGTGCTCTGAGGAGTCTAAGGCAGGATGTTTCATAAGCGGTCTCTAGCAAGGCATTACGACTACCCAAAACATATGAGGATCGATAAATGATGTAACCTTTCATACAACCATATCACGTCCTTTTTGTCACACGATATTTAGGTCAAGGATGAGGCATGGAGAACGTCATCCTCCTGTTCCTGACCGTTACTTTCTCGATCCCTGAGTAGTCTGAATATAGAAATGGATCTACCCTTCCATTCCAGTATGGCCATACATTTCTCAGACTCACTCATCGAGGGGCCCAGTAATATCTCTCTACGAATGTGAGGGACAAATTCCATCTTGACCATTCACATTCCTCAGCATGAAAAACCACTAAGCCCGAACATAGCCTTTATGATCACTCGTTCAAAAGTGACTTTTGACTAGGTCAAAGCTGAGCGTTTGTCATGTAGGAATCTATGATGATCTCAGGTCAAAGGGCATAGTGACATGGCTTGTACATGAGAGAAGCTTATGACTTGACCCATGCAGCTCTCTCATAGTGGGTCGGTCCCACACCCTGTACTCTTACATGTGCTTATGACTTTGATTTATATCTCTATATATCTTCAAAGTCATACTGGTCTTATTTCATCTTTGCTCCCGCATAGATGACCGACCAGGGACATTTAGGATAAGATCACGAGTTATCCAAGGATTGTCATCATAGTAAACATGCAAATAATATGATAACATAATTAAGAAATTCATAAATCAACAATGTTCCTAAGATAATGATTGGCCCCTAGGGCACAATCTCCAACATCCTCCCACTTGCACTAGGTACAATCATTAATTTTCCTAATTCCCATTGACCTAACATGACATTCATGTTTTGCTTGCACAAGCGGCTTTGTTAGAGGATCAGCAACATTGTCTTGCCCTGCTACCTTGCATATTTTGATATCACCTCTATCATTGATTTCTCTGATGAGATGAAATCGCCTGAGTATATGTTTGGTCCTTTGATGTGACCTAGGCTCTTTGGCCTGTGCAATGGCACCACTATTGTCACAGAACAAAGTTATTGGATCTGAGATGATAGGTATCACCCCTAGTTCAATAATGAACTTCCTGATCCAAATGGCCTCCTTAGCTGCATCAGATGCTGCTATATACTCAGCTTCCGTTGCAGAATCTGCTACAGTGCTCTGCTTAGAGCTCTTCCAGCTTACTGCTCCATTGTTCAAGAGGAATATGTATCCAGATTGCGATTTCTGGTCGTCCTGGTCAGTTTGGAAACTTGCATCTGTGTAACCAGTTATACAGAGCTCGTCATCCAATCCACCATAGACCAAGAATAAGTCCTTAGTCCTTCTCAAGTACTTAAGGATATTCTTGACAGCAGTCCATGTAACATATGAAATACAATTGGCCAAGGTAATCATAGAAACAGAGCTTCAATCATATACACATATGCACACAATTCAACAAAGTCATAGCACAATCAAGCATAACATTCAATACATACAAGTTTAGGGTAAGTTTACTACCTTATTGCTTTACTTCTTTCCACTTTAACTTTGCTTCTTCCTTCTTACTTTTCCTTGCTATGTGGCTGCCCTCTTTTGAGCACACCAAGCAATTCCTAACATCACATTACCATCCAACCATTACAATCTAACTTCTCTTGAACACTAAGCTTACTTTAAGTAACATAACTTCCTTTAATCTTTACCAATTGACTTGGCCTTTGAATCAATTGATGTCTTGACCTTACCCTACACAATTTGGCCTTTTAAATCCATTTATGAACTCAAAACAACCAAATTCCAGCAACTATGCACTGTTCCGGACAGATTTGAAAAACATGCATAATTCTTTCAAAAATTCTCATTTTGATTCCAATGCTTCCCATACTTGTTCCTCCACTTTTCCCCCACACAAAATCTCATTTTAAGACCATTGGAAGCATCAAAATCATGAAATTCAAATCACTGTTCATGCGAGTGAACAGTAACCGTGAGGAATTTTCAACATTATAACCTTTAATTCCAATGGTTTCCAAGGTTCAAAACCTTTCCAATCCTACACAAAATCATCATATAAACTCAATGGAAGCATTAAATCATTGAAATTCCATTTCCTTCTATCACGAACAGTGCATGAACAGTGCAACCCGAAATGGTAAAGTCAAGAACATCAACTTACTTCACAACCAAGCATGTAACTAACTTGTTTAAGCTTGTCTAAACTATCTATGACATAAAACTCATGTTCCTCTCACATATACACAAAAATTCCAGCAGCATTTCCCCAAGATTTAAGCCTCAAAAATCACTTAAACTCAAGCACAAACCATAAGAACAAAAGGTAGAAGTAAGGAGACAACTTACCTTATTTGCTCCTTCAAGACCATTACTTCTTCCACTTTCTTTCTCTAGAACTCACTTATCTTTCTAAAGGAGCTCTTGGGTGTGAAGAATGAATGGAAAAGGGGGTATTTATAGCAAAAGTCATGTGCCATTTGAAGGCCAAGATCACTTTGGAAACTATTTGATCTAATGGTTAAAGGTTTGATCTTGGAATGTCTTTTCACTTTTCACTCAAGACCTTACCACCATGACATCACTATCATGGCCTTCCTTGGTACACCTAACCCTTCCTCTTTTTGGGTGCCATTCTTGTGTCCTTGTGGGTCCCACCATGTGCAACACCTAATTCTTACTTTATTCTCTTTTTCTTTCTTTTCAAAAATCCATAAATTATTTATTATTTGGACTTGGGCTCCAAGATAACTTTTGGGCCTTATTGGGATGGCCTAGGACGAAATGTTGGGCCTCTTTTAGGTCCAATAGCTAACTGGCCCAAATCCCAATGTACTTTCCTCATACCGATATCCGTAAATTATCCTGATCTTAGAATAAATGCTAAACACCTCCTTTAATAGTTCTAACATTTTTAGAAATTCATTCTAATATAAAATGAATTCTCTACAAAGTTTCATAATTTTCTGAGACCCATAAGTCCTGTTAAAAATTACATATATTTCCTTTAACCCTTTATCGGTGTCCTTTTTCACCGTAAATTTCATAATTAATTCTACAAGACTCCTTTTTGACTTCTGTCAACTCCATAAATTCTCATATTAATTATAATAATTTACTATCAAATTTCCTCTTATATCCATCCATTGTGTGAAATGACCAAAATGCCCTCCATTTACTTCTAGTTTCTTAAGGCATCACAGTGGCATTTTCGTAATTTTGCACTTTGGCTCTTAGACTTTCTTCCTCTTCCAATTAATCATTTTCTTTACATAAATATGGCCACATCTTTTCCTAAACATCTCATATATTTTATTCAATCTGTACATACAACTTAGTACAGAAATTAGGGATGTTACATCAGTCAACTCTTTTTATGCACTACATGCACAGGTGATACCCATTGACTATCTGAAATAGCATATATGATTCCTACTTTTAACAACTTACTAATCTCCTTCTTAAGCACATCAGAGATCAATAGGTTTAATCTCCTTTGGGGTTGTTTAATTGGCTTGGAATCTTCATTCACCAAAATCCTATGAGTGTAAACAGTGGCATCGATCCCTTTTATGTCAATTAATTATCAACCCAAAGCCTCTCTATTCTTCCTAAGCACACTCAATAACCTAGACTCTTCACTAACAGTTAAAGCACTAGAAATTATAACTGGCAATTTTGATTCTGGCTCAAGATAAGCATACTTTAGGTTAGAAGGGAAATCTTTCAACTCTAAATCTGGGGGTTGGATAATAGAAGGAATAAGATGGGAGCAATCATTCAAATTAGAAGTACTCCCTGTTATAGATTCTTAGAGATTTCTCATATTTAGCTCATTAGGACGTTCTGTTTAGCATTTGGTCTCTTTAGGAGTTGCACCAAGCTTAAGTTGGTCTACAGCTACAACATAGTTGAGATCACGCTCTCTCATACCTGTATCATTGGTAAAGATCAAATCATTCAAGAATCTTAAAGTATGTGAGGTAATTTTAGACTGAGTGAGGATAAGTAGAGTTAGAATGTATTGGCCCTTTAACCAAAGTAGCGGAGTGTGGAACTGAAGGCACTGGGACTCCACTGGTTGCGTCTGCCATTTTTGGTCTGGACCTGTCAGGCTTATCTCAACTTCTGGTCGCGACTCAAATTCATAATGGATGTCTCTAGAACAGTTGCTCGCGACCTCTTCATCTTCACGTTGTGACAAGCTGTCCCTAGAGTATTCAGTCGCGACCAATACGTCTTCTTGTCGCGACCCAGTTTCATAGAGAGGTTCCCCCTCAGCAGACATATATTTAGTTGCAACCTCTTCATCTTCACGTCACAACTTGAAGTCTCTGGAGTATTCTGTCGCGACCAATAGGTCCTCTAGTCACACTTGGGGTCACAGAAGTTCGATCCTTCTTCATTTATTCCACTTCTAACTTCCATAGTATCTTGTGATCCTGCAAAATTACTCACAAACTCTTTTCCCAAAGCATTATTACTAGCAAATGATGAAATCGAATCGACATTTGATAAAAATATGAAATCTAGAGAGGGTAAAAGCATGCTATTTACATCTAAATAGTTAAAACACGATGCATCACCTTCACAAGAGTAAGAGAAAGAGTAAACAGAAGAAAGAGATTCAAAATAATCATCACACGTACTCAACGATAAATTTGAATCCTCATGCTCCTGAGATGCTTGATGGGAATTTTAGGAATCATACAACATATAATCATACCCATCATGCAAACTCAATTCATGCTCATCCTTAGTCTCTTCCATAACATAATCAATGGCATTCAACCCAGCAAAAGCAGAATTATCAAAAGGATATTTTATAGCTTCATTCATGTTGAAAGTTACCAAATGTTCTCCAAGTTCCATTGTGATGGAACTATATTTCATACTAATAATTGTCTTGGAGGTTTGAAGAAAAGGTCTGCTTAGGATCAAAGTGCTCTTACTCACTAGCTCACTGGATATGTCCAGAACATAAAAATCAGCTGGGAACACTAAGTCCTTAACCTGTACAAGAATATCCTCAAGAATTCCCTTGGGATACCTAATCGACCTATCAGCTAACTGGAGCACTACACTTGTGTCTCTAAGATTCTTAATACCTAAGGCTAAGTATACCGACCAAGGCATCATATTAATGGCAGCCCCTGGATCTAGTAATGCTCCCTGGATATAAAACTTTCCTATGGTGCATGGGATGGTGTAGGATCCTGGATCTTGGCACTTAACCGGTAATTCAGCCTTGAAAAATGATGACACATTAGCACTCACTTGAATTCTCTCAAGGGGCCTAAACTTTTTCTTATCATCACACAATTCCTTTAAAAATTTAGCATACTTAGGATTTCTCTTGAGGAATTCAACCATAGGGATATTTATTTCTAACTTATTGAAGAGGTTATAAGCATCTTTTGCAAAGTCCGGGTTAATCTTTTTCTCTCTAGCAAAATAATATTTAGGAAAAGGGAGATCTTTTATACTTTCCTCCTTACCTGTATGCTTAGAGGCTCCTTGCTTGCTAGACTATGCCTTCTCCTCAGTTTACTTTCCTTTGTATGCTGGACTTTGCACGGTCACTACCTCTTCTTGCTTCTCTCGTAGTTCCTCTTGTACTTGTGATTTCTCTTCTTGTGTTGCCTTCTTAATCATGAACTGTTATTCTTTAAGACTTTCTAATTTCCCAATATTCATCTGTGAAGATGATGAATTTTTAGCTTCAAAATTTTCCACATCCTCTTTTGGTACATCATCTTCCTTAAAATGCACTTGTCTTCCACTTCTGAGTGATATGGCATTCAGGCCCTTCGGATTCATGATAGTGTTTGAAGGTATACTTCCACTGCTCTTTGTTTGGATGTCACTCACTATATTGGAAACTTGAGTTAAATGGCTGGTAATATCTACCTTCTTGGAACTTAACTCCTCAAGTTTCCTGTTCACTTCTACATTATTCTTCTGCATACTTTGAAGAATTGAAGCTGTGGAGGTGAATTGCCCATCATTCTCTTTGATCTTGTTATCTATATTGGTCATTCTCCCATCCATATTGTTCATTTGTGCTGCCATACTCTTCAATAATTAAGAAGTCTCATCTGGTTTTAAAGCCACTAAAGTGTTACGTTGAGTTAAAAATATAGACCTTGCATTACCTTAGTAGTTGCTTGAGGAAGCACCACCTCCTTGGAATTGGTTTGTCCTATTTTTCCCACTCCCCCACCTAAAATTTGGGTGGTCTCTCTAACCAGGATTATATGTGTTAGAGTATGGGTCTCTCTTCTGGTATGAGGGGCCTTGCCCTTGATACATTGCTGCTACTTCTTCATACTGTTTATCTCATGTACTTGTAGCATGTATCATTAAACCGCATGACTCACATCCTGTAACTGGTGCTTGTGAGGTTCCCACTGCATGAACTTACTTCGTAGATTGCAGCTATCTTTCAATTAAATTCATCCTCTTTTCCATTCTATTTCCTAGAGCTGCTATTTCTGCTAAGATCTCATTTGAATTGCCTGAAGATGATGTGGGCATTCTCCTTGGATCTTCAGTCAGATGGTCTTCATTAGCCATTTTTTGGAATAACTCCTAACTCGCTTGTGGGGTTTTATCTCTCAAAGACCCATTTTTGCTGTATTCAAGGACACCTTGTTGTGAGGAAGTAGACCATCAAACAAAATGTCTGCTAAATCAGCCTTCTTGATGTTATGATGGGGACATCGATCCAACAAATTAATAAATCTGGTCTAATATTCATGTAATGACTCCCCATTCTACTGTAAAATGTTTGTGATCTCCTTCTTCATCCTAGTAGTCTTTGAGGCTGGGAAAAACTGCTCTAGATATGTTGATTTCAGCTGATCCCATGTAAGAGTTGAGAAATAGGTTGGCATATTGTATAACCATTCCTTAGCCTTCCTTTTCATAGTGAAATGGAAACACCTCCTTAACACGTCATCCAATGTAGTCATTAGAGGCTTCATTGAAGAGCAAATCATATGCATGGTTTGTAAGTAGCGATGTGGGCATTCTTATGTAAAACCATGAAATTTAGGTAAGGCTGCAATCAAGGCTCCTTTAATTTCAAAATTAGCTTCTTCAATATAGAAACCATAAGGATTATAGTTCACATGCGAATGGTTTATTTCCCTCACTCTTCTATTATCTTTGACATTTATTGATATTTCATTTTCTCCTTGTCTGTTAGACCCATTATGCCTATTATGATTCATCTCAGCCATGTTAGATTCTGATGACCTTGCCTCTTCTCTAAGTTCTTTCCTTAGTTTCCTAAGTTGTCTCTCAATTTCAGGTTCAAAAGGCACTAAATGTTCAGTTCTTCTTGCATGCAACTCAGAAATAATGAAGAATAGCTAAGCAAGCAATCAAAATTAAATACAGAAGTTTCACAGCAAAAAGTGTCAACCAGTTATGACAAAAGGGTGTTGAGGTCGCTACCTCAAAGCATAGAGAGCAAAAGTTCTTAAAAATTGGTTACAGGTCGTGACTCAAAAGTACTCAGGTCATGACTAAATAACACAGAAAGCAGATTTTCCAAAACTGTCACGACCAGAAGTTGTGAAAGTCGCGACTAAAGCTCACAAAGTGTAATCAGCACCACAGCAAAGCAATTTGGTCTCGAAATAAGTGATGGTTGGTCGCGACTTAATGCAACAGATTATGATTTCATAGAAACTCAAAAAAATGCAGAATGCAATGCAATTAAAAATGACAAAAACTAAAATTAAAAGCAAAAATGACTCAGGTAAATAATGGAATTGACAATCAATCACTAAGGAGCCAAGCCGGCAACAACGCCATTGATGAGCAGGTTAGATTATCGTCTTTCAATCCATCAAAATAATAATGTTTGCACCCCAATAATATAGTACAAGGCACAACCCTATTGTTCTTCTCGTGGAGCTTTTCTATTGGAAACCTAGTCTATTGGTGCCAAATCTATTAAAAACCTGGGTGAAAGCAAAATGGTTTTAGGGTTTGGTTGATTTTTGATGCAATAAGATAAAGGTGCAGTAAAGTAAATATTTTTGTCTTTTTGATTAAGATGCAAATGCGTTGGTTTGTGAAAGAAGTATGTGATGACAGACTCTTGATTATGAAAGCGTATCTATCCTTGCTCTTAATTTGATATGGAGTTTTCGAAATCACTAAGTCTTTAAATAAAACCTCAATCGATCGATTGAGTCCAGAGCATTATTATTCCTTAAACTCTTTTGATCAAAGCTAGTTTAAAAACTCTTAATGCACTGTTAAAATCCACTTAGTGTGTAATTCAAATCAGATGATGAAAATAACCTCGAATGGTCATCGATAGACAAACCCTAGATTTCAAGCAATTGAATTAATTAGCAACGATCGTTGATAACAATTCAACTAACTTAAAATTGAAACTGAAATATTATATTAAAATGACATTGAAAGCATCCAAAGTTAATTACAATTTTTTAATCTAAGAGTAATTAATCGATACTCAATCCCTTGTTCATATAGTGAAAACCCTAGATCTAGAAGCATCAAAACATGAAATAGGTGAAGATTAAAATAGAAAACTCCCCAGTGCAGTCCATGAGCTCAAGACACGAGATCCATCACTAAGAGACTAAGGATTTAGCTTCTCATGACTCCTATTATGCTGTAATCGCTGCTCAAATATGTTGCCAAAGAGAAAAGCAGAAGGTGAGATGACGAGATGAATGATGGAGTTATGTGGAGATAGTGGAGAGAGTATATAGAGAGTTTGATCACTGCTTCTTAGCCTAATCAGGTCAAAACCAGCCTCCCTTATGTCTGTGGCCTCCCTTCCCTTTTAACAGTAGGTTAACCTAATAAAAAATGCGCAGCTTCATGACTGTCTTCTTTGGTCGCGACCAGATCCATGTTGTGCTTGCGACCTGTAAACACAGAGAGGCTTCCCAGGAGAAATTAGGTCGTGACCTGCGGATACTTTGGTCGCGACTGAAATACACAGAAGCTGCTTTCTTGCTTTGATTATCTATCTTGTGATTTTTTTTCTGCTCACATTAGTCCTTGCTCCTCTAAAATACATGCAATTCAAAACCAAAGTTCATTGTAAAGGAATAACATATATGCAGTTTAAAGGAGTTATTTTACCATTTTACCCTTAAAACAGCACATTGCCAAGAACAATCATGTATTACCACAAAAGCACAATTATAGGCATAAAATGAATGGTAAAGTTATTATAAAACCCTAAAAAATGTCATAGAAACCATACACAAATTCTGTCTTATCAGTAATCCTTGAAATCCCAATTCATGCAACCTTTTGGCCTAGGACATAACTGAAGGAAGTATGTTGAATTTTAATGATATAATGCTTCCATTGAATTTATATGATGATTTTGTGTAAGATTGAATAAGATTGAAACCTTAGAGACATTGAAATTGAGAAAGGGAGAATTTGAAACCTTCATTGTTACTGTTCATGCGTATGAACAGTGATTAGAATTTTATGATTTTGATATTTTCAATGGGTTTAAAGTGCAAAATTGGGTAGGATTAAGTAAGATCAAAGTCTTGGAAGCATTGGAATTGAAAAGAGGAAGTTTTGAAAAATTATAGGTGTTGTTACTATTTCTATCTGGACCAAAAGGAAACATTGGAATTTTACAATTCTGAATCCATATTTGGATACGTTGGGCAAAATTGTGTGGGATATAGTCAAGGCACAAATTAATTCGAAGGACAAGGCAATTAACTACAAATAAAGAAAGTTAGGAGTTTATCGGTTTCATAAAATAAAACTAAATTATTAAGTTAGGTTCAAAGCTGAATTGGTATAGATTGTAATAAGTGTATTACTCTACCATGATTAGGCTTTGACATTTGTGAAAGAGGAGACCAAAAGACCAAGAAAGAAAAGGTTAAAGGATAGCTATTCCATGGTAGTAAACTCACCTAACTTGTATGCTTTACTTGCTTGGATGTTTATGTGTTTGATGATTACTTTGATTATGTGAAGTATGTATGGTTGAGTTATGATATGTTTCTTTTCATGCAATGGCTATATGTTATAATTTAAGGAACATGGAAGCATTATAGATATCATTATGCAAGCATGACCATTAAGCATACACATTGTAACATCAAGCTTTGAGATGCATAAACTGTTTAGTTTCCATTTGCTACTGACATTTCCCTAAAAATCACATGCCTTCCATTATACAAACATATCAGCAGGACCATCTTATGGAAGCAAGGAAAGAGAATGAAGAAGTTATGATGCATGGATACTTTGTTGACTTTTTATCAAAGTATGTAATGTGTATTAAGTACTTATTTCAGTTCTTGTCATGTTTTGTTGAGATTTAGGAAAAATAGTTAAGCTTTGAATAAATGTATGATACTTTATAGTATGATAATAGACATGTTGAACTTCATTTTGATACTAAGAATGTCTTATTCCGATATTTGTACATAGAGAAAGAATTTTTCAAAGTTAGGAAAACAAATCTGGAAACTGTGAAACTGACCAAATGAATAGAGATTTCCACTCCAATACTGTATTAATATCTCCATAGTTTGGGCAGATTCATATTTTTTTCTTTAAAGAGGCTTATGTGAGCTTCATATAGCAATTTGAATCACTTTATTTCAATTTTTCTAGAATTAGTTATGAATTTTTGAAGTTGAGTCACTTGTTTGAAATTTTACCACATGAACAGTAACTAATGGTCATAAATTCCAGACTATGCAATTTGACTTCATTGATCATATAATGGGTTTTAGATGCTACTATTTGGTCCCTAAGATGTAAGAAAGGAAAGTGTTACACTTATACTGATTATATATCTTTACTAAAGTATATTTCAAGATCATTTGCTGGCTAAAACAAGAATCAAACAAAGAGATTAACTAAAAAGCCAAAAGTTAGATGCATACGTTAGCAATAACGGTTGTATATGAAGAACCAATTATAAAAGAATAAGCCAAAATGAGGAAGCTGAAGAAGTTGAGAAGATTAAAAAAAACAAGAGATATCAAACATGCACTTTGATCATATTCAATGATTATCCTGTTTCACTCTATTTGTCTTCTTTGGTTCAAAGCATATCATATTCTTGGAAGAGAGAAACTTAGAGAGTTTGAGCTTCAGTGTTTATCTTATCTACTCTACTGAGAGAGTGTTTGTAATTTCTTAAATCTATTCTGAGTTGCTTAAGAGTGTGAGACTCTTGAGTAGATTGTAACCTTACAGTTGTAAGAGGGAGTGAGATAGATTCTAACTAATGATTACCTTAAGGTTTGTAAGGTAAAGTGATAGGGGATTCTCACGTTGATGTACTGAGGTTCCAAAAGCCCGGCTAATCTTGGAAGATAGTGGAACACTCAGAGGAGCTCTGGGGACTGGACGTAGACCAAGTAGATTGGAGTCGAACTAGTATAAATTGACTCTCTGCAATATTTCTTCATCAACTTGTTCCTTTGGTGATATCATTCTTAACTCTACTCTTTACTTTTATTCAAATATTTTTAGAGTTTATAAAAATTTTAAAATCACCCAATTCACCCCCTCTTGGGCGATACAGCCATAATCCACATTTAGTATTAGAGCGGGTCACTTGTTTAAAGGATCTAACGACCTCAAGTGTAAAGATCATGGCTGGTTTTGATTATGAAATACTTTTTGAAGGTTTTGATCTCACCATTCCTTCTGTTTTAGAAAATTCTAAGATTTTGTATTGGAAAGGTCGGATGACCATATTTTTAAAAATTCTTAATTATGATATGAGGGAAATCCTTTTGAATAATTTTGATTTTAAATCAAGAAAAGATTTGAAAGAATATGAAAAGAGATTATTTTCTCTGAATGTTAGAGCAATAAAAATTTTGTACAATGCTTTATCTAGAAATGACTACCAGAAAATCAAATTTTGCTCTAATGTCAGAGACATTTTTAAAACTCTTGACTCTATCTATTCCTCTGACAATTACATTGAAGTTGACAGTGTTGATAGTTCATCTGTAACAAAAGTTGTAAATCTACTATCAATGAACAAATGGAAGATGATGCTGAAGAAGGAAAAATCACAGAACATCTCCATGAAATGATCAACGCTAGAGAATAAGAGGAAAAGAAGAATCAAGAAGAGCTCAATGTTCATGAATTTGATGAATCATTATTTAAAGCTCAAAATGTGAATATGGTAAACAATTTTAATCCCTCTTGTAGATTTAAGAAAAATGATTTTAAAAGTTTTTATGAAATGATTTTTCAACCAATTATTGATTTTGTTTTGAAAAGCAAAGGTATTTTTCATTTTAAATCTGATTATGTTACCAATAAAAAGGAAGCAATTTTGCACAATGATTATATATTGCTTCCACTCGACTAACACAATACCTACAAATATACTTGTAAAATGCATCATCCTATTATTTGCAATTATTATAGAAAATTAGGTCACATTTCTCACATATGCTATATTAGAAGAAATTATAATATGAGAAATTTAGTTTGGGTACCTAAAGGACAATCAAGGTCCAAAACTAATCCTCAAGGACCCAAAGTTAAATGGGTACCAAAATGTCCTTCTAGTGTTTCAAATATTCAGGATTACATTAAGAAAGATAGACATGGTACATGAAGAAAGGGGTATCTAAGAGCTTCTCATGCATTAGTGAAAGACACATCACTTAAGAGAACTCATGGAGAATCTATTGCAGCAACTTCAAAGACAATTTATAGGAAGCAATGGAGAAAAGCCCAAGGAGTGTGTTCTTACTCAAGAATGGACTATCATACCATACCATTCAATTAGTCTAAGGATAACATAACAAGAAGAATCTCTCAAGCGTCAAAGTTCATATCAGTTGAGAAACCATTTATCAGAAGAAATTAAAAGATGCAATGGGTACGTAAAGGCAATCCTTCTTTCACATAAGGTAAATGTACAACCTTAATCCTCTAGCATTATCATGTTCGAGGTTTATACCTGTATCCTTAGGAATGAATATTGCAACTGATTTCCAAAATCTTTTTTATATACTCCTACGAAAACTTAAATGATAAACATTATTCAAAGGAGAAAGAGGCAATTTTCAGTAGTTCAATTCTTTATGCATACATAATTTCAAAGGAAAATATCTCCTTTATACATAAAGATATATTTATCTCACTATGCTCAAATGTTCTAAATTGTTCATATTCTATGAGCATGTGAATTATATTCTGTTTCCTACAAACTAACTAATGATGTATCCAAGCAAAGTTGGATACTAGGAAAGAAAATCAGTTCAATTATTTTGTATGGAATCTTATTAACAGCTTTCATCTCAATATTTGCAACTACAAGGAGAAATAACCTAAATTTTGATAAAGATTAACCAGCGAAGCTTACCTATTAACAAAAATTAATCATCTATATGAAGTTCAAGCTTACCTATTCAAAAAAAGAATTATTTCAGAATATCATAGCCTTATGCTTAAAATGTTGATTCACTGGAATATGTTGGTTATTCCCTAGTCATTTGGACTAAAGGGTAAATATGCTTCATTGTTCAAACACATTCCAAATGAGTGAGAAAAATCCTTGAACCATTTATTTTGCTAATATTCTAGCTGACTTTTGCTTATACAGAAATTCCCAGACAGTTAACATTGTTGTTCAACATGTCATCTTATAAAGATATTTTTCTCTAATAATCTGACCTTCCATATTTTCATGAAATTAATTTTTCAAAGGTCCATATTTTGAAAAAAAATCACATTAAATCTATTTCCAACAGAAAGTTTCATTTTTTTCAAAAGCTTATTTCCTGATATATTCATCCGTGCTCATTGTGAATTCATTAGTTTTGTTGATAAGTTGATATATGATATATGGTCTCACATATAAGTGGAAATTATTTTGTATATAATCATACTAACTATTTTCCAACAAAGAAAGAAATTTGTTTGATATTAGGAGAATGAAGAGAATATCTCAATAGACTACACGTCAGATATATCAAGCTTAAGATCTTATGATCTATCAGAGACAAGGGAGCACTGAAGCTAAAGAGCTCAATTGGCAACAGGTTAAAAGGACCATCATTCACGCTAAAACAATAAGAGAGGAAGGCAAAGAACTCCTTGATCAATTCATCATATTGCCAAAATTGAATTAGCATTTCTAAACCCTCTCTTATATTTGAATATACTTGAGATATTTTGGTGATAATGCTTTCTTGATATATGTGTTTATGTGATTTTGATCTTCTTGTTGGAAATTGTGCCCTAGGGGCCAATCATTGTATCAGGTTATCACATTATTTGCATGTTTACTGTGATGACCATCCTTAGATAACTCATGATCTTATCCTAAATGTCCCTGGTCGGTCATCTATGTGAGAGCAGAGATGAAATAAGACCAGTATGACTTTGAAGATATATAGAGATGTAAATCAAAGTCATAGGCACATGTAAGAGTACAGGGTGCTGGACCGACCCGTCATGAGAGAGCTGCATGGGTCAAGTCATAAGCTTCTCTCATATACAAGCCATGTCACTATGCCCTTTGACCTGAGATCATCATGGATTCCTACATGGCAAACACTCAGCTTTGACCTAGTCAAAAGTCACTTTTGACCGAGTGATCATAAAGGCTATGCTCGGGCTTAGTGGTTTTTCATGCAGAGGAATGTGAATGGTCAAGATGGAATTTATCCCTCACATTCGTAGAGAGATATTACTGGGCCCCTCGATGAGTGAGTCTGAGAAATGTATGGCCATACTGGAATGGAAGGGTAGTTCCATTTCTATATTCAGACTACTTAGGGATCGAGAAAGTAACGGTCAGGAACAGGAGATGACGTTCTCCATGCCTCATCCTTGACCGAAATATCGTGTGACAAAAGGGACGTGATATGGTTGTATGAAAGGTTACATCGTTTAACAATCCTCATATGTTTTGGGTAGTCGTAATGCCTTGCTAGAGTCCGCTTACGACTTGTGGATCAGTATAGTAACTGGGCCACTGCCAACTTCATATGGGCCTACAGGGTCGCACACAAAATAGCCCAATGCGAGCTATGATGTCCAGATTCATTGAATCTAAGAGATGTCTAGATTCAATGAATAATCTAGGGTGGATATATATTTTATATATATATATATAAATTAGTGTATATATATATTATATATAATATAAGAGATATTTGTAAGATTTAATTTATAAGGATAAATTAAATCTTTATCACTTTTGAATTTGAATTTAAATGGATATGATCTATTTGAATTTGAAATTCAAATTGATAAGATATCTCAAATTTGATTTATGAGAATAAATCAAATATAATTCCGTCTTATCTTTATTTTAAATTAAATAAATAGGTGAATTAAATCTGTGGGACGGGATTTAATATAAACCATATTTATTTAATTAGTTTCTTATTAAATTATGCAATATATGATATTGTATTAGTTCAGAATTAATATAAGATTAATTCTGAAGCCCGGCCCTATTAGAAGCCCGATAGCTTCCTATATATTTGACATTAGGAGCTAGGGTTCCATACACAATACATCTCTACACACACATTCAGACGTGAGAAAAGGGGGCAGGGAGAGTGCAAAAGGTTTGCAGATAAGAAACTGCCGAAATAGAGATAGTGAGGACGGAATCTCTAGAAAGCCCTAGAGAGACAAAAGGCTCTAGCACGTCGTTCGCGATTGGAACGTTGTTCGTGTGGATACCGGTAGAGGAAGCCGATCTGAGCTGTCGACTTCTTGCGATCGACCAGACACGAAGCAAGGTCGCGACCTATTGACACTGAGGTCACGACCATACGGGCATCTGAACGTCAGAAATCTGAAAAGAGGAGACATGTCGCGACTTGAAGCTGACGAGGTCGCGACTATAAACTCCAGAGACGTCCGGTCGCGACGTGAAGCAGAGTAGGTCGTGACTAACAACTCCAGAGGCCACAGGTCGCGACTAGAAGCTGAGGAGGTCACGACTGAAAGTTCCAGAGGCGAGGAGTCGCGACTAGAGGACATTGAGGTCGCGACCAAAGCTCGAATACCGAAGGTAACACTTCTTTCTCCTTGACTTAAACACATTCGGTAGATCCTGGCTGTTTATGGAAAAAAATTTTAAAGTTAATTTCCGCTGCGTGTCTTCCAATTCCCTTCACTTCTTTTGATGCTATTGTTCTTAAAAGTTCATGTTTTTCAAAATATCATACGAATTTTTAGAAGTCATGAACTTATCGAAGAAGTTATTGATAAAGGTTCTTAACAAAAAATCTTTGATAAAAATGAGATAAAATATGAAGTGTCGAACTGAATCTTTTTGAAAATCTATTCGATAAAGTCATTTATCAAATATTTATTCAATAAGAATGAATTGTTATGAAAATTTTACGAAGTATTATGTGTTGCTTTTTATCGATAAATTCTTCGATAACAACACTTATCCAGATGTTATTTGATAAAATTTATGAAAAAGTGTTAAAATTTATCAAACAACTTATTGTTAGTTAGGGAACTTATTGGAAAGCTATTCTGTAACACCTTACTTTTGTATGTCTTAGGGACCATTTGGTAGCATTTAAAACTACTTACAAGTCCATTTAAGTTTATTCTCAAAATCTAGAAAATTCCAAATCACGGGTACTGTTCATGTGGTATTTCTAAATTAGGCAATGAATTTAAAAAAAAATCATAATTAATTCTAGAAAAATAGAAATGAAGTGGTTAAAAAGGATACAAGAAGATAACATATTGTATTTTAAGAGAAAAATAAGTCTCAGACTAAATGATCTGCCAATTAGTACAGTTTAATTGTCAAAGATCACTGTTTATTTAGTCAAAAATTATGTAAAACAGTTTCTGGTTCCTAAATTTGAAAAATTTGTTATCTTTGTATTGACGTTGGAATAAGGCATTCTTGGGGTCAAAATGAAGCTTGACATGTTAAATAAATATCGGTACAATTTTATATATTTCTTCCAAGGTTTATTATTTCTAATTACATCTCATATGTTTCTTCCTCCTCACGAGTTACTATTCATAATGACAAGTTTCATAAACTATCTTTACATACATATACACATATATCATGCAACTAATTCCTATCCCTTCTTCATGCCTCTTCATCTTCCTCCTCATGTGAAATACCTGTTGTGGTGGTGACATGGAGGGGTTGAGATTTCAGGGGAAATCTCAGTAGTAAATGGAAACCATATAATGTATGCAACTACATGCTTGATGTTAATATGTATGCCTTAATGATCATGCTTGCATAATGATCCGTTTACATGCTTCCATGTTCCTTAAATTATAACATATGGCCATAGCATAAAAATAAATAGAGCATCACTTAATCATACATATTTCACATAATTAAAGTAAGGAAACATCACATAAAACATCCAAGCAACATAAGCATACAAGTATACAAGTTCCCTACCTCTATTCCTTGCTCTTCCTCTAACCTTTCTTTTGTCACTTCTTCTTGATATGTGGCTGCGTTCTTTGAGCACATAAATTAAATCCCAACATCATATAATTATTCATTCATTATAATCTCAATTCACTAACATTTCATAACATTAAACTCAATTAGCCACTTAATCCCTAACTTTCTCTATTTGTGGTTAATTGCCTTATATTTTGAACTAACTTGTATCTTAACTTTACCCTACACAATTAGACTTAGAATGTTGAAATTCCAGCTCCTACATCAAATCTGGACAAAACTGAAAAGAAGCATGTAATTCTTCTAAAAATTCTCATTTTGATTCTAATGCTTCCAATACTTGTTACTCTACTTTATCTCACACAATTTTTCATTTTAAAACCATTGGAAGCATAAAAAATTCATCTTTCAATTCCAATGTTTTCAAGGTTCCAAACTTATTCAATCCAACACAAAATCATCTTATAAATCCAATGGAAGCATTAGATTATTGAAATTCAAACTCCTCCTTTCACTTCTGCTCTTGGCCAAAAACCCTCTTCAATATGCAAAGCAAGGAATTTCAATCTGATTCCATAACTAAACATTAAATCTAGCTTATCTAAGTGTTTATTACATAGTTCTAGCTTCAATTTCTTCTCCCCCTAAATTTCCAGATTTTGGACAACAAGCATACTATGGGAAAATCTCATTTTCCTTCGCTTCAAACCCTAGGTTCAAGCCTCCAAATTAAAGGAAAATAAGGTAAGATCAATAACTTACCTTGATCCCTTGCAAGCTTGATCACTTAGGCTCCTTGTTCTTGTTTTTTCTTTAGGTTTGAGTGAAAATTTTGGCATAGTTCCCCCACGGGCCTTGGGAGCATGAAATTGAAGAGAATGGAAGGGGTATTTATAGCCAATTTTTAAGGTTTCTTGGACTAATCTACCCCTCAAGTTCCTCATAATTGCAAGCTCTTAATCTTGCATTTCATTGGTTGATTCTTTGATTAATTAACCTTAATCATCATTAATTTAATTCTTATATTATTTCATTGTAATGAAGCACATGGTATAAGCTCTTCTTCTTGCTCTTGGCGCCATCTGGAGGGTGTGGGTCCCACTTTGGGCACCTTGCATGCCAACTCATGCTTTTTACATTTTCATTAAAAAAATTCATAAAATATCTAAAAAATGTCTTGAACTCCAAGACACCAACTTGGGCTTCTTGGGTCTTCATGAGATGCCATTTGGGCCTCCACTTGAGTCCAATTGCTAATGGGCACAAATCCCAATGCACTTTCCTTACCGGGTACCTTAAACTATCCTAATTTTTTAGATAAATTCTAGACACTTCTTTTAATGGTTATGATATTTTTAAAAATTCATTCTAATATAAAATTAATCTCCTACAAAGTCTCATAATTTTCTAAGATCCATAAGTCCTGATAAAAATTACATACATCTCTTCTAAATCTTTTATCGGTGTCTTTTTTCCACCGTAAATTCCATAATTAATTCTATAGGAATCCTTTTTGAGCTCTGTCAGTTTCATAAATTCTTATATTAATTATAAAAATTTTCTACAAATTTTATTTGATTATGAGATCCAAAAGATACTGTACTAATCTCCAAACTTCAAGAATTAATATCAACTTATCAGGACCTTAAATAAAACTTCTGAGAGATATGCCTGGCCAAATTTTTATTCTCTATTTACTGATAAAATTTAGGTCCAAAATATTTTCGTACAATTTTGGGCATTTTCTTACTCAACTTCTATAATTACCATTTTGCCCCTAATTCATGAAAATTGCGCTTAGTCCCTTTCTTTTTCAAAATTACCATTATGTCCTTGTAACTTTCATTAATTGCAATTTAGTCCCTTTGGCTTTACAACTTTTATACCTTCTATCTTGCTTTGGCTTAAAACTTATAAAATTATTATCTTTTCTTCTGATTATCATCCTAATCCCTTCATAAATTTTTTTCATCTATCAGTCTTATACAGATAGGGAAAATTTGGGATGTTATATTTTTACCCCTTTAAAATAAATTTCTTCCTCAAAATTTAATTCATACCTTAGTCAAATTACATTGGACATGTCTCCTCTTTTCTGCTTTATGACTAGGGATCGAGGTATCTTTAGGAATTGTATCTTCTACCTTGGCATTTGGTGGAGTACTCTCAACATTCGTGAAGCTTCATATGTTTCTCATGCTGTTATGCTCCTTTTTTCTTAGTCAACTTAATCAAAGTCAAAGTCTACTTTATTCTGTTACTCACTTACTTGTCATGCATCTATTTGTTTATGGACGACTCACTGTACTAGACTTGTGAGTAGTGTCCAGTTCTTTTATACATAATCTTCCAAAAATTTGATGTAATTTTACATCATACTTCTCATTACACATTATAAATCTTTCATTATACTTTTCTTTCCATATTTCGGAATACTATTTGACTTATAGCTTTGTCGGCTTATGGGGAGAATCTTACTCTTAAACCTTTCTATCTTTCTCCTAAAACAAATTGTAGTCTGTGTCATATCCTAATTTTTCTCTATCTGTATAAGACTGATAGAGGAAAGAGGTTTGGAAAAGATTGTGATGATGAATAGAGAGGAAAAATGATAATTAGACAAAGGTATAAAGAAGAGGGACTAAAATGAAAAGTCTAAAAGTTTTATGGTGCAAAAATGAAAGTAGACAAAAGCTTTGGGCCATTAAGTGTAATTATGAAAAGTTGAGGGCCTAAAGTGTAATTTTCAAAAGTTCAAGGGGCAAATTGGTAATTATGGAAAGTTGAGCCGACAAAATAGTTTATTATCAAATTTTCTCAGTAGATAGAGAAAATTAATCTGATCAGTTTAACGCAATACATAATTTTGATTTGAGGTCCCAATTAATTGATAAAAATTTCTGAAGATTAAGGAATTAGTACAGTATTTTTTGGACCTCATAATTGGTTGAAATTTGGTAGTAAATTCTTATAAATAATATAAGGATTTATGAAACTAACATAAGTAAAAAAGGAGTCCTGTAGAATTAATTATGGAATTTACGGTGAAAAAGGACATCGATAAAGAGTTTAAAGGAAATGTATTTAATTTTTATCAGAACTTATGGCTCTCAAAAAATTATGAGACTTTGTAGGGAATTCATGTTATATTAGAATGAATTTATAAAAATATTAGAACCATTAAAAGATGTGTTTTGCATTTATTTCAAGATCAGGGTAATTTAAGGATATCGGTATAAGGGAAGTGCCTTGGGATTTATGCTAATTAGCTATTGGACCTAAAAGAGGCTCAAAATTTCATCCTAGGGAAGCCCAATAAGTCCTAAAAGTTGTCTTGGAGCCCAAGTCCAATAATGAATAATTTATAAATTTTTGAAAAAGAAAAAAAAAGGGATAAAGGAGAATTAGGGTTTTGCACATGGTGGGTCCCACAAGCTTTACACTTGGCACCAAGAAGAAGAAAGGTTATCCCATGTGCTAAAATGCAATAAAATAATGAAAGAATTAATATAATGATGATTAAGGTTAATTAATCCAAAAACTAACCGATCAAATTCAAGATTAAGCTATTGTAATAATTAGGAAAAGTGAGGACATTATGGACCCAAGGTGCCAAAGTTTTGGCTATAAATACCCCCCATTGTCTTCATAATTTCGTGCACCTAGAGTAACCTTGGGGAAACCATACCAAACTGAAGAAAGAACTCAAAATAAGATGAAGGTGAAGCCACCCAAGCAAGTACCTAAGGATTTTATTGTGGACTCAAAAGAGGCAGCCACACATCAAGGAAAAGTAAGAAGGAAGAAGCAAAGTTAAAGTGAAAGGAAGTAAAGCAATAAGGTAGTAAACTTACCCTAAACTTGTATGTATTGAATGTTATTGATAAGACACATTTTGTATATGGTTTCTATGACAATTTTGAGAGTTTTATAATAACTTTACCATTCATTTCATGCCTTAAATTATGCTTTTATGTTAATTCATGATTGTGCTGGGCAATGTGCTAATTAAAGGGTAAAATGGTAAATTAACCTTTCAAACTGTATATATTCTGTTATTTACTGATTTGGACTTTTACAGTGAGCTTTTATATTGAATTGCAGGTACTTTGGAAGAGAGCAAGGACCAGGAATAAAATCATAAGTCAATGAAAGTGGAATCACGCTTATGTGCTATTTAGTCGCAACCAAATATTCCATCGGTCGCGACCTATAATTCTTCTGGAAAATTCTCAATGTTCATAGGTCGCGACCAAAACATGTACATGGTCGCGACTAAAATCCGAAATCATTGGAACTGCGCGTTTTGAATTAGGTCATGCTGTTATAAGAAGAGACAGAGGCTATCGTCAGGGAGGAGACTGGTTTTGGACCTAATTAGGCTAAGAAGCAATACTCGAGCGCTCTCTACACACCTTCTCCATATATTCCATCTTTCTACACCTTTCTACAGATTTCTACGCATCTCTACACCATCTATCCATCGTTTCTTCAGGCATCATATATGAACAGTGATTGCAGTACAGTAGAAGTCATGAGAGGCTAAACCTTTAGTCTCTTGGTGATGGATCTAATATCTTGAGCTCACGGACTGAAACGGGGAGTTTTTACTGTTCTAACTTGTATTCCCTTACATGTCATGATTGCTGCTAGATCTAGGGTTTTTATTCTATGTTTAAGGATTAAATATCGATTGATCATTCTCGAATTAGACTGTCGTATTTGATTTTGGATGATTTGAATGTTTGCTTTTAATAGAATATTTCAGTTTCGATTTTAAGAAAGTTGGGTTATTTTCAGCGATTGTTGCAAATCAATTCAATTGCTTGAAATCTAGAGTTTTCGATTGACGACCATTGGAGGGCGTTCTCATCATCTAGGGTTGATTACACGCTAAGTGGCTTGTAACAATTCACTAATAAGTTCTTAAACTATCTTTGATCAAAGGAGTTTAAGGAATATTAGGGTTCTAGACTCAATCGATCGATTGAGGTTTTTCTTTGAGACTTAGAGATTTAAAACTCCAATTTAATATAAGAGCAAGGATAGATAAGTTTTCATCATCAAGAGTCTACAATTACATATTTCTTCAACAAATCAACACTTTTCATCTCAATCAAAAATCCAAAAATATCTACTTTTCTGCATCTTTATTTCATTGCATCAAGCACCAAAAACCCTAAAACCATTTTTACTACTACTCAGGTTTACCATTGATTTTGACATCTAATTTGCTAGGTTTCTAATAAAAAGGCTCCTCGACAAGAACGATAGGGTTGTGCCTTATACTACATTATATTGGGTGCAATTAACTTTATTTTGATGGCTCGGACTGCGACAATCTGAGAGCCTCATCAATGGCGCCGTTGCCTAGGAGCCAAGTAATTGGTTCCCTAGTAATTGTTTGTCAACTCTATTACCTATATGAGTCACGACAATTACCCTCTGTCACTTTTAGTCATGACGTAAAATACTTTGAGTCGCGACCTTATTGCTATCTGTGATATCTGACTGCTCTCTACAAAAACCAGTCGCGACATTTAAAACTTTTAAGCGCGACTGCAGATCTCTGTAATTTTGGGTCGCGACTAAATACTCTTGAGTCGCGACTTACTGAAAATTTTCTGCTGTGCAACTTCTGAATCTGAATCTGATTGTTTGCATTGATTATTCTTGATTGTTTCTGAAACATCCTGCCTTAGACTCCTCAGAGCACACCTGCGGAAGCTATACTAGCTGTACTGATTCGGTAATTCTCTCATTAGAACTACCATTCTACGTAAGTACCCAGGAAAGACTGGATGAACCGGCTAGGTCCACTCACTACCAGCCTCCTTAGACAGTACCTACGTACACAGTACGCATCATATCCTTCCTCCACTACTGCTATCTCCGCCGAAATTTCAGCAGCATAACGGCTTCTCAAACTTCTCAAAATCTACCTTGACATAACCTCCCTGAAATGGTTATACAAGGGGGATGAGATTCGGGGGAATCTCAGTAGTAATAATCATAACAGTATATGTAATGCAGTGTGACAGTGCTTGCTTGTGATTGTGTACAGATAAGCATGCCGCGTGCTTCCATACTCAATAACATATGATCATAGCATTGCAGTAGAGCTTCAGACATAACATATAAGACAACAATCCAACCAAACAATAGCACATCAATCACAAAGCCATTACATAAAAGCTAGGATTAGTTACTACCTGGCTAGCTCAGCAGAACTCTACTATCCTTATTGTGCTTCCAGCTCCGCCAGAACTTCCTTACTTCCTTTCTCTCTTCCTTTCCTTCTCCCTTTCTCTCTTCTCTCTCTCTCTTTCCCTTCACCATGCGTGAATGGAAATGAAGCAAGGGGGTATTTATATACATCCTCAATGGCAATTTCGTAATTTCCATGCCATCTGATCCTGCGGTCCTGGTTTTTCCTGGAATTTCCTATTTTCCTTAATTCAATTTTACTGCATCATCAGTGCCACCTCAGGGGACACCTCAGCAGCTGACTCATCACCACATTTTCCACATGCTGAAATTCCTGGACACCTCAGCAGCTGACTCACCGGTCCAGTCTCCTGCCTCGTAATCGTGCCCTCAGCTTTATCTGCTTTCTCCAGACCAGAGCCATGTGGTGCCTGGAAGAGACCTTGCATGCTTCCCAATGCTTTCCAGATAAGTCCCAGACTTATCTGATCACTTCCTCGGTTTTCGTGCCGACCGAGTAACTATCTCCCTTGGACCTTCACCACTCTTGGCCCATGCGCTAGCACCACTTATGGTCACTAGTCGCGACCTCATCATCATCTTGTCGCGACCTAACATCTTTGTGTACACTAGTCGCGACTACAACATCTTCTCGTCGCGACCATATCACTTTTCAGTCGCAACCTCAGTACATTTTAGTCGCAACCAAACTCATTTACTTATTAGTCGCGACACCACACATATTTCCGTCGCGACCAATCCTCTCTGCCAATATGAGTCGCGACCAAGACACTTCCTCGTCGCGACCAAAAGTCACTTTACATCTTTCCCATGGACAACTCTACTTCTCTCATAAGTAGTGTCCATTTCTTTCATATCTTTCCACACATAATCTTAGTATAAACCTGGGGTCTATCTTATCTCACTTTCTTCTTATCCTTCATCTTAAGTTCTAGAAATTCTCTGTCAATAACTCATCCCTTAACTCTTCGGGAGTCCTCATTAATTGAAAGGCTCGACAACCCGCCCATATCAGGTTATCTTACACAGGAGCCAGCCCATATCAAGCTACCTGCAAAATTCCTAGGCTTAAGACTTAGGACATTCTTACATTCCTCATTTTGAACCTAGGGGAACTGTCCCAATTCTGTAGGTTAAAGACTTAACTCATCTTTACATCCTGAAGGACTTAGCTCATCCCTCGGATCCTACAAAATACAGGTAAATAATCAGCCCATATCAGATTACCACCATAGGACTACGGGTTTAGCAACCTGCCCATATTAGACTACCTCACAGCTCAACTAGACCCAAAAATTGGGATGTTACAAATCTCCTCCCCTTTAAGAAATTTCGTCCTCAAAATTTCAAGGAATACCTCATCTTTCCCTAAAGAGAACTTCTTACTGATCTATACAGCTATGTGATTCTTATAACACAGTCATATATATAACTAGTAAGATCATCCCTATCCGTCTTTTCCTCACTCCAGTGATGGCCTAGAGGAGCAACAGCTTGGTCCCAGACCTTCCACATGGATTCTTAGCAACTAACATCTTACATTATAGTTGCTTACAGCTATCCATGTCCTAACCCCTCATACAGCGCCCTCATCACTGAGTTAAGACAGATTTATTATCTTACTAATTATTTCTCCCGACTCATTATAATAACCACATTCTCTAGATCAGAAAAGAACTCTTCATCCACATCATCATCTAGGCACATAGTTCCTTACAGCTCAGTCGCCCTTACAGCTATGGTTCCTCTTAACCATTCTTAGGGTCGACCTCAGGGAAATTGGAGACTCTGCCTATGGTAAGAGCAAATACCTTTCCTAGGAATGTCAGCATTTGTAAGGCAACTCTCGCTAAGTGGCCTTTCTCTCACCACTGCATTGCCCTGCTCGACAGTCCTTTGTGCCATGGCTCTTTCCACCACTTTGACATTTCTACTCTCCAACCTGATCTTCACTTTGATCAGTCCCCTGCCTGAACTATTGCCTCCTTCTCTTACTATTGGCTTCACAACTAGAGCTACCTCCCAGAGTGCTCTTAGCCAATACTTCTTTATGTCTTTCCTCTTGATCCCAGCGAACTTCAGTCGCATGGATCTCATTCATCATCTGAATATCATATCATAACTTATTGTCCCACAACTGAGACTATCTATCATCCTCAATCATTTATCATATCATTTCTGTTCTCTAGGGTATTCTACCCTCGGTTACTACTTCTCCGTGATGGAATCCATCTGCTTAGGGAACATCAGCCCGTCATATCTCTAGCCTTAGGTCCTGTCCTAGGATTATTCCTAGACAAACCTCATGCTGGCTATCTCATTCTACCTCTTAGGTCTTTTATTCAGCCCAGCTGAATAAGACCTTTACAATGTAGATCTACATGGAGGTCTACCTCATTCTAGCTATCTCATCTAGCTAGCCCATCTTAACTCATCATTATCATCCCTTGCTACTTCTTTAGCAAGGATGACTCGCATATTGGAGTTGCCAGCTTCCTCTATGCATGGCTCCTCCACTCAAGCTCTACATTCTTATCTTGTGTTCACCATCTTTTTCCTTCAAAAAGAAAAGTGACCACAACACATTCCATCTAGGAATTTTATCTCCACCGGCCCTTTCTAAACCCTCTACATGAATACTGCCGTGACCTGAGTGTTGGATAGTCATGACTCATCCTCTATGATCTTTCGTCGCGACCACCACACTCAACTCATCACGACCCAACATGTCTGTCCCTTAGTCGCGACCACATTCTTATTCCGTCGCGACCTGAACCTATCCAGTCGCGACCTAGGACTCCTCACGTCGCGACCTCAACCATTACTAGTCGTGACACGAGACCTTTCTCGTCGTAACCTCAGCTCCCTGCCAAATACAGTCGCGACCTGGGAACATACCCGTAGCGACCAAAAATCTCAGTCGTGACTTAAAGCACATTAGTCGAGACCTGAGTGCTATTCTCTCGTACTCAAGGGCTAAATCAGAGCATCACTAGAACAGAACCTTCTGTTCTGTACTAGAATCTTATGCTCTGAACCAGAGTCCTTTCTGGTCTATGCCAGAACCTATCGCTCTGATACCAAAATGAAACATCCTGCCTTAGACTCCTCAGAGCACCCCTGCGGAAGCTATACTAGCTGTACTGATTCGGTAATTCTCTCATTAGAACTACCATTCTACGTAAGTACCCAGGAAAGACTGGATGAACCGGCTAGGTCCACTCACTACTAGCCTCCTTAGACAGTACCTACGTACACAGTACGCATCATATCCTTCCTCCACTACTGCTATCTCCGCCGAAAATTCAGCAGCATAACGGCGTCTCTCAAAATTCTCAAAATCTACCTTGACATAACCTCCCTGAAATGGTTATACAAGGGGGATGAGATTCGGGGGAATCTCAGTAGTAATAATCATAACAGTATATGTAATGCAGTGTGACAGTGCTTGCTTGTGATTGTGTACAGATAAGCATGCCGCGTGCTTCCATACTCAATAACATATGATCATAGCATTGCAGTAGAGCTTCAGACATAACATATAAGACAACAATCCAACCAAACAATAGCACTTCAATCACAAAGCCATTACATAAAAGCTAGGATTAGTTACTACCTGGCTAGCTCAGCAGAACTTTACTATCCTTATTGTGCTTCCAGCTCCGCCAGAACTTCCTTACTTCCTTTCTCTCTTCCTTTCCTTCTCCCTTTCTCTCTTCTCTCTCTCTCTTTCCCTTCACCATGCATGAATGGAAATGAAGCAAGGGGGTATTTATATACATCCTCAATGGCAATTTCGTAATTTCCATGCCATCTGATCCTGCGGTCCTAGTTTTTCCTGGAATTTCATATTTTCCTTAATTCCCTTTTACTGCATCATCAGTGCCACCTCAGGGGACACCTCAGCAGCTGACTCATCACCATATTTTCCACATGCTGAAATTCCTGGACACCTCAGCAGCTAACTCAGCATGCTGACTCACCGGTCCAGTCTCCTACCTCGTAATGCGTGCCCTCAGCTTTATCTGCTTTCTCCAGACCAGAGCCATGTGGCGCCTGGAAGAGACCTTGCACACTTCCCAATGCTTTCCAGATAAGTCCCAGACTTATCTGATCACTTCCTCAGTTTTCGTGCCGACCGAGTAACTATCTCCCTTGGACCTTCACCACTCTTGGCCCATGCGCTAGCACCACTTATGGTCACTAGTCGCGACCTCATCATCATCTTGTCGCGACCTAACATCTTTGTGTACACTAGTCGCGACTACAACATCTTCTCATCGCGACCATATCACTTTTCAGTCGCGACCTCAGTACATTTTAGTCGCAACCAAACTCATTTACTTATTAGTCGCGACACCACACATATTTCCGTCGCGACCAATCCTCTCTACCAATGTGAGTCGCGACCAAGACACTTCCTCGTCGCGACCAAAAGTCACTTTACATCTTTCCCATGGACAACTCTACTTCTCTCATAAGTAGTGTCCATTTCTTTCATATCTTTCCACACATAATCTTAGTATAAACCTGGGGTCTATCTTATCTCACTTTTTTCTTATCCTTCATCTTAAGTTCTAGAAATTATCTTTCAATAACTCATCCCTTAACTCTTCGGGAGTCCTCATTAATTGAAAGGCTCGACAACCTGCCCATATCAGGTTATCTTACACAGGAGCCAGCCCATATCAAGCTACCTGCAGAATTCCTAGGCTTAAAACTTAGGACATTCTTACATTCCTCATTTTAAACCTAGGTGAACTGTCCCAATTCTGTAGGTTAAAGACTTAACTCATCTTTACATCCTGAAGGACTTAGCTCATCCCTCGGATCCTACAAAATACAGGTAAATAATCCGCCCATATCAGATTACCACCATAGGACTACGGGTTTAGCAGCCTGCCCATATCATACTACCTCATAGCTCAACTAGACCCAAAAATTAGGATGTTACAGTTTCTGCATTGCATGTGTAAAAGAACTGAACCATTAGTGCCTTTTGAACCTGAAATTAAGAGAAGACTTAGGAAACTAAGGAGAGAATTTAGGGAATTTAGAGAAGAAGCAGCAAAATCTAGTTCCTCCTCTAGTATTCTAGAGTCTGAAACTAAACTAAATATGGCTGATCATAATGGGCATAATGGGTATGGAGAGAATGAAATGAATGTAGAAGATAATAGAAGTGTTAGGGAAATAAATCATTCGTATGTGAATTATGATCCTAATGGTTTCTATACTGAAGAGGCTAATTTTGAAATTAAAGGAGCTTTGATTGCAGCCTTACCTAAATTTCATGGTTTTGCAGGAGAATGTCCACACAGGCACTTACAAACCATGCACATGATCTGTTCTTCAATGAAGCCTCCAATGGCCACTTTGGATGATGTCTTGAGGAGGTGTTTCCATTTCACTTTGGAAGGGAAGGCTAAGGAGTGGCTGTACAATTTGCCAACCCATTTTTCAACTCTGACATGGGATCAGCTGAAGTCTACTTATCTTGAGCAGTTTTTCCCAGCCTCTAAGACTACTCGGATGAAAAAAGAGATCACTAATGTTATGCAACAGGATGGAGAGTCTTTGCATGAGTATTGGACAAGATTTATTAACCTTTTGGCTCGATGTCCCCACCACAACATCACTAAGGCTGATTTAGTAGACATCTTCTTTGATGGTCTACTACCTCATAATAAAGTGTCCTTGAATGCTGCTACGAATGGTTCATTGAGAGATAAGATGTAATATCCTTAATTTTCTGTACTGGTTCCTATGTACAGATTAAACGAAATATATGAGCTCTGTTTCAGGAAAAACATGTGGACCTGTATGTAAAGAAAAGGATTAAATTGCAAAAAGATATAAACTGTTAAAGTTGGGACCAGAATGCTGGATTCAGGAGAAAGTCATTGGATGAATAGTAAGATTGAAACGTTGACCCACGTTAAATTTGTCAAGGATTGGTCAACCAATGATTTTTCCCTGAAATATATTTGAGTTATCTTCATGTAGCAATTTGAACCACTTCATTTCGATTTTTCTAGAATTAGTTATGAATTTTTAAAAATCAGGTCACTCATCTGGAATTTGCCACAGTGAACAGTACTCGATATGAATAAAATTCCAGATTAAGTGTTTAGACTTCAATGACCCTGAAAGTGGTTTAAGTGCTACTGAATGGTCCCTAAGATGTATAAAAATAAGGATGTGATATTTTGCTCTGAAGAGGAAAGTTCCTCGGTAGGATCAAACTTCCCGAGTGATGATCAGGAGGTGATGGTGATAGAAGGCCCTATTCCTGCCATTCCTATAAGTGTGGTACCCTTGAATATAACAGACAGTTCAGGATCCAGCCAAGTACGTGATCAGAGTAATGCACCAGGTCCCAGTAGGCCCGAAGTGACTCTAGTAGAAATGTATTTGGGAGGGTTAATCGTAAGAATGATCCCAGGGAGGAACCTGAGTAGAGAGCAACTTGAGAGCTCGGTAGCATTAGCCCGACAACTATACGAGTTAAGGCAGACCCTGTTCGAAAACATAGATCAAGATTATTCGGTCTACCAGAAGTTTATCACAAGGGTGAAAGCCATATATCAAGCCTGGGATCCAAATGTGTTAACCATGGGGCTTTGGCTAGAAATTATGAATGATGTATTGCCGAAGACTCCTACCTGGAGATCGGAGTTGGACCAGTACATTGATAGAGAATCATATTGTACCATATCCGACTGGATCTACCTAGTAGGAGAATATATTAGAATGAAGTTTAAGAAAAATTAGAGTAATATTTCCAATGTATAAAGGACTAGAATGGTACTGTGATAGGTACATATACTCTGTATGTATATTATGTTTGAAATAAAATGAAAAGGAATTATGTTATTTATCGTATTCCCTTCTGTTTTTAAGTATAACAAAATGGTACGAACGAGGAGAACTTTTCCAGCTGAGGAACCCCGAGAGGCTGGAAACCTTAATCAAATGATTCTAGAACGACTATAATAGCAACAAAAGATGATAGAAGAAATGAGAGCTGCTCAAGCACGAAATGAACAAGAAAGAGATGCTGCCATAGCCGCGGTAGTAGCAGCAGCTGTAAATAATTTAAGACCGCCAGAGCCTTCAGGAGCAACTAGTAGAGAACCTGAAGAAGTACCACAGCAAGCGGAACAGCCCCAGAGAAGGGTTGAATCAAGGGAGGAGACAGTTGGCATCCAACAATGGATGGTGCGATTTTGCAAACACAATCCTCCCATATTCGAAGGGACATTTGAAGTACATGTAGCAGAAAATTGGGTCAGCAGATTAGAGAAGATCTTTAAGGTCCTCGACTGCCCCACTGAAACCAAGGCCCAAATGGCCATCTATCAATTGTAAAAGGATGCCGATAGATGGTGGAAGAATACAGAGTTACTTCTCCAAGCAAGAGACATTCCAGTTACCTGGGAAGTATTTCTTGAGCAATTTTATGAGAAATATTTCCCTCAATCTGTCAGAGATGAAAGGGAGGCTGAATTCCTTGTGCTAAGGCAAGGAGAAAAAGAAGATTTTGATGAATATTTGGCCAAGTTCATCCGGCTATCTCAATATTCAACTTACCTACGCCAAGTGGATGACGAACGCTGGATGACAGAAAGAATGATCCGAGGGCTGAATTCTATGTTAAAGGAGAAGTTAACTCCCCAATAATACAGCCAGTTCAATAAGGCTGTGGAAGCATGTCGAATCGTTGAGAACAGCATGAACCATAGAATGCTGTCCAGATCTGGGAGTAAAGATCAAGTGACTCCTGATAAGGCCGGACGGAATCAAGAAGCGGCCAGTGGGAGTGGCTATAAGAAAAGAAAGCGCCCGTGGTAGACCAAGAGGCCTAATAGGGGAAATTTCCGCGGAAGATCCAGTAACAGGGATCCAAAGGCCCCAGTATGTGAAAAGTGTGGAAAGAATCATGGTGATAGACCATGCTTGATGGGCCAGAATGTATGCTACACCTGCGGAAAGCCCGGACATTTTTCCAGGGAATGTCCTCAAGTTATAACTGATCCAAGGCCAAGGACGGCAGGACGAGTGTTTGCACTCACTAGAGAGGACGCTCAGCGATCATCTGAGATGATCCAAGGTACAATCTATCTCAATAATCATGCTGTGACTGCCCTATTTGATTCGGGTGCAAGTCATTCCTTTATATCTTATAAATGTGCTAAATGCCTAGGCCTTCTGATCAGCAAGTTATGTTATGATATACAGGTGAAAATCCCCACCAACGCTAGGGTGATCACATCTGATGCCTGTCTAAATAGTGTGGTGCATTATGAGCACTGCAGTACCACCCTGGACCTGATCTGTATGCCTTTCCAGGAGATTGAGGTCATACTCGGTTTAAATTGGTTATCCTCCAATAATGTGATGTTGGACTGCAGAAACAAGACCCTAGTTCTTGGTCCAAAGATCACTGATCGGAGCTTAGAAGTACAACTGAACTTCGTGACAGAGGCTCAGGCAGAAAAATGTCTACGGAAAGGATGTCAGGGATATGTGGTATTCTTTTCTGTTCAAACAGAAGTGGAGGAAGGCATCGAGGAGGTTCCTGTAGTCAATGAATTTCCTGAAGTCTTTCCAAAGGAGATTCAGGGATTGCCTTCGGAGCGTGAAGTGGAGTTTGCGATCGACATTATACCTGGAGCTGGACCAGTATCAAAAGCCCCATACAGGATGGCTCCCAACGAAATGATGGAACTAAAGAAGCAAATTGAGGAGCTATTGGAGAAGGGTTTTATACGACCCAGTGTATCGCCATGGGGTGCTCCAGTACTGTTTGTCAAGAAGAAAGATGGTAGCTTAAGGCTGTGCATTGACTACAGGGAATTAAATAAGCTTACAGTTAAGAACAAGTATCCTCTTCCCAGAATTGATGACCTGCTAGATCAATTGGCAGGAGCGACCTTATTCTCCAAGATTGACTTGAGATCTGGCTACCATCAACTAAGGGTCAAGCCAGATGATATTCCAAAGACGGCGTTCAGAACGCGCTACGGACATTTTGAATTTTTGGTGATGCCTTTTGGACTAACCAATGCACCTGCTATTTTCATGGACTATATGAACCGGATTTTCAGGTCTTATCTAGATCAGTTCGTTGTGGTCTTTATTGATGATATTCTGGTGTACTCCAAATCTTCAGAGGAGCATGAAAGGCATTTGAGGATTGTTCTTGGTACCCTTAAAGAGAAGAAGCTCTATGCTAAGCTGAGTAAGTGCGAGTTTTGGCTTTCAGAAGTCAAATTTCTCGGTCATGTCATATCCCGAGACGGGGTAGCTGTGGATCCTAGCAAAGTTGAAGCAGTTTTGAGCTGGGAGCAGCCCAGGACAGTGACAGAGATTAGAAGTTTTCTCGGCCTAGCAGGGTACTACAGAAGATTTATTCAAGACTTTTCTCGAATTGCCTTACCACTTACCAAGCTGACCAGAAAGAATCAGCAGTTTAAGTGGGATGAGAAGTGCTAGGCTAGCTTCCAGCAGTTGAATCAGAGATTAACGACTACTCCCGTGCTGATTATTCCAGACCCAACTCAGACTTATGTAGTCTACACTGATGCTAGCAAGCAGGGGCTGGGATGTGTGCTTATGCAGCAAGGTCGAGTAGTAGCCTACGCCTCTCGACAGTTAAAGCCACATGAAGAGAATTATCCCACTCATGATCTGGAGCTTGCGACGGTGGTCTATGCCCTGAAGATATGGAGGCACTATTTATACGGAGCAACGATAGAGTTGTTTTGCGACCACAAAAACCTGAAGTATCTGCAGGATCAGAAAGAGCTGAACAAGAGGCTACATGGGAAACAGAAGAAAAGATGAAAGAGAAGTATCCAGAATTGTTTCTATAGGATAGGTGTAATGTAAATTTCGGGGACGAAATTTATTTTAAGGGGGAGAGAAATGTAATATCCTTAATTTTCTGTACTGGTTCCTAGGTACAGATTAAACAGAATATATGAGCTCTGTTTCAGGAAAAACATGTGGACCTGTATGTAAAGAAAAGGATTAAATTGCAAAAAGATATAAACTGTTAAAGTTGGGACCAGAATGCTGGATTCAGGAGAAAGTCATTGGATGAACAGTAAGATTGAAACATTGACCCACGTTAAATTTGTCAAGGATTGGTCAACCAATGATTTTTCCCTGAAATATATTTGAGTTATCTTCATGTAGCAATTTGAACCACTTCATTTCGATTTTTCTAGAATTAGTTATGAATTTTTAAAAATCAGGTCACTCATCTGGAATTTGCCACAGTGAACAGTACTCGATATGAATAAAATTCCAGATTAAGTGTTTAGACTTCAATGACCCTGAAAGTGGTTTAAGTGCTACTGAATGGTCCCTAATATGTATAAAAATAAGGATGTGATATAAGACCCCACAAGCAAGTTGGGATTTGTTCCAGAAAATGGCTAATGAGGACCATCAAACTGGAGATCCAAGAAGATTACCATCCGCATCTTCAGGGAGTTCGAATGCAATCTTAGCTGAGATAGCAACCTTGGGAAATTGAATGGAAAAGAGGATGGGTTTGATTGAAAAGGAGCTTCACTCCATAAAACAAGTGCATACAGTAGATACCTCACAAGCCCTAGTTACAGGATATGAATCATGTGGTTCAATGATGCATGCTATAAGTACATGTGATAGACAGTATGAGGAAGTGGCAGCTATGTATCAAGGGAGAGAGAATAACTTCCAGAAGAGAGATCCATACCCTAACACATATAATCCTGGCTGGAGAGACCACCCAAATTTTAGGTGGGGGAGTGCGGAAAATAGATCTAATCAATTTCAAGGAGGTGGTGCTTCCTCAAGCAACTACCAAGGTAATGCAAGGTCTATGGTCCCCACACAACCTAATGCTTTAGTTGTAGGGAATTGGAAGACACGCAGCTGAAATTAACTTTAAAAATTTTTCCATTCCCAGCCAGGATCTACCGAATGTGTTTAAGTCAAGGAGAAAGAAGTGTTACCTTCGGTTTCAAGCTTTGGTCGCGACCTCAGTGTCCACTACTCGCGACTCCTCGCCTCTGGAACTTTCAGTCGCGACCTCCTCAGCTTCTAGTCGCGACCTGTCGCCTTTGGAGTTTCTAGTCGCGACCTACTCTTCTTCTAGTCGCGACCTGACGTCTCTGGAGTTTGTAGTCGCGAGCTCGTCAGCTTCAAGTCACGACCTGCCTCTTCTTTTTAGATTTCTGACGTTCAGATGCCCGTATGGTCGCGACCTCAGTGTGTTCTGGTCGTGACCTATCTTCGTGTATGGTTCGATTACAAGAAGTCGACAGCTCAGATCGGCTTCCTCTACCGGTATCCACACGAACAACGTTCCAATCGCGAACGACGTGCTAGCGCCTCTTGTCCTTCTAGGGCTTTCTAGAGATTCCGTCCTCACCGTCTTTATTTCGGCAGTTTCTTGTCTGTAAACCTTTTGCACTCTCCCTGCCCCCTTTTCTCACGTCTGAATGTGTGTGTAGAGATGTGTTGTGTGTAGAACCCTAGCTCCTAATGTCAAATATATAGGAAGCTATCGGGCTTCTAATAGGGCCGGGCTTCAGAATTAATCTTATATTAATTCTGAATTAATACAATATCATATATTGTATAATTTAATAAGAAACTAATTAAATAAATATGGTTTATATTAAATCCGTCCCACAGAGTTAATTCACCTATTTATTTAATTTAAAATAAAGATAAGACAGAATTATATTTGATTTATTCTCATAAATTAAATTTGAGATATCTTATCAATTTGAATTTCAAATTCAAATAGATCATATCCATTTAAATTCAAATTCAAAAGTGATAGAGATTTAATTTATCCTTATAAATTAAATCTTACAAATATCTCTTATATTATATATATAATATATATATACAAATTTATATATATATATATATATAAAATATATATCCACCCTAGATTATTCATTGAATCTAGACATCTCTTAGATTCAATGAATCTGGACATCATAGCTCGTATTGGGCTGTTTTGTGTGCGACCCTGTAGGCCCATATGAAGTTGGCAGTGAGCTAGTTACTATACTGACCCATAAGTCGTAAGCTGTAACATCCCAATTTTTGGGATAGTTCACCTAGGTTCAAAATGAGGAATGTAAGGAATATCCTAAGTCTTAAGCCTAGGAACTCTGCAGGTAGCTTGATATGGGCTGGCTCCTGTGTAAGATAACCTGATATGGGCGGGTTGTTGAGTCTTTCAATTAACGAGGACTCCTGAAGAGTTTAAGGGATGAGTTATTGAAAGAGAATTTCTAGACCTTAAGATGAGGGATGAGAAGATGAGCATCGAGGCCAGAAAGAGAATGTAGGGGCAAAATCGTAATTATGGGAAAGATCGGGCTGGTAGCCGATGAGTACTATATTTTGCCAGAAAATAGAGAAAATTATGCTGATCATTTCACTGAACTGTGAAATGTGCATATGAGGTCTCTATGTGTATGAAAGAATTAGAAATATGACCAGGGGTAAAATGGTCATTTTGGAAAAGTGTGCGCGTGAGTGCTTTTTCAGGCCAAAACAGCCCGGTCCGGATAAAATATCTGAAAATACCGGGAGATAGAGAAAAGGATTCCGGGTTGAATGAGGAGTCACGGAATTTTGATTTGAGGTCCCGATTTTTCTGTAAAAATTCTGGAAGATGGGAATTTACAGTTATAATCGGTAAAGGAAAAGCAGTCCCGATAGGGATGATCGGACTATGGCCAGGGGGCGTACAGTGTTTTCTAAGGCCCATAGTGACACCAGGGAAGGCCCAGGCCCATAATATCAGTCCAGTGGTAAAAGGGGCCGGTGTCTGGGAAAAATGTGCAAAATGACGAAAATGCCCCTATGTTATAGCACAGCTGAAGAATGAGTAAAGGGTATTTTGGTCATTTGTCTAAGGTTAGACAGTCCAGGGAAGTTATCTGGATAGTTGACCAGGGTCAGAGAGTACTCTGGTAAGATGGGAAAAGACAATAATGCCCCTAGACCTAGTAAAGTAAAGAAAGAGAGACTAAGGGCATTTTGGTAATTTGTCAAGGGGTGTTTCTTGGGAATCGTGCCATCAGAGTACTTGGGCTGGATCAGAGACCCAAGATGATATTCCCAGGCCCAAAAACGCAGGCCCAGTGATTCAGGGGGAAAAGTTACATTAAAATAATAATTTAATGACTTTTCAGTAAACTAAAGTTACTCGGTTGGCACGATAACCGAGAAGGTGATCGGATAAAGTCTGGGACTTATCTGGATAGCATTGGAAGGCGTGAAAGGTCCCTTCCATATGCCACATGGCGTCATCTTAGAGGCAGAAGAAAAGTTAAGGACACGTGGCACGATCTCAGCCGCTGATTCCAGTGCAAGACTCTGGAACTATCTGGAAAGGCTGAGTCAGCTGATGAGGTGTCCTGGGTTTTAGACATGTGAGAAATGTGCTGCTGAGGTGTCCGCTGAGGTGTCCACTGAGGTGTCCTGGATGATGCAGTAAAAAGGAATAAAAGAAAATAGGAAATTCCAGGAAAAACTAGGACCACATGTTCAGATGGCTTCAAAATTACAGAAATGCCATCCATCAAAGCTATAAATACCCCCTTCCCCTCTCATTTTATGCATCCCACGGTTTTGGCAAGAGAAAGAGAGAGAAAGAAGAGAGAGAAGGAGAAAGAAAGAAGAAAGGAAGTTCTGGCGGAGCTGGAAGCAGTATAGAGATAGTAGAGTTCTGCTAAGCTTTTGAGGTAGTAACTAATCCTAGCTTTTATGTAATGGCTTTGTGATTGGATGTGCTATTGTTTGGTTGGATTGTTGTCTTATATGTTATGCTTGAAGCTCTACTGCAATGCTATGATCATATGTTATTGAGTATGGAAGCACGCGGCATCCTTATCTGTACACAATCACAAGCAAGCACTGTCACTCTGCATTACATATATTGTTATGATTGTTGCTACTGAGATTCCCCCGAATCTCATCCCCCTTGTATAACCATTTCAGGGAGGTTATGTCAAGGTAGATCTTGAGAATTTTGAGAGACGCCGTTATGCTGCTAAAATTTCGGCGGAGATAGCAGTAGTGGAGGAAGGATATGATGCGTATTGTGTACGTAGGTACTGTCTAAGGAGGCTGGTAGTGAGTGGACCTAGCCGGTTCATCCAGTCTTTCCTGGGTACTTACGTAGAATGGTAGTTCTAATGAGAGAATTACCGAATCAGTACAGCTAGTATAGCTTCCGCAGGGGTGCTCTGAGGAGTCTAAGGCAGGATGTTTCATTTTGGTATCAGAGCGATAGGTTCTGGCATAGACCAGAAAGGACTCTGGTTCAGAGCATAAGATTCTAGTACAGAACAGAAGGTTCTGTTCTAGTGATGCTCTGATTTAGCCCTTGAGTACGAGAGAATAGCACTCAGGTCGCGACTAATGTGCTTTAAGTCACGACTGAGATTTTTGGTCGCTACGGGTATGTTCCCAGGTCGCGACTGTATTTGGCAGGGAGCTGAGGTTACGACGAGAAAGGTCTCGTGTCACGACTAGTAATGGTTGAGGTCGCGACCTGAGGAGTCCTAGGTCGCGACTGGATAGGTTCAGGTCGCGACGGAATAAGAATGTGGTCGCGACTAAGGGACAGACATGTTGGGTCGTGATGAGTTGAGTGTGGTGGTCGCGACGAAAGATCATAGAGGATGAGTCATGACTATCCAACACTCAGGTCACGGCAGTATTCATGTAGAGGGTTTAGAAAGGGCCGGTGGAGATAAAATTCCTAGATGGAATGTGTTGTGGTCACTTTTCTTTTTGAAGGAAAAAGATGGTGAACACAAGATAAGAATGTAGAGCTTGAGTGGAGGAGCCATGCATAGAGGAAGCTGGCAACTCCAATATGCGAGTCATCCTTGCTAAAGAAGTAGCAAGGGATGATAATGATGAGTTAAGATGGGCTAGCTAGATGAGATAGCTAGAATGAGGTAGACCTCCATGTAGATCTACATTGTAAAGGTCTTATTCAGCTGGGCTGAATAAAAGACCTAAGAGGTAGAATGAGATAGCCAGCATGAGGTTTGTCTAGGAATAATCCTAGGACAGGACCTAAGGCTAGAGATATGACGGGCTGATGTTCCCTAAGCAGATGGATTCCATCACGGAGAAGTAGTAACCGAGGGTAGAATACCCTAGAGAACAGAAATGATATGATAAATGATTGAGGATGATAGATAGTCTCAGTTGTGGGACAATAAGTTATGATATGATATTCAGATGATGAATGATATGATGCGTATTGTGTACGTAGGTACTGTCTAAGGAGGCTGGTAGTGAGTGGACCTAGCCGGTTCATCCAGTCTTTCCTGGGTACTTACGTAGAATGGTAGTTCTAATGAGAGAATTACCGAATCAGTACAGCTAGTATAGCTTCCGCAGGTGTGCTCTGAGGAGTCTAAGGCAGGATGTTTCATAAGCGGTCTCTAGCAAGGCATTACGACTACCCAAAACATATGAGGATCGATAAATGATGTAACCTTTCATACAACCATATCACGTCCTTTTTGTCACACGATATTTAGGTCAAGGATGAGGCATGGAGAACGTCATCCTCCTGTTCCTGACCGTTACTTTCTCGATCCCTGAGTAGTCTGAATATAGAAATGGATCTACCCTTCCATTCCAGTATGGCCATACATTTCTCAGACTCACTCATCGAGGGGCCCAGTAATATCTCTCTACGAATGTGAGGGACAAATTCCATCACATTCCTCAGCATGAAAAACCACTAAGCCCGAACATAGCCTTTATGATCACTCGTTCAAAAGTGACTTTTGACTAGGTCAAAGCTGAGCGTTTGTCATGTAGGAATCTATGATGATCTCAGGTCAAAGGGCATAGTGACATGGCTTGTACATGAGAGAAGCTTATGACTTGACCCATGCAGCTCTCTCATAGTGGGTCGGTCCCACACCCTGTACTCTTACATGTGCTTATGACTTTGATTTATATCTCTATATATCTTCAAAGTCATACTGGTCTTATTTCATCTTTGCTCCCGCATAGATGACCGACCAGGGACATTTAGGATAAGATCACGAGTTATCCAAGGATTGTCATCATAGTAAACATGCAAATAATATGATAACATAATTAAGAAATTCATAAATCAACAATGTTCCTAAGATAATGATTGGCCCCTAGGGCACAATCTCCAACATCCTCCCACTTGCACTAGGTACAATCATTAATTTTCCTAATTCCCATTGACCTAACATGACATTCATGTTTTGCTTGCACAAGCGGCTTTGTTAGAGGATCAGCAACATTGTCTTGCCCTGCTACCTTGCATATTTTGATATCACCTCTATCATTGATTTCTCTGATGAGATGAAATCGCCTGAGTATATGTTTGGTCCTTTGATGTGACCTAGGCTCTTTGGCCTGTGCAATGGCACCACTATTGTCACAGAACAAAGTTATTGGATCTGAGATGATAGGTATCACCCCTAGTTCAATAATGAACTTCCTGATCCAAATGGCCTCCTTAGCTGCATCAGATGCTGCTATATACTCAGCTTCCGTTGCAGAATCTGCTACAGTGCTCTGCTTAGAGCTCTTCCAGCTTACTGCTCCATTGTTCAAGAGGAATATGTATCCAGATTGCGATTTCTGGTCGTCCTGGTCAGTTTGGAAACTTGCATCTGTGTAACCAGTTATACAGAGCTCGTCATCCAATCCACCATAGACCAAGAATAAGTCCTTAGTCCTTCTCAAGTACTTAAGGATATTCTTGACAGCAGTCCAATGGCCCTCACCGGGGTCCTGTTGATATCTGCTAGTCATACTTAAGGCAAACGAGACATCCGGTCGAGTACATAACATGGCATACATGATAGATCCTATCGAGTGATTTTGCAGGATTCCAAGGTGTTCTGGAAGCTAAAAGTCCAACAATTGAATATGGGTCGAGTTTCTGTGATAAAAGGTCGCAACCCAATGCACATAATGTCGCAACCAAACATCAGTCTGTAGCTCACTGTGAACATGAGTCACGACCAAATGAATGTCAGGTCGCAACACAAAACTCCAGAGAGCACATGTCGCGACAAGATGAAGATAATATCGCGACTAATAATTCCAGAGATGCACCCTGTCAGCTTCAATCACGACAATACATTGAAAGGTCCTGGCCCGATATACCAGACGTATCCAATGAACTAAAAATTCCTTCAGATCACTTTTCATTATTTTGGTTAAAGGGCCAATGTTCTAACCCTACTTCCCCTCACTCTCATTCCAAAATTACTTCTCATGTTTTACCATTCCCAAATAATTTGATTTTTGACAATGATGCAGGTATGAGGGAGTGTGATCTCAACTATGTTGCAGCTATGGATCAACTTAAGCTTGGTGCAACTACTGAAGAGATTACAGGTCAGATGGGAATTCCTACAAAGCTGAACATGAGCAGCCTCCAAGAGGCTACAAAGGGGAGTATTTCTACTTTCAATGATTCCCCCCATCTTACCCCCTCTATTGTTCAACCCCCAGTTTTAGAATTGAAAGATTTACCTTATAACCTTAAGTATGCTTACCTTGAGCCAGACTCAAAATTGCCGTTGATTATTTCCAATTCTTTGACTGTTACTGAAGAGTCTAGGTTATTAAGTGTGCTTAAGAAAAATAGAGAGTCTTTGGATTGGCAATTAGCTGATATAAAGGGGATAGATGCCACTATTTGCACTCATAAAATCCTGCTGAATGAGGATTCCAAGCCAATCAAACAACCCTAAAGGAGATTAAACCCATTGATCTCTGATGTGGTTAGGAAGGAGATTAATAAATTGTTGAAGACGGGAATAATTTATGCTATTTCAAATAGCAAGTGGGTATCACCTGTGCATGTAGTGCCTAAAAAGAGTGGACTGACAGTAGCTAAAAATGAGAATAATGAATTAATACCTACTAGAGTGCAGAATTCAAGGAGGGTTTGTATTGACTATAGAAAGTTGAATGACTCCACTAGGAAAGACCACTTCCCCTTACCATTTATTGATCAAATGCTTGAGAGATTGGCAGGTAAGAGTCATTACTGTTTCCTCGATGGGTATTCAGGATACTTTCAAATTCCCATAGACCCGAGGGACAAAGAAAAGACCACATTTACATGTCCCTTTGCCACATATGCCTATAAAAGAATGCCATTTGGTTTGTGTAATGCCCCTGGCACATTTCAACGTTGCATGCTTTCTATATTTTCTGATTTCATTGAGAAATGCATGGATGTGTTCATGGATGATTTTACTATTTATGGCAATTCTTTTGATGAATGTTTAGTAACCCTTGATAAAATCCTTGTTAGATGTATTGAGAAAAAACTGGTTTTAAACTTTGAAAAGTGCCATTTCATGGTTGATCGTGGAATAGTACTTGGACATCTTATATCTAACAAGGGAATTGAGGTGGATAAAGCAAAAATTGAAGTCATTTCCTCGTTGCCCTACCCCACAACTTTAAAAGAACTTTGATATTTTCTAGGGCAAGTTGGGTTATATAGAAGATTCATCAAAGACTTTAGTAAAATTGCTTTACCACTCTCAAAACTTCTGCAAAGGACACCGACTTTGTTTTCTCTAATGACTATAAAGAGGCTTTTGAAAAATTAAAGGATAGGTTGATTTCTCCTCGTGTTCTAACATCACCAGATTGGGATCTTCCATTTGAACTATCATGTGATGCTTCCAATTATGCTGTGGGAGCTATGATAGGTCAAAGGGAAGGTAATCTATCTAGAGTGATTTCCTATGCCTTGAAAACACTTGATGCTGCTCAAATTAATTACACCACTACTGAGAAAGAATTGTATGCCATTGTGGTAGCCTTGGATAAATTCAGAGCATATCTAATTAATTCCAAGATAGTTGTTTACACAGATCATGCAACAGTCAAGTATTTGTTCCACAAACCTCAATCTAAACCGAGACTCCTATGATGGATGTTACTTCTTCAAGAGTTTGATATAGAGGTGAGGGATCGAGCTGGAAATATGAACGACGTTGCAGATCATCTAAGAAGATTACTAACAGAGACACAGGGAGTACTTAGTTCTGATCTTATTTGTGATTCTTTCCCTGACCAATCTCTTTGTTTGGTTACTGTTATAGAACCTTGGTATGCTCATTTGGTTAATTTCATTAAAACTGGCCTAATCCCTTCTCATTTGACTAAATTTTAGGCCCAAAAGCTCAAGAGCGAATCTAAATACTTTATTTGGGATAAACCTTTTCTTGGAAGCTGTGCTCAGACCAAGTGTTAAGACTGCACTAGGGTCCTAGAATCCGGTTTCTATTGGCTTTCCCTTTTTAAAGATGCTTTTGAGTTTTGTAAAGCTTGTGATAGGTGCCAAAGATTTGGAGGGATTAGTAAGAGGCACGAAATACCATAACACCCTATTCTATTTTATGAGGCTTTTGATGTATGGGGGATAGACTTCATGGGACCTTTTCCACCTTCAGCAGGTTTTCAGTACATTTTGTTGGCTGTAGACTACTTATCTAGGTAGGTAGAGGCCATCCCCACAAGGCTAGATAATGCCCAAACAGTTTTAAAGTTCCTAAGGTCTCACATCTTTAGTAGGTTTAGAGTACCAAGAGCAGTAATTAGTGATCAAGGTACCCATTTTTGCAATAAGTTGATCAATAACCTATTGGAAAAAATATGGTGTAACTCATAAAGTATCAACCCCATACCACCCTCAAACTAATGGTCTAGTGAAACATCCTTATTTTTGTACATCTTAGGGACCAATTGGTAGTATTTAGAACCACTTTCTAGGTCATTGAAATCTAATTTCTCAATCTGGAGTTTTACTCTTATCGAGTACTGTTTACTGTGTAAATTCCAGATGAGTGACCTGACTTCGAAAAATCATAACTAATTCTAGAAAAATCAGAATGCAGTGGTTCAAATTGCTACATGAAGCTAACTCAATAATATTTCAATAAAAAATAACTCGTTTACCATTCCTTGTCCAAGTCAACGTCAGTCAAAGTTACAACTTTACTGTTCATCCAGCGTTTTTCTCCTGAATCCAGCATTTTGGTCCCAACTTTGATAATTTATATCTCCATGTGTAGACATCGAAATGAGACATTCTATATATCAAATCGAAGCTTGGTATGTCTACTATTTATCATAAACATATCATACATTTATTTAATCATTTACTATTTTTAATTATAGATCAAACATCACTATATCACCACGAGTTACTGTTCATGGTGGCAAATTCCAGCAAGCAACTTTACATACATATGCATACATCAATCACATATCAAACAAACATGCCAAACAATACTTATCATTAAATAATAAATCTTTATACAACAGGGCATGAACAAAATTCTCGTATCTCTATTACATCTTTCCTGCCTGAAATCCGGCAGTATAACTACTATACTTCATCTGTAAAAATAACTGATCTTGTACTGATTCGGTAATTCCCGTGAGAATTACCATTCTACGTAAGTACCCAGGAAAGACTGGATGAACCGACTAGGTCCACTCACTTTCAGACTCCTTAGACAGTACCTACGTACACAGTACGTATCATCTCCTTATGTTCAGTCTGAAAATCGGCAGCATAACGGCGTCTTACAGCATTCTCAAAATTCACTTCGATATAACCTCTCTGTAATGGGTTATAAATAGGGGATGAGATTCGGGGGAATCTCAGTAGCAAACGGTACTAAACAATGCATGCATTAAAGTAAATACTTGTGCTTGCTTGTGAAAGTGTAAACATTGTGTAATGTGCATGCTTCCATGTAACATATGAAATACAATTGGCCAAGGTAATCATAGAAACAGAGCTTCAATCATATACACATATGCACACAATTCAACAAAGTCATAGCACAATCAAGCATAACATTCAATACATACAAGTTTAGGGTAAGTTTACTACCTTATTGCTTTACTTCTTTCCACTTTAACTTTGCTTATTCCTTCTTACTTTTCCTTGCTATGTGGCTGCCCTCTTTTGAGCACACCAAGCAATTCCTAACATCACATTACCATCCAACCATTACAATCTAACTTCTCTTGAACACTAAGCTTACTTTAAGTAAAATAACTTCCTTTAATCTTTACCAATTGACTTAGCTTTTGAATCAATTGATGTCTTGACCTTACCCTACACAATTTGGCCTTTTGAATCCATTTATGAACTCAAAACAACCAAATTCCAGTAACTATGCACTGTTCCGGACAAATTTGAAAAACTTTCATAATTCTTTCAAAAATTCACATTTTGATTCCAATGCTTCCCATACTTGTTCCTCCACTTTTCCCCCACACAAAATCTCATTTTAAGACCATTGGAAGCATCAAAATCATGAAATTCAAATCACTGTTCATGCGAGTGAACAGTAACCTGAGGAATTTTCAACATTATAACCTTTAATTCCAATGGTTTCCAAGGTTCAAAACCTTTCCAATCCTACACAAAATCATCATATAAACTCAATGGAAGCATTAAATCATTGAAATTCCATTTCCTTCTATCACGAACAGTGCATGAACAGTGCAACCCGAAATGGTAAAGTCAAGAACATCAACTTACTTCACAACCAAGCATGTAACTAACTTGTTTAAGCTTGTCCTAACTATCTATTGAAGGGAATTGGAAGACACGCAGCGGAAATTAACTTTAAAATTTTCCATTCCCAGCCAGGATCTACCGAATGTGTTTAAGTCAAGGAGAAAGAAGTGTTACCTTCGGTTTCAAGCTTTGGTCGCGACCTCAGTGTCCACTAGTCGCGACTCCTCGCCTCTGGAACTTTCAGTCGCGACCTCCTCAGCTTTTAGTCGCAACCTCCTCTGCTTCTAGTCGCGATCTGTCGCCTCTGGAGTTGTTAGTCGCGACCTCTTCTGCCTCTAGTCGCGACCGGACGTCTCTGGAGTTTGTAGTCGCGACGTATTCAGCTTCACGTCGCGACCTGTTTCCTCTTTTCGGATTTCTGGCGTTCAGATGCCCGTATGGTCGCGACCTCAGGGTGTTCTGGTCGCGACCTTGCTTCGTGTCTGGTCGTATCGTAGAAGTCGAAAGCTCAGATCGGCTTCCTCTACCGGTATCCACACCAACAGCGTTCCAATTGCGAACGACGTGCTAGCGCCTCTTGTCCCTCTAGGGCTTTCTGGAGATTCCGTCCTCACCGTCTCTATTTCGGCAGTTTCTTATGTGCAAACCTTTTGCACTCTCCCTGCCCCCTTTTCTCACGACTGAATGTGTGTGAAGAGATCTATATTGTGTGTGGAACCCTAGCTCCTAATGTCAAATATATAGGAAGCTATCGGGCTTCTAATAGGGCCGGGCTTCAGAATTAATCTTATATTAATTCTGAATTAATACAATATCATATATTGCATAATTTAATAAGAAACTAATTAAATAAATATGGTTTATATTAAATCCGTCCCACAGATTTAATTCACCTATTTATTTAATTTAAAATAAAGATAAGACGGAATTATATTTGATTTATTCTTATAAATCAAATTTGAGATATCTTATCAATTTGAATTTCAAATTCCAATAGATCATATCCATTTAAATTCAAATTCAAAAATGATAGAGATTTAATTTATCCTTATAAATTAAATCTTACAAATATCTCTTATATTATTTATATAATATATATATAAACTAATTTATATATATATATAAAATATATATCCACCCTAGATTATTCATTGAATTTAGACATCTCTTAGATTCAATGAATCTGGACATCATAGCTCGCATTGGGCTGTTCTGTGTGCGACCCTGTAGGCCCATATGAAGTTGGCAGTGGCCCAGTTACTATACTGACCCACAAGTCGTAAGCGGTCTCTAGCAAGGCATTACGACTACCCAAAACATATGAGGATCGATAAACGATGTAACCTTTCATACAACCATATCACGTCCCTTTTGTCACACGATATTTCGGTCAAGGATGAGGCATGGAGAACGTCATCCTCCTGTTCCTGACCGTTACTTTCTCGATCCCTGAGTAGTCTGAATATAGAAATGGAACTACCCTTCCATTCCAGTATGGCCATACATTTCTCAGACTCACTCATCGAGGGGCCCAGTAATATCTCTCTACGAATGTGAGGGACAAATTCCATCTTGACCATTCACATTCCTCCGCATGAAAAACCACTAAGCCCGAGCATAGCCTTTATGATCACTCGGTCAAAAGTGACTTTTGACTAGGTCAAAGCTGAGCGTTTGTCATGTAGGAATCCATGATGATCTCAGGTCAAAGGGCATAGTGACATGGCTTGTATATGAGAGAAGCTTATGACTTGACCCATGCAGCTCTCTCATAGCGGGTCGGTCCAGCACCCTGTACTCTTACATGTGCCTATGACTTTGATTTATATCTCTATATATCTTCAAAGTCATACTGGTCTTATTTCATCTCTGCTCCCGCATAGATGACCGACCAGGGACATTTAGGATAAGATCACGAGTTATCCAAGGATGGTCATCACAGTAAACATGCAAATAATGTGATAACCTGATACAATGATTGGCCCCTAGGGCACAATTTCCAACAACCTCCCACTTGCACTAGGAACAATCATTAATTTGTCTCAATCCTATTGACCTAACATGACGCTCATGTTTTGCCTGGACAAGCGGTTTAGAGGATCAGCATCATTGTCTTCTCTTGCTACCTTGCATATTTTTATATCACCTCTATCATTGATTTCTCTGATGAGATGAAATCGCCTGAGTATATGCTTGGTCCTTTGATGTGACCAAGGCTCTTTGGCCTGTGCAATGTCACCACTATTGCCACAGAACAAAGTTATTGGATTTGAGATGGTCGGTACCACCCCTAGTTCAATAATGAACTTCCTGATCCAAACGGCCTCCTTAGCTGCATCAGATGCTGCTATATACTCGGCTTCCGTTGCAGAATCTACTACAGTGCTCTTCTTAGAGCTCTTCCAGCTTACCGCTCCATTATTTAGGAGGAATAGGTATCCAGATTGCGATTTCTGGTCATCCTGGTCAGTTTGGAAACTTGCATCTGTGTAACCAGTTACATAGAGCTCATCATCCAATCCACCATAGACCAAGAATAAGTCCTTAGTCCTTCTGAAGTACTTAAGGATATTCTTGACAGCAGTCCAATGGCCCTCACCGGGGTCCTGTTGATATCTGCTAGTCATACTTAAGGCAAACGAGACATCCGGTCAAGTACATAACATGGCGTACATGATAGATCCTATGGCCGAGGCATATGGAATCTTACTCATGCGACCTCGCTGATCTGGTGTACTAGGACACAAATCCTTGCTGAGGTGAATACCATGAGACATGGGTATGAAACCCCTTTTTGATTCCTGCATACTGAACCTATGCAGTATCTTGTCTATATATGTGCTCTGACTCAGTCCTAGAAGCCTTTTAGATCTATCTCTATAGATCCTAATTCCTAGGATGTAGGTGGCTTCACCCAAGTCTTTCATCGAGAAAGATTTTCCTAACCAAGACTTGACAATCTGCAAGGTAGGAATGTCATTCCCAATGAGTAGGATGTCATTGACATAGAGTACCAAAAACACAACTGTGCTCCCACTAACCTTTTTGTACACACAAGGTTCATCAATGTTTTGAAGAAATCCAAACTCTTTGACTACTTCATCAAAACGATGATTCCAACTCTGAGATGCTTGCTTCAGTCCATAAATGGACCTTTGAAGCTTGCACATCTTACCAGAGTCCTCAGAACGCACAAAACCTTCAGGTTGTGTTATGTACACATCCTCAAGGAGCTTTCCATTAAGGAAGGCTGTCTTGACGTCCATCTGCCATATTTCATAGTCATAATATGCTGCAACGGCAAGGAGGATTCTGATTGATTTGGCCATTGCAACTGGGGAAAAGGTCTCATTATAGTCCACACCATGAGTTTGAGTAAATCCTTTTGCAACCAGTCGTGCCTTGAAGACATTTACATTGCCATCCATGTCGGTTTTCTCTTTAAAAACCCACTTGCACCCGACAGTTTTTACACCTTCAGGTGGGTCGACTAAGGTCCATACCTTATTATCGTACATGGATTGCATCTCAGACTTCATGGCATTAAGCCATTTTTCAGAGTTTGGTCCCACTATAGCTTCTTGATAGGTAGTGGGCTCATTATGCTCAATGAGCAACACATCACGACTATCAGAAATCAGAAATCCATATCTCTGAGGCTGAAGTCGTGCCCTATTAGATCGCCTTGGGCCTTGCTTGACTTGAGGAGTCTCAACAACTTCTTGTGAGTCTTCTCTACTTTCCATCTCTAGTTCTGTGGCGTCTTGTGGCTCTCGAACTTCTTCGAGGTGTACCTTGCTCCCAGTGGCTCTTTTAGAGATAAATTCTCGTTCTAGAAAGATACCATTTCTGACAACAAACACTTTGTTATCAGTGGGGTTGTAGACATAATATCCCTTGGTTTCCTTAGGATATCCCACAAAAAGGCACTTTGAAGATTTGGGCGCTAACTTATCTGAGGCTTGTTGCTTAACATAGACCTCACATCCCCAAATCTTGAGAAAAGACAAACTAGGTTTCCTCCCAGTCCATATCTCATACGAAGTCTTTTCAACTGCCTTAGATGGAACACGATTCAGTGTGAACGCAGCTGTCTCTAGGGCGTGGCCCCAAAAGGATGGTGGAAGATCTGTTCGACTCATCATGGATCAAACCATATCCAATAGTGTTCGATTCCTCCGTTCAGAAACCCCATTCCATTGTGGTGTTCCTGGAGGAGTCAATTGTGAGACTATTCCACAATTCCTAAGATGATCGATAAACTCTTGGCTCAAATATTCACCACCTCGATCAGATCGAAGGGCTTTAATTGTTTTACCAAGCTGGTTTTGTACTTCATTTTGAAATATCTTGAACATTTCAAAAGATTCAGATTTATGTTTCATTAGATAGACGTAGCCATATCTACTGAAATCATCTATGAATGTAATGAAGTACGAATAACCTCTTCTGGCATTTGTATTCATCGGTCCACACACATCTGTATGTATGAGGCCCAACAAATCAGTGGCCCTCTCACTGTGCCCAGTGAAAGGCGACTTTGTCATCTTTCCTAACAAACAAGATTCGCAAGTATCATATGATTCAAAATCAAATGAGTTGAGAAATCCATCTTGATGGAGTTTAGAAATAGGTTTCTCATTTATGTGGCCTAGACGACAGTGCCAGAGGTACGTCGGATTCAAATCATTTGGTTTGATCCTTTTGGCGGTTATGTTATAGATATTTCCATGATTGGGTTGTTCCAAGTTTAATATGTAATGATCAACATGCAAATCACCATGAGCATAGAAAATATCATTACGATAAATAGAACATTTACCATTCCCAGAAATGGAAGTGTAACCTTCCTTATCCAAATAAGAAAGAGAAACAATGTTACTACTCAAAGCAGGAACATAATAGCAATTGTTCAAAACTAACAAAAGCCCAGTGGGCAGAACTAATTCATAAGTGCCTACAGCTAGAGCAGCAACCTTTGCTCTGTTTCCAACTCGTAGGTCAACTTCGCCCTTCTTCAGCTTTCTACTGTCCTTTAGGCCCTGCACATTTGTACAAATGTGAGAACCACATGCAGTATCTAATACCCATGTAGTGGAAGTAGAGAGATGAATGTCTATAACATAAATACCTGAAGCGATAGCCCCGCTATCCTTCTTGTTCTTTTTCAGATCTTCAAGGTAGAGTTTGCAATTCCTCTTCCAATGACCCGGTTCATTGCAGAAGAAGCAAACTCCTTCCTTTGGAGGCTTTGCCTTCTTTGGTGCAGGCTTGGTTTCGGGCTTGCCTGACTCTTTGGTCTTACCAGATGAGCCATGACCCTTCCCCTTGCCCTTGCCTTTCCTTTTCATACCCTTTCCTTTCTGAACCATCAAAACAGTACTGGGCTTCTTCTTAATAGTCGGCTCAGTAGTTTTAAGCATCCCATGCAGTTCAGAAATAGATTTCTCCATGTTGTTCATGTTGTAGTTCATGACAAACTGGTCATAACTTTCCGGGATTGAGTTCAAGATCAAATCTGTAGCTAACTCCTGACTCATGGGAAATCCAAGCCTCTCAAGGTGATCAATGTACCCTTTCATCTTTAGGACATGAGTACTGACTGATGCACCTTCAGCCATCTTGCAGGAATGTAAGGCCTTAGTGGTCTCATACCTCTCTTGCCTTGCCTGTTGCTGGAACATTTCCTTAAGATGCACAATCATCTCATAAGCCTCCATGTGTTCCAAATCTCTTTGGAGCTTCGAAACCATGGTGGCAAGCATCAAGCATCCCACATCAACAGAGTCTTCCTTATGCTTCGCATAAGAATCTCTCTGAGCTCTAGGAGCATTGGCTGCTAGCTCCTCAGGAATGGGTTGATCTAGGACATATGTCTTTCTTTCCTGCTTGAGAACAATTCTCAAGTTCCTGAACCAGTCAAGAAAATTTGTCCCATTGAGTTTGTCCTTCTCAAGGACAGATCGCAACGATAATGTAGCAGTATTACTAGTCGTCATGATTCTATAATTAAAATATGCAATTTAATTAGCAATCTCCCACTGAATAAAATAACCCTCAATGTAATAATTAGTGGGCTAAGATCCATATTTTGCTTAAACTTGAGTCCGCTTTGGCAGGACGCTCAACTTTAAGTTATTTAGGTAGGTAACAACTTTACCAATTACATCACATGTAACTCTTAGATGTTTATGGGATTCCATCATCATATGATCCGGCATGTTTTAATCCCATCTAATGCCTTGAGACCCAAAACCGTTTTGATAATCTCAATTAAGTCAAACAATAACAAACATAAGAGTAGCACCATTACTCTTGCTTATCTCCCCAAGATAACTCAAATGCACCCACTTTGGTGGACCTACAAATGAGCGATCGAGGTTTTGACAAGTGTTCATTAATTGACGGTATATGACTTAAGATTTCTTTTAGAGGGTTTAATTAATTATCTGGTTTATAAGATGCATGTATCGCGGTTGTATCTCATACAAGTATTATGCATATAAAACATACATGCAGTGATCTAATCAAAAGATGCATAATCTTAAACGTGATACAATATGGCTCACCTATCCTAAGTCCCCTCAAGCCAATGAGAGGAGCTCTCTAATTAGAATAGGAAAAGTACATAAGGAAACCTCGTTTTAACATTCGAGGGGAGTGAGATGAGAAGAGAATGTACAACGAGAGTCATTAGAGGAAGGCACGACACGCATGCCGTATTTAGAAAAATTACAACACTTGTAATCTAGAGCCATATTGTTCACCATACCCAAACGTTCAAAAATCAAAATTCATACTATTTGAAGGGTAATAAATATTTCAAAACATTCATACATCATAAAATCCAGCATATCTTACGATTATATTGCGCTACGTACAGGTAGTCACGGCGGTCCCGCTAGCCGGTTAGCGGGCGGGGTGTGGGGCAGCGCCCCAATAGAAATTTTTTTTTGATAAATAATACAGAATCTTAATTCTTTTTCCTTAGACCCCATCAATATTAATTGATCAAATCAATTGATATACACCACCGATTTCAGTTTCCTTTTAGATTCCGTATATGTCATACATAAACAGATTCCATATATGTCATACATATCACGCATGTTATCATATAATCAGCTAAGAAGTCTAACATACATCACATGTATCAACAATCAAACCTAACTTAAACACAAAACGGCATGCCTCTGATACCACTGAAGGGAATTAGAAGACACGCAGCGGAAATTAACTTTAAAATTTTCCATTCCCAGCCAGGATCTACCGAATGTGTTTAAGTCAAGGAGAAAGAAGTGTTACCTTCGGTTTCAAGCTTTGGTCGCGACCTCAGTGTCCACTAGTCGCGACTCCTCGCCTCTGGAACTTTCAGTCGCGACCTCCTCAGCTTTTAGTCGCGACCTCCTCTGCTTCTAGTCGCGATCTGTCGCCTCTGGAGTTGTTAGTCGCGACCTCTTCTGCCTCTAGTCGCGACCGGACGTCTCTGGAGTTTGTAGTCGCGACGTATTCAGCTTCACGTCGCGACCTGTCTCCTCTTTTCGGATTTCTGGCGTTCAGATGCCCGTATGGTCGCGACCTCAGGGTGTTCTGGTCGCGACCTTGCTTCGTGTCTGGTCGTATCGTAGAAGTCGACAGCTCAGATCGGCTTCCTCTACCGGTATCCACACCAACAGCGTTCCAATTGCGAACGACGTGCTAGCGCCTCTTGTCCCTCTAGGGCTTTCTGGAGATTCCGTCCTCACCGTCTCTATTTCGGCAGTTTCTTATGTGCAAACCTTTTGCACTCTCCCTGCCCCCTTTTCTCACGACTGAATGTGTGTGAAGAGATCTATATTGTGTGTGGAACCCTAGCTCCTAATGTCAAATATATAGGAAGCTATCAGGCTTCTAATAGGGCCGGGCTTCAGAATTAATCTTATATTAATTCTGAATTAATACAATATCATATATTGCATAATTTAATAAGAAACTAATTAAATAAATATGGTTTATATTAAATCCATCCCACAGATTTAATTCACCTATTTATTTAATTTAAAATAAAGATAAGACGGAATTATATTTGATTTATTCTTATAAATCAAATTTGAGATATCTTATCAATTTGAATTTCAAATTCAAATAGATCATATCCATTTAAATTCAAATTCAAAAATGATAGAGATTTAATTTATCCTTATAAATTAAATCTTACAAATATCTCTTATATTATTTATATAATATATATATAAACTAATTTATATATATATATATAAAATATATATCCACCCTAGATTATTCATTGAATTTAGACATCTCTTAGATTCAATGAATCTGGACATCATAGCTCGCATTGGGCTGTTCTGTGTGCGACCCTGTAGGCCCATATGAAGTTGGCAGTGGCCCAGTTACTATACTGACCCACAAGTCGTAAGCGGTCTCTAGCAAGGTATTACGACTACCCAAAACATATGAGGATCGATAAACGATGTAACCTTTCATACAACCATATCACGTCCCTTTTGTCACACGATATTTCGGTCAAGGATGAGGCATGGAGAACGTCATCCTCCTGTTCCTGACCGTTACTTTCTCGATCCCTGAGTAGTCTGAATATAGAAATGGAACTACCCTTCCATTCCAGTATGGCCATACATTTCTCAGACTCACTCATCGAGGGGCCCAGTAATATCTCTCTACGAATGTGAGGGACAAATTCCATCTTGACCATTCACATTCCTCCGCATGAAAAACCACTAAGCCCGAGCATAGCCTTTATGATCACTCGGTCAAAAGTGACTTTTGACTAGGTCAAAGCTGAGCGTTTGTCATGTAGGAATCCATGATGATCTCAGGTCAAAGGGCATAGTGACATGGCTTGTATATGAGAGAAGCTTATGACTTGACCCATGCAGCTCTCTCATAGCGGGTCGGTCCAGCACCCTGTACTCTTACATGTGCCTATGACTTTGATTTATATCTCTATATATCTTCAAAGTCATACTGGTCTTATTTCATCTCTGCTCCCGCATAGATGACCGACTAGGGACATTTAGGATAAGATCACGAGTTATCCAAGGATGGTCATCACAGTAAACATGCAAATAATGTGATAACCTGATACAATGATTGGCCCCTAGGGCACAATTTCCAACATCTATGACTTAAAACTCATATTCCTTTCACATATACACAAAAATTCCAGCAGCATTTCCCCAAGATTTAAGCCTAAAAGGTCACTTAAACTCAAGCACAAACCATAAGAACAAAAGGTAGAAGCAAGGAGACAACTTACCTTACTTGCCCCTTCAAGACCCTTGCTTTCTTCCACATTCTTTCTCTAGAACTCACTTCTCTTTCTAAAGGAGCTCTTGGGTGTGAAGAATGAATGGAAAGGGGGGGTATTTATAGCAAAAGTCATGTGCCATTTGAAGGCTAAGATCACTTTGGAAACTATTTGATCTAATGGTTAAAGGTTTGATCTTGGAATGTCTTTTCACTTTTCACTCAAGACCTTACCACTATGACATCACTAGCATGGGCTCCCTTGGTACACCTATCCCTTCCTCTTTTTGGGTGCCATTCTTGTGTCCTTGTGGGTCCCACCATGTGCAACACCTAATTCTTACTTTATTCTCTTTTTCTTTCTTTTCAAAAATCCATAAATTATTTATTATTTGGACTTGGGCTCCAAGATAACTTTTGGGCCTTATTGGGCTTCCCTAGGACGAAATATTGGGCCTCTTTTAGGTCCAATAGCTAACTGGCCCAAATCCCAATGTACTTTCCTCATACCGATATCCGTAACTTACCCTGATCTTAGCATAAATGCTAAACACCTCTTTTAATTGTTCTAACATTTTTAGAAATTCATTCTAATATAAAATGAATTCTCTACAAAGTTTCATAATTTTCTGAGACCCAGAAGTCCTGTTAAAAATTACATATGTTTCCTTTAACCCTTTATCGGTGTCATTTTTCACCGTAAATTCCATAATTAATTCTACAGGACTCCTTTTTGACTTCTGTCAACTCCATAAATTCTCATATTAATTATAATAATTTACTATTAAATTTCCTCTGATATCCATCCATTGTGTGAAATGACCAAAATGCCCTCCATTTACTTCTGGTTTCTTAGGGCATCACAGTGGCATTTTCGTAATTTTGCACTTTGGCTCTTAGACTTTCTTCCTCTTCCAATTAATCCTTTTCTTTACATAAACATGGCCACATATTTTCCTAAACATCTCATATATTTTATTCAATCTGTACATACAACTTAGTACAGAAATTAGGGATGTTACATTTCTCTCCCCCTTAAAATAAATTTCGTCCTCGAAATTTACTTGTACCTTAGTCAACAATCTTAAATATACATCCTCTTTAAATCTCTTTCTGCTTTATGACTAAGAATTGGGGTATCCATCTCTTACCTTTTATCTTATTATCTAGCGGAGTACTTTCAATATCCGCTTCATGTCCTTGCTGTCATTACTCTTTTTGTATCAGTCAACTTAATTGGAGTTTATTTCTACTTCATCACGGCACTTGATCTTGTGCTATGCATCCATTTGCTTATGGACAACTCCTTGTACTAGACTTGAGAGTAGTGTCCATTTCTATTATATCAAACTCTCTCGAATATTATTGTATTCGGGAGTTTCCCTCACTCACTCATCATACTTTCTAACACTTATCCCTTATTACTTCTCTTAGCATCTCGCAGAATTCTTTAACATCCGCAAAGCTTCATCCTCTTTTTGTATAGAAACTCTTATAACTCTATTGTTGCTCTTATCATCTTTAATGATTCAACATCATATAGAGAGAGGACTTATGCAGTTATTCTTTTCTTTACTTTACTGCTAAGTAGGAGCATATACTCTAACATGCATAATGTGTCACATCCTTATTTTTATACATCTTAGGGACAATTCAGTAGCACTTAAACCACTTTCAGGGTCATTGAAGTCTAAACACTTAATCTGGAATTTTATTCATATCGAGTACTGTTCACTGTGGCAAATTCCAGATGAGTGACCTGACTTTGAAAATTCATAACTAATTCTAGCAAAATCGAAATGAAGTGGTTCAAATTGCTACATGAAGATAACTCAAATATATTTCAGGGAAAAATCATTGGTTGACCAATCCTTGACAAATTTAACGTGGGTCAACGTTTCAATCTTACTGTTCATCCAATGACTTTCTCCTGAATCCAGCATTCTGGTCCCAACTTTACCAATTTATATCTTTTCGTGTATACATCCAAATTATACATTCTATATATAAAATTAAATCTTAGTATGTCTACTTTTTACCCTAAAAAGTTCGTACATTAATTCAATCATTTACTATTTTTAATGATTTATCAAACATGAATGGGTCTTCACGAGTTACTGTTCACTGAGCCTATTTTCAGCATTTAGTCTTTACATACCCAAGCATACAACCAACACATATCAGTCATACAAGCCAGATAATAATTAATATCAAATAATCAACTGTTATTTATCAGTGCATGATTAACTCCCTCATATTTTATTACATCCTTCTCTGTCTAAAATCCGGCAGCATAACTGCTACAATTCTTCTTTAGAAAGTAACCGATGTTGTACAGATTCGGTAATTCCCTTATGAGAACTACCATTCTACGTAGTACCCAGGAAAGACTGGATGAACCTTCTGGGTCCACTCACTTCCAGCCTCCTTAGACAGCACTACGTACACAGTACGTATCAGTTCCTTTCTTTGTTCCGTCTTCGTTGCCGGAATTTCGGCAGCCTACCGGCGTCTCTTAAGATTTCCAAATTTTATTTTGACAGAACCTCCCCTGTAATGTTATGTTTGGGAATGAGATTCAAAAGAATCCCAGTAACAATAATCATAACAAAATATGTAATGCAGAGTGACAGTGCTTGCTTGTGACTGTGTACAGATAAGTATGCTGCATGCTTCCATATTCAATAACATATGATCATAGCATTGGAATAGAGCTTCAAGCATAACATATAGGACAACAATCAACCAAACAAAACAACACATCACAAAGACATTACATAAGAGCTAGGATTAGTTGTTACCTCAAAAGCAGAGCTTCAGAACCTCTCTACTACTTCCAACTCCACCAGAACTTCCTTACTTCTTTCTTTCTCTCACTTTCTCTCTCAAGAACTTCTTTCTTCCTCTCTTTCTTGCTTGCACCGAAATGAAGGAGTAAGGGGGGGTATTTATAGTGTTGAGCAATGGCAATCTTGTAATTAGGAAGACTTATGATCCTGTGGTCCTGGTTTTTCCTGGAATTTCCTATTTTCTTTAATTCTCTTTTACTGCATCACCCTGGACACCTCATGGGACACCTCATAGGACACCTCACCACCCATATTCTTCATGTGACGAAATTTGGAGGTTCTGGAAGCTTTCCGGTCCAATCCGGTACCGGCCCGGTCCATCGCCTCGAAAAACGTGCCATTTTCTGAATCTGATATTTCTGAAGATCCTTTTTATGTCTACTGACCTGACATTTAGTATCTAGACCCTTTATATCATTAACTTTTTAATACTGGGTCCAGACTCAATTACAGATCCCCTGCGAAATGACCAAAATGCCCTTGGTGCCATATCTTGTCCTATTTTAACCCTAAGGGCAAAATCGTCATTTCACACCTTTCTGGACTCGGTCAAAGCTTATACTGGCTCTAGCCAACCTTATTTAGACATGTCTTGACCTCTGGGTCTATCCAAAATGACCAGAATACCCTTTATTCATCTGCTGCCCTTTTTGTACAACATAGGGGCATTTTCGTAATTTCGCACTTTTCCGGGGTTCTGCTGGACGCTGGCCCACCTATCAGTCCAAGAGTCTTATTGGGCCTCTAATGGCGCCATTTTTGGGCTTCCTGGGTCCATTATCTGTATGGCACGCATTACGAGGAATCTTCCTTTAACACAGTTCATTGAATATTTTAACTATTATTTACCGATTATATACCTTTTCCGGACACCGGCTCTTTTTCCCAGATACAGTGCCCTACTGTGTTCAGGCATCCTTGGGGGTTATAACGGTCATCTGACCGAAGTCATTCGATCGCATTCAGCCCCTTTAAAAATACCGATAAATCTCCAACCCGGATCCCCGGAGGCCTCATACTCCCGTCTGGATTTTTTATTTTGTGAATAACTTTTCCTACAGACCTCCTATCGGTATCCTGTCAGTTTCCCGGCATCCGCCCCATAAAGGCGCATCATCCTGTATTTTCCCACTTATATCTGAAATCTAGGGTATCCGGTATAAATTTTTATAACTTTTGGACGATCAGTCCATTTCTGGCTATCTGGAGTCTTCAAAAATTCCGGTATTAGGCTTGGTTACCCGGCGTCACCTGCCCTACCTTCTGGTAGAATCTGGGACTGAAATGCTGTCGGGCGGTGCAAACCACTTCTGGCCTATTTTCTTTAATTATACTTTAGCCCCAGGGAACTTTTCCTTCTTTATAATTAAGTCCCTTAATTTGGCTAAAATTACACTTTAAGACCCCACATTTTTGTCTACCTTTCATTCCTAACTTTAAACTTTCCATAATTGCATTTAGGTCCCTTAATTTCCTTTCTTTTGCAATTTAATCCTTTTCTTTACATAAAGGTCCACATGTCTTTCCTGAAACAGAGCTCACATATTTCGTTTAATCTGTACATAGGAACCAGTACAGAAAATTAAGGATATTACATAATGCCTGGCCAATATCTTGTAGGACTGTATACTTGCTCCTAAATGCAAAGCTCTAACATTCTCTTATGACTTTATCAGCCTCTCAGGAGAGTATTGCTCTTTTGCTTATCGTTCTCCTGAACAAAGTCATAATTTAAATCTTTCATTTCAAATCCACTCTTATTTGGACTTGGCAGAAGGGTTTTAATCATTTAATGTTCATAACCTTTCTAACTTTTCATAACTTTGTTTATCATTCATCATATATATGCCAAACTTCTATGGCATTTACACTCTTTCATATCTTACCCCTTAACATCTTGGTGTAACTCCAGGGTCTATCTTACTTTAACTTTTCACTTTTCTTACCTTGTCCATCTATACCAACTTCTGTGACAACTGGACCCTTTTTCATTACTCTTTCTTAGACTACTCTTGCCTTAACATCTTTCTGGACGAAGGCTACCTTACTCTTCTAAGCCTTAGCATTCTCTATCTCATATAACTATTGGGTTCTATCTTTACTTTAGACCTTCTTCTCTAGGTCTCTTTAGCCTTTTAATCTTTTTATCCTCATCTGGAAGATTTATCTGCTCATACTTTTCTGTTCTCAAAACATATGGGGTTCTCTTCTTTGTTCCTCAGGCATACTTCTATAAAACTTTTGAATATCAGCACTCAGACTTTAACTTGGACTCTGTCTTTGTTTAAAGAAAACTAAGTTCAGTCTGTATAATATAGGCTATATGAGGAAAATCATTATAAATAATTTTTCTGGATGAGTTTATCAACTAGTGAAGCTTCCTTACCTTAACTTCGTCTTTGGCATTCATCTTCCCAAAGAGATACTACATTGTACGCATATCTCATGGCTCATTACTTTCCTTAGGCTAGGTCTAACTGCGACCTCGGGATCTAACTGCGATCAACCGTCAGCCTCTTCAGAATCAACTGACTCTGGAACTGTTAGGATCTAACTGCGACCCTGGAGCCATGATAGGATCTAACTGTGACCCTCCAGAATCTAACTGCGATTCTGTATATCTCCCGAAGATCTTAAACCAACAGACTAAGTTATAGGGTTCACCGCTTATACTTGTTGATAACTCAATAAAAATTTAGAAATATTATGTTCAGTAGCCCATATTATTGCCCAAGACTTTACTTATTTCCTCTCTTACTCAGGAGTTCCTTCTCATCTTTCTCTTACTGTGGCTTACCATGCCTTGTGCAATCATGGTTTAACCACCTGCCATTACATTCCGCTACTATGGCCTCATCATAACTTCTCATGTAAATTTGTGCTCTAACTGCGAGCCATTTGAACTATGCTCTAACTGCGAGAAGACTGCATCAGATCCAACTCTTATCTGAAGAGTGATCTGTACTCATCTGAATCCAGTCTCTATCTCAGAGTCATCTGTTTCAAATCTAACTCTTTCTGTGTACCATTCCTTTCAATAGCAATGGCTCTTAGTACTGCATTCACAAGCCTATAGAAAAACCTGAATCACCCCAATCATAAATCATATCAGAATATCATGTCATAACTTATCGTCCCATAAACTGAGACTATCTATCATCCTCAATATATTCCTCATTGCATATCATATGGTATAGGAGCAACAATATTTTCTCATAACTTCCTCACCATATATACTCTACCCTGCATATACTACGAAATGGGAGTATTCATCATGGCATACTCTAACATGCATGTCATTATATGACAACTGCAAGGAGATGCAACTATTCATCATTATAATTTGCTCAACCATCCAACAGACATTGTAATGAACTAAGTAAGCCTCAAAACATATTTCCTTTATCATATTGCCTATCATATCTTGATCATTCATCCTAAAACATCTATCGATTTCACTTAGGCTGCCATGCTACCCTCTTATCAGGGTATAGACTTGACCCTTTTATCGAATAGGGGGGTTACTTTATCTTTAAAATTGTGGCTATCTTTCCCTGTCTAGGCATTATACATTTCTATTTCTAATCTTGTATACATCTACCGCTCTATTGAACTTCTATGACTACCCGAGAAATCCTTTGTAACATGAAATCCAATCCGTAAATTAACTCTTTAATTATTCAACTCTCTCTGTTCATATATATGAACTTGGCTAAACATTCATCAAAAGGGCTTCTCTTTCTCTATTTAACCTTTAGCCTCACGCTCATCTCTATTTAACTGAGAGGAATACTTTTCATAAACTTTACTCAAGGAATACTTCTCAGGTGAGCGGAACAGTCTCCATTTCTCTGGAGCAACTTTGGTGTCTTTCTACTATCTCTCAACTCTTCCTGTGCATATACATCAGTCTCAGTCTACTCTTGACCAGACTATGGTTCATTTCTGGTCTTTTTCTTGATTCTAACCAACTTAGATCACATAAATCTCATTCATCATCTAGCACCATTACTTATGTTCTCTAACAGCTCAGCACCCTTCCACATAGATATTGTCCGCTTTCCCCTTAGGCAGGCCCCAGGCCCACATGAGGTCACGGTTTTGTTCTCCAGGCACATGAGGACTTTAACCCCTTAGGCACCCGAACACGCGTCCTCCAGGTATCAGAGCTACGCAGCAGAAGATATTGTCCCCTCTCCCCTTAGGCAGGCACCTCTAGGCCCACACGAGGTCAGGGTTTTGTTTCCCAGCACTGCCTGCCTACCACTCGTGCCTGCCTACCCCCACTGGGGCGCTTGGTGACGAGGGCGCTTGGTGAGTACTGGAAATGCGTCCATGAGGTAGAGGTATCCACACCCTGATAAGGCATGCTTCGTTCACCTCCCCAATCGATGTGGGACTAATATCCTGTTTCAGGGACTTTAACTTTCGAGAACTTGAAGCCATATGTTAGGCTCATTTCTTGCGCAAGCCTTATCCTAACTTTTGATTCTTTTGTTCATAAAAGACTAACTAGACAAAGTCTTTCCAGATGTAGATCTGCATCTGAACATTATCTTAGACTAGCATGTATCTCTATTTCTCATACTGTTCAGCTTGCCTACATCATGTGCTAAACCTCTAACTGATAACCTTCAGTGAGGCTGGCATCTTCATCCTTATCAGGTCCCTGCGTATCTTCATCGTGACCTGAGTATGAACTAGGTGCAACGCATCCATGAACTTTAGTTGTGACCATCTCATTCTACTTGTCATGACTGGACAGCTCTACATTCTTTAGTCACGACCTCGGGTCACCTTTCGTCTTGGCCTAACTTCTCGAGGACTTCTAGCTATGTTCCAAACTGTTTTACATCCGACCTGGATCTAACTTGCTTTAAACATTCCCTTATAATGTTCTTGTCTAGTCTTTACCCTAGTAATGGCCGATCCTTACACATCAGTTGTGAACCATTTGCCAAAAGCTCACTTAGCTTTACATGCCACGTAGGGTATATGGCAATATCTGGCTTATGGCCATCTCATATCATGCTACTAACATGAAAACTTAATCCAGGTCAATGCCCTCTATCACATCTCTATTTATCATCCTTGCTACGGTATTGAAGAACTGCAGCTAAACTGACTGCTCTTGATTTCTACTTCCTTCCATCCCTTAACCTAAACTAAGTAGTTCACTTCCCACAGCCTTTCTTGAGACTAGTATAGTCACATTGTCTATCTTTCATAAAGACGGCTGGGGTGGATTAGGGCTAGAAATATCCCTTTAATCTTTATCTATACCCTCGTATATTCCTGGACTGGGATAATAGGAAGGGATGTCACAGATTGTAACTGGTTCTTAGGCTACTCATATCAAACTTATCCTCAAACTCTAGTAAAGGAGGAATAATATCTGGCCTACCTATAATCCAGTATCAGTACTCAGCTTCCTCAGCTGAAATCTGTCCTCTCATCGGAGGAATAGAGCTTATATCAGGTTAGAGAGCACTCTATCAAACTCATCCTGTACATAATTACTAGACCCATCATTATCTAGTGCAGCATTATCTGATGCATACACAACATCTGACTGAATTTCTCATAATTTCCAGACTATAAATCCGAGTCTACAAAAATATGCATGGGTACTTTACTATAAACCTTCCTGATTGAGTCCCTTATGCTGTCATCTGAACTCTCTTCACTACCTGAAGAGTCAAAGTCTAGGTGTACCTCATCTTTATATAGCATTAAAGGTTGGGGGTCTCACTGATTAACTGATGTTTCAAGCTTACCCCATGTCTACTACTCCAACATTTACTCTGTGTTTTGCGACCAAAAGTCTTCTCTCATCGTGACTTATGACTTAACTTGTCGCAACTTGGACATCTAGCATGCTTACTATAGTATCTGGTCACAACACGATACCTCAAGCTACTCTTACAGCTTCCTTAGTCGTGAACTGATCAGCTTCTATCTCTATCCATAGAGGAAACTGCTTCTTAAATATTATTCACTTAGTCCAGCCACATTATTTTAATAAACATGAGACCTCGGCTGTATCGACTGACTAAGATTAGCCGATCGTAATCATATTCTTCGTAAGACTATAAAGCTCGGGGTAGTCTCATTCGTTTGGTATCACTGTCTTCTATCTAAACCCTTCCAAGCAATGAACACCATCCCTATATCATACTCTAGGGAGAGAACCACTCAAACTTCTCATTTGTTTAAGGGATCAGTCTAACTAAACCAGAGCATCACTGAGCCAGAAACCTTCTGTTCTGTGCTAGAATCTTATGCTCTGAGCCATAACCCTTTGTTCTGTGCTAACTTTATTCTGTACTACTGCTATAAATCATCTATTCAGAGCATTTTCTAAGCCAGAATCCTTTGTTCTGATACCAAAATGAAACATCCTTATTTTTGTACATCTTAGGGACCAATTGGTAGTATTTAGAACCACTTTCTAGGTCATTGAAATCTAATTTCTCAATCTGGAGTTTTACTCTTATCGAGTACTGTTTACTGTGTAAATTTCAGATGAGTGACCTGACTTCGAAAAATCATAACTAATTCTAGAAAAATCAGAATGCAGTGGTTCAAATTGATACATGAAGCTAACTCAATAATATTTCAAGGAAAAATAACTCGTTTACCATTCCTTGTCCAAGTCAACGTCAGTCAAAGTTACAACTTTACTGTTCATCCAGCGTTTTTCTCCTGAATCCAGCATTTTGGTCCCAACTTTGATAATTTATATCTCCATGTGTAGACATCAAAATGAGACATTCTATATATCAAATCGAAGCTTGGTATGTCTACTATTTATCATAAACATATCATACATTTATTTAATCATTTACTATTTTTAATTATAGATCAAACATCACTATATCACCACGAGTTACTGTTCATGGTGGCAAATTCCAGCAAGCAACTTTACATACATATGCATACATCAATCACATATCAAACAAACATGCCAAACAATACTTATCATTAAATAATAAATCTTTATACAACAGGGCGTGAACAAAATCCTCGTATCTCTATTACATCTTTCCTGCCTGAAATCCGGCAGTATAACTACTATACTTCATCTGTAAAAATAACTGATCTTGTACTGATTCGGTAATTCCCGTGAGAATTACCATTCTACGTAAGTACCCAGGAAAGACTGGATGAACCGACTAGGTCCACTCACTTCCAGACTCCTTAGACAGTACCTACGTACACAGTACGTATCATCTCCTTATGTTCAGTCTAAAAATCGCAGCATAACGGCGTCTTACAGCATTCTCAAAATTCACTTCGATATAACCTCTCTGTAATGGGTTATAAATAGGGGATGAGATTCGGGGGAATCTCAGTAGCAAACGGTACTAAACAATGCATGCATTAAAGTAAATACTTGTGCTTGCTTGTGAAAGTGTAAACATTATGTAATGTGCATGCTTCCATGTAACATATGAAATACAATTGTCCAAGGTAATCATAGAAACAGAGCTTCAATCATATACACATATGCACACAATTCAACAAAGTCATAGCACAATCAAGCATAACATTCAATACATACAAGTTTAGGGTAAGTTTACTACCTTATTGCTTTACTTCTTTCCACTTTAACTTTGCTTCTTCCTTCTTACTTTTCCTTGCTATGTGGCTGCCCTCTTTTGAGCACACCAAGCAATTCCTAACATCACATTACCATCCAACCATTACAATCTAACTTCTCTTGAACACTAAGTTTACTTTAAGTAACATAACTTCCTTTAATCTTTACCAATTGACTTAGCTTTTGAATAAATTGATGTCTTGACCTTACCCTACACAATTTGGCCTTTTGAATCCATTTATGAACTCAAAACAACCAAATTCCAGCAACTATACACTGTTCCGGACAGATTTGAAAAATATGCATAATTCTTTCAAAAATTCTCATTTTGATTCCAATGCTTCCCATACTTGTTCCTCCACTTTTCCCCCACACAAAATCTCATTTTAAGACCATTGGAAGCATCAAAATCATGAAATTCAAATCACTGTTCATGCGAGTGAACAGTAACCGTGAGGAATTTTCAACATTATAACCTTTAATTCCAATGGTTTCCAAGGTTCAAAACCTTTCCAATCCTACACAAAATCATCATATAAACTCAATGGAAGCATTAAATCATTGAAATTCCATTTCCTTCTATCATGAACAGTGCATGAACAGTGCAAACCGAAATGTTCTTCCATGGTAAAGTCAAGAACATCAACTTAATCCAACAACCAAGCATGTAACTAACTTGTTTAAGCTTGTCTTAACTATCTATGACTTAAAACTCATATTCCTTTCACATATACACAAAAATTCCAGAAGCATTTCCCCAAGATTTAAGCCTAAAAGGTCACTTAAACTCAAGCACAAACCATAAGAACAAAAGGTAGAAGCAAGGAAACAACTTACCTTACTTGCTCCTTCAAGACCCTTGCTTTCTTCCACATTCTTTCTCTAGAACTCACTTCTCTTTCTAAAGGAGCTCTTGGGTGTGAAGAATGAATGGAAAGGGGGGGTATTTATAGCAAAAGTCATGTGCCATTTGAAGGCTAAGATCACTTTGGAAACTATTTGATCTAATGGTTAAAGGTTTGATCTTGGAATGTCTTTTCACTTTTCACTCAAGACCTTACCACCATGACATCACTAGCATGGCCTCCCTTGGTACACCTAACCCTTCCTCTTTTTGGGTGCCATTCTTGTGTCCTTGTGGGTCCCACCATGTGCAACACCTAATTCTTACTTTATTCTCTTTTTCTTTCTTTTCAAAAATTCATAAATTATTTATTATTTGGACTTGGGCTCCAAGATAACTTTTGGGCCTTATTGGGCTGCCCTAGGACGAAATATTGGGCCTCTTTTAGGTCCAATAGCTAACTGGCTCAAATCCCAATGTACTTTCCTCATATCGATATCCGTAACTTACCCTGATCTTAGCATAAATGCTAAACACCTCTTTTAATTGTTCTAACATTTTTAGAAATTCATTCTAATATAAAATGAATTCTCTACAAAGTTTCATAATTTTCTGAGACCCAGAAGTCCTTTTAAAAATTACATATGTTTCCTTTAACCCTTTATCGGTGTCATTTTTCACCGTAAATGCCATAATTAATTCTACAGGACTCCTTTTTGACTTCTGTCAACTCCATAAATTCTCATATTAATTATAATAATTTACTATCAAATTTCCTCTGATATCCATCCATTGTGTGAAATGACCAAAATGCCCTCCATTTACTTCTGGTTTCTTAGGGCATCACAGTGGCATTTTCGTAATTTTGCACTTTGGCTCTTAGACTTTCTTCCTCTTCCAATTAATCCTTTTCTTTACATAAACATGGCCACATATTTTCCTAAACATCTCATATATTTTATTCAATCTGTACATACAACTTAGTACAGAAATTAGGGATGTTACATCTAGCGGAGGTTTCTAATAGGAAAATAAAGCACATAGTGGAGAGGATTGTCAAGCCATCCAATAAGGACTGAAACTTAAGACTAGATGATGCTTTATGGGCGTACAGGATAGCTTTTAAAACCCTTCTAGGCATGTCCCTATATAGGACAGTTTTTGGAAAAGCTTGTCACATGCCTGTGGAGATAGAGCACAAGACTTTTTGGGCAGTGAAAGCTTACAATGAGAACCTTGAAGAAGCCAGTTTGAATAGGTTGTTGCAGATTCAAGATCTAGAAGAGACTCGATTGGATGCATACAATAGCTCTGCAATCTATAAATAGAAGACAAAGCTATTCCATGATGCTCATATTCTGAGAAAAAAGTTTAAGGAAGGAGATCGAGTGTTAAGGTACCAAGCCAGATTAAAGTTCAAACATGGCAAATTCAAAACTAGCTGGGATGATTGAGTTGGAAGAGGAAGCGATAGGCAAAACTTTTCAGGCCAATGGCCATCATTTGAAAATTTACGAGGAACCTGTTTCTCCACCATGAGGCCAGGTTGTCCCTTTCCTATCTCCTACCTTTTACACATTCTTCTATTTATGATGTTTGCTATGCTAGGTTGAGTGTAGGAAAGGGATGATTTAGTAGATTAGATTCCATTTTCAATTTAGTTCTGTTTGTCTTCAGTTTATTTCTGTTTATTCTAGGATTATTTATGCTTTGTTCCACTTCCCCATTACTGTCCATATGTTGCACACTCTTCAATGGATACCTTTCCATCCACACACATGCATGAATTTAGCTTACCCATCCTATCATCTTCGCTCTCCTTGTATTGCTTTGTATGACTTGAATGTGACTGCATGCCTCATTGGAAAATTTATATTCAGTGATGAGCTTACATGCTATTTTTAAAGCTTGATTTGATTGACTTTACATAGTACTTGTGATCTTTCCTATTTTAGTTCTGTTGACAGTGAGGACACTGTCAAGTTTAAGTGTGGGGGAGGATGTTTTACTTTTTCTTTTGTGCTTAATCCAATCTTTCATCACAAAATTTTTGTTTTTGATCTTAATATGTGGTGAATTGCTGAAAATTGGACCTCCACCTTAAACAAAATTGTTAATTGGTAAAAAGGATTTAGCGTGAAAACCATTTTTGGACTTTGAAAACTGTCACTTGGTAGTCTCTGTGAAAACTGGTCGCGACATATGTGATTTATGGTCGCGAGCTGTGATTGAATTTTGGACTAACATGCTCTCTGTGAACTATAGTCACGACCTGTGTGCTGTATGGTTGCAACTATACCTCTCTATCGAGTTCAGTAGCGATAGGCAATTTCATTCGTCGTTATCAATGTTTGAAAATTTCTGAGCATGTACCCCTGTGAAAATAGGTAGCGACCTTAAAAAAAATGTCCAACTACCTTCTCTTTGCCTTATGCAATGCTGGAAAGAAGGATTCCTTTTGAACTACTAAGATGTTTTCACAAATGATTCATTGTCCCCTTATTTCAAAACCTTTTTAATCCTTCAAAACCATTGCCACACTTGAATTTTTCTTTGAGAATCTTGGAAATTGAATTTGAAACACCTAAACTTTTACAATTGAATTTGGGATTATTACATGATTCTAAGTGATTACTTTGAAGTTTTAAATCATCGTTTAGAGGGTTTTCAGTTGTGATAAGTGTTCTAATGCCTAGTGAATGATAAACTTTGTTTGGGACTTTAGCTTATGAGCAATTTAGATCAAAACCCTAGTTGGAAGGATTCTCGGCCTAAATTTCTATATTGAGTGATTATTCAATTGGTTTATATCCTCTAGAACTTGTCTTGGCTCTTAGTTGAGAATGACTTGAGCATTTATGAATTTAACATGATAGAGGCATTCATTTCTAAACCCTTTTATCCCAAACACAAGCCCACTACATATTATATCCTTAGTGTGCCCTTTGAGCCCATCTTTTTCTTTCATCCATCATGTATATAGAAAGTCATATATGCATAAACTTCATTTGCAAAATAAAATTCTATTCATGTCAAAAATTCATTATTGTTGTGATGTGTGCTACAGGTTCTGTGCAATGAGGTGCCAAATAAAAGAAAAAGAGAAAACAACATATTGCATTGAAAAAAAGGGGAGGACAGTGCAAAAAAAGATTCAAGAAAAGAAAACAAAAAGAAAAGAAAAGGGAAATGAAGAAGGAACTATTATTAACTCTTATTAGCACAATTATCACTTATAAATCTCTAGAGACAAGAATTCATGCTACATATTCATTGTCAAATGCATGTAGTACTTTCTATTCTTCATATTCTATTCCATGTAGCCCATCTAGGGTTCTGGAATATTAGGAGTTTAAGGAATGAAGAAACTTAGTGATTGAGGGTTCTGGAATATTCGTAGTCTTAGAGAAATGAAGAAAAGAAAACAAAGGAGTTTAAGGAATATTAGGGTTCTGGACTCAATCGATCGATTGAGGTTTTTCTTTGAGACTTAGTGATTTAAAACTCCAATTTAATATAAGAGCAAGGATATATAAGTTTTCATCATCAAGAGTCTACCATTACATATTTCTTTAACAAACCAACTCTTTTCATTTCAATCAAAAATCCAAAAATATCTACTTTTCTGCACCTTTATTTCATTGCATCAAGCACCCAAAACCCTAAAGCCATTTTTACTACTACTCAGGTTTACCAATGATTTTGACATCTGAAACATCCTCCCTTAGACTCCTCAGAGTACAGTTACAGAAGCATTATTAGCTTAACTTAAGTCCAGAGATTGAACTTTTAACTCCTAAGTTTCTTATTCTGAACTTTTACTTTGAGAATTGGTTTCTCTCATTATACACATCCAAATGAGGCTTATTACCTATTCATGGAATGCCCCAGATGTGTACTACAGGCTCACTAAATCTCATGGCCAGACTCCTCCGTTTACTAGGTCAAACTGAGGTCAGAACACTGCTGCCTCAGGACCTGCGAATTTCCCCTTAATTTACCATACATAAATTGAATATGCCAAACAATATTTATCATTGAATAACATAATGTCATACAGCAAGGCATACACAACAAGACATATACATAATCCTTCTATCTCTATTACATCCTCTCCTGCCTGAAATCCGGCAGCATAACTGCTAGGCTTCTTCTGTACAAAGTACTGAACTGTACTGATTCGGTAATTCCCTCATAAGAACTACCATTCTACGTAGTACCCAGGAAAGACTAGATGAACCGGCTAGGTCCACTCACTTCTAGCCTCCTTAGACAGCACTACGTACACAGTACTTATCATATACTGATGTTCAGTCTTTACTTCGGCAGCATAACGGCGTCTCTTAGCATTCTCAAAATCCACTTCAGCATAACCTCCCTGTAATGGGTTATGTATGGGGATGAGATTCGGGGGAATCTCAGTAGCAACAATCATAACAATATATGTAATGCAGAGTGACAGTGCTTGCTTATGATTGTGAACAGATAAGTATGCTGCGTGCTTCCATGCTTAATAACATATGATCATAGCATTACAGCAGAGCTTCATACATAACATATAAGACAACAATCCAACCAAACAATGGCACATCAAATCACAAAGCCATTACATAAAAGCTAGGATTAGTTACTACCTGGCTAGCTTAGCAGAACCCTACTATCTCTATTCTGCTTCCAGCTCCGCCAGAGCTTCCTTTCTTCCTTTCCTCCTTTTCTCTCTTCCCTTCCTTCTCCTTCTCTCTCTTTTTTCTCTCCCTTCCCTTGCCCATGCGTGATGTACATGAAGGCCAAGGGGGGTATTTATACTCTCCTCCAATGGCATTTTCGTAGTTTCTAAGCCATCTGAACATGTGGTCCTGGTTTTTCCTGGAATTTCCTATTTTCTTTATTTCCTCTTTACTGCATCATCGGGACACCTCACCGGGATACCTTAGCACCACATTTATCACATGTCACAATTCCTAGACACCTCAGCAGCTGACTCCCCAGGCTGACTCACCGGTCCAGAGTCTTGCCTCATAAAGCCTATCCTCACCTTTATCTGCTTTCTCCAGACTAATGCCATGTGGCGCCTGGAAGAGACCTCTCACGCCTTCCAATGCTATCCAGATCAGTCCCAGATTCATCTGATCACCTTCTCGATTTTTGTGCCAACCGAGTAACTTTACTCTACTGAAAGGTCACCAATCACTACTCTAATGCCATATGGCATCTTGTGGGTCCCATGAGGATACCTTATCAGTCCATCTCATGGTCTCCAGATAACCTTTCCTGTATCTGACCTCTTTCCCCAGTTCTGTCTCTAACCGGGTAACTATCTCATTTGGACCTTCACCACTCTTGGCCCATACGCTTAGCACTACTTTAGTCACTAGTCGCGACCTCATCATCACCTTATCGTGACATAACATCTTTTGTGTTCATGAGTCGCGACCATAACAGTCTTTCATCACGACCACATCACTTTTTAGTCGCAACCAGGCTCATTCTACTCATTAGTCGCGACACCACATACATATCCGTCACGACCAATCCTCTCCGCCAATATTAGTCGCGACCATAATACACTCTCATCGCGACCAACTTCTTTATCATCGCGACCTAACTGGCAACTCTTGAACCTTTGACCTTTACATCATCCCTAAATGGCCATTTACCCCTTGGGATTTTCACTGTTTACACATAAGTCCCCGTACCTTTACTTACTAACAGCTCTGTCCCTGAAACTCTTTGCGTTCCTCTGGAACTTCTGCTAAAAAGGGGTCTAGTAGCCTACTAATCTTAGGCTATCTCTGCATCTCTAGGCCTGAAAATTGGGATGTTACATTTCTCCTCCCCTTTAAATAAATTTTGTCCTCGAAATTTAATTAGTACCATAGCCAAATTTACTCAATATCTGGCAGAGTACCTTATCATAAAACTTTACATCTTTTTATATCATGCTTATCTTTCTCTGGGTCAACTCCATCAGAGTTAAAATCTACTTTTCTCTTATGGATCACTTACTGCACTTTTAAGTAGTGTCCATTTCTTTCATATGAAATTCTCTCGAATATTACTGTATTCGGGAGTTTCTACTCATCATATCTCTTCCAATATCACACTTTCAGCATTTATCTTTCATTATTTCTCTTAATATCTCGCAGACTGCTTTAACATCTGCAACATTCCATATTTTTGTTCATATAATCAAACATTCTCATCATTCTTAGCACCTTAACTTCCTACAGAGAGAGGACTTACGCAGCTATTCTTTCTTTACTTTGCTGCTAAATGAGAGCATCTACTCTTAAATAAGAGCACCTATGCATAATGTCTAGCCAACATATTGCAGGACTGCTTAATTACCTGCTTATGAATGCAAAGCTCTAACATCGGAGCTCAAGCATTTCTGTTCTAATTATGCACAGCTCTAACACTTGGAGTGTAACATCCCGATTTTTTGTCTAGGAGATCGGGACAGTTCGCCTAGGTTCAAAATGAGGAATGTGAGGAATATCCTAAGTCTTAAGCCTAGGAATTCTGCAGGAAGCTTGATATGGGCTGGCTCCTATGTAAGATAACCTGATATGGGCGGGTTGTCGAGCTTTTCAATTAACAATGACTCCTGAAGAGTTTAAGGGATGAGTTATTGAAAGAAAATTTCTAGAACTTAAGATAAGGGATGAGAAGATGAGTAATAAGGCCAGAAAGAGAATGCAGGGGCAAAATTGTAATTATGGGAAAGATCGGGCTGGTAGCCGATGAGTACCATATTTTGCCAGAAAATAGAGAAAATTATGCTGATCATTTCACTGAACTGTGAAATGAGCATACGAGGTCTCTGTGAGTATGAAAGAATTATGGAAAGTTTAAGGACAAAAAGGTGGGGTCCTTAAGTGTAATTTTAGCCAAATAAAAAGGGACTTAAATGAAAAGAAGAAAAGTTCCTTGGGGCTAAAGTGTAATTAAAGAAAGTCAGGCCGGAAGTGGTTTGGACTGTCCGACAGCATTTCAGTCCCAGATTTCACCGGTAGAGAGAACAAGGGACGCTCGGTAATCTGGCTTAATACAGGAATTTTTGAAGACTCCAGATAGCCAGAAATGGACTGATCGTCCAAAAGTTATAAAAATTCATACCGGATATCCTAGATTTCAGATCTAGGTGAGAAAATACAGGATGATGCGTCTTTATGGGGAGGATGTCAGGAAACTGACAAAATACCGATAGGAGGCCTGTAGAAAAAGTTATTCGCAAATTAGAAAATCCAGACGGGAGTGTGAGGCCTCCGGGTATCCGATAGGGAGATTTATCGGTATTTAAAAAGGGACTGAATGAGTTCGGATGACCTCGGTCAGATGACTGATATGACTCACAGGGATGCCTGAACACCGCAGGCCAGTGTATCGGACAGAAGGAGCCGGTGTCCGGATATGTGTATAAACGGTGAAAAATAGATTAAATATTCAATAAACATTAACGGGGGGAGATTCCTCGTAATACGTGCCATGAAGGTAATGGACCCTGAAAGGCCCAATAATGGCGCCAACAAGGCCCAGTAAGACACTTAGACTGATAGGTGGGCCAGTGTCCGGCAGAACCCCGGAAAAGTGAGAAATTACGAAAATGCCCCTGTGTTGTACTAAAGGGGTAGTAGATGAATGAGGGCATTTTGGTCATTCTGGACAGGCCCCGAAGCTAGGGCACATACAGATAAAGTTACTTAGAGTCAGTATATGCCCTGACAGAGTACAGAAGGGTGTGAAATGACGATTTTACCCTTAGGGTTAAAATAGCGCAAGAAAGGGCACCCAAGGGTATTTTGGTAATTTACAAAGGGCTGTTTCTTGGGAATCGTGCCATCAGAGTACTTGGGCTGGATCAGAGACCCAAGATGATATTCCCAGGCCCAAAAATGTAGGCCCAGTGATATGTGAGAAAAAGTGGCATTAAAATACTATTTTAATGTTGTTTCAATAAAGTAAAGTTACTCGGTCGGCACGATAACCGAGGAGGTGATCAGATAAAGTCTGGGACTTATCTGGATAGCATTGAAAGGCGTGAAAGGTCCCTTCCAGGTGCCACATGGCGCAATCTTAGAGGCAGAAGAAAAGTAAGGACACATATTACGGTGCAAGACTCTGGACCGGTACTGGATTGGACTGAACTGCTGAGTCAGCTGATGAGGTGTCCAGGAATTGTGACATATGAAGAATGTGGCGATGAGGTGTCCCGGTGAGGTGTCCTGGATGATGTCATGCATGATGCAGTAAAAAGGAATAAAGAAAAATAGGAAAATCCAGGAAAAACCAGGACCACATGTTCAGATGGCTTCAAAATTACAAGAATGCCATCCATTAAAGCTATAAATACCCCCCTTCCCCTCCCATTTTATGCATCCCACGTTTTTGGCAAGAAAAGAGAGAGAAAGAAGAGAGAGAAGGAGAAAGAAAGAAAGAAAGGAAGTTCTGGTGGAGTTGGAAGCAGTATAGAAGTTCTGGAGCTCTGCTTTTGAGGTAGTAACTAATCCTAGCTCTTATGTAATGTCTTTGTGATTTGTTGTGCTATTGTTTGATTGGATTGTTGTCTTATATGTTATGCTTGAAGCTCTATTACAATGCTATGATCATATGTTATTGAATATGGAAGCACGCAGCATACTTATCTGCACACAATCACAAGCAAGCACCGTCACTCTGCATTACATATATTGTTATGATTATTACTACTGAGATTCCCCCGAATCTCATTCCCCATGTCTAACCCATTACAGGGAGATTATGTTGAACTGAATTCTAAGAATTTTGAGAGACGCCGTTAGGCTGCCGAAATTCGTGCAACGAAGAAGGAACAAAGAAAGGAACTGATACGTACTGTGTACGTAGGTGCTGTCTAAGGAGGCTGGAAGTGAGTGGACCTAGCCGGTTCATCCAGTCTTTCCTGGGTACTTACGTAGAATGGTAGTTCCTACGGGAATTACCGAATCGGTACAAGATCGGTTACTTTCTAAAGAAGAATTGTAGCAGTTATGCTGCCGGATTTTAGGCAGGAAAAGATGTAATAGAAATATGATAATTTGCTGTATGCCTTGTTGTATGACATTTTATTATTTAATAATAAATGTTGTTTGGCATGTTCAATTTGTGAATGGGGAATTAAGGGAGAAATTCGCAGGTCCTGAGGTAGCAGTGTTCTGGCCTCAGTTTGACCTAGTAAACGAAGGAGTTTGGCTATGAAATTTGGCAGGCTAGTCGTACACATCTGGGGCATTACGTGGATAGGTAATAAGCCTCATTTGGATGTGTAGAACGGGATAAATTAATTTTCAAATTAAAGGTCCAAAATAAGGAACTTAAGAGTAAAATTTTGAATTTCTGGGCTTAAGTTAAGATATAATCAAGCTAATATTGCTTCCGCAAGTGTACTCTGAAGAGTATAAGGGAGGATGTTTCATGGAGCTTGCACAGTTCTAGCATAACATATGGCCTGACATCTTATGCACGAGGGAAAACTCTCATTTTCTATTTCGTTCGTAGCATAACATTTAAACATATGATCCCTACAAAAGGGAAGCCTCTCTATCTGTTCATACAATGCACATTTCTCAGTGCGTGTCATACTACACGTCTACTACAGTGTATCATGCTTTTGATACTTTATCATGGCATATCTAGCCAACTCTGGCTATCTCATGGTGTATATCACCCTTTCATAACTTATCTTGAGATACCATAAGGCTAACATTCTCTTCCTCATAGAACTGCGTTCTATCTTTGCTTTATCTTAGACCTTTTTCTCTAGGTCTTCTCTAGACTTTTAATTTCTTTACCCTCATCTGGGGGAGTCTATCTACTCATACTCTTCTGTTCTCATTACACTGAGGATTTTCTTCTCTGCTTCTCATGCATACTTCTACAAAACTTTGAATATCAGTACTCAGATTTGGACCTGGACTCCGTCTTCGTTTAAGGGAAAGCCAAGTTTAGTCTGTATACTAGAGGCTACCTGAGGAAAATCATTATAAAACAATTTCTCTGGGTGAGTTTATCAACTAATGAAGCTTCCTTACCTTAACTTCATCTTTGGCATTCATCTTCTCAAAGAGATACTACATTGTACTCATATCTCATGGCTCATTACTTTCCTTAGGCTAGGTCTAACTGCGACCTCGGGATTTAACTGCGATCAACCGTTAGCCTCTTCAGAATCTAACTGTGACTCTGAATCTCTTAGGATCTAACTGCGACCCTGGAGCCATGCTAGGATCTAACTGCGACCCTCCAGAATCTAACTGCGATTCTGTTGTACTGTATATCTCCCGAAGATCATATACCAACAGACTAAGTTATAAGGTTAACTGCTTCCACCTGTTGATAACTCCATAAAAATTTTATAGCCTCATATCGTTTACCCAGACTTTACTTACTTCCTCTCTTACTCAGGAGTTCCTTCTTATCTTTTTTACTGTGGCTTACCATTGGCTTGAGCCATCATGGTCTAACCACCTGCCATTCTATGGTTTCATCATAACTTCTCATTTCCATCTGTGCTTTAACTGCGAGCCATTGAACTATGCTCTAACTGCGAGCATTCTGTATCAGATCCAACTCTTATCTGAAGAGTGATCTATACTCATCTGAATCTAGCTCTATCTGAGAGCCATCTGTTTCAGATCCAACTCTTATCTGAAGAGTGATCTAGAAATAATCCCTTTACTGGTATCTGGTACTCTTTCTGTACATCATTCATTCAATAGAAATGATCCTGAGTACTGTATTCACAAGTCTGCAAAATTACTTGAGTAACCTCAACCATAAATCATATCTAAATATCAATGCTTATTGTCCCATGAACTGAGACTATCTATCATCCTTAATACATATCTCATTACACATCATATGGTATGGGAGCAACATAACTTCTTCTCTACCCTGCATATATTGCAAAAGGGGAGTATTCATTTATCATGGCATACTCTAACATGCATGTCATCATATGACAACTGCAAGGAGATGAAACTATCATAACTTATGGCATCATAAGCCATATCATCATCATACTTTGCTCAACCATCCATCAGACATTGTAAAGCTAAGTAAGCCTCAAAACATAGTTTCTTTATCATATTTTGGTCAGTCATCCTGAAACATTTATCTATTTCACTTAGGCTGCCACACTACCCTCCTACCAAGGTATAGACTCAACCCTTCATCACTCTTATCTTACATAGGGAATAGGGGAGTCACTTTATTTCGTAATCTGTGGCTACCTCTTTACTATCTCTTAACTTCTTTTGTATATCCATCAGTCCCAGTCTATTCTTGACCGGACTGTTGTTCCTGATCGGTCTTTCTCTTGATCCTAGCGAACTTCAGTCGCATGGATCTCATTCATCATCTCTTACTATCACTTCTACTTTCTAGGGTACTCTACCCTAGGTCTATCACTTCTCTGTGATGGAATCCCTCTGCTTAGGGAATATTAGCTCTTTAGCTATTAACCATCACGTCTCTAGCCTTAGGCCCTATCCTAGGCTCATTCCTAGGCAAACCTCATTCTAGCTATCTAGCTAGCTCATCTTAACTCATCATCATCATTCTTTACATCATCCTTTGCTGCTTATCCTGCCTAGCAAGGATGACCCGTATATTGGAGTTGCCAGCTTCCTCTATGCACAGCTCCTCCACTCAACATCTATATTCTTTTCTTATGTTCACCATCTTTTTCCTTCTCAAAAAGAAAAATGAACACACATCTCATCTAGGAGCTTTATCTCCGCTGAGCTTTCTAAACCTCTATGTAAATAACTGTCTATAGCAACTGAGTATTGGATAGTCATGACTCATATCCTCTGTGATCTTTCGTCGCGACCATCGCACTCAACTCATCATGACCTAACATCTCTGTCCCTTAGTCGCGACCAAAATCTTCTGTCATCGCGACCTGAGCATTGGATAGTCGTGACTCATATCCTCTGTGATCTTTCGTCGCGACCATCGTACTCAACTCATCACGACCTAACATTTCTATCCTTTCGTCGCGACCTAACTCCTCTCACGTCGCGACCTGGACCATTTTGCACACTAGCCGCGCACTACCTCGTTACTCGTTGCGACCATAGGCCTCCTCACATCGTAACCTTAACTCTTCAGTCGTGACACAAGACCTTTCTCGTCGCAACCTGAGCTTTTTGCAATATACCATTACGACCTTGTAACATACACGTCGCGACCTAATCTCTCTGTAAATAACTGTCACGACATTTCCACTTCTTCGTCGCGACCCAATGCCATTCTCACACACTCAAGGGAAAATACTCTTTCTAAGTCAGAGCATCACTTAGCCAGAACCTTCTATTCTGTGCCAGAATCTTATGCTCTGAACCAGAGTCCTTTCTGGTCTATGCCAGAACCTCTTGCTCTTATACCAAAATGAAACATCCTCCCTTAGACTCCTCAGAGTACACTTGCAGAAGCATTATTAGCTTAACTTAAGTCCAGAGATTGAACTTTTAACTCCTAAGTTTCTTATTCTGAACTTTTACTTTGAGAATTGGTTTCTCTCATTATACACATCCAAATGAGGCTTATTACCTATTCATGGAATGCCCCAGATGTGTACTACCGGCTCACTAAATCTCATGGCCAGACTCCTCCGTTTACTAGGTCAAACTGAGGTCAGAACACTGCTGCCTCAGGACCTGCGAATTTCCCCTTAATTTACCACACATAAATTGAATATGCCAAACAATATTTATCATTGAATAACATAATGTCATACAGCAAGGCATACACAACAAGACATATACATAATCCTTCTATCTCTATTACATCCTCTCCTGCCTGAAATCCGGCAGCATAACTGCTAGGCTTCTTCTGTACAAAGTACTGAACTGTACTGATTCGGTAATTCCCTCATAAGAACTACCATTCTACGTAGTACCCAGGAAAGACTAGATGAACCGGCTAGGTCCACTCACTTCTAGCCTCCTTAGACAGCACTACGTACACAGTACTTATCATATACTGATGTTCAGTCTTTACTTCGGCAGCATAACGGCGTCGCTTAGCATTCTCAAAATCCACTTCAGCATAACCTCCCTGTAATGGGTTATGTATGGGGATGAGATTCGGGGGAATCTCAGTAGCAACAATCATAACAATATATGTAATGCAGAGTGACAGTGCTTGCTTGTGATTGTGTACAGATAAGTATGCTGCGTGCTTCCATGCTTAATAACATATGATCATAGCATTACAGCAGAGCTTCAGACATAACATATAAGACAACAATCCAACCAAACAATGGCACATCAAATCACAAAGCCATTACATAAAAGCTAGGATTAGTTACTACCTGGCTAGCTTAGTAGAACCCTACTATCTCTATTCTGCTTCCAGCTCCGCCAGAACTTCCTTTCTTCCTTTCCTCCTTTTCTCTCTTCCCTTCCTTCTCCTTCTCTCTCTTCTTTCTCTCCCTTCCCTTGCCCATGCGTGATGCACATGAAGGCCAAGGGGGGGTATTTATACTCTCCTCCAATGGCATTTTCGTAGTTTCTAAGCCATCTGAACATGTGGTCCTGGTTTTTCCTGGAATTTCCTATTTTCTTTATTTCCTCTTTACTGCATCATCAGGATACCTCACCGGTCCAGAGTCTTGCCTTGTAAAGCGTATCCTCAGCTTTATCTGCTTTCTCCAGACTAATGCCATGTGGGCCTGGAAGAGACCTCTCACGCCTTCCAATGCTATCCAGATCAGTCCCAGACTCATCTGATCACCTTCTCGATTTTTGTGCCAACCGAGGAACTTTACTCTACTGAAAGGTCACCAATCACTACTCTAATGCCATATGGCATCTTGTGGGTCCCATGAGGATACCTTATCAGTCCATCTCATGGTCTCCAGATAACCTTTCCTGTATCTGACCTCTTTCCCCAGTTCTGTCTCTAACCGGGTAACTATCTCATTTGGACCTTCACCACTCTTGGCCCATACGCTTAGCACTACTTTAGTCACTAGTCGCGACCTCATCATCACCTTATCGTGACATGACATCTTTTGTGTTCATGAGTCGCGACCATAACAGTCTTTCGTCGCGACCACATCACGTTTTAGTCTCAACCAGGCTCATTCTACTCATTAGTCGCGACACCACATACATATCCGTCACGACCAATCCTCTCTACCAATATTAGTCGCGACCATAATACACTCTCGTCGTGACCAACTTCTTTATCATCGCGACCTAACTGGTCAACTCTTGAACCTTTGACCTTTACATCATCCCCAAATGGCCATTTACCCCTTGGGACTTCCACTGTTTACACATAAGTCCCCGTACCTTTACTTACTCGCAGCTCAGTCCCTGAAACACTTTGCGTTCCTCTGGAACATTTCCTAAAAAGGGTCTAGTAGCCTCCTAATCTTAGGCTATCTCTGCATCTCTAGGCCTGAAAATTGGGATGTTACGACATCCAATTTGCTAGGTTTCCAATAAAAAGGCTCCTTGACAAGAACGATAGCGTTGTGCCTTATACTACATTATATTGGGTGCAATTAACTTTATTTATGGCTTAGACTGCGACAATCCGAGAGCCTCATCAGTTATGCTTGATTGTGTTATGGCTTTGTTGAATTATGTGCATATGTGTAGATGATTGAAGCTCTATTTCTATGATTACTTTGGTCAATTGTATTTCATATGATACATTGAAGCATGCACATTACACAATGTTAACACTTTTACAAGCAAGCACAAGTATTATATTAATACATGCATTGTTTAGTACCGTTTGCTACTGAGATTTCCTTAAAAATCTCACCCCTCCATGTAATCCCAATCCCAACAGGTTTATAAATGATGAAAAAGGATGAAGAAGCATGAAGAGGAGTTAGGATTGGTTAATGTAAATGTTATATGATGTTATGTGTAGAATTGTTGCAGTAATGATGCTCTATGACCAGTTTAAGCAACAATGTTTATGATATAATGAAAAATAGTAAATGATGGAATAAATGTATAAAATTTTATAGACATTAAGTTAACATGTCAAGCTTAATTTTGAAACCAATAACTCCTTATTTTGATGTCTGTATAAACTGTATTAATTGGATAATGATTTAGTCAGGAACTTATTTTTCCCTTAAACTTAAAGATGTTAGCTTCGAGTAGAATTTTGAACCACTTCATTTTGATTTTTCTATAATTAATTATGATTTTTTGAAGTTCATTGCCTAATCTGGAATACCATATGAACAGTAACTCACCGAGAGTAAAAATTCCAGATTTAGCTAATGGACTTCAAGGGTCATGTAATTGGTTCTAAATGCTACTGAATGGTCCCTAAGATGTATAAAAGTAAGGATGTTACATTTTGGTATCAGAGCCGAAGTTTCTGGCATTAAATAGGATAATCCTCAGACCCTAACTCTAAGTAATAAGTACTTTGTTAAGCTAGGGTATTTATTGGAATAGTAGCTTAGCAAACCTAGGGTAAAGCACCCTAGAGAGCAAAAGTAATAGTTCTAGATGATGAATGAGATCCATCTGACTCAAATAGTCAGGATCAAGAAAAAGACCAAAAAGGAACCACAGTTCGGTCAAGAACAGACTGGGACTGATAGATCGACAGAAGAAGTTAAGAGATAGTAGAGAGGTAACCATAGTTTAAAAGATAGAATGACTCCCCTATTCCCTATATAAGATAGAGTAATGAAGGGTTGAGTCTATACCCTGGTAAGAGGGTAGCATGGCAGCCTAAGTGAGATAGATAGATGTTTCAAGTTCTTGAATGAATAATCAGGATCTAACAGATAATGTGATAAAGGAGATAATGTTTTGAGGTTTACTTAGCTTGTTGCAATGTGTGATGGATGGTTGAGCAAATGATGATATGGCTTATGTTGCCATAAGTTATGATGAATAGTTATATCTCCTTACAGTTATCCTGTGATGACATGCATGTTAGAGTATGTTGTGATGATTGAATACTCCCCTTTCATAGTACATGCAGGGTAGAGTATATATGATAAGAAAGTTATATTGCTCTCATACCATACGACATCCAATTAGGAATATACCCAGGATGATAGATAGTCTCAGTGAGTGGGACAATCAATACACTATGATTGGGGTTACTCAGGTATTTTTGCAGACTTGTGAATGCAGTACTCAGGGCCATTTCTACTGAAAGGAATGGTATACAGATAGATCAGCAGATAACAGTAAAGAGATTATTTTTAGATCACTTTTCAGATAAGAGTTAGGTCTGATATAGATTGCTCGCAGTTAGAGCGTAGATTAAGCCACAACAGAGTAAGAAAGATGCAATGGCAGGTGGTTAGACCATGATTGCTCAAGGCAACTTCCCATTTTAAGCCACAACAGAGTAAGAAAGATGAGAAGGAACTCCTGAGTAAGAGAGGAAATCAGTAAAGTCTTAGTAAATATATGGGCTACTGAATGTAATTTTTTTAAAATTTTATTTATTTATTGAGTTATCAACAAGTGGAAGTAGTTAACCTTATAACTTACTCTATTGGTTTAAGATCTTCCAGAGATAAGGATACAGTACAGCAAAATCATAGTAGAGGCTTACGGTTGATCGTAGTTAGATCCCGAGGTCACAGTTAGACCTAGGCTAAGGAAAGTAATGAGCCATGAAGATATGAGTACAATGTAGTATCTCTCTAGGAAGATGAATGCCAAAGACGAAGGTAAGGAAGCTTCACTAGTTGATAAACTCGTCCAGAAAAATTATTTATAATGGTTTTCCTCAGATAGCCTCTATTATATATAGACTAAACTTAGTTTCCCTTAAACAAAGATGGAGTCCAAGTTAAAATTTGAGCGCTGATATTCAAAATTTTGTAGAAGTATGCCTGAGGAATAGAGAAGAGAACCCCATATGTTTTAAGAATAGATAAGTATGAACAGATAAATTCTCCAGATAAGGATAAAGAAATTAAAAGGCTAGAGAGACCCAGAGAAGAGGGTCTAAGGTAGAGTAAAGATATAACACGGTTATATAAGAAAGAGAATTCTAGGGCTTAGAACTGTGCAAAGAGATATCTAGCTCTAACCTAGTATCACGATTGATTGAAAGGTGTTCAAGTAAAGAGTAGCCCAGTGATGAGAAGAGGTGTAAATGACACAGAAGTTTGGCATAGATGCACGAAGTTAAGTAAAATGATAAAAAGAGTTATAAAAAGTTAGAAAGGGGTTAGAACGGTAAGGGATTAGAACCCTTATGTCAAGTGCAAATTGAGTGGATTTGAAAGGAAAGATTTAGATTACAGATTTATGTCAAGAGGAAGTTAGAAAGACTTAAGAGCAAGATCTTCCTCAGAAAGTTATAAGTTAAAGAGAATGTTAGACTTATGGTATCTCAAGTCATGATAAGACATGTGACGAGGCTGTCGGATTATTGCAGTACGAGCCATCAAAATTAAGTGAATGCACCCTAGTAATGTAGTATAAGGCATAACCCTGTCGTTCTTCTCAAGGAGCCTTTCTAAAGGAATCCTAGCAAATTTGATGTCAAATTCAATGGTAAACCTGAGTAAAGAGTAAATGGTTTTGTGGTTTTGTGGGTGCAGTAAAATAAAGATGCAGTGAAATAGATATTTTTGTGTTTTTTTTAAGATGGAAAATGGTTGGTTTGTGAAAGTAGTATATGATGATAGGCTCTTGATGATGAAAAATATCTATCCTTGCTCTCAATGTATATGGAGTTTGAAATCACTAAGTCTTGAATAAAACCTCAATCGATCGATTGAGTCCAGAACCCTAATATTCTTTAAACTCCTTTGATCAAAGCTAGTTTTAAGACTATTATTGAACTGCTAAGGATCACTTAGTGTGCAATTTAAACCAGATGAAAGAATGCCCTTGAATGAGCGTCGATCGACTAACCCTAGAATTCAAGCAATCGAATCAATTAGCAACGATCATTGACAACCTTTCAACTAGCTTAAACTCAAAACTGAAATATTGTATTTAAACCAGCATTCAAAACATCCAAAGTAAATTACAATTATCTAATATGAGAATAATCAATCGATATTCAAAACTTGTTCATATGATGAAAAACCCTAAATCTAGAAGCAATCATAATATGACAAGATATAAATTAGAACAGAAGAAACTTCCCGTTTCAGTCCATGAGCTCAAGATATTAGATCCATCACCAAGAGACTAAAGGTTTAGCCTCTCATGACTTCTACTGCACTGTAATCACCGTTCAGATGTGATGCCATGAAGAAACAATGAAGAGATGAAAGGTGAATGGCGTAGAGATGTGTAAAAGGTGTGTAGGGAGCTCTTGAGTACTGCTTCTTAGCCTAATCAGGTCCAAAAAACCAGCCTCCTCTCTGATGGCAGCCTCCGTCTCTTCTTATAACAGCATGACCTAATTCAAAATGGGCAGTTTCAGCGATTCCGCATTGTAGTCGCGACGAGATCCATTTGTTTTTCGCGACCTATGAACACAAGGAATCTTCCAAAAGAATTAAAGGTCGCGACATGCGGACTCTTTGGTCGCGACTAAATAGCACAGAAGCGTGATTTCACTTTTATTTGACTTATGATTTCTTTCCTGGTCCTTGCTCTCTTCCAAAGTACCTGCAATTCAATATAAAAGCTCACTGTAAAAGTCCAAATCAGTAGATAACAGAATATATGCAGTTTGGAAGAGTTATTATACCATTTTACCCTTTAATTAGCATATTGCCCCGCACAATCATGTAATACACAAAAGCACAATTTAAGTCATGAAATGAATGGTAAAGCATTATAAAACTCTCAAAATTTTCATAGAAACCATATACAAAATGTGTCTTATCAATTCCCCCACACTTGAACCTTTGTACTCCTGGACAAAGAAATAAATTACACCTAGAACAACACTATTAAATCCAAGATAATAACATAATCCATAGTGTGACTTGAAAACAATTAATCCACCATCTTTTGGGAATGCAGCAGTGATAATGTGAGCAATGCCAAGTAATCAACTACTAAGTGAAATCAACCTCAACTGTATGAGCGCAATAGATCCTCTTTAAGGATGTAAGTGTTTAGCTCTCTCTATCCTCTCATTGTTAGGGTTATTTCACTCAAATTCAAATTGGGAAACATCCTACCATATGCTTGTAATGGCTCTAAATCTTAGCAACTATATAGCACTTATGCAAAGAATCAAGAGGTCTTTTAGGGTTATAATGATGGAGATGGGCTACAAGGAATGGAATGTGAAGAATAGAAAGTACTATATGCATTTAACAATGAATATATAGCATGAATTCATGTCTCTAGAGATCTAGGAGTGATAATTGTGCTAATAAGAGTTAATAATAGTGCCATCTTCATTTCTCTTTTCTTTTCTTTTTGTTTTCTTTTCTTGCACCCTTTTTTTTCATTTTTTTCAGTGCAATATGCTTTTTTTTTCTCTTCCTCTTTTTTTTTTTTATTTGGCACCTCATGCACAGAATCTGTAGCACACATCACAACAATAATGAATTTTTGACATGAATAGAATTTTATTTTGCAAATAAAGTTTATGCATATATGACTTTCTATATAAATGATGGATGAAAGAAAAAGGATGGGCTCAAAGGGGGTGACTAAGTATAGAATATGTAGTGGGCTTGTGTTTGGGATAAAAGAGTTTAGAAATGAATGCCTCTATCATGTTCAATTCATAAATGCACAAGTCATTCTCAACTCAGAGCCAAGATAAGTTCTAGAGGATATAAACCAATTGAATAATCACTCAATATAGAAATTTAGGCTGAGAATCCTTCCAACTAGGGTTTTGATCTAAATTGCTCATAAGCTAAAGTCTCAAACAGAGTTCATCATTCACTAGGCATTAGAACACTTATCACAACTGAAAGCCCTCTAAACGATGGTTTAAAAGTTTCAAAGTAATCACTTAGAATCATGTAATAATCCCAAACTCAATAGCAAAAGTTTAGGTGTTTCAAATTCAATTTCCAAGATTCTCAAAGAAAAATTCAAGTGTGGTAATGGTTTCAAAGGACTAAAAAGGATTTGAAATAAGGGGACAATGAATCATTTGTGAAAGCATCTTAGTAGTTCAAAAGGAATCCTTCTTTCCAGTATTGCACAAGGCAAAGAGAAGGTAATTAGACATTTTCAAACTTGGGTCGCGACTTAAAAATGTTAATGTCGCAACCTATTTTCACAAGGGTGCATGCTCAGAAAATTTCAAACATTGGTCGCGACTAAGAAGTATTCATGTCACGACGTGAATCGACAAAGAGGTATTGTCGCAACCATACAGCACATAGGTCATGACTGTAGTTCATAGAGAGCATATTAGTCCAAAATTCCATCAACGGTCGTGACCATAAATCACATATGTCGCGACCATTGTTCACAGAGACTACCAAGTGATAGTTTTCAAAGTCTGAGAATGGTTTTCACGCTAAATCCTTTTTACCAATTAACAATTTTGTTTAAGGTGGAGGTCCAATTTTTAGCAATTCACCACATGTTAAGATCAAAAACAAAAATTTTGTGATGAAAGATTGGATTAAGCATAAAACCAAAAGTAAAACATCATCCCCCACACTTAAACTTGACAATGTCCTCACTGTCAACAGAACCAGAAATGATAGCACTTTACGAAGTCAAACAAATCTATCTCAAACATAGCAAATAACCTCATCACTCAATGCAAATTTTTCAATAAGGCATGCAGTCACATTCAAGTCATACAAAACAGTACAAGTAAAGCAAAGATGACAGGATGGGTAAGCTAAAGTCATGCATGTGAGTATGTGGATGGAAAGGTAACCATTGAAGCAAGTGCAACACATGGACAGTAACGGGGAAGTGGAACAAAGCAGAAATAATCCTAGAATAAATAGAAATAGACTGAAGACAAAAATAACTAAACTGAAAATAGAATCTAATCTACTGAATCATCCCTTTCTTATACTCAACCTAGCATATCAAACTTCATAAATAGAAGCATGTGGAAAAGGTAGGAGATAGGAAAGGGACAACCTGGCCTTAAGGTGACGGGGGAAACTCAATAAACTTTGAGGGACAGCTGTTATTGGATGATCTCCCCCATTGCTTTCTCTCTCCACTTTAAAGTTCCATGGTCGAGCATTTTGTGCTGAGATTCGTCTAAGCTTGTCTTGAATCTTCCCTCTTTAAATGTGAACTTGCCCAACTGTGGTTGGCATGTAGCAGCAACAGAGTTGGGAGGTTTTCCCTTCGCATCCTTCGTATATTCCTTGCAGTTGCTCTTATCCAACTTGCGTAAACACTCTAATTTATTATCTGGTTTCCCAAGCGTTGCTCCAAGCTGAAGTTGGTCTATAACTACAACATTCTTGGGGTTATTCCTTCCCATACCTGTATCATTGTCAGAAAGCAAATCATTCAAAAATCTTAAGGTATGAGAAGTAATTTTGGAATGAGAATGAGGGAAAGTAGGGTTAGAACACATTGGCCCTTTAGCCAAAATAGCGGAAAAGTGATCTAAAGGAATTTCCACTTTATTGGATGCATCTGGTATATTGTGTTGCGACCTTTCAGCGTGTTGTCGTGATTGAAAATGACAGGGTGCACCTCTGGAACTATTAGTCACGATATTATATTCATATTGTCGCGACGTGTGCTCTTTGGAGTTTTATGTCGAGACCTATAAACCATGTGGTCGCGACTCATACTCACAGAGAGGCTGTCCCTCAGCATATTAAAGTTTAGTCGCGACACCTCCATCTTCGGGTTGCGACTGGTTGTCTCTGGAGTTTAGTGTCGTGACATTAAATTCATTTAGTCGCGACTCATGTTTACAGTGGGCTACAGACTGATGTTTGGTCGCGACTTTATGGTCATTAGGTTGCGACCTTTTATCACAAAAACTTGACATCTTCAATTGTTGCACTTTCAGCTTCCAGAACACCTTGAGATCTTGCAAAATCACTCAACAAACCATTTGCAAGTGCATTATCTTTATCATTATCATGCAAACTCAATTCATATTCATCCCTAACCTCTTCAACAGCATAATCAATGGCATTTAAAGCAATAAAAGCATAATTATCATAGGGATATCTCATTGCTTCATTCATGTTAAAACTTACCACATGTTCTCCAACTTCCATAGTAATGGAACTATGCTTCATACTAATGATGGTTCTAGAAGTTTGGAGGAAAGGTCGGCCAAGGATCAAAGTGCTATCATTTACTAGCTCATTAGACATATCCAGAACATAAAAGTCAGCTGGAAACACTAAGTCTTTGACCTGCACTAGAATATCCTCAAGAATTCCCTTGGGATACCTAATTGACCTATCAGCTAATTGGAGTACTACATTTGTGTCTCTCAGATTGTTGACACCTAAAGCTTGATAAACCGACCAAGGCATTACATTAATGGCAGCCCCTAGGTCTAATAACGCTCCCTTAATAGGAACATTTCCTATAGTGCATGGGATTGTATAGGAGCCTGGGTCTTGGTACTTGACCGGTAATTCAGCTTTAAAAAGGGATGATGAAACATCCTCCCTTAGACCCCTCAGAGTACACTTGCGGAAGTGATATTAGCTCGATTATATCTTAACTTAAGCCTAGAAATGAAAACTTTACTCTTAAGTTCCTTATTCTAAACCTTTACTTTGAGAGCTAATCTTTCTCAATCTACACATCCAAATAAGGCTTATTACCTATCCACGTAATGCCCCAGATGTGTGCTACTGGATCACCAAATTTTGTGGCCAAATTCCTTCATTTACTAGGTCAAACTGAGGTCAAAACACTACTACCTCAGGACCTGCGAATTTCTCTCTCATACACAAGTTGAACATGCCAAACAATACTTATTATTAAATAATAAATTGTTATACAACAGGGCATGCACAAAATCCTCATATCTCTATTACATCTTTTCCTGCCTAAAATTCGGCAGCATAACTACGAGGCTTCATCTTTACAAATAACTGATCTTGAACTGATTCGGTAATTCCCGTGGGAACTACCATTCTACGTAAGTACCCGGGAAAGACTGGATGAACCGGCTAGGTCCACTCACTTCCAGACTCCTTAGACAGTACCTATGTACACAGTACGTATAAGCTTCTTCCTTCACTACCATAATTTTGGCAGCATAACAGCGTCTCTTAGCATTCTTAAAATTCACTTTGACATAACCTCCCTATAATGGGTTATAGGGGATGAGATTCGGGAGAATCTCAGTAGTAACAATCATAACAATATATGTAATGCAGTGTGATAGTGCTTGCTTGTGATTGTGTACAGATAAGTATGCTGTGTGCTTCCATACTAAATAATAACATATGATCATAGCATTATGTAGTAGAGCTTCAAGCATCACATATAAGACAACAATCTAACCAAACAATAGCACATCAAATCACAAAGCCATTACATAAAATCTAGGATTAGTTACTACCTGGCTAGCTTAGCAGAACTCTACTATCTTTATACTGCTTCCAGCTCCGCCAGAACTTCCTTCTTTCTTTCTTTCTCTCTCTCACTTTCTCTCTCTAGAACTTCCTTCTCTCTTAAAATGGCTCTTGGCCGTGAATGAGAAGGCAAGGGGGAGGGGGTATTTATAGTGGAGGCAAAGGAGAATGAGTGGCCCAGATCAATTCTCAACGAGTGGCTCAGATCGCTTTGCTTGCCCACCAAGTTTCGCTTATGTCATCGTGATGACATCATCCTCCATATGACTCATCACTTTATGACATCATCAAGGGACACCTCACAGGCTAGGTGGTACAATGGTGGGGCCCACAGGACACCTCACCAGCTGACTCAGTGCTTCCAGAGAATTCCAGAGTCTTGCACCAGAATACACGGCTGAGATCATGCCACGTGTCCTTCACCTTTTTCTTCTTCCTCTATGTTGGCACCATGTGGCATCTTGCTGGCACCTTTCACGCCATCCAATACTATCCAGATAAGTCCAAAACTTTATCTGATCACTTTCTCGGTCATCACGCCAATCGAGTAACTTGACTTTATTGAAAAGTCACTAAAATATTATTTTAATGCCACTTTTTCCCACATATATGTTGGGCTACGTTTTTGGGCTTTGGAATGCTATCTTGGATCTCTGATCAAGCTCAAGTACTCTGATGGCTCGATTCCCAAGAAAATCCCTTGACAAATTACCAAAATGCCCTTGGTTCCTCTTTATTTACTTTAACGAGTCTAGGGGCATTACTGTCTTTTCATACCTTACCAGAGTATTCTCTGACCCTAGTCAACTATCCAGACAACCTTTTTTTGACTGTCTCATCTTAGTCGAATGACCAAAATACCCTTTACTCATTCTTTCACTATTTTATAACATAAGGGCATTTTCGTCATTTTACACCTTTTTCCGAACACTGACTCCTTTTATCAAATAAACTAGCATACTGCGTCCAGGCATCCCTTTGGGTCATAACAGGTATCTGACTGATGTCATCTGACCTTATTCAGTCTCAGTTTGAATATCAATAAATCTCCCAATCGGATACCCGGAGGTCACAAACTCCCGTCTCAATTCACTAATTTGTGAATAACTTTTTCTGCAGACCTCCTTTCGGTATTCTGTCAGTTTCCTGACATCCGCCTCATCAGGACGCACCATCCTGTAATTTTTCACGTATATCTGAGGTCTAGGATATCCGGTAGGAATTTTTTATACTTTTAGACTATCAGATAAATTTTGGCTATCTATAGTCCTGATAAAATTCCTGTATTAAGTTGGATTATCCAGCATCATTTCCTCTATCTACTAATAAAATTTGGGACTGAAATGCTTCCGGGAAGTTCTAAGCCACTTCTGGCTCAACTTTTCCATAATTACCATTTTACCCCTGGAAACTTTTCTTCTTTTCAATTAAGTCCCTAAACTTTCCATAATTCTTACATACTCATAGAGATCTCATATACATATTTCACAGTTCAGTGAAATGATCAGCATAATTTTCTCTATTTTCTGGTAAAATATGGTACTCATTGGCTACCAGCCCGATCTTTCCCATAATTATGATTATGCCCCTGAATTCTCTTTCTGGCATCTTTACTTATCTTCTTATCCTTCATCTTAAGTTCTCAAAATTCTCTTTCAACAACTCATCCCTTGAACTCTTCGAGAGTCATTGTTAATTGAAAGGCTCGATAACCCGCCCATATCAGGTTATCTTACTCAGGAGCTAGCCCATATCTAGCTACCTGCAGAATTCCTAGGCTTAAGATTTAGGATATTCCTTACATTCCTCTTTTTGAACCTAGGCGAACTGTCCCTATTTTATAGGTCAAAGACTTAACTCATCTTTAAATCTTGAGGGACTTAGCTCATCCCTCGGATTCCTACAAAATATAGGTAAGTGATCTGCCCATATCAGATTACTACCCTGGGACTACGGGTTTAGCAGCCTGCCCATATCAGACTACCTCTCAATTCTCCTAGACCCAAAAATCAGGATGTTACAGATGACACATTAGCACTCACTTGAATTATCTCAAGAGGCCTAAATTTCTTTTTATCAACACACAATTCTTTTAAAAATTTAGCATACTTAGTATTTCTCTTGAGGAATTCAACCATAGGGATGTTTATTTCCAATTTATTGAACAAATTGTAAGCATCTTTTGCAAAGTCAGGATCAACTTTTTTCTTTCCAGCAAAATAAGAGTTAGGAAAAGGGAGGTCTTTTATACTTACCTCCTTACCAGTATGCAAAGAGGCTCCTTGCTTGCTCGTCTCCGACTTCACCTCAGGTTTCTTTCCTTTATATGCTGGAATTGATACTATTACCTCTTCCTCCTGCAGCTCTTGTACTGCAGCTTGTGTTTGTGAGTTCTCCTCTTAGGTTGCCTCTTACTTACAAGCAACCATTCTTTGGCACTTTCAGAATTACTAATCTGCATCTGTGGTAGTGATGAATCATCAAATTCATAATCTACCTTATCCTCCTATGGTGCATTAGCTTCCTTAAAATGCACCTGTCTTCCACTTCTTAGAGATATGGCATTCACCCCTCTTGGATTCATAACAGTGTTCGAAGGTATGCTGCCACTGTTCTTTCCTTGGATGTCACTTGTTGTATTAGAAACTTGAGTTAAGTGGCTTGTGATATCTGCATTCTTACAATTAACTCCTCAAGTTTTCTGTGTACATCTGCATTATCCTTCTGCATACTTTGGAGAATTGAAGCTATGGAGGTGAACTGACTATCATTCTCTTTGAGCTTGTGATCAATATTGGTCAATCTACCATCCATGTTATTCATTTATGCTGCCATACTCTTTAACACTTGAGAGGTCTCATTTGGTCTTGAGGGCACTGAAGCATTAGGTTGTGTGGGGACCATAGACCTTGCATTACCTTAGTAGTTGCTTGAGGAAGCACCACCACCTTGAAATTGATTAGATCTATTTTCTCCACTCCCCCACCTAAAATTTGGGTAGTCTCTCTAGCCAGGATTATATGTGTTAGAGTATGGATCTCTCTTCTGGAAGTTATTCTCTCTCCATTGATACAAAGCTACAACTTCCTCATACTTCTATCATATGTACTTGTAGCATGCATCATTGAACCACATGATTCATATCCTATAACTAGGGCTTGTGAGGTATCTATTGCATGAACTTATTTTGTGGAGTACAGCTCCCTTTTAATCAAACTCATCCTCTTTTCCATTCGATTTCCCAAGGCTGCTATCTCAGCTAAGATCGCATTCGAACTACCTGAAGATGAGGTGGTAATCTTCTTGGATCTCCAGTTTGATGGTCCTCATTAGCCATTTTTGGAATAAATCCTAACATGCTTGTGGGGTCTTATCTCTCAATGAACCATTCGCAGCAGTATTCAAGGACACTTTATTATGGGGTAGTAGACCATCAAAGAAGATGTCTACTAAATCATCCTTAGTGATGTTGTGGTGGGGACATCGAGCCAAAAGGTTAATAAATCTTGTCCAATACTCATGCAGAGACTCTCCATCTTGTTGCATCATATTAGTGATCTCCTTTTTCATCCGAGTAGTCTTGGAGGCTGGAAAAATTGCTCAAGATAGGTAGACTTCAGTTGATCCCATGTAAGAGTTGAAAAACGGGTTGGCAGATTATACAGCTACTCCTTAGCCTTCCCTTCCAGAGTGAAATGGAAACACCTCCTCAAGACATTATCCAAAGTGGCCATTAGAGGCTTCATTGAAGAACAGATCATGTGCATGGTTTGTAAGTGCCTGTGTCGTCATTCTCCTGCAAAACCATGAAATTTAGGTAAGGCTGCAATCTAAGCTCCTTTAATTTCAAAATTAGACTCTTCAGCATAGAAACCATTAGGATCATAATTCACATGCGAATGATTAATTTCCCTAACACTTCTATTATCTTCTACGTTCATAGGTATTTCATTTTCTCCATTCCTATTATGCCCATTATGATTAATCTCAGCCATGTTCGAATTTGCTAATGGAAACTCTAAATTCAATTCAGTTTCAGACTCTGGAATACTAGAGGAGGAACTAGATTTTGCTTCTTCTCTAAATTACCTAAATTCTCTCCTTAGTTTCCTAAGTCTTCTCTAAATTTTAGGTTCAAAAGGCACTAATGGTTCAGTTCTTTTACGTATGCAATGAAGAAACAATCAAGAATGATCAATGCAAACAATCAGATTCAGATTCAGAAGTTGCACAGTGTAATATCCTTAATTTTCTGTACTGGTTCCTATGTACAGATTAAACGGAATATATGAGCTCTGTTTCAGGAAAAAGATGTGGTCCTTTATGTAAAGAAAAGGATTAAATTGCAAAAGAAAGGAAATTAAGGGACCTAAATGTAATTATGGAAAGTTTAAAGTTAGGAATGAAAGGTAGACAAAAATGTGGGGTCTTAAAGTGTAATTTTAGCCAAATTAAGGGACTTAATTATAAAGAAGGAAAAGTTCCCTGGGGCTAAAGTATAATTAAAGGAAATAGGCCAGAAGTGGTTTGCACCGCCCGACAGCATTTCAGTTCCATATTTTACCAGAAGGTAGGGCAGGTGACGCCGGGTAACCAAGCCTAATACCGGAATTTTTGAAGACTCCAGATAGCCAGAAATGGACTGATCGTCCGAAAGTTATAAAAATTTATACCGGATACCCTAGATTTCAGATATAAGTGGGAAAATACAGGATGATGCCCCCTTATGGGACGGATGTCAGGAAACTGACAGAATACCGATAGGAGGTCTGTAGGAAAAGTTATCTGCAAATTAGAAAATCCAGACGGGAGTGTGAGGCCTCCGGGGATCCGGGTTGGAGATTTATCGGTATTTTTAAAGGGGCTAAATGCGATCGAATGACTTCGGTCAGATGACCGTTATAACCCCCAAGGATGCCTGAACACAGTAGGACACTGTATCTGGGAAAAAGAGCCGGTGTCCGAAAAAGGTGTATAATCGGTAAATAATAGTTAAAATATTCAATGAACTGTGTTAAAGGAAGATTTCTCGTAATGCGTGCCATACAGGTAATGGACCCAGGAAGCCCAAAAATGGCGCCATTAGAGGCCCAATAAGACTCTTGGACTGATAGGTGGGCCAGTGTCCAGTAGAACCCCGAAAAAGTGCGAAATTACGAAAATGCCCCTATGTTGTACAAAAAGGGCAGCAGATGAATAAAGGGTATTCTGGTCATTTTGGACAGACCCAGAGGTCAAGACATGTCTAAATAAGGTTGACTAGAGCCAGTATAAGCTTTGACCGGGTCCAGAAAGGTGTGAAATGACGATTTTGCCCTTAGGGTTAAAATATGACAAGACAGGGCACCAAGGGCATTTTGGTCATTTCGCAGGGGATCTGTAATTGAGTATGGACCCAGTATTAAAAATTTAATGATATAAAGGGTCTAGATACTAAATGTGAGGTCAATAGACATAAAAAGGATCTTCAGAAACATCAGATTCAGAAAACGGCACGTTTTTCGAGGCGATGGACCGGGCCGGTGCCGGATTGGACCGGAAAGCTTCCAGAACCTCCAAATTTCGTCACATGAAGAATATGGGTGGTGAGGTGTCCTATGAGGTGTCCCATGAGGTGTCCAGGGTGATGCAGTAAAAGAGAATTAAAGAAAATAGGAAATTCCAGGAAAAACCAGGACCACAGGATCATAAGTCTTCCTAATTACAAGATTGCCATTGCTCAACACTATAAATACCCCCCCTTACTCCTTCATTTCGGTGCAAGCAAGAAAGAGAGGAAGAAAGAAGTTCTTGAGAGAGAAAGTGAGAGAAAGAAAGAAGTAAGGAAGTTCTGGTGGAGTTGGAAGTAGTAGAGAGGTTCTGAAGCTCTGCTTTTGAGGTAACAACTAATCCTAGCTCTTATGTAATGTCTTTGTGATGTGTTGTCTTGTTTGGTTGATTGTTGTCCCATATGTTATGCTTGAAGCTCTATTCCAATGCTATGATCATATGTTATTGAATATGGAAGCATGCAGCATACTTATCTGTACACAGTCACAAGCAAGCACCGTCACTCTCCATTACATATTTTGTTATGATTATTGTTACTGGGATTCTTTTGAATCTCATTCCCAAACATAACATTACAGGGGAGGTTCTGTCAAAATAAAATTTGGAAATCTTAAGAGACGCCGGTAGGCTGCCGAAATTCCGGCAACGAAGACGGAACAAAGAAAGGAACTGATACGTACTGTGTACGTAGTGCTGTCTAAGGAGGCTGGAAGTGAGTGGACCCAGAAGGTTCATCCAGTCTTTCCTGGGTACTACGTAGAATAGTAGTTCTCATAAGGGAATTACCGAATCGGTACAACATCGGTTACTTTCTAAAGAAGAATTGTAGCAGTTATGCTGCCGGATTTTAGACAGAGAAGGATGTAATAAAATATGAGAGAGTTAATCATGCACTGATATATAACAGTTGATTATTTGATATTAATTGTTATCTGGCCTGTATGAATGATATGTGTTGGTTGTATGCTCGGATATGTAAAGACTAAATGCTGAAAATAGGCTCAGTGAACAGTAACTCTTGAAGACCCATTCATGTCTGGTAAATCATTAAAAATAGTAAATGATTGAATTAATGTACGAAATTTTTAGTATAAAAAGTAGACATACTAAGCTTTAATTTGATATATAGAATGTATAATTTGGATGTATACACAAAAAGATATAAATGGTTAAAGTTGGGACCAGAATGCTGGATTCAGGAGAAAGTCATTGGATGAACAGTAATATTGGAATGTTGACCCACGTTAAATTTGTCAAGGATTGGTAAACCAATGATTTTTCCCTGAAATATATTTGAGTTAGCTTCATGTAGCAATTTGAACCACTTCATTTCTATTTTTCTAGAATTAGTTATGAATTTTCAAAATCAGGTCACTCATCTGGAATTTGCCACAGTGAACAGTACTCGATATGAATAAAATTCCAGATTAAGTGTTTAGACTTCAATGACCCTGAAAGTGGTTTAAGTGCTACTGAATGGTCCCTAAGATGTATAAAAATAAGGATGTGACACACAGCAAAAAATTTTCAGTAAGTCGTGACCCAAGAGTATTTAGTCGTGACCCAAAATTACAGAGAGATACAGTTGCGCCTAAAAGTTTTAAATGTCGTGACTGGTTTTTGCAGAGAGCAATCAGATATCACAGATAGCAATACGGTCGTGACTCAAAGTAGTTTACGTCGTGACAAAAAATGATAGAGAGTAATTGTCGTGACTCAGGTCAAGTAAGGTCGCGACTCTGAGTCACAAAGACTAATTCAGCAGAAAGTCAGAAAAAGATGCAGTATGCAATGCAAGTTAAAAACAACTAAAAACTAAAATGCAATGAAAAACAAGGAAAATGACTCAGGTAGGCAATAAAATTGATAAACAATTACTAGGGAACCAATTACTTGGCTCCTCAGCAATGGCACCATTGATGAGGCTATCGGATTGTCGCAGTTCGAGCCATTAAAATTAAGTGAATTGAACCCTAGTAATGTAGTATAAGGCACAACCCTATCATTCTTCTCAAGGAGCCTTTCTAAAGGAATCCTAGCAAATTTGATGTCAAATTCAACGGTAAACCTGGGTAAAGAGTAAATGGTTTTGTGGTTTTGTGGGTGTAGTAAAATAAAGATGCAGTAAAATAGATATTTTTGTGTTTTTGTTTAAGATGGAAAATGGTTAGTTTGTGAAAGTAGTATATGATGATAGGCTCTTGATGATGAAAAATATCTATCCTTGCTCTCAATGTATATGGAGTTTGAAATCACTAAGTCTTAAATAAAATCTCAATCAATCGATTGAGTCCAGAACCCTAATATTCTTTAAACTCCTTTGATCAAAGCTAGTTTAAAGACTATTATTGAACTACTAAGGATCACTTAGTGTGCAATTTAAACCAGATGGAAGAATGCCCTCGAATGAGCATCGATCGACTAACCCTAGAATTCAAACAATCGAATCAATTAGCAACGATCGTTGACAACCGTTCAACTAGCTTAAACTCAAAACTGAAATATTGTATTTAAACCAGCAATCAAAACATCCAAAGTAAATTAGAATTGTCTTATATGAGAATAATCAATCGATATTCAAAACTTGTTCATATGATAAAAAACCCTAAATCTAGAAGTAATCATAATATGACAAGATACAAATTAGAACAGAAGAAACTCCCCATTTCAGTTTGTGAGCTCAAGATATTAGATCCATCACCAAGAGACTAAAGGTTTAGCGTCTCATGACTTCTACTGCACTGCAATCGCTGTTCAGATGTGATGCCATGAAGAAACAATGAAGAGATAAAAGGTGAATGGTGTAGAGATATGTAGAAGGTGTGTAGGGAGCTCTTGAGTACTGCTTCTTAGCCTAATCAGGTCCAAAAAACCATCCTCCTTTCTGACGGTAGCCTCCATCTCTTCTTATAATAGCATGACCTAATTCAAAATGCGCAGTTTCACGATTCCGTATTTTAGTCGTGACGAGATCCATTTGTTGGTCGCGACCTATAAACATAGGGAATCTTCCAAAAGAATTAAAGGTCGCGACATGCGGACTCTTTGGTCGCGACTAAATAGCACAGAAGCGTGATTTCACTTTTATTTGACTTATGATTTCTTTCCTGGTCCTTGCTCTCTTCCAAAATACCTGCAATTCAACATAAAAGCTCACTGTAAAAGTCCAAATTAGTAGATAACAGAATATATGCATTTTGGAAGAGTTATTTTACCATTTTACCCTTTAATTAGCACATTGCCCGCACAATCATGTAATACACAAAAGCACAATTTAAGGCATGAAATGAATGGTAAAGCTATTATAAAACTCTCAAAATTGTCATAGAAACCATATACAAAATGTGTCTTATCAACATGTCATAATATAGTCAGATTTGGTAAGATATGCCATGATACGGCATGAGAAGTATGTAATGAGATACATAATGAGAAATATGTGTTAAGAAGTATAATACGAAGTGGCTTTATAGCTAATTCTGTAGATAGATAGAGAGGCTCCCTTTTGTAGGGATAAGATGTTTAAATGCTATGTTATGGATGGAATAGTAAGTGAGAGCTTTCACTCCTTGCATGAAATGCCAGGCATTATGTTATGTTTATAAAATATGCTAAAGCTCCTAGTGTTAGAGCTATGCATATTAAGAAAAGGAATACTTAAGCTCCGATGTTAGAGCTTTGCATTCATGAGCAGGTATGCAGTCCTACAACACGTTGGCCAGGCATTATGCATGTTAGAGTATGTGCTCTTACTTAGCAGTAAAGTAAAGAAAAGAATAACTGCATAAGTCCTCTCTCTGTATGATGCTAAATTATTAAAGATGATAAGAGCAACAATAGAATGATAAGAGTTTCTAAGAAAAAGAAATATGATTATACAAAAAGAGAGATGAAGCTTTGCAGATGTTAAGGAACCCCGGAGATACTAAGATAAGTAATAAGAGATAAGTACTAGAAAGTATGATGAGTAGTTGATAGAAACTCTCAAATACAGAAATATTCGAGAGAGTTTGATATGAAAGAAATGGAAACTGCTCACAAGTCAAGGATAATGAGTTGTCCATGAGCGAATAGATGCAAAGCAAGTAAGCAAGTAACAAAATGAAGTACAAGTTCAACTCTGATAGAGTTAATTCAGAAAAGCAGAGTAATGACAGCAAAGACATGAAGTAGATATTAAAAGCACTCCGCTAGTTGTCAAGATAGAAGATAAGAAATTATCCCATAAACCTTCGTCATAAAACATAAAAGATTATAGAGAGCATATATACATGTGATAGTTGACTAAGGTACCCAGTAAATTTTGAGGACAAAATTTATTTTAAGGGGGTAGAAATGTCATATCATAATTTCTCTCTATATGTATAAGACTGATAGAGGAAAGAGGTTTGGAAAAGATTGTGATGATGAACAGAGAGGAAAAATGATGATTAGACAAAGGTATAAAGAAGAGGGCCCATACTCTCATGCTCTAGTTGCTCCTAGCTGTCAGTTTTATTCTTCTCCAATGTATATCAGTGCAAATTATCCTTCACATCATGAGGATGTCTCATCCATTTATCAAGGCAGACCCAACCCGTATCCACAAAGGAATCTATACTCTAATATATACAATGAAGGATGGAGAGATCATCCTAATTTCAGATGGAGAGATGGAGGTGGAGCTGCTGGTCAAAATAGATTCAACAATGACAAGTAAGTGGTTGAATCCTCTAGAGCCATATAAGTGTCTACTGCTACAAAAGATAATGGAATTTCTTAGATACTCAAGAGCATCAATGTGATGAACTCAAATATAAATTCCATGAACACACACTTCATCTCTAACTTCAAGGATTTAAGGTCTACAGTGGAGAACAACTTAGCAATGGCAGAATCTAAGTTTACTGCTTTAGAGAGCAAGATAGAGCAGTGGGAAACAAAAACTGAAAATATGAATGGCTATGTATCACAGCTAGCCAATTCAGTAAATGATGTTCAGGCCAGAATGGGAGGCAACTTACCCTCCAACACAGTTGTTAGCCCAAAGTATGTAAATACTGTGAGCTTGAGAAGTGGAAGAACAGTAAGGGAATCAGATGCCAATGATGATGACAAGAAGAATAGTAAATCAATTGAATAGCATAATAGATTAGAGAGTAGCCAGGAGAAGGATAGCAGAATGATCAAGCTATATTAAAGGAATCTGCACAGCCACCTGTGATGCAGGAAGCAGCAACTAGTCCCAGCACTGCAAGTCCAGAATCCAGCAGAAACTAGAATAAAAAGGAACATGAATATGCAGAGCAGAATGACAAAGAGCTAAGTATTAAGCACCTACCTTTTCCTAATGCATACATGTGTCCAAAGAAGGTTTTAAAAGAAAAATAAGAGCAAGATATCCTGAATCTGTTAGGTAAATTAGAAGTTAATGTGCCACTTGTGGATCTAATCAAGAGTATACCTAAGTATGGGAAATTTATGAAAAAACTCTGCACTAATAAAAGAATCTGCAAACCAAATGAAAGGGTGCAAGTGGGATCTAGTGTGTCAGCTTTACTTAAGCCACAACTTCCTATAAAATGTGATGATCCAGGTTCTTTTATAGTTCCAATTACTATTGGCAAGTTTCAGTATGCTAATGCTTTGTTAGATCTTGGTGCAGCTATTAATGTCATGCCAACTTCCATCTATACATCATTAGGCATAGGCATGGACTCACTTAAGGAGACTTCAATGATAGTACAACTTGCTGATCGAACCACTAGGAAACCAGAGGGACTGTTAGAGGATATATTAGTGAAGGTCAAAGACTTGATTATACCTGCAGATTTTTATGTCTTAGACATGACACAAGAGTCAAATTCAGAGGGACCTATTATCTTAGGTAGGCTATTCCTTAGGATAGCCAACATTGTGATAAGCATGAAAAATGGGAGCATTACGATGGAAGTAGGTGATAATGTCATAACTTTTAAAGTCTATGAAGCAATGAGACATCCATTTGAAGATTACTCACTATTAGGCTTAAGTACAATTGATGCATACATTGAAGAAGCTAAAGATGAACATGAGTTGTTGCTGCAGAATTCTGAAAAAGCTGAATATGAATTATTTGAATTTGAAATTTCTTCTTCTTCTTCTGTAATTTCTTTGGATAGTAGTGGTGATGTGTCAAGTATTAACCAAGTTTCAGTTGATAGCTTACTTTCCACCCTACAATCTTTTTCTTTTGATGTTACTGATATTTTTATTGAGGATTTCATTGCAGAAACAGAATTAGATGTTGCAAAGCCTATGATGACAGAATTGTTAAAACCTATTATAGCTGTAGAAACTAGGAAGTTGGGGCCATCAACTGTTCAGCCACCTGAGTTAGAACTCAAACCACTTCCTAATAACCTTAAATATGTATTTTTGGCTAAAAATAGTACGTTACCTGTCATAATTGGTAATGTACTTTCTGTTTCTGAGAAAGAGAGATTGATTTCAGTCTTAAAAACACATAAGAAAGTAATAGGTTGGACTTTAGCTGATATACCTGGTATAGATGCATCTGTATGTACACATAAAATTCTATTAAATGATGGAGCCAGGCCTATTAAACAGCAACAAAGAAGGCTAAACCCCTTGATATTTGATATAGTCAAGAAAGAGGTGACTAAGTTGCTAAATGCTGGCATTATTTACCCAATTTCAGACAGTGAATGGGTGAGTCCAGTTCATGTGGTGCCTAAGAAGAGTGGTATCACTGTGGTAAGGAATGAACAGAATGAACTAATCCCCACTAGAGTGCAGAATTCATGGAGAGTGTGCATTGATTATAGGAAATTGAATGATGCAACTAGGAAGGATCATTTTCCTTTACCATTTATAGATCAAATGTTAGAAAGGCTAGCTGGAAAAGCTAATTATTGCTTTCTTAATGGTTTTTAGGATATTTTCAGGTACCCATTACACCAAAAGATCAAGAGAAGACTACATTTACATGTCCATTTGGTACTTATACCTATAGGAGGATGCCATTTGGCTTGTGCAATACTCTTGGAATATTTCAAAGAGCCATGATGTCCATATTCAGTGAATTCTTGGAGAGAAACATGGAGGTATTCATGGATGATTTTACAATATATGGTAAGAACTTTGATGAATGTTTAGAGAGTCTAGAGAAAGTCTTAGCAAGATGCATTGAGAAGAAGCTTGTGCTGAATTTTGAGAAGTGCCATTTTATGGTAGATAAAGGCATAGTTCTAGGACATTTAATAACTAAGAATGGGATTAAAGTAGATAAGCTAAAATTGAAGTTATTTCTTCTCTTCCTTATCCCAAATCTTTAAAGGAACTAAGGTCATTCCTAGGGCATGCTGGATTCTATAGAAGATTCATAAAGGATTTTAGCAAGATTGCATCTCCACTATCTAAACTCATGCAAAAAGATGTAGAATTATGTTTTGATGATACTTGTAAGAGAGCATTTGACACCATTAAAACTATGCTTATCACACTACTTATACTTGTTGCACCTAATTGGAACTTAGATTTTGAGCTTTCATGTGATGCATCAAATGAATCTGTAGGTGCCATGTTAGGATAGAAAGATGGTAAGCTATACAAAGTCATTTCATATGCCTCTAAGACATTAGATAGTGCTCAACAGAACTACACTACTACAGAAAAAGAACTCTTTGCTATAGTATTTGCACTTAACAAATTCAGATCTTATCTTTAGAGTTCTAAAGTGATTATATACACTGACCATGCTGCTGTAAAGTTCTTATTTAAAAAGCCACAGTCCAAGCCTAGACTCTTGAGATGGATGCTGCTAATCCAAGAATTTGATATGGAGATAAGGGACAAAATTAGAGCAGAAAATATGGTAGCTGACTATTTGAGTAGATTGCCTGAAAATACAAGGGGAGTATTAGATTCTGACATCATTTGTGATACATTTAGAGATTGTTCTGTTTTTGTGATTTCTGTAATTATACCTTCGTATTGCCACATAGTGAACTACATTGTTACTGGTCTAATTTCACCTTCTTTATCTCATTTCCAGGGCTAGAAAATCAAGCATGAGGCAAAATTTTACATTTGGGAACCACCCATTCTTTAGAAAATATGCAGTGATCAAGTTATTAGAAGATGTGTGCCAAGTGAAGAAATAGACAACATCATTACAGCATGTCATTCTTCTATTTGTGGAGGCCATTTCAGTGCAAAGAAGACTTCCAGAAAGATTTTGGATGCTGGTTTTTATTGGCCATAGATATTTAAAGATATTATGAATACTGTAAAGCTTGTGATAGGTGTCAACGTTTCGGTAGACTTACTAGGGACATGAAATGCCTCAACAGCCTATGCAGTTCTATGAGGTGTTTAAAGTATGGGGTATTGACTTCATGGGGCCATTTCCACCATCTTTTGGTTATACATATATTCTGTTAGCTGTGGATTATCTCTCAAGATGGGTGGAAGCTGTACCAACAAGAAAGGATGATGCAGTGATAGTTTCAAAATTTCTAAAGTCAAACATCTTTTCAAGGTTTGGTGTCCCAAGAGCTATAGTGAGTGATTGTAACATCCCAATTTTCAGGCCTAGAGATGCAGAAATAGCCTAAGATTGATAGGCTACTAGACCCCTTTTTAGCAGAAGTTCCAGAGGAACGCAGAGAGTTTCAGGGACTAAGCTGCAAATAAGCGAAAGTACGGGGACTTATGTGTAAATAGTGAAAGTCCCAAGGGATAGAATGGCCATTTGGGATGATGCAAAGGTCAAAGGATGTGGAGTTGAGAGCTGACCATTTAGGTCGCGACAAGAGAGCGGTATGGTCGCGACTAATGGTTACAGAAAGAGTTATACGCGACGAGAAAGCATTGTGGTCGCGATTAATGAACCAGAATGTTCTAAGTCGCGATGAGATGATGGCTAGGTCACGACTAGTGGCTAAAGTAGTGCCAAGCGTATGGGCCAAGAGTGGTGAAGGTCCAAATGAGATAGTTACCCGGTTAGAGATAGACCGGAGGTAGGAGGCCAGATACAGGAAAGGTTATCTGGAAACCATGAGGTGGACTGATAAGGTATCCTCATGGGACCCACAAGATGCCACATGGCATTAAAGTAATGGTTCAGTAGAGTAAAGTTACTCGGTTGGCATGAAAACCGAGAAAGTGATCAAATAAGTCTGGGACTTATTTGGATAGCATTGGGAAGCGTGCAATTTCTCTTCTAGTCGCCACATGGCATTAGTCTGCAGAAAGCAGATAAAGCTGAGGGCACGCATTATGAGGTAAGACACTGGACCAGTGAGTCAGCCTGCTGAGTCAGCTGCTGAGGTATCCAGGAATTTCAGCATGTGATAAATATGGCGCTGAGGTGGCATGCTGAGGTGTCCCGATGATGTCATGCATGATGCAGTAAATGAGGAATTAAAGAAAATAGGAAAATCTAGTAAAAACCAGGACCGCAGGATCAAAGTTCATGGTAATTACAGAATTGCCATTGGAGGAGGTTATAAATACCCCCCTATTCTTGCATTCACGCATGGAAGGGAGAAGGGAGAGAAAGAAGAGAGAGAAGGAGAAGGAAGGGAAGAGAGAAAGGAGAAAAGGAAGTAAGGAAGTTCTGGCGGAGCTGGAAGCAGAATAGAGATAGTAAGGTTCTGCTGAGCTAGCCAGGTAGTAACTAATCCTAGCTTTATGTAATGGCTTTGTGATTTGATGTGCTATTGTTTGGTTGGATTGTTGTCTTATATGTTATGTCTGAAGCTCTGCTGTAATGCTATGATCATATGTTATTAAGCATGGAAGCACGCAGCATACTTATCTGTACACAATCACAAGCAAGCACTGTCACTCTGCATTACATATATTGTTATGATTATTGCTACTGAGATTCCCCTGAATCTCATCCCCATACATAACCCATTACAGGGAGGTTATGCTGAAGTAGATTTTGAGAAATCCAGGAGGCGCCGTTATGCTGCCAAAGTAAAGACTGAACATCAGTATATGATAAGTACTGTGTACGTAGTGCTGTCTAAGGAGGCTAGAAGTGAGTGGACCTAGCCGGTTCATCTAGTCTTTCCTGGGTACTACGTAGAATGGTAGTTCTTATGAGGGGATTACCGAATCAGTACAGTTCAGTTCTTTGTACAGATGAAGCGTAGCGGTTATGCTGCCGGAGTTTAGGCAGAAAGAGATGTAATAAAGATAGAAAGATTATGTATATGTCTTGTTGTGTATGCCATACTGTATGACATTATGTTATTCAATGATAAATGTTGTTTGGCATATTCAGTTTATGTATGATAACTTAAGAGGGAAATTCGCAGGTCCTGAGGCAGCAGTGTTTTGACCTCAGTTCGACCTAGTAAATGGAGGAGTCTGGCCACGAGATTTAGTGAGCCGGTAGTACACATCTGGGGTATTCCGTGGATAGGTAACAAGCCTCATTTGGATGTGTAGAAGGTGAGAAATCAGTTCTTAAAGTAAAGGTTCAGAATAAGGAACTTAAGAGTTAAAAGTTCAATCTCTGAACTTAGGTACAGCTATTATAGCTTCCGCAAGTGTACTCTGAGGAGTATAAAGGAGGATGTTTCAGTGATCAAGGCTCTTATTTCTGTAATAAGATTTTAGGAGGATTATTTGCCAAGTTTGGGATCAAGCACAAAGTTTCAACAGCTTATCATCCTTAAACAAATGGTCAAGCTGAGAATTCTAACAAAGCTATTAAAAGGATTCTGGAAAGGATAGTAAGACCCTCAAGGAAAGATTGGAGTACAAGGTTAGATGATGCTTTATGGGCATACAAAACAGCTCATAAGATACCACTTGAGATGTCCCCATACCGAATGGTCTATGGTAAAACATGTCATCTACCAATAGAAGTTGAGCACAAAGCATTCTGGGCAGTTAAAGCTTGTAACATGGATTTTGACAGTGTTAGAGAAGAAAGAATGTTGCAGATTCAGGAACTAGAAGAAATAAGACTAGATGCTTATGAGAATTCCAGGATCTATAAAGAGAAGGCCAAGCTTCTTCATGATAAGCAGATCTTGCGCAAGGAGTTTCATATTAGAGATAAAGTTATGAGATTTAAGGCTAGATATGTTTTAAAACCTGGTAAACTTGCTGCAAGATGGGATGGTCCATATATGGTAACTAAGATCCATGACTATGGAACAATTGAATTGATGGATGAAGCAGATGGTACAGCATTTCAGGTTAATGGCCACTTATTGAAGCTGTATAAGGAGAACTTCAAACCTCCATGATATTCAGGTTGTCTCCTTCCTTGTTTCCCCACTTATAATAGTCTGCTTTGATCAGTTTCATTATATACTTGAGCTATATTTGTTGATTAAGTGTGGGTGAGGAGACCAAGTCAGTAGAGTAGATAAATAATCCCATGAATAAATCAAATATTTTGGTTCAAGTTGTCATAATCATTACTGCTGCCTTTGCATGTGTTCATTGCTTCTTTACATTGTGGACAATGTAGAATTTAAGTGTGGGGGAGGATGAACTTGATGGGTGAATAAAAATTAGATATTTGTTGTGATTTTGTATTTTGGTCGCGACCTCATGCTGTTTATGTCACGACTAATGTGTTCAAATTGTCAAAATTTCTTCTCTGTATATATTAGTCGTGACCATTGCTTAGTTTTGTTGCGACCAAATGTTCATATTTTCTGATGTTTACCCATCTATGATGTTTAGTCGTGGTCTGTGCTTATCTTTGTCCAGACTGTAACTCTCTGTTAATTTTCGTCGCGACTAGGTTGTTATTGGATCGCCACTAGAACATATGTGTTTAATAGGTTTACTCTCGGTGATTTTTAGTCGCAACCAATGTCAATTTATGTCATGACCAATATTTCCTGTTTGCTGAAAATTTCTCTTATGTGTAAAACAGTCACGACCTGATGACCTTTTTGTCACGACTAACATCTATCTTCTATTGAAAAATCCTTCTACTTCATTTTGGTTATTACTTGGTCATTTGAAATTAACTGTCATGGATCTAAATTGAATCTTGAACATATAATTTTGAACATTGGCAAGCTTGATGAAGTGTTAGTTGCTTGTTTCATTGATTCACTACTAGAAATTGTGCATCATGAATGATTAACTCATGTATTTTGTTTACAATTCATTCAATCTAATCATGTGAGATGACTAGGGTGAGTAAGCCAGATGGAAGCATTTTGAGCCTTCAACATATACTCCTTTACATTGTGTGACACCATCTAGTTTGGTAACTTTGCAGAACTTGTCTCAATCCTTGATTCAAAACCACATTAGCTCCATGGAATTGTGAAAATGATAAGGGCATTTCTTTCAAAACCCTCTTGACCAAACAGAAACCACATAAATATTAAATCCCTTGCTTTACCCCTTTGAAACATTCATTTTCTTTTAATTCCATCCTTGATTAATGAATACTGTACAAGATAGTTGCTGCTGCACCAAATCTTTGATTATGAAATAACTGATAAAGTTGCATTACTTGTTGATTTCTAAACTTCAATATATTTTCTATCTGGTTCAAGAAAATGAAAACAAAGAAAAAAAATACAGAGAAAAGAAAAAGAAAAGAGAAAGAAAGAAGAAAGAAAAGATTGAATTACTATGATTGAATTGCATGAATTTGATTCTTTGATTGATATGAGATTAGTTTGGATTGTTGCCAAGTGAAGGGAAAGATTGATGATTGCTAGTACTCATGCTGAATCTATTCTACCAAATTTGCTGAACATGTTTGTTTAAAATTCAGTTTTGATCCATAATTTTGCTCAGAGTGCAAAAGCTAAGTGTGGGGGAGTTGATAAACTCATATTTGTACTGATTTTTAATATGTTAAAAGAGAGTTTATTATTGATTCTTATCCACATTTACTACTATGTTGAGCAAATTAGTTAATAATATGAAATTGGACAAGTAGGAATTTAAATGATGTGATTTTAGTACTTAATTGGATAAATAATCTATTAAATGTCCATTTCAGGTCAATACAACAATCAATTAGTGAAGTAGAGCATCCCTGTGGAATTCAGTCGTAACCTTATGTACTCACCGTCGCGACCATACATCAATCAACAAAGAAGAAGCGTTCTCTATAAATATTAGTCGCGACCTGAAGTGCATAATATCGCGACCAAACTTTAAGGCAGAGATTAATCAGCGAATGACAGAAGGGACAGCTGGGTAGAAGGTGATTGAAGCATGTAATGAATTGCATAGCTGGACTTAACAGACTTCAAACAAGAGCTGATAATAAATTGCAAGTGGGAGATCATGCATGAGTTGAGCACTGTTCACGCGCAGCACTGTTTACACATCAACATACTTTATCTGAACAGAATGAGCAAGTTGCTAACAGCAAGTGGGGAGCATGCGCTATAAACAGAATACCAGATCATGTGCTGACAACTGGAGAGAGAGGACATCTGGATTGCTCCATTGATTCACTCATGTATTTCAGACTTCTCCTATATATCACACTATCTGCATAGCGTTCCACATCACTCATCTCCTAGACTTGACACTTCATACGTAGATCACTTATCTCTTACCATTCAGACATTCCATCCATCACACACTTCTCTACCAATTCCTATAGCTCACACACAGATCACTCATCTTTTTATTCTCCATTTCTCTTCTACAACTTTCCTCTGTTCTAGTCAATAGAACTAGAGGAAAGTTCTGCAGTTCATCATCTTCATTTTCTCCTTCCATTTTCACATGACTACTGCTGTGTCTTCCTCTGTTGCTGCTGGAGTTCAGATAGCAATGCAAGGCTAAGCTGCTGTGCTATCTTGGAGATGATGCTGAACCAGAATCCTTGAGCTTAACAGGGAGTGTCATTGAGTCTTTAAGTCAGATTTAATTGTATCAAGTTGATGTGTTTACTTATGGTTTATTGATTCAATTAGATTAGTAGATGACAAAGAATTAGAGAACCTAGTTAGATTCCGTATTTCTACATTAATGAACCTCTGATTAATATTCATATTCTACTATCTCTAAGTTGAATAATTCCTATTCTCTTTTGATATCTGCGAGTTGTAGCTTTGACTGAGATTTAGCTAGCGAGTTGTTAGCTAACCTATTCTAATTCAACTGATTAACTCTTGATATTTTGTGGATAATGAAGGTAAGGACACACTTGTCATCATCCAGTCATTTCACCATCTTAATCACTTTAAATCAGAAATAATAGCTTAGACTTTACATTTAGTCTCAATTCAAAGAGTTTAACAACACACAACTCATCTGCTTAAATTGTTAAATTGTGGCTCAATAGATTAATTAGGAACTCTAACATTCAGTAGCTCCTTGTGATCCAACCTAGGTTAGCCTCCACTTACTTTTGGTTAGCTTAGATTTATTTGATAATAGAAACGACAGTTATCAATGTGTAGATGATTGAAGATCTATTTCTATTATTACTTTGGCAAATTGTATTTCATATGATACATTGAAGCATGCACATTACACAATGTTAACACTTTCACAAGCAAGCACAAGTATTTACATTAATACATGCATTATTTAGTACCGTTTGCTATTGAGATTTCCCCAAAAATCTTACCCCTCCATGTAATCCCAATCCCAACAGGTTTATGAATGATGAAAGAGGATGAAGAAGCATGAATAGGAGTTAGGATTGGTTAATGTAAATGTTATATGATGTTATGTGTAGAATTGTTGCAAGTAATGATGTTGTATGACCAGTTTAAGCAACAATGTTTATGATATAATGAAAAATAGTAAATGATGGAATAAATGTATAAAATTTTACATACATTAAGTTAACATGTCAAGCTTCATTTTGATACCAAGAACTCCTTATTTCAATGTCTATACAAAGAGAATGAATTTTTCAAAATCAGGGACCAGAATATATTTTTAGAATTTTTGACCAAATGAACAGTAATATTTAACGATTAAACTGTATTAATTGGATAAGCATTTAGTCAGGAACTTATTTTTCCCTTAAACTTCAAGATATTAGATTCGAGTAGAGTTTTGGAACAGTTCATTTCAATTTTTCTAGAATTAATTATGATTTTTCGAAGTTCATCGTCTAATCTGGAATACCATATGAACAGTAACTCGCCAAGAGTAAAAATTCCAGATTTAGATAATGGACTTCAAGGGTCATGTAAGTGGTTCTAAATGCCACCGAATGGTCCCTAAGACGTATAAAAGTAAGGATGTTACAGTCTGAATCTTTCCTTTTAGAACCTCATCGTAGGGATCTGTTGGAAATTATGCCCTAGGGGCAAATCATTGTATTTTGATGATTGTTGATTTATGAATTTCTTAATTGTGTTATCATATTATTTGCATGTTTAATGTAATGACCATCCTTGGATAACTCATGATCTTATCCTAAATATCCCTGGTCAGTCATCTATACGGGAGAAAAGATGAAATAAGACCAGTATGACTTTGAAGATGTATAGAGATATAAATCAAAGTCATAGGCACATGTAAGAGTACAAGGTGTTAGACCGACCCGCTGTGAGAGAGCTGCATGGATTAAGTCATAAGCTTCTCTTATATACAAACCATGTCACTATGCCCTTTGACCTAAGATCATCATGGATTCCTACATGACAAACGCTCAGCTTTGACCTAGTCAAAAGTCACTTTTGACCGAGTGATCATAAAGACTATGTTCGGGCTTAGTGGTTTTCATGCGGAGGAATGTGAATGGTCAAGATGGGATTTATCCCTCACATTCGTAGAGAGATGTTACTGGGCCCCTCGATGAGTGAGTCTGAGAAATGTATGGCTATACTGTAATGGAAAGGTAGTTCTATTTCTATAGTCAGACTACTCAGGGATTGAGAAAGTAACGGTCAGGAACAGGAGGATGACGTTCTCCATACCTCATCCATGACCAAAATATCGTGTGACAAAAGGGACGTGATATGGTTGTATGAAAGGTTACATCGTTCATCGATCCTCATATGATTTGGGAGTCGTGATGTCTTGCTAGAGACCGCTCACGACTTATGGATCAGTATAGTAACTGGCCCACTGCCAACTTCATATGGGCCTACAGGGTCACACACAAAATAGCCCAACATGAGCTATGATGTCCAGATTCATTGAATCTAAGACATGTCCAGATTCAATGAATGATCTAGGGTGGATATGTATATATATAAATTCGTATATATATATTATATATAATATAAGAAATATTTGCAAGATTTAATTTAAAAGGATAAATTAAATCTCTATCACTTTTGAATTTGAAATTCAAATTGATATGATATCTCAAATTTGATTTAAGAGAATAAATCAAATATAATTCTGTCTTATCTTTATTTTAAATTAAATGAATTGGTGAATTAAATCTGTGGGACAGATTTAATATAAACCATATTTATTTAATTAGTTTCTTATCAAATTATGCAATATATGATATTGTATTAATTTTAAAATTAATATAAGATTAATTCTGAAATTCAACTCAATCAGAACACCGATAGCATACTATATATTTGACATTAGGGGCTAGGGTTTTTAATAGAGAGTAATGTAACATCCCAATTTTTGGTCTAGGAGAACTGGGAAGTAGTCTGATATGGGCAGGCTGCTAAACCCGTAGTCCCAGGGTAGTAATCTGATATGGGCGGATCACTTACCTGTATTCTGTAGGGATCCGAGGGATGAGCTAAGTCCTTCAGGATTTAAAGATGAGTTAAGTCTTTAACCTACAGAATCGGGACAGTTCACCTAGGTTCAAAATGAGGAATGTGAGGAATATCCTAAGTCTTAAGCCTAGGAATTCTGCAGGTAGCTTGATATGGGCTGGCTCCTGTGTAAGATAACCTGATATGGGCGGGTTGTCGAGCCTTTCAATTAACGATGACTACCGAAGAGTTTAAGGGAAGAGTTATTGAAAGAGAATTTCTAGAACTTAAGATGAAGGATAGGAAGATGAGAATAGATGCCAAAAAGAGAATGCAGGGGCAAAATCGCAATTATGGGAAATATCGGGCTGTAACCGATGAGTACCATATTTTCCCAGAAAATAGAGAAAATTATGCCAGAAAGAACCCTAGGAAAGTCTCCAAATCCCCTGAGGTCGACCCTAAGAATGGTTAAGAAGAACCATAGTTGTAAGGGCGACTTAGCTGTGAAGAACTGTATGCCTAGATGTAAATGATGTGATTAATGAAGAGTTCTTTTCTGATCTAGAGAATATGGTCATTATAACGAGTCATGAGAAATAATTAGTAAGATAATAAATCTGTCTTAACTCAGTGATGAGGGTGCTGTATGAGGGGTTAGAACATGGATAGCTGTAAGCAACTATAATAAGAGATGTTAGTTGCTAAGAATCCATGTGGAAGGTCTGGGACCAAGCTGTTGCTCCTCTAGACCATCACTGGAGTGAGGATAAGACAGAGAGGGATGATCTTACTAGTTATATCTATGACTGCGTTATAAGAATCACATAGCTGTATATATCAGTAAGAAGTTCTCTTCAGGAAAGATGAGGTATCCCTTGAAATTTCGAGGATGAAATTTTTAAAAGGGGAGGAGAATTGTAACATCCCAATTTTTGGTCTAGGAGAACTGGGAAGTAGTCTGATATGGGCAGGCTGCTAAACCCGTAGTCCCAGGGTAGTAATCTGATATGGGCGGATCACTTACCTGTATTCTGTAGGGATCCGAGGGATGAGCTAAGTCCTTCAGGATTTAAAGATGAGTTAAGTCTTTAACCTACAGAATCGGGACAGTTCACCTAGGTTCAAAATGAGGAATGTGAGGAATATCCTAAGTCTTAAGCCTAGGAATTCTGCAGGTAGCTTGATATGGGCTGGCTCCTGTGTAAGATAACCTGATATGGGCGGGTTGTCGAGCCTTTCAATTAACGATGACTACCGAAGAGTTTAAGGGAAGAGTTATTGAAAGAGAATTTCTAGAACTTAAGATGAAGGATAGGAAGATGAGAATAGATGCCAGAAAGAGAATGCAGGGGCAAAATCGCAATTATGGGAAATATCGGGCTGTAACCGATGAGTACCATATTTTGCCAGAAAATAGAGAAAATTATGCTGATCATTTCACTGAATTGTGAAATGTGCATATGAGGTCTCTATGTGTATGAAAGAATTAGAAATGTGACTAGGGGTAAAATGGTCATTTTAGAAAAGTGTGCGCGAGAGCGCTTTTTCAGGCCAAAACAGCCCGGTCCGGATAAAATATCTGAAAATACCGGGAGATAGAGAAAAGGATTTCAGGTTGAATGACGCAGCACAGAATTTTGATTTGAGGTCCCGATTTTTCTGTAAAAATTCCTGAAGATGAGAATTTACAGTTATAATCGTTAAGGAAAGGCAGTCCGAATAGAGATGATCGGACTGTGGACAGAGGCCATACAATGTTTTCTAAGGCCCACAGTGACACCAGGGAAGGCCCAGGCCCATAATATCAGTTCAGTGGTAAGAGGGGCCGGTGTCCGGGAAAAAGGTGCGAAATGACGAAAATGCCCCTATGATATAGAACAGCTGAAGAATGAGTAAAGGGTATTTTGGTCATTTGCCTAAGGTTAGACAGTCCAGGGAAGTTATCTGGATAATTGACCAGGGTCAGAGAATACTCTGGTAAGATGGGAAAAGACAATAATGCCCCTAGACCTAGTAAAGTAAAGAAAGAGAGACTAAGGGCATTTTGGTAATTTGCCAAGGGGTGTTCTTGGGAATCGTGCCATCAGAGTACTTGGGCTGGATCAGAGACCCAAGATGATATTACTAGAGCCCAAAAACGTAGGCCCAGGGATATGTGGGAAAAAGTGGCATTAAAATACTATTTTAATGCTCTTTCAATAAAGTAAAGTTACTCGGTCGGCACGATAACCGAGGAGGTGATCAGATAAAGTCCGAGACTTATCTGGATAGCATTGGAAAGCGTGAAAGGTCCAACGTTGTTGCCACATGGCACTAATCTAAAGGAAGCAGATAAAGCTAAGGACACGTATTACAGTGCAAGACTCTGGACCGGTGAGTCAGCAGGCTGAGTCAGCTGATGAGGTGTCCCGGGTTTTAGACATGTGAGAAATGTGCTGCTGAGGTGTCCGCTGAGGTGTCCTGGGTGATGCAGTAAAAAGGAATAAAAGAAAATAGGAAATTCCAGGAAAAACCAGGACCACATGTTCAGATGGCTTCAAAATTACAGGAATGCCATTGAGGGAAACTATAAATACCCCCTCCCCCTCCCATTTCATTTGCATCCCACGGTTTTGGCAAGAGAAAGAGAGAGAAAGAAGAGAGAGAAGGAGAAAGAAAGAAGAAAGGAAGTTCTGGCGGAGCGGGAAGCAGTATAGAGACAGTAGAGTTCTGCTAAGCTTTTGAGGTAGTAACTAATCCTAGCTCTTATGTAATGTCTTTGTGATTGGTTGTGCTATTGTTTGGTTGGATTGTTGTCTTATATGTTATGCTTGAAGCTCTATTACAATGCTATGATCATATGTTATTGAATATGGAAGCACGCAGCATACTTATCTATACACAATCACAAGCAAGCACCGTCACTCTGTATTACATATATTGTTATGATTATTACTACTGAGATTCCCCCGAATCTCATTCCCATATATAACCCATTACAGGGAGGTTATGTTGAAGTAAATTTTGAGAATGCTAGAAGACGCCGTTATGCTGCCGAAATTAAGACTGAACATCATTATATGATAAGTACTGTGTACGTGGTGCTGTCTAAGGAGGCTGGAAGTGAGTGGACCTAGCAGGTTCATCCAGTCTTTCCTGGGTACTACGTTGAATGGTAGTTCTCATGAGGGAATTACCGAATTAGTACGGTTCAGTTCTTTGTACAGATGAAGCCTAGCGGTTATGCTGCCGGATTTTAGGCAGGAAAAGATGTAATAGAAATATGATAATTTGCTGTATGCCTTGTTGTATGACATTTTATTATTTAATAATAAATGTTGTTGGCATGTTCAATTTGTGAATGGGGAATTAAGGGAGAAATTCGCAGGTCCTGAGGTAGCAGTGTTTTGACCTCAGTTTGACCTAGTAAACGAAGGAGTTTGGCCACGAAATTTGGTGAACCGGTTGTACAAATCTGGGGCATTACGTGGATAGGTAATAAGCCTTGTTTGGATGTGTAGAATGAGATTAAGCAGTTCTCAAAATAAAGGTTCAGAATAAGGAACTTAAGAGTAAAATTTTAAATTTCTGGGCTTAAGTTAAGATATAATCGAGCTAATATTGCTTCCGTAAGTGTACTCTGAGTGGTCTAAGGGAGGATGTTTCAAGTGACAAGGAGAGTGCAAAAGGTTTGCAGATAAGAAACGGCCAAAATAGAGACGGTGAGGACAGATTCTTGAGAAAGCCCTAGAGGATACCGGTAGAGGAAGCCGATCTGAGTCATGTGGATACCGGTAGAGGAAGCCCTAGCACGTCGTTCGTGATTGGAACGTTATTCATGTGGATACCGGTAGAGGAAGCCGATCTGAGTCGTCGACTTCTTAGGATCAAAAAGAGCCTACTAGGCATCTTGATCGAAAAGAGACTTCCAGTCGCGACAAGAAGCTGAGGACTTCGTGACTAAAAATCCCAGAGACGACAAGTCGCGACTAGAAGCTTAGGAGGTCGCGACTGAGAACTCCAGAGACGACAGATCGCGACGAGAAGCTAAGGATATCACGACTAAAACTCCAGAGATGACTGGTCACGACGAAAAGATATTGAGGTCGCGACCATAATTAGAATACCAAAGGTAACACTTCTTACTACTTGACTTAAACACACTCGGTAGAGCCGGGCAGGGAATGGAAACATTTTTAAAGTTAATTCCGCTGCGTAGTCTTCCAATTCCCTTCAGTGGTATCAGAGCCATGCTGTTCTATGTTTAAGTTAGGTTTGATTATTGATACATGTGATGTATGTTAGACTTCTTAGCCCATCATATGATAACATGCGAATTATGTATGACATATAGGGAATCCGTTTTATGTATGACATATAAGGAATCTGAATTGAAATTGAAATCGGTGGTGTATGTTAATTGATTTGATCAATTAATATTGATGGGATCTAAGAAAACTGAATTAAGTTTCTTGATTATTTATCAAAAAAAAAATTCTACAGGCACTGCCCCTAGACCCCGCCCGCTAACCGGCTAGCGGGACCGCCGTGGCTACCTGGTCGTAGTATAATATAATCGTAATAGATACTGCCTTTCCTAATGTATGAATATTTTGAAACATTTATTGCCCTTCACATAATATGAATTTTGATTCTTGAGGGGTATGGTGAACAATATGGCTCTAGATTACAAGTGTTGTAATTTTTCTAAATACGGCCTACGTGTCATGCCTTCCTCTATTTACTCTCGATGTACATTCTCTTCTCATCTCACTCCCCTCTAATGTTAAAACGAGGTTTCTTTATTTTTCTTATCAGAGAGCTCCTCTCATTGGCTTGAGGGGACTTAGGATAGGTGAGCCATATTGTATCACGTTTAAAATTATGCATCTTATGATTATATCACTGCATGTATGTTCTATATGCATAATACTTGTATGAGATACAACCGAGATACATGCATTTTGTAAACCAGATAGTTAATTAAGCCCTCTAAATGAAATCTTAAGTCATAATGCCGTCAATTTATGAACACTTGTCAAAACCTCGATCACTCACTTGTAGGCTCCACCAAAGTGGGTGCATTTGAGTTATCTTGGGGAGATAAGCAAAGAGTAATGGTGCTACTCACATATGTTTATCATTGTTTGACTTAATTGAGATTAACAAAATGGTTTTGGGTCTCCAGGCATTAGATAGGATTAAAACACGTCGGATCATATGATGATGGAATCCCATGAACATCTAAGAGTTACATTTGATATAATTGGTAAAGATGTTACCTACTTAAATAACTTAAATTTAAGCATCCTGCCAAAGCGGACTTAAGTTTAAGTCAAATATGGATCTTAGCCCACTAATTATTACATTGAGGGTTGTTTATTTAGTGGGAGATTGCTAATTCACTTGCATATTTTAATTGTAGAATCATGACGACTAGTAATACTTCTACATTATCGTTACGATCTGTCCTTGAGAAGGACAAACTTAATGGGATAAACTTTCTTGACTGGTTTAGGAAGTTGAGAATTGTTAAGCAAGAAAGAAAGGCACATGTCCTAGATCAACCCATTCCTGAGGAGCCAGCAGCCAATACTCCTAGAGCTCAGAGAGATGCTTACATGAAACATAAGGAAGACTCTGTCGATGTGGGATGCTTGATGCTTGCCACCATGGTTCCAGAGCTCCAAAGAGATCTAGAACACATGGAGGCTTATGAGATGATTGTGCATCTCAAGGAAATATTCCAGCAACAGGCAAGGCAAGAGAGGTATGAGACCACTAAGGCCTTCCATTCCTGTAAGATGGCTAAAGGTGCATTAGCCAGTGCTCATGTCTTAAAGATTAAAGGGTACATTGATCACCTTGAAAGGATTGGATTTCCCATAAGCCAGGAGTTAGCTCCGGATTTGATCTTGAACTCACTCTTAGAAGGTTATGACCAGTTTGTCATGAACTACAACATGAACAACATGGAGAAATCTATTTCTGAACTGCATGGCATGCTTAAAACTACTGAGCCGAGTGTTAAGAAGAAGCCCAGTATCGTTTTGATGGTTCAGAAAGGAAAGGGTATAAAAAAGAAAGGCAAGGGCAAATGGAAGGATCATGGCTCATCAGGTAAGACCAAAGAGTCAGGCAAGCCCGAAACCAAGCCTGTACTAAAGAAGGCAAAGCCTCCAAAGGAAGCAGTTTGCTTCTTCTGCAATAAACCTAGTCATTGGAAGAGGAATTGCAAGCTCTACCTTGATGATCTGAAAAAGAACAAGAAGGATAGCGGGGCTATCGCTTCAGGTATTTATGTTATAGACATTCATCTCTCTACTTGCATTACATGGGTATTAGATACTGCATGTGGTTCTCATATTTGTACAAATGTGTAGGGCCTAAAGGACAGTAGGAAGCTGAAAAAGGGCGAACTTGACCTACGAGTTGGAAACAGAGCAAATATTGCTACTTTAGCTGTAGGCACTTTGAATTAGTTCTGCCCACTGGGCTTTTGTTAGTTTTGAACAATTGCTATTAGGTTCCTGCTTTGAGTAGTAACATTGTTTCTCTTTCTTATTTGGATAAGGAAGGTTATACTTCTATTGTTGGGAATAGTAGATGTTCCATTTATCGTAATGATGTTTTCTATGCTCATGGTGATTTGCATGTTGATCATTATATATTAAACTTGGAATAACCCAATCATGAAAATATCTATAACATAACCACCAAAAGGGTCAAACCAAACGATTTGAATCCGACATACCTCTGGCACTGTCATCTGTGCCACATAAATGACAAACGCATTTCTAAACTCCATCAAGATGGATTTCTCAACTCATTTGATTTTGAATCATATGTACTTATGAGTCTTGCTTGTTAGGAAATATGACAAAGTCACCTTTCACTGAGCACAGTGAGAGGGCCACTCATTTGTTGGGCCTCATACATACAGATGTGTGTGGACCGATGAATACAAATGCTAGAGGAGGTTATTCGTACTTCATCACATTCATAGATGATTTCAGTAGATATGGCTATGTCTATCCAATGAAACACAAATCTAAATCCTTTGAAATGTTCAAGATATTTCAAAATGAAGTACAAAACCAGCTTGGCAAAATAATTAAAGCTTTTCTATCTGATCGGGATGGTGAATATTTGAGCCAAGAGTTCATTGATCATCCCAGGAATTGTGGGATAGTCTCACAATTGACTCCTTTAGGAACACCACAATGGAATGGCGTTTCTGAATGGAGGAATCGAACACTATTAGATATGGTTCGATCCATGATGAGTCAAACAAATCTTCCACCGTCCTTTTGGGGCCACGCCCTAGAGATTATTGTGTTCACACTGAATTGTGTTCCATCTAAGGCAATTAAAAAGACTCCGTATGAGATATGGACTGGGAGGAAACCTAGTTTGTCTTTTCTCAAGATTTGGGGATGTGAGGTCTATGTTAAGCAAAAGCCTCAGATAAATTAGCGCTCAAATCCTCAAAGTGCCTTTTTGTGGGATATCCTAAGGAAACTAAGGGATATTATGTTTACAACCCCACTGATAATGAAACATCCTTCCTTTCGTAAATCTTAGGGACTATCTGGTAGCATTTAGAACCACTTTCAAGGTCATTGAAGTCCAATTTCTCAATTTGGAGTTTTACTCTTATCGAGTACTGTTCACTGTGTAAATTCCAGATGAGTGACCTGACTTCGAAAAATCATAACTAATTCTAGAAAAATCTAAATGAAGTGGTTCAAATTGCTACATGAATCTAACTCGATTATATTTCAAGTAAAAATCACTCGTTGACCACTCCTTGAACAAGTCAACATAGGTCAAAGTTACAACTTTACTGTTCATCCAGCGTTTTTCCCCTGAATCCAGCATTTCGGTCCCAACATTGATAATTTATATCTCTATGTGTAGACATCCAAATGAGTCATTCCATATATCAAATCGAAGCTTGGTATTTCTAATATTTATCTTAAAAATATCATACATTTATTCATCCATTTACTATTTTTAATTATAGATCAAATATCGTTAAGTCACCACGAGTTACTGTTCATAGTGGCAAATTCCAGCACTCAACTATACATACATATGCATACATCCATCATGTATCAGTCAAATATGCCAAACAGTACCTATTATTAAATAATAAGTTGTTATACATCAGGGCTTGTACAAAATCCTCATTTTCTATTACATCTTTTCCTACCTAAAATCCGGCAGTATAACCGCTACTCTTCATCTTTAGAAAGTAACTGATCTTGTACTGATTCGGTAATTCCCGTGAGAACTACCATTCTACGTAAGTACCCAGGAAAGATTGGATGCACCGTCTAGGTCCATTCACTTCCAGCCTCCTTAGATAGTACCTACGTACACAGTACGTATCAGCTCCTTTCTTTATTACTGCCACTTTGCCATAATTTCGGCAGCATAACGGCGTCTCTCCGCATTCTTAAATTTCACTTTGACATAACCTCCCTATAATGGGTTATATATAGGGATGAGATTTGGGGGAATCTCAGTAGTAATAATCATAACAATATATGTAATGCAGTGTGATAGTACTTGCTTGTGATTGTGTACAGATAAGTATGCTGCGTGCTTCCATACTCAATAACATATTGAAGGGAATTGGAAGACACGCAGCGGAAATTAACTTTAAAAATTTTTCCATTCCCAGCCAGGATCTACCGAATGTGTTTAAGTCAAGGAGAAAGAAGTGTTACCTTCGGTTTCAAGCTTTGGTCGCGACCTCAGTGTCCACTAGTCGCGACTCCTCGCCTCTGGAACTTTCAGTCGCGACCTCCTCAGCTTCTAGTCGCGACCTATCGCCTCTGGAGTTTGTAGCCCGACCTACTCTGCTTCTAGTCGCGACCTGTCGCCTCTGGAGCTTTTAGTCGCGACCTCTTCAACTTCACGTCGCGACTTGTCTCCTCTTTTCGGATTTCTGACGTTCAGATGCCCGTTTGGTCGCGACATAAGTGTGTTCTGGTCGCGACCTTTCTTCGTGTCTGGCCGTATCGTAGAAGTCGACAGCTCAGATCGGCTTCCTCTACCGGTATCCACACGAACAGCGTTCCAATTGAGAACGACGTGCTAGCGCCTCTTGTCCCTCTAAGGCTTTCTGGAGATTCCGTCCTCACCGTCTCTATTTCGGCAGTTTCTTATATGCAAACCTTTTGCACTCTCCCTGCCCCCTTTTCTCACGACTGAATGTGTGTGAAGAGATCTATTGTGTGTGGAACCCTAGCTCCTAATGTCAAATATATAGGAAGCTATCGGGCTTCTAATAGGGCCGGGCTTCAGAATTAATCTTATATTAATTCTGAATTAATACAATATCATATATTGCATAATTTAATAAGAAACTGATTAAATAAATATAGTTTATATTAAATCCGTCCCACAGATTTAATTCACCTATTTATTTAATTTAAAATAAAGATAAGACAGAATTATATTTGATTTATTCTCATAAATCAAATTTGAGATATCTTATCAATTTGAATTTCAAATTCAAATAGATCATATCCATTTAAATTCAAATTCAAAATTGATAGAGATTTAATTTATCCTTATAAATTAAATCTTACAAATATCTCTTATATTATTTATATAATATATATATAAACTAATTTATATATATATATAAAATATATATCCACCCTAGATTATTCATTGAATTTAGACATCTCTTAGATTCAATGAATCTGGACATCATAGCTCGCATTGGGCTGTTTTGTGTGCGACCCTGTAGGCCCATATGAAGTTGGCAGTGGCCCAGTTACTATACTGACCCACAAGTCGTAAGCGGTCTCTAGCAAGGCATTACGACTACCCAAAACATATGAGGATCGATAAACGATGTAACCTTTCATACAACCATATCACGTCCCTTTTGTCACACGATATTTCGGTCAAGGATGAGGCATGGTGAACGTCATCCTCCTGTTCCTGACCGTTACTTTCTCGATCCCTGAGTAGTCTGAATATAGAAATGGAACTACCCTTCCATTCCAGTATGGCCATACATTTCTCAGACTCACTCATCGAGGGGCCCAGTAATATCTCTCTACGAATGTGAGGGACAAATTCCATCTTGACCATTCACATTCCTCCGCATGAAAACCACTAAGCCCGAGCATAGCCTTTATGATCACTCGGTCAAAAGTGACTTTTGACTAGGTCAAAGCTGAACGTTTGTCATGTAGGAATCCATGATGATCTCAGGTCAAAGGGCATAGTGACATGGCTTGTATATGAGAGAAGCTTATGACTTGACCCATGCAGCTCTCTCATTGCGGGTCGATCCAACACCCTGTACTCTTACATGTGCTTATGACTTTGATTTATATCTCTATATATCTTCAAAGTCATACTGGTCTTATTTCATCTCTGCTCCCACATAGATGACCGACCAGGGACATTTAGGATAAGATCACGAGTTATCCAAGGATTGTCATCATAGTAAACATGCAAATAATATGATAACTTTATTAAGAAATTCATAAATCAACAATGTTCATAAGATAATGATTGGCCCCTAGGGCACAATCTCCAACATCCTCCCACTTGCACTAGGTACAATCATTAATTTGCCTAATTCCCATTGACCTAACATGACACTCATGTTTTGCTTGCACAAGCGGCTTTGTTAGAGGATCAGCAACATTGTCTTCCCCTGCTACCTTGCATATTTTTATATCACCTCTATCATTGATTTCTCTGATGAGATGAAATCGCCTGAGTATATGCTTGGTCCTTTGATGTGACCTAGGCTCTTTGGCCTGTGCAATGGAACCACTATTGTCACAGAACAAAGTTATTGGATCTGAGATGGTAGGTACCACCCCTAGTTCTGTAATGAACTTCCTGATCCAAACGGCCTCCTTAGCTGCATCAGATGCTGCTATGTACTCAGCTTCCGTTGCAGAATCTGCTACAGTGCTCTGCTTAGAGCTCTTCCAGCTTACTGCTCCATTATTCAGGAGGAATATGTATCCAGATTGCGATTTCTGGTCATCCTGGTCAGTTTGGAAACTTGCATCTGTGTAACCAGTTACATAGAGCTCGTCTACCAATCCACCATAGACCAAGAATAAGTCCTTAGTCCTTCTTAAGTACTTAAGGATATTCTTGACAGAAGTCCAATGGCCCTCACCAGGGTCCTGTTGATATCTGCTAGTCATACTTAAGGCAAACGAGACATCCGGTCGAGTACATAACATGGCGTACATGATAGATCCTATGGCCGAGGCATATGGAATCTTACTCATGCGACCTCGCTGATCTGGTGTACTAGGACACAAATCCTTGCTGAGGTGAATACCATGAGACATGGGTATGAAACCCCTTTTTGATTCCTGCATACTGAACCTATGCAGTATCTTGTCTATATATGTGCTCTGTGAAACATCCTCCCTTACAGCCCTCAGAGTACACTAGCGGAAGCAATATTAGCTTTATTATGCGTTAGCTTCATAATCCAAAATTTGAATATGCCAAACATTATTTATCATTGAATCATAAAATGTCATACAATATGGCATATACAACAAGACATATACATAATCCTCATATCTCTATTACATCTCGTTCTGCCTAAACTTCGGCAGCATAACCGCTACGCTTCAGCTGTACAAAGAACTGAACCGTACTGATTCGGTAATTCCCTCATGAGAACTACCATTCTACGTAGTACCCAGGAAAGACTAGATGAACCGGCTAGGTCCACTCACTTCTAGCCTCCTTAGACAGCACTACGTACACAGTACTTATCATATACTGATGTTCAGTCTTTACTCCGGCAGCATAACGGCGTCTCTTAGGATTCTCTAAATCCACTTCAGCATAACCTCCCTGTAATGGGTTATGGATGGGGATGAGATTCGGGGGAATCTCAGTAGCAACAATCATAACAATATATGTAATGCAGAGTGACAGTGCTTGCTTGTGATTGTGTACAGATAAGTATGCTGCGTGCTTCCATGCTTAATAACATATGACCATAGCATTACAGCAGAGCTTCAGACATAACATATAAGACAACAATCCAACCAAACAATAGCACATCAAATCACAAAGCCATTACATAGAAGTTAGGATTAGTTACTACCTGGCTAGCTCAGCAGAACCCTACTATCTCTATTCTGCTTCCAGCTCCGCCAGAACTTCCTTACTTCCTTTTCTCCTTTCTCTCTTCCTTCCCTTCCCTTTCCCTCTCTTCTTTCTCTCTCATTCTCTCCTCCTCCGCGGGATGCAAATGGAATGGGGGAAGGGGGTATTTATAATAGGGCTCAATGGCATAATCGTAGTTTCTATGAACTTTGATCCTGCGGTCCTGGTTTTTCCTGGATTTTCCTATTTTCTTTAATTTCTCCTTTACTGCATCATCGTGCCAACTCACCATGCTGACTCAGCGCCTCATTTTTCACATGTCACAATTCCCTGGACACCTCAGCACGCTGACTCACCATGCTGACTCACCGGTCCAGTCTCTTGCCTCGTAATGCGTGACATCAACTTTATCTGCTTTCTGCAGACTAATGCCATGTGGCAACTGGAAGAGACCTTGCACGCTTCCCAATGCCACCCAGATAAGTCCCTGACTTTATCTGATCATCTCCTCGGTTTACGTGCCTCCTCGGTTATCACGCCAACCGAGTATCTTTACTTTACTGACTCATTACTTTAATGCCATGCGGCATCTTGCAGGACCTATGAGTATACCTTATCAGTTTACTTCATGGTTTCCAGATAACCTTTCCTGTATCTGATATCCTGCCTCCGGTCTATCTCCAACCGGGTAACTATCTCTCTTGGACCTTCACCACTCTTGGCCCATACGCTTAGCGCCACTTTAGTCACTAGTCGCGACCTCAACATCATCTTGTCGCGACCTTACAATTCTGTGTACATTAGTCGCGACCAAAACATCTTCTCGTCGCGACCACAACACATTTTAGTCGCGTCTAAGGTTTTTTGCCACTATTAGTCGCGATATCACTGCTTTCTAGTCGCGACCATACTTCTTTTACGTCGCGACCATAATGCTTTCTTGTCGCGTATAGCTCTTTCTGTAACCACTAGTCGCGACCATGCTTTACTCTAGTCGCGACCATAACGGTCAGCTCGTAACTCTTCAACCTTTGACCTCTACATCACCCCAAATGGCCATTCTACCCCTTGGGACTTCCACTGTTTGCACATAAGTTCCCGTACCTTTACTTACTCGCAGCTTAGTCCCTAAAAACTCTCTTATGTCTCTGGGACTTCTGCTCAAAAGGGGTCTGGTAGCCTCTCATTCTCAGGCTATTTCTGTGTCTGAAGGCCTGAAAATTGGGATGTTACATTTCTCCTCCCCTTTAAATAAATTTCGTCCTCGAAATTTAATCAGTACCATAGCCAAATTAACTTAACATCTGGCAAAGTACGCATCATAACTTTACAGCTCTTCATAACATGTCTTTCTTTCTCTGGGTTAATCCAATCAGAGTTGAAATCTACTTTCCTCTTATAGACCACTTACTGCACTTATGAGTAGTGTCCATTTCTTTCATATGAAATTCTCTCGAATATTACTGTATTCGGGAATTTCTTCTAACTACTCATCATACTTGTAGCATTTCATCTTTCTTTGCACTTAACTTCATACAGAGAGAGGACTTACGCAGCTATTCTTTCTTTACTTTGCTGCTAAACAAAAGCACCTACTCTAACATGCATAATGCTTGGCCAACATACTGCAGGACTGCATACCTGCTTATGAATGCAAAGCTCTAACATCGGAGCTTAAGCATTCCTGTTCTAACTAGGCACAGCTCTAACACTCGGAGCTTGCATAACATTAAGCCTAACATCTCATGCAAAGAGTGAAAGCTCTCATTTTCTATTCTCTTTCATAGCATAACATTCAAACATCTGATTCCTACCAAACAGGGAGCCTCTCTGTCTGTTCATACAATGCACATCTCTAGGTGCGTGTCATATTACACGTTTACTACCGTGTATCTCATTACATGCCTTTGATACGTTATCATGGCATATCTAGCCCACTCTAGCTATCTCATGGTGTATTTCACCCTTTCATAACTTATCTTGTCTTATCACAAAACTAACATAAGACTGGCTTTCTCTTTTTCATAGAACTGTGTTCTATCTCAGCCTTGCCTTAGACCCTCTTCTCTAGGTCTTCTCTAGCCTTTTAATCTCTTTACCCCTCATCTGGGTAATCTTTATCTACTCATACTTTTCTATTCTTATTACATTGAGGATTTTCTTCTCTGCTTCTCAGAGGATTCTCTTCTCTGCTTCTCATTACACAGAGGATTCTCTTCTCTGCTTCTCATTACACAGAGGATTCTCTTCTCTGCTTCTCATTACACAGAGGATTCTCTTCTCTGCTTCTCATTACACAGAGGATTCTCTTCTCTGCTTCTCAGGCATACTTCTACAAAACTTTGAATCTCAGTACTCAGATTTAAACTTGGACTCCATCTTCGTTTAAGGGAAAGCTAAGTTCAGTCTGTAGACTAGAGGCTACCCGAGGAAAATCATTATAAAACACTTTCTCTGGGTCAGGTTCTCAACTAGTGAAACTTCCTTACCTTAACTTCGTCTTTGGCATTCATCTTCCCAAAGAGATACTACATCGTACTCATGTCTCATGGCTCATTACTTTCCTTAGGCTAGGTCTAACTGCGACCTCGGGATCTAACTGCGATCAACCGCTAGCCTCTTCAGAATCTAACTGTGACTCTGGATCTGTTAGGATCTAACTGCGACCCTGGAGCCATGCTAGGATCTAACTGTGACCCTCCAGAATCTAACTGCGATTCTGTTGTACTGTATATCTCCCGAAAATCTTAAACCAACAGACTAAGTTATAAGGTTAACTGCTTCCACCTGTTGATAACTCCATAAAAATTTTATAGCCTCACATCATTTACCCAGACTTTACTTACTTCCTCTCTTACTCAGGAGTTCCTTCTCATCTTTCTTACTTTACTGTGGCTTACCATTGGCTTGTGCCATCATAGTCTAACCACCTGCCATTGCATTCTACTGCTATGGCCTCATCATAACTCATCTGTGCTCTAACTGTGAACCATTTGAACTATGCTCCAACTGCGAGCATCCTGTATCAGATCCAACTCTTATCTGAAGAGTGATCTATACTCATCTGAATCTAGCTCTATCTGAGAGCCATCTGTTTCAGATCAAACTCTTATCTGAAGAGTGATCTAAAAACAATCTCTTTACTCTTATCTGCTTACCATTCCGCTTAATAGAAATGGTCCTGAGTACTATATTCATAAGTCTGCAGAATTACCTGAGTAACTTCAAACATATCTGAATATCATAACTTATTGTCCCATGAACTGAGACTATCTATCATCCTCAATACATGTCATATGGTATGGGAGCAACATACTTTCTCATCTCATATATACTCTACCCTTCATGCACTGTAAAAGGGAGTATTCATTCATCATGGCATACTCTAACATGCATGTCATCATATGACAATTGCAAGGAGATGCAACTATCATAACTTATGGTATCATAAGCCATATCATCATCATACTTTGCTCAACCATCCACCAGACTAACTAAACCTCAAGACATATTTTATTTATCATATTGCCTATCATATCTTGGTCAGTCATCCTGAAACATCTGTCTATCTCAGGCTGCCACGCTACCCTCTTATTAAGGTACAGACTCAACCCTTCATCACTCTTTCTTACATAGGGGAGTCACTATATCCCGTAATCTGTGACTACCTTCTACTATCTCATTTCTCCTTTTGTCTATCTATCAGTCTCAGTCTATTCTTGACCAGACTGTGGTTCCTTATCGGCCTTTACTGTAACAGCCTAGAACCCCTTTACAAAGATATTATCCGCTTTCCCCTTAGGTAGGCTTGGTGCCCACATGAGGTCACGGTTTTGTTTTCCAGACACACGAGCCACAGCCCTTAAGCACCTGAAAACGCATCTTTCTCTTAATCCTAGCGAACTTCAGTCGCCTAGATCTCATTCATTATCTTTTACTATTATTTCTATTCTTTAGGGTACTCTACCCTAGATCTCTGTGATGGAATCCCTCTGCTTAGGGAATTTTAACTCTTTACCTATTAACCATCACGTCCTTAGCCTTAGCGTTAGGCCATATCAAACATCATCACATCTCTAGCCTTTAGGCTATGCCCTAGGATTACTCCGAGGCAAACTTCATACTAGCTATCCCATTCTAGCTCTCAGGTCTTTTATTCAACTAGGTTGAATAAGACTTTTACCATGTAGATCTACTCCTCGTAATCACATGGAGGATCTGTCTCATTCTAGCTATCTCATCTAGCTAGCTCATCTCAACATTATCATCCTTTGCGACCTATCCTACCTAGCAAGGATGACTTGCTTATTGGAGTTGCCAACTTCCTCTATGCATGACTTCTCCACTCAAGCTCTATGTTCATGCTTTGTGTTCACCTGTCTTTTCCTTTACAACGAAACATGAACACCTTTTATTCCATCTAGGAGCTTTATCTCCACGGGCTCTTCTAAACCCATAATAGTCCCGATCTGAATCTTCTAATGTCATACCAGGACATCTCTGTCATTCCGTCGCGATATGAGTATTGGGTAATCGCTATTCATAGCCTCTATGATTCTTCATTACCCTTAACTCCTCACGACTTATCATTTCTATTCTTTAGTCGTGACCTACAGCTTCAGACGTCGCGTCCTTAACATTTTCTGTCTTCAAGTCGCGACCTAAATCTTATTTAGTCGCGACCTTAACCTTTCTACGTCGCGACTCAACTCCTCTACCGTCGCGACCAGGATATTTTCTCGTCGCGACTTATGTCTCTTTACATCGCAACCATAGCCATTTCTAGTCGCGACATTAAACTTTTCTCGTCACAACCTTAGCTCTCTCTTAAATAACGTCGCGACCTAGGAACATACTCGCCGCGACCAAATCTTTCTGTGAATAATCGTCGCGACCTAGAAACTTATACGTCGCGACTAAACCTCTCATTGAGGCTACCCGTCGCGACATAAACCACGTTAGTCGCAACCGGAGTACTATTCTGTCGTACTCAAGGGCTAAATCAGAGCATCACTGAGCCAGAACCTTCTGTTCTGTGCCAGAATCTTATGCTCTGAACCAGAGTCCTTTCTGGTTGGTGCCAGAACCTCTTGCTCTGATACCAAAATGAAACATCCTCCCTTACAGCCCTCAGAGTACACTAGCGGAAGCAATATTAGCTTTATTATGCGTTAGCTTCATAATCCAAAATTTGAATATGCCAAACATTATTTATCATTGAATCATAAAATGTCATACAATATGGCATATACAACAAGACATATACATAATCCTCATATCTCTATTACATCTCGTTCTGCCTAAACTTCGGCAGCATAACCGCTACGCTTCAGCTGTACAAAGAACTGAACCGTACTGATTCGGTAATTCCCTCATGAGAACTACCATTCTACGTAGTACCCAGGAAAGACTAGATGAACCGGCTAGGTCCACTCACTTCTAGCCTCCTTAGACAGCACTACGTACACAGTACTTATCATATACTGATGTTCAGTCTTTACTCCGGCAGCATAACGGCGTCTCTTAGGATTCTCTAAATCCACTTCAGCATAACCTCCCTGTAATGGGTTATGGATGGGGATGAGATTCGGGGGAATCTCAGTAGCAACAATCATAACAATATATGTAATGCAGAGTGACAGTGCTTGCTTGTGATTGTGTACAGATAAGTATGCTGCGTGCTTCCATGCTTAATAACATATGACCATAGCATTACAGCAGAGCTTCAGACATAACATATAAGACAACAATCCAACCAAACAATAGCACATCAAATCACAAAGCCATTACATAGAAGTTAGGATTAGTTACTACCTGGCTAGCTCAGCAGAACCCTACTATCTCTATTCTGCTTCCAGCTCCGCCAGAACTTCCTTACTTCCTTTTCTCCTTTCTCTCTTCCTTCCCTTCCCTTTCCCTCTCTTCTTTCTCTCTCATTCTCTCCTCCTCCGCGGGATGCAAATGGAATGGGGGAAGGGGGTATTTATAATAGGGCTCAATGGCATAATCGTAGTTTCTATGAACTTTGATCCTGCGGTCCTGGTTTTTCCTGGATTTTCCTATTTTCTTTAATTTCTCCTTTACTGCATCATCGTGCCAACTCACCATGCTGACTCAGCGCCTCATTTTTCACATGTCACAATTCCCTGGACACCTCAGCACGCTGACTCACCATGCTGACTCACCGGTCCAGTCTCTTGCCTCGTAATGCGTGACATCAACTTTATCTGCTTTCTGCAGACTAATGCCATGTGGCAACTGGAAGAGACCTTGCACGCTTCCCAATGCCACCCAGATAAGTCCCTGACTTTATCTGATCATCTCCTCGGTTTACGTGCCTCCTCGGTTATCACGCCAACCGAGTATCTTTACTTTACTGACTCATTACTTTAATGCCATGCGGCATCTTGCAGGACCTATGAGTATACCTTATCAGCTTACTTCATGGTTTCCAGATAACCTTTCCTGTATCTGATATCCTGCCTCCGGTCTATCTCCAACCGGGTAACTATCTCTCTTGGACCTTCACCACTCTTGGCCCATACGCTTAGCGCCACTTTAGTCACTAGTCGCGACCTCAACATCATCTTGTCGCGACCTTACAATTCTGTGTACATTAGTCGCGACCAAAACATCTTCTCGTCGCGACCACAACACATTTTAGTCGCGTCTAAGGTTTTTTGCCACTATTAGTCGCGATATCACTGCTTTCTAGTCGCGACCATACTTCTTTTACGTCGCGACCATAATGCTTTCTTGTCGCGTATAGCTCTTTCTGTAACCACTAGTCACGACCATGCTTTACTCTAGTCGCGACCATAACGGTCAGCTCGTAACTCTTCAACCTTTGACCTCTACATCACCCCAAATGGCCATTCTACCCCTTGGGACTTCCACTGTTTGCACATAAGTTCCCGTACCTTTACTTACTCGCAGCTTAGTCCCTAAAAACTCTCTTATGTCTCTGGGACTTCTGCTCAAAAGGGGTCTGGTAGCCTCTCATTCTCAGGCTATTTCCGTGTCTGAAGGCCTGAAAATTGGGATGTTACACTCTGACTCAGTCCTAGAAGCCTTTTAGATCTATCTCTATAGATCCTAATTCCTAGGATGTAGGTGGCTTCACCCAAGTCTTTCATCGAGAAAGATTTTCCTAACCAAGACTTGACAATCTGCAAGGTAGGAATGTCATTCCCAATGAGTAGGATGTCATCGACATAGAGTACCAAAAATACAACTGTGCTCCCACTAACCTTCTTGTACACACAAGGTTCATCAATATTTTGAAGAAATCCAAACTCTTTGACTACTTCATCAAAACGATGATTCCAACTCCGAGATGCTTGCTTCAGTCCATAAATGGACCTTTGAAGCTTGCACACCTTACCAGAGTCCTCAGAACGCACAAAACCTTCAGGTTGTGTCATGTACACATCCTCAAGGAGCTTTCCATTAAGGAAGGTTGTCTTGACGTCCATCTGCCATATTTCATAGTCATAATATGCTGCAATGGCAAGGAGGATTCTGATTGATTTGGCCATTGCAACTGGGGAAAAGGTCTCATCATAGTCCACACCATGAGTTTGAGTAAATCCTTTTGCAACCAGTCGTGCCTTGAAGACATTTACATTGCCATCCATGTCAGTTTTCTCTTTAAAAACCCACTTGCACCCGACGGTTTTTACACCTTCAGGCGGGTCGACTAAGGTCCATACCTTATTGTCGTACATGGATTGCATCTCAGACTTCATGGCATTAAGCCATTTTTCAGAGTTTGGTCCCACTATAGCTTCTTGATAGGTAGTCGGCTCATCATACTCAATGAGCAACACATCACGACTATCAGAAATCAGAAATCCATATCTCTGAGGCTGAAGTCGTGCCCTATTAGATCGCCTTGGGCCTTGCGTGACTTGAGGAGTCTCAACAACTTCTTGTGAGTCTTCTCTACTTTCCATCTCTAGTTCTGTGGCGTCTTGTGGCTCTCGAACTTCTTCGAGGTGTACCTTGCTCCCAGTGGTTCTTTTAGAGATAAATTCTCGTTCTAGAAAGATACCATTTCTGACAACAAACACTTTGTTATCAGTGGGGTTGTAGACATAATATCCCTTGGTTTCCTTAGGATATCCCACAAAAAGGCACTTTGAAGATTTGGGCGCTAACTTATCTGGGGCTTGTTGCTTAACATAGACCTCACATCCCCAAATCTTGAGAAAAGACAAACTAGGTTTCCTCCCAGTCCATATCTCATACGGAGTCTTTTCAACTGCCTTAGATGGAACACGATTCAGTGTGAACGCAGCTGTCTCTAGGGCGTGGCCCCAAAAGGATGGTGGAAGATATGTTCGACTCATCATGGATCGAACCATATCCAATAGTGTTCGATTCCTCCGTTCAGAAACCCCATTCCATTGTGGTGTTCCTGGAGGAGTCAATTGTGAGACTATTCCACAATTCCTAAGATGATCGATAAACTCTTGGCTCAAATATTCACCACCTCAATCAGATCGAAGGGCTTTAATTGTTTTACCAAGCTGGTTTTTTTACTTCATTTTGAAATATCTTGAACATTTCAAAAGATTCGGATTTATGTTTCATTAGATAGACGTAGCCATATCTACTGAAATCATCTATGAATGTAATGAAGTACGAATAACCTCTTCTGGCATTTGTATTCATCGGTCCACACACATCTGTATGTATGAGGCCCAACAAATCAGTGGCCCTCTCACTGTGCCCAGTGAAAGGCGACTTTGTCATCTTTCCTAACAAACAAGATTCGCAAGTATCATATGATTCAAAATCAAATGAGTTGAGAAATCCATCTTGATGGAGTTTAGAAATGCGTTTCTCATTTATGTGGCCTAAACGACAGTGCCAGAGATACGTCGGATTCAAATCATTTGGTTTGATCCTTTTGGCGGTTATGTTATAGATATTTCCATGATTGGGTTGTTCCAAGTTTAATATGTAATGATCAACATGCAAATCACGATGAGCATAGAAAATATCATTACGATAAATAGAACATTTACCATTCCCAGAAATGGAAGTGTAACCTTCCTTATCCAAATAAGAAAGAGAAACAATGTTACTACTCAAAGCAGGAACATAATAGCAATTGTTCAAAACTAACAAAAGCCCAGTGGGTAGAACTAATTCATAAGTGCCTACAGCTAGAGCAGCAACCTTTGCTCTATTTCCAACTCGTAGGTCAACTTCGCCCTTCTTCAGCTTTCTACTGTCCTTTAGGCCCTGCACATTTATACAAATGTGAGAACCACATGCAGTATCTAATACCCATGTAGTGGAAGTAGAGAGATGAATGTCTATAACATAAATACCTGAAGCGATAGCCCCGCTATCCTTCTTGTTCTTTCTCAGATCTTCAAGGTAGAGTTTGCAATTCCTCTTCCAATGACCCGGTTCATTGCAGAAGAAGCAAACTCCTTCCTTTGGAGGCTTTGCCTTCTTTGGTGCAGGCTTGGTTTCGGGCTTGCCTGACTCTTTGGTCTTACCAGATGAGCCATGACCCTTCCCCTTGCCCTTGCCTTTCCTTTTCATACCCTTTCCTTTCTGAACCATCAAAACAGTACTGGGCTTCTTCTTAACAGTCGGCTCAGCAGTTTTAAGCATCCCATGCAGTTCAGAAATAGATTTCTCCATGTTGTTCATGTTGTAGTTCATGACAAACTGGTCATAACTTTCCGGGAGTGAGTTCAAGATCAAATCTGTAGCTAACTCCTGGCTCATGGGAAATCCAAGCCTCTCAAGGTGATCTATGTACCCTTTCATCTTTAAGACATGAGTACTCACTGATGCACCTTCAGCCATCTTGCAGGAATGTAAGGCCTTAGTGGTCTCATACCTCTCTTGCCTTGCTTGTTGCTGGAACATTTCCTTAAGATGCACAATCATCTCATAAGCCTCCATGTGTTCCAAATCTCTTTGGAGCTCCGGAACCATGGTGGCAAGCATCAAGCATCCCACATCAACAGAGTCTTCCTTATGCTTCGCATAAGAATCTCTCTGAGCTCTAGGAGCATTGGCTGCTGGCTCCTCAGGAATGGGTTGATCTAGGACATATGCCTTTCTTTCCTGCTTGAGAACAATTCTCAAGTTCCTGAACCAGTCAAGAAAGTTTGTCCCATTGAGTTTGTCCTTCTCAAGGACAGATCGCAACGATAATGTAGCAGTATTACTAGTCGTCATGATTCTACAATTAAAATATGCAAGCGAATTAGCAATCTCCCACTGAATAAAACAACCCTCAATGTAATAATTAGTGGGCTAAGATCCATATTTGGCTTAAACTTGAGTCCGCTTTGGCAGGATGCTCAACTTTAAGTTATTTAGGTAGGTAACAACTTTACCAATTACATCACTGTAACTCTTAGATGTTTATGGGATTCCATCATCATATGATCCGGCATGTTTTAATCCCATCTAATGCCTTGAGACCCAAAACCGTTTTGATAATCTCAATTAAGTCAAACAATAACAAACATAAGAGTAGCACCATTACTCTTGCTTATCTCCCCAAGATAACTCAAATGCACCCACTTTGGTGGACCTACAAATGAGCGATCGAGGTTTTGACAAGTGTTCATTAATTGACGGCATATGACTTAAGATTTCTTTTAGAGGGTTTAATTAATTATCTGGTTTATAAGATGCATGTATCGCGGTTGTATCTCATACAAGTATTATGTATATAAAACATACATGCAGTGATCTAATCAAAAGATGCATAATCTTAAACGTGAAACAATATGGCTTACCTATCCTAAGTCCCCTCAAGCCAATGAGAGGAGCTCTCTAATTAGAATAGGAAAAGTACATAAGGAAACCTCGTTATAACATTCGAGGGGAGTGAGATGAGAAGAGAATGTACAACGAGAGTCATTAGAGGAAGGCACGACACGCAGGCCGTATTTAGAAAAATTACAACACTTGTAATCTAGAGCCATATTGTTCACCATACCCAAACATTCAAGAATCAAAATTCATGCTATTTGAAGGGCAATAAATGTTTCAAAACATTCATATATCAGGAAAGTCAATACATATTACGATTATGTTGCGCTATGATTAAATAGCCACGGCGGTCCCGCTAGCCGGTTAGCGGGCGGGGTGTGGGGCAGCGCCCTAATAGAATTTTTTTTTGATAAATAATCAAGAATCTTAATTCTTTTTCCTTTATACCCCATCAATATTAATTGATCAAATCAATTAACATACACCACCGATTTCAGTTTCCTTTTAGATTCCGTATATGTCATACATAAACAGATTCCATATATGTCATACATATCTCGCATGTTATCATATAATCAGCTAAGAAGTCTAACATACATCACATGTATCAACAATCAAACCTAACTTAAACACAAAACGGCATGGCTCTGATACCACTGAAGGGAATTGGAAGACACGCAGCGGAAATTAACTTTAAAAATTTTTCCATTCCCAGCCAGGATCTACCGAATGTGTTTAAGTCAAGGAGAAAGAAGTGTTACCTTCGGTTTCAAGCTTTGGTCGTGACCTCAGTGTCCACTAGTCGCGACTCCTCGCCTCTGGAACTTTCAGTCGCGACCTCCTCAGCTTCTAGTCGCGACCTGTCGCCTCTGGAGTTTGTAGTCGCGACCTACTCTGCTTCTAGTCGCGACGTGTCGCCTCTGGAGCTTTTAGTCGCGACCTCTTCAACTTCACGTCGCGACTTGTCTCCTCTTTTCGGATTTCTGACGTTCAGATGCCCGTTTGGTCGCGACCTAAGTGTGTTCTGGTCGCGACCTTTCTTCGTGTCTGGCCGTATCGTAGAAGTCGACAGCTCAGATCGGCTTCCTCTACCGGTATCCACACGAACAGCGTTCCAATTGCGAACGACGTGCTAGCGCCTCTTGTCCCTCTAAGGCTTTCTGGAGATTCCGTCCTCACCGTCTCTATTTCGGCAGTTTCTTATATGCAAACCTTTTGCACTCTCCCTGCCCCCTTTTCTCACGACTGAATGTGTGTGAAGAGATCTATTGTGTGTGGAACCCTAGCTCCTAATGTCAAATATATAGGAAGCTATCGGGCTTCTAATAGGGCCGGGCTTCAGAATTAATCTTATATTAATTCTGAATTAATACAATATCATATATTGCATAATTTAATAAGAAACTGATTAAATAAATATGGTTTATATTAAATCCGTCCCACAGATTTAATTCACCTATTTATTTAATTTAAAATAAAGATAAGACAGAATTATATTTGATTTATTCTCATAAATCAAATTTGAGATATCTTATCAATTTGAATTTCAAATTCAAATAGATCATATCCATTTAAATTCAAATTCAAAATTGATAGAGATTTAATTTATCCTTATAAATTAAATCTTACAAATATCTCTTATATTATTTATATAATATATATATAAACTAATTTATATATATATATAAAATATATATCCACCCTAGATTATTCATTGAATTTAGACATCTCTTAGATTCAATGAATCTGGACATCATAGCTCGCATTGGGCTGTTTTGTGTGCGACCCTGTAGGCCCATATGAAGTTGGCAGTGGCCCAGTTACTATACTGACCCACAAGTTGTAAGCGGTCTCTAGCAAGGCATTACGACTACCCAAAACATATGAGGATCGATAAACGATGTAACCTTTCATACAACCATATCACGTCCCTTTTGTCACACGATATTTCGGTCAAGGATGAGGCATGGTGAACGTCATCCTCCTGTTCCTGACTGTTACTTTCTCGATCCCTGAGTAGTCTGAATATAGAAATGGAACTACCCTTCCATTCCAGTATGGCCATACATTTCTCAGACTCACTCATCGAGGGGCCCAGTAATATCTCTCTACGAATGTGAGGGACAAATTCCATCTTGACCATTCACATTCCTCCGCATGAAAACCACTAAGCCCGAGCATAGCCTTTATGATCACTCGGTCAAAAGTGACTTTTGACTAGGTCAAAGCTGAGCGTTTGTCATGTAGGAATCCATGATGATCTCAGGTCAAAGGGCATAGTGACATGGCTTGTATATGAGAGAAGCTTATGACTTGACCCATGCAGCTCTCTCATTGCGGGTCGATCCAACACCCTGTACTCTTACATGTGCTTATGACTTTGATTTATATCTCTATATATCTTCAAAGTCATACTGGTCTTATTTCATCTCTGCTCCCACATAGATGACCGACCAGGGACATTTAGGATAAGATCACGAGTTATCCAAGGATTGTCATCATAGTAAACATGCAAATAATATGATAACTTTATTAAGAAATTCATAAATCAACAATGTTCATAAGATAATGATTGGCCCCTAGGGCACAATCTCCAACACATATGATCATAGCATTGTAGTAGAGCTTCAAGCATAACATATAAGACAACAATCCAACCAAACAATAGCACAACAAATCACAAAGCCATTACATAAAAGCTAGGATTAGTTACTACTTGACTAGCTTAGCAGAACTCTACTATATCTATACTGCTTCCAGCTCCGCCAGAACTTCCTTCCTTTCTTTCTTTCTTTCTCCTTCTCTCTCTTCTTTCTCTCTCTTTCTCTTTCAAAACCGTGGGATGATGAAAATGGGAGGGGGAGGGGGTATTTATACTTTTCATGGATGGCATTATTGTAATTCTTAAGAACTCTGAACTTGTGGCCACCGTTTTTCCTGGAATATCTTATTTTCTTTTCCATTTATGACATCATCACCATGACATCATCCAAGGGACACCTCATGGGACACTTAATCTCTCACATGGCGAAAATGCAGGTCCAAGAAGCCTCTGGAAAAATTCCAGAGTCTTGCACCGGAATACACGGCTGAGATCGTGCCACGTGTCCTTCACCTTTTTCTAGCTTTTCTACTTTCCTTATACTCATGACATGTGGCGCCTTGTGGGTCCCATAAGGACACCTTTTTCTCCACCTCAGGACTTCCAGATAAGTCCAGGACTTTATCTGATCACTTTCTCGTTATCGTGTCGACCGAGTAACTTTACTTTTGGAAACAACATTAAAATATTATTTTAATGCCACTTTTTCCCACATATATGTTGGGCTACCTTTTTGGGCCTTGGAATATCATCTTGGGTTTCTGATCCAGTCCAAGTACTCTGATGGCTCAATTCCTAAGAACCATCCTTTGGTAAATTACCAAAATGCCCTTGGTTCCTCTTTATTTACTTTAATGAGTCTAGGGGCATTATTATCTTTCTACACCTCACCAGAGTATTCTCTGACCCTGGTCAACTATCCAGATAACCTTTCTTGACTGCCTTACCTTAGCCAAATGACCAAAATACCCTTTACTCATTCTTTCACTATTTTATAACATAAGGGCATTTTCGTCATTTTACACCTTTTTTCGGACACCGACTCCTTTTATCAAATAAACTAGCATACTGTGTCCAGGCATCCCTTTGGGTCATAACAGGCATCTGACCAATGTCATCTGACCTCATTCAGTCTCAATTTGAATACCGATAAATCTCCCAATCGGATACCCGGAGGTCACAAACTCCCGTCTCAATTCTCTAATTTGTGAATAACTTTTTCTACAGACCTCCTTTCGGTATTCTGTCAGTTCCCTGACATCTGCCTCATCAGAACGCATCATCCTGCAGATTTTCACTCATATCTGAGGTCTAGGATATCCGGTAGGAATTTTTTATACTTTTAGACTATCAGATCAATTTTGGTTATCTGGAGTTCTGAGAAAATTCCTGTATTAAGCTGGATTACCCAGCATCACTTGCTCTATCCACTGGTGAAATATGGGGATGATCTGAATACGATCACTATTTTTGCCTGTTTTCGGTCTAGGTTCTCATAATTACACTTTTGCCACGGAAACTTTTCTTCTTTTCAATTAAGTCTCTTTAACTTTCCATAATTCTTTCATACTCATAGAGACCTCATATGCATGTTTCACATTTCAGTGAAATGATCAGCATAATTTTCTCTATTTTTTGGTAAAATATGGTACTCATCGGCTACCAGCCCGATCTTTCCCATAATTATGATTATGCCCCTATATTCTATTTATGGCATATTTACTTATCTTCTTATCCTTCATCTTAAGTTCTAGAAATTCTCTTTCAACAACTCATCCCCCTGAACTCTTCGGGAGTCATTGTTAATTGAAAGGCTCGACAACCCACCCATATCAGGCTATCTTACTCAGGAGCCAGCCCATATCTAGCTACCTATAGAATTCCTAGGCTCAAGACTTAGGATACTCCTTACATTCCTCTTTTTGAACCTAGGTGAATTGTCCCTATTTTGCAGGTCAAAGACTTAACTCATCTTTAAATTCTGAGAAACTTAGCTCATCCCTCGGATTCCTACAAAATATAGGTAAGTGATCTGCCCATATCAGATTACTACCCTGGAATTACGGGACTACCTCCCAGTTCTACTAGACCCAAAAATCAGGATGTTATAGATAACAAAGTATTTGTTGTCAGAAATGGTATCTTTCTCGAACAAGAATTTATCTCTAAAAGAACCGGTGGGAGCAAGGTGCACCTCGAAGAAGTTTGATAGCCACAAGACACCACAAAACTACAGATGGAAAATAGAGAAGACTCACAAGTTGTTGAGACTCCTCAAGTCAAGCAAGGCCCACGGCGATCTAATAGGGCATGACTTTAGCCTCAGAGATATGGATTTCTGATTTCTGACAATCGTGATGTGTTGATCATTGAGCATAATGTGCCAACTACCTATCGAGAAGCTATAGTGGGACCAAACTCTGAAAAATGGCTTAATGCCATGAAGTCTGAGATGCAATCCATGTACGACAATTAGGCATGGACCTTAGTCGACCCGCATGAAGGTGTAAAAACCGTCGTGCATAAGTGCATTTTTAAAGAGAAAACTGATATGGATGGCAATGTAAATGTCTTCAAGGCACGACTGGTTGCAAAAGGATTTACTCAAACTCATGGTGTGGACTATGATGAGACCTTTTCCCCAGTTGTAATGGCCAAGTCAATCAAAATCCTCCTTGCCATTGCAGCATATTATGACTATGAAATATGGCAGATGGACGTTAAGACAACCTTCCTTAATGGAAAGCTCCTTGAGGATGTGTACATGACACAATTTGAAGGGTTTGTGCATTTCGAGGACTCTGGTAAGGTGTGCAAGCTTCAAAGGTCCATTTATGGACTGAAGCAAGCATGGATTTCTTCAAAACATTGATGAACCTTGTGTTGGAGATTGTGCCCTAGGGGCCAATCATTACCTTATGAACATTGTTGATTTATAAATTTCTTAATTATGTTATCATATTATTTGCATGTTTACTATAATGACAATCCTTGGATAACTCGTGATCTTATCCTAAATGTCCCTGGTCAGTCATCTATACGGGAGCAGAGATGAAATAAGACCAGTATGACTTTGAAAATATATAGAGATATAAATCAAAGTCATAGGCACATGTAAAAGTACAGGGTGTCGGACCGACCATCTATAAGAGAGCTGCATAGGTCAAGTCATAAGCTTTTCTCATATACAAGCCATGTCACTATGCCCTTTGACCTGAGATCATCATGGATTCCTACATGACGAACGCTCAGCTTTGACCTAGTCAAAAGTCACTTTTGACCGAGTGATCATAAAGGCTATGTTCGGGCTTAGTGGTTTTTCATGCGGAGGAATGTGAATGGTCAAGATGGGATTTATCCCTCACATTCTTAGAGAGATATTACTAGGGCCCTCGATGAGTGAGTCTGAGAAATGTATGGCCATACTGTAAGAGAAAGGTAGTTCCATTTCTATACTCAGACTACTCAAGGATCAAGAAAGTAACGGTCAGGAACAGGAGGATGAAGTTCTCCATGCCTCATCCTTGACCGAAATATCGTGTGACAAAAGGGAATTGATATGGTTGTATGAAAGGTTACATCGTTTATCGATCCTCATATGATTTGGGTAGTCGTAATGCCTTGCTAGAGACCGCTTACGACTTGTGGGTCAGTATAGTAACTGGCCCACTGCCAACTTCATATGGGCCTACAGGGTCGCACCAAAACAGCCCAATGCGAGCTATGATGTCCAGATTCATTGAATCTAAGAGATGTCTAGATTCAATGAATAATCTAGGGTGGATATATATATTTTATATATATATAAAAATTTGTATATATATATTATATATATAATATAAGAGATATTTGCAAGATTTAATTTATAAGGATAAATTAAATTTCTATCACTTTTGAATTTGAATTTAAATGGATATGATCTATTTGAATTTGAAATTTTAATTGATAAGATATCTCAAATTTGATTTATAAGAATAAATCAAATTTAATTCGGTCTTATCTTTATTTAAATTAAATAAATAGGTGAATTAAATCTGTGGGACGGATTTAATATAAACCATATTTATTTAATTAGTTTCTTATTAAATTATGCAATATATGATATTGTATTAATTTTAGAATTAATATAAGATTAATTCTGAAGCCCGGCCCAATTAGAAGCCCGATAGCATCCTATATATTTGACATTAGGAGCTAGGGTTCTACACATACATATCTCTACACATGTATACAGACGTGAGAAAAGGGGGCAGAGAGAGTGCAAAAGGTTTGCAGATAAGAAACTGCCGAAATAGAGACAGTGAGGACGGAATCTCTAGAAAGCCCTAGAGGGACAAGAGGCACTAGCACGTCGTTCGTGATTGGAACGCTGTTCGAGTGGATACCGGTAGAGGAAGCCGATCTGAGCTGTCGACTTCTTGCGATCGTGAAAAGAAACCAGACACGAAGACAGGTCGCGACCTATTGACACTGAGGTCGCCACCATACGGGTATCTGAACGTCAGAAATCTGAAAAGAGGCTACAGGTCGCGACTAGAAGAAGAGTAGGTCGCGACTAAAAACTCCAGAGGTGACAGGTCGTGACTAGAAGCAGAGTAGGTCGCGACTAAAAACTCCAGAGGTGACAGGTCGCGACTAGAAGCAGAGTAGGTCACGACTAACAACTCCAGAGGCGACAGGTCGCGACAAGAAGTTGAGTAGGTCGCGACTAAAAGTTCCAGAGGCGAAGAGTCGCGACTAGTGGACACTGAGGTCGCGACCAAAGCTTTAATACTGAAGGTAACACTCCTTTCTCCTTGACTTAAACACATTTGGTAGATCCTGGCTGGGAATGGAAAAATTTTTTAAAGTTAATTTCCGCTGTGTGTCTTCCAATTCCCTTCACCTTATGTGTACAAGAAGGTTAGTGGGAGCACAATTGTGTTTTTAGTACTCTATGTCGATGACATTCCTACCTTGCTGATTGTCAAGTCTTGGTTAGGAAAGTCTTTCTCGATGAAAGACTTGGGTGAAGTTACCTACATCATAGGAATTAGGATCTATAGAGATAGATCTAAAAAACTTCTAGGACTCAGTCAGAGCATATATATAGACAAAATACTGCATAGGTTTAGTATGCAGGAATCAAAGAGGGGTTTCATACCCATGTCTCATGGTATTCACCTCAGCAAGGATTTGTGTCCTAGTACACCTGATCAGCGAGGTCGCATAAGTAAGGTTCCATATGCCTCGGCAATAGGATCTATCATGTACGCCATGTTATGTACTCGACCGAATGTCTCATTTGCCTTAAGTATGACTAGCAGATATCAACAGGACTATGGTGAGGGCCATTGCACTGCTGTCAAGAATATCCTTAAGTACTTAAGCAGGACTAAGGACTTATTCTTGGTCTATGGTGGATTGGATGACGAGCTCTGTGTAACTGGTTACACAGATGCAAGTTTCCAAACTGACCAGGATAACCAGAAATCGCAATCTAGATACATATTCCTTCTGAATAATGGAGCAATAAGCTGGAAATGCTCTAACAGAGCACCGTAGCAGATTTTGCAATGGAAGCTGAGTATATAGCAGCATCTGATACAGCTAAGGAAGCCGTTTGGATCAAGAAGTTCATTACTGAACTAGGGGTGATACATACCATCTTAGATCCAATAACTTTTTTCTGTGATAATAGTGGTGCCATTGCACAAGCCAAAGAGCCTCGGTCACATCAAAGGACCAAGCATATACTCAACCGATTTTATCTCATCAGAGAAATCAATGAAGAGGTGATATAAAAATATGCAAAGTAGTAGGAGAAGACAATGTTGTTGATCATCTAACAAAGCCGTTTGTGCAGGCAAAACATGAGTGTCATGTTAGGTCAATGGGAATTAGGCAAATTAATGATTGTACCTAGAGCAAGTGGGAGGATGTTGGAAATTATGCCCTAGGGGCCAATCATTGTATTTTGAACATTGTTGATTTATGAATTTCTTAATTGTGTTATCACATTATTTGCATGTTTAATGTAATGACCATCCTTGGATAACTCATGATCTTATCCTAAATGTTCCTGGTCGGTCATCTATGCGGGAGCAAAGATGAAATAAGACCAGTATGACTTTGAAGATGTATAGAGATATAAATCAAAGTCATAGGCACATGTAAAAGTACAGGGTGTCAGACCGACCCACTATGAGAGAGATGCATGGGTTAAGCCATAAGCTTCTCTCATATACAAACCATGTCACTATGCCCTTTGACCTGAGATCATCATGGATTCCTACATGACAAACGCTCAGCTTTGACCTAGTCAAAAGTCACTTTTGACCGAGTGATCATAAAGACTATGTTCGGGCTTAGTGGTTTTTCATGCGGAGGAATGTGAATGGTCAAGATGGGATTTGTCCCTCACATTCTTAGAGAGATATTACTGGGGCCCTCGATGAGTGAGTCTGAGAAATGTATGGCCATACTGTAATGGAAAGGTAGTTCCATTTCTATACTCAGACTACTCAAGGATCAAGAAAGTAACGGTCAGAAACAGGAGGATGACGTTCTCCATGCCTCATCCATGACCAAAATATCGTATGACAAAAGGGACGTGATATGGTTGTATGAAAGGTTACATCGTTCATTGATCCTCATATGATTTGGGAGTCGTGATGTCTTGCTAGAGACCGCTCACGACTTGTGGATCAGTATAGTAACTGGCCCACTGCCAACTTCATATGGGCCTATAGGGTCGCACACAAAATAGCCCAACACGAGCTATAATGTCCAGATTCATTGAATCTAAGACATGTCCAGATTCAATGAACGATATAGGGTGACTTTGTATATATATTTATATATATAAATTCATATATATATATATTATATATAATATAAGAGATATTTGTACTATCACTTTTGAATTTGAAATTCAAATCGATATGATATCTCAAATTTAATTTATGAGAATAAATCAAATATAATTCTGTCTTATCTTTATTTTAAATTAAATGAATAGGTGAATTAAATCTGTGGGACAGATTTAATATAAACCATATTTATTTAATTAGTTTCTTATCAAATTATGCAATATATGATATTATCTTAATTTCGGAATTAATATAAGATTAATTCTGAAATCTAACTCAATCAGAACACCGATAGCATCCTATATATTTGACATTATGGGCTAGAGTTTTTGGTAGAGAGTGATAAGGAGAGTGCAAAAGGTTTGCAGATAAGAAACGGCCAAAATAGAGACGGTGAGGACGGATTCTTGAGAAAGCCCTAGAGGGATAAGAGGCGCTAACACATCGTTCGTGATTGGAATGCTATTCGTGTGGATACCGGTAGAGGAAGTCGATCTGAGTCGTCGACTTCTCGTGATGGAAAAGAGACTACCAGGCATCTTGAACATCGGAAGATCGAAAAGCGACTTCCAGTCGTGACTAGAAGCTGAGGACGTCGCGACTGACAACCCTAGAGATGACAGGTCGCGACTAGAAACTGAGGAGGTCGCGAGTGAGAACTCCAGAGATGACAGGTCACGACGAGTAGCTGAGGACGTCGCGACTGAAAACTACAGAGATGACTGGTCGCAACGAGAAGATACTGAGGTCGCAACCATAATTCGAATACTGAAGGTAATACTTCTTCTACTTGACTTAAACACACTCGATAGATCCGGGAAGGGAATGGAAAATTTTTTAAAGTTAATTATGCTGCTTAGTCTTCCAATTCCCTTCAGGATCTTCCATAAGGGTTCTAGTCCCTCATCTTTCATAACTCTTTCTAACTTTTATTAACTTTTCTATATATCTATCTTTTTCCTCTCTATAGTTCCCCTTCTTAGAATTGGTTTAAGGAAATACTCGTTATCTAACTATCTCTTTCTTTACAGTTCATCTGTCTGGAACTAATATAAGGAAATAGTAGTGTCCCTTATTTTCTCTACTGAGAACTTATGCTATTCTTTCTTTTTATTAGGCTAGCTAGCAATATTCTCTCTCATTGTTCTATAACATCTTTCTAACTTTGTGACCCAACACTGTGCTTCCTAGTGGGTCACCCATCTCTAGGCTACTTTGGCTTGAGCACGCTTAACTGAAGTGTGTTATTAGGTTAGGGCTAGGTTATACTTCATATGGCTCTGAGCCCTATCATACTTTTTTCTCATAAAACTATGTTCTAACTTTACTCTTCCTTATACCCTCTTCTCTGAGTTTCTTTGGGCTTTTAATCTCTTTATCCTCATCTAGAGGATCTATCTTCTCATACTTATCTATTTTTAAGACATATGGGGTTCTCTCTTCTGTTCCTCAGGCATACTCCTATAATCTTTTGAATTCCATTACTCAGATTTGAACTTTGGACTCCATCTTCGTTTAAGAGAAACTAAGTTCAGTCTAGAGGCTAGCTGGAAACATCATGGATAATCTTTCTATATGAGTTAGTCAACCACTTGTCCTTAGTGATTGTCTTATCAGAAAGATATAAAGTTGTCCTGTTCCTCTTCTTTATGATTCACATTATCCTGTCCTAAGGCTAGGTTATTTCATGACTCAGAATCACCCGCTGTCGTCCTAAGCCTTTTTAAGAACTATCAAATTCTGGGATATCACTCCCTTGTGAATCATGTTAGGATCAACTGTAATTCTTCTTAAAGACTTCAACCAATGAACTACATTACAGGGTTAATTACTCCTTTTTGTTGATAACTCATCAGATAATTCTCCAGCACTATGTTTCGTAGCCCATCATACTTATCAAGACTTTACTTAACCTCTCTTTTACTCAGGGGTTCTTCTCAACTTTCTTTCTTTCTTGTGGCTTACCATGAGCTATTGCCATATGCAATAATGGCCCTAGCCATCTGCAATGCAATAGGCAATTGCCTTCTGTTATTATGGATTCGTATCATAACTTCTCATCTGAATATGTGCTCTATCTGTGAACAATTTGTAATAGATCTAACTCTTAAATGAAAAGTGATCTTTACTTATCTGAATCTAGCTATATACGAGAGCCATCTATTTTAGATCAAACTCTTATCTGAAGAGTGATCTGAAAGCAGCAATCACTTTATTGTTGTCTGCTATTCTTTTTGTATACCATTTCTTCCAATAGAGTTATAAGACTACCTCTCTCTTGGTACTTGCTGTAACCATACCATAAGAAATGGCCCTGAGTATTGTATTCATAATAAGGTTGTAGAAATACCTAAGTAACCCCCAATCATACAGTAATTGATTGTCCTACTTACTGAGACTGTTATTTTGAATACCTTCCTATTGCTATCCTGCTCTAACTTTCTTATCTAACTATTCTCCTCATCTTATTTCAAACTCTTATCCGTATTTTTAACTTTAATCTAACTCTGATCTTGATATGGATTTCCATTCTACTCTTAATCCTAATCCTTGAGGATTAACTAACACTAATTACCTTATCTATTTCTCTAATCATATGGAGCAAACATACTAGGTCTGGGATAGCTCTATCGTGTGCATGCCAGACATTACCATTTAAATATGCATAGGGTGCATTACCCTTAAACTAGTGGTAGTAATTTCCTTTATTTTCATTTCTGCTAACAAATGACTGGTGCCTGTATCTACTTAGCAATTGTTATCCCATAATCATTTCTTTGGATTACCTCAGGCGACTTTCTTGCCTCCTCTCTGATCAGGCAAAACTTTCTTATGCATCTGGAATCTCTTACCTGTCATATTCTACAAATATTCTCTGTCAAAATATCCTAACTTGCTACATCTGTAGTAATTTCCTTAACCTGTCAATCAAAGCCTATCCCTGTGGTCTCTACGATAATTCTCATATTGTTAGGCTCTGACTGCATGTCTACATCTTCTAACTTACTACTCTTCTATTCTAAATCATCTACTCATATTCTACTTTTCCTGCTTCTTATTACCTCTTTTGAAAACTAAAGGCTCTCTAGAACATCCTTATTAGAAATACCGAAAGGATTCATCTTTTAAGGTTGGCTTTATCTTTTCTAACCATCACAAGTTTCTCTATGAAATTTGTATGCCTCTATTGCTCCATTGAACCTCTGTAATTGCCTGGGAAAAATTCTTTCTTGCAGCACAAAATTCATTATATGAGGTAACTTCTCAGTCATTTAACTCTTACTATGCACGTATATGAACTTGGCTAAATATCCATCAGAGCGTTCCTCTTAACCTGGTTTAACACTTTAACTTAGCCTGATGCTCATCTCTATTTAATTGAGGAGAATGCTTCTCATAAAACTACTAAAGAAAAACTTCCCAGGTAAGCGGATCATTTTCTATCTTCATGAAGTAACTTCTGTACCTTTCTCCCATTTCTTTACGTCATTTTCGAACTTGTAATCAGCTAACAATGCCTTCCTTTCTATAAGACACTTTATCACTTTGGGGATCTCTTCCAAGCGATTCATCTAACTTTTTGTTTCTTGGGCAACTAATGCACCTTTGAAAGCAACCAGATTATGCTTATGGAATTGTACATTCCATAGCTGGATACTATCTTCTTCTTTAGCAAATCCTGATATCTGCTAGTCCTGGTATGTTCCTGTCTGGACTGTAAGTCCTTGACGACTTTTCTCTCTAATCGTCATAAATTTACAACAGTTGCTTCTACTACTGTAATGATAATAACATCTCTTTCTTGTTCCTGGCAAACTTGAGTTGCAGGAATCTCATATATCATTTGCTACTATTACTCTTGCCATCTGGAATGCTCTATATTGAATCATTAGCCCCTTCATGATGGGTTTCTCTATTTCGAGAATGTTAGCTCTTTGACAATTTACCATCACGTCTATAGGCAAGCCTCGATCTCACACTTTTGAGCCTTTTGTTCAGAAAAGACTAGCCTAACGAAGTCTTTCACAGCGTAGATAAACTTCTAACTATCCTACAGATGATCTACTTCTGAACGCCTTCTTTAGCTAGTCTTCTGTGTCCTGGCACCTCGTACATCTGGCTTGCCAACACTTCATACTAAACCTCTAGCTGATAAACTTCAGTGAGGTTGGCACCTTTGTTCTCATCGTTCCTGTAGTGTCTAATTTCCACTCCTAGGGATTTTAGGTTCACAGAACAATTTTGTTTCGTTACCCTAGCGTTATATTGAACTAACTCTTGTATCTTAGCTTTCTTGATCTTAGACTGGTCAACTTCTTTGACTGATCAACTTCTTTGACCTTAGACTGGTCTACTTCTATCTTTTATAGCAGAAGGAACTGCTCACAATCTCTATTTTACTTAGTCCAGCCACATCGCGTTAAGAAACATGAGACCCTTGAGGTTTTGGCAAACTAAGACTAGTCTACTGTAACTGCATCCTTGAAGAACGTCTCATAAGGTTTCAAGGCTAGGGTATAGCTCAACATGCCCAGTTAAGGTTTACTATCACTTCTAGTCGAGTCCATAACACTTACTCATCGTGACTTAAAACTTTCTATGATTTTATGTAGTGACCAAAATATTGGCTAGTCACGACTAACGTTCTTTGTGAACTTTTGTTACGACTAACTCAATTGACACATCGCGACCAATGGTCTTTGCTTGTCCCGACCAGAACTCCTTTTTGAATATTCGTTATGACCCATGTCCTATCTTGTCGTGACCTACAAACCTGACTCGTTGAAATCTCACTTCTCTATGAATACAAGTCACGACCTAAACAACTTCTCGTCGCGACTTAAACATACCTTTTTCTAAAGCATTCTCTTTCTAAGGTTCCTATCTGAACCCTTCTTTTAAGTAGGGAACCAATCATAGGGAGGGAATCTTCTTGGTTCACTTAAGATCCATACTTAAGTAGTACCGACTTTCTTACTAAATACCCTAACCTTAACATAATGTTAACTACTTAGGTTTAGGGTCTCGAAATTATATTATCTGATGCCAAAAACTTTGCTCTTATACCAAAAATATAATACCTTACTTTCGTACATCTTAGGGACCATTTGGTAACATTTAGAACCACTTACAAGTTTATTGAAGTTCATTCTCAAAATCTGAAAAATTCCAAATTATGGGTACTATTCATGTGGTATTTCCAAATTAAGTGACAAACTTTAAAAAATCATAATTAATTCTAGAAAAATAGAAATGAAGTGGTTCAAAAGGCTACTCGAACCTAACATATTTTAATTTAAGGAAAAAATAAGTCTCAGACCAAATAATCTGCCAATCAGTATAGTTTAAACATCAAATATCATTGTTCATTTTGTCAAAACTTCTATAAAACAATTTCTGGTCCCTAAATTTGAAAACTTCGTTCTCTTTGTATTGATGTCAGAATAAGGCATTTTTGGTTCCAAAATGAAACTTGACATGTTAACTAAATGTTGGTAAAGTTTTATGTATTTATTCCAACGTTTAATATTTTTAATTATATCTCACATGGCACTGCCTCCTCACAAGTTATTGTTCATAGTGACAACTTTCATAAACTATCTTTACATATATATACACAATCATCATGCAATTAATTCCTATCTCTTCTTCGTACCTCTTCATCTTACTCCTCAAGTGAAATCCCTGCTGTGGTGGTGACATGGAGGAGGTGAGTTTTGGGGAAATCTCAGTAGCAAACATAAACCATACAATGTATGCAACTACATGCTTGATTTTAATATGTGTGCCTTAATGATCATGCTTGTGAAATGATCCATTTACATGCTTCCATGTTCCTTAAATTATAACATATGGCCATAGCATAAAAAGAAATAGGGCATCACTTAATCATACATGCTTCATGTAACATCCTAATTTTTAGGCCTAGAGATGTGAAAATAGCCTAGGATTGAGAGGCTACTAGACCCCCTTTGAGCAAAAGTCCCAGAAACACGCAGAGAGTTTCAGGGACTAAGCTGCAAATAAGCGAAAGTACGGGGACTTATGTGTAAACAGTGAAAGTCCCAAGGGGTAGAATGGCCATTTGGGTGATGTAAAGGTCAAATGTTGTGGAGTTGAGAGCTGACCATTATGGTCGCGACTAGGGAGTACTGTGGTCGCGACTAATGGTTACAGAAAGAGTTATACGCGACGAGAAAGTATTATGGTCACGACGAGAAAGCAGTGTGGTCGCGACTAGGAAGTAGTGACGTCGCGACTAATAATGGCAGAAAGGTTTAGACGCGACTGAATGATGTGTGTGTCGCGACTTATAGGTAAAATGGGCTGGTTGCGACTAGAAAATGTTATGGTCGCCACTAGATTGTGTGGTGGTCGCGACGAAAGGATGTTGTGGTCGCGACTAATGTACACATAACTGTTATGTCGCGATGAGATGATGATCAGGTCGCGACTAGTGACTAAAGTGGTGCTAGGCGTATGGGCCATGAGTTGAGAAGGTCCAAAAGAGATAGCTACCCGGTTAGAGATAGACCGGAGGCAGGAGGTCAGATAAAGAAAGGGTTATCTGGAAATCATGAGGTGGACTAATAAGGTATCCTCATGGGACCCACAAGATGCCACATGGCATTAATGTAATGATTCAGTAAAGTAAAGTTACTCAGTTGGCACGATAACCGAGGAGATGATCAGAAAAGTCTGGGACTTATCTGGATGACATTGGAAAGCGTGAAGGGATCCTTCCAGGTGCCACATGGCGCTATCATAGAGGGAGAAGAAAAGTTAAGGCCACATGGCACTGATCTGGAAGAAGCAGATAAAGCTAAGGGCATGCATTATAGTGCAGGACTCTGGACCGGTGAGTCAGCATGCTGAGTCAGCTGCTGAGGTGTCCAGGAATTGTGACATGTGATAAATGTGGTGCTGAGGTGTCCCGGTGAGGTGTCTCGATGATGCAGTAAAGGAGGAATAAAGGAAAATAGGAAATTCCAGGAAAAACCAGAACCACATATTCAGAGTTCCTAGAAATTACTGGATTGCCATTGAGATCAATTATAAATACCCCCTTCCCTCATTCATTCTGCATCACGCATGGAGAGGAGAAGAGAGAGAAAGAAGAGAGAAGGGGAGAAGGAAAGGAAAAGAGAAAAGAGAAAGGAAGAAAGGAATTCTGGCGGAGCTGGAAGAAGAATAAGGATAGTGGAGTTCTGCTAAGCTAGCCAGGTAGTAACTAATCCTAGCTTTTATGTAATGGCTTTGTGATTTGATGTGCTATTGTTTGGTTGGATTGTTGTCTTATATGTTATGCCTGAAGCTCTACTGCAATGCTATGATCATATGTTATTGAGTATGGAAGCACGCAACATACTTATCTGTACACAATCACAAGCAAGCACTGTCACACTGCATTACATATATTGTTATAATTGTTGCTACTGAGATTCCCCCAAATCTCATCCCCATACATAACCCATTACAGGGAGGTTATGCTGAAGTGGATTTTGAGAATGCTAAGAGATGTCATTATACTGCCGAAGTAAAGGCTGAACATCAGTATATGATAAGTACCGTGTACGTAGTGCTGTCTAAGGAGGCTAGAAGTGAGTGGACCTAGCCGGTTCATCTAGTCTTTCTTGGGTACTACGTAGAATAGTAGTTCTTATGAGGGAATTACCGAATCAGTACAGTTCAGTTCTTTGTACAGATGAAGTGTAGCGGTTATGCTGCCGGAGTTTAGGCAGAAAGAGATGTAATAGAGATAGAAAGATTATGTATATGTCTTGTTGTGTATGCCTTGCTGTATGACATTATGTTATTCAATGATAAATATTGTTTGGCATATTCAATTTATGTATGGTAAATTAAGGGGAAATTCGCAGGTCCTGAGGCAGCAGTGTTCTGACCTCAGTTTGACCTAGTAAACGGAGGAGTCTGGCCACGAGATTTAGTGAGCCGGTAGTATACATCTGGGGCATTCCGTGGATAGGTATTAAGCCTTATTTGGATGTGTAGAAGGTGAGAGACCAGTTCTCAAAATAAAGGTTCAGAATAAGGAATTTAAGAGTTAAAAGTTCAACTTCTGGCCTTAAGGTAAGATATAAATCAAGCTAATAATGCTTCTGCAAGTGTACTCTAAGGAGTCTAAGGGAGGATGTTTCACTTCACATAATCAAAGTAAGGAAACATCACATAAAACATCCAAGCAACATAAGCATACAAGTAGGTAAGTTCACTACCTCTATTCCTTGCTGTTCTTTAACCTTTCTTTTGTCACTTCTTCTTGATATGTGGCTTCCTTCTTTGAGCATACAAATTAAATCCTAACATCATATAATTATTCATTAATTATAATCTCAATTCACTAACATTTCATAACATTAAACTCAATTCACCACTTAACCCCTAACTTTCTCTATTTATGGTTAATTGCCTTATCCTTTAAACTAACTTGCATCTTAACTTTACAATACAAAATTTTATCTCTTGAATCTATTTATGGACTTAGAATGTTGAAATTCTAACTCCTACATCAAATCTGGATAGAACCAAAAAAAAGCATATAATTCTTTCAAAAATTCTCATTTTGATTCTAATGCTTCAAATACTTGTTTCTCTACTTTATCCCACACAATTTTTTATTTTAAAACCATTGGAAGCATCAAAATCATGAATTTCAATCACTGTTCATATGTGTGAACAGTAACAGAAGACTCTAAAATTTTATCTTTCAATTCTAATGTTTCCAAGGTTCCAAACTTATTCAATCCTACACAAAATCATCTTATAAATCCAATGAAAGTATTAGATTATTGAAATTCAAACTCCTCCTTTCAATTTTGCTCTTGGCCGAAAACCCTCTTCAATGTGCAAAGCAAAAAAAATTCAATCTAATTCCATAACTAAACATTAAATCTAGCTTATCTAAGTGTTAATTACATAGTTTTAGCTTAAATTTCTTCTTCCCCCTAAATTTCTAGATTTTGGATAGCAAGCATACTATGGGAAAATCTCATTTTTCTTCCCTTAAAACCCTAGGTTCAAGCCTCCAAATTAAAGGGAAATAAGCTAGGATCAATAACTTTCCTTGATCCCTTGCAAGCTTGATCACTTAGGCTCCTTGTTCTTGATTTTCCTGTAGGTTTGAGGAAATTTTGGCATAGTTCCCCCATGGTCCTTGGGAGCAGGAAATTGAAGAGAATGGAGGGGGTATTTATAGCCAATTTTCAAGGTTCCTTGGACTAATCTACCCCTCAAGTTCCTCATAATTGCAAGCTCTTAATCTTGCATTTCATTGGTTGATTCTTTGAGTAATTAACCTTAATCATCATTAATTTAATTCTTATATTATTTTATTATAATGAAGCACATGGGATAAGCTCTTCTTCTTGCCCTTGGCGCCATGTGAAGGGTGTGGGTTGTAACATCCTTACTTTCGTACGTCTTAGGAACCATTCAGTAGCATTTAGAACCACTACAAGACTTTGGAAGTCCATTAGCTAAATCTAGAATTTTTACTCTTGACGAGTTACTGTTCATATGGTATTCCAGATTAGGTGATGAACTTTGAAAAATCATAATTCCTACTTTATTCCCTTTTTCTTTTCTTTTCAAAAGTCCATAAATTATTCATTTTTGGACTTGGGCTCCAAGATAACTTTTGGGACTTATTGGGCTGACCTAGGATGAAATGTTGGGCCTCTTTTAGGTCCAATAGCTAATTGGCACAAATCCCAATGCACTTTCCCTATATCGATATCCTTAAATTACCCTGATCTTAGAATAAATGCTAAACACCTCTTTTAATTGTTCTAACATTTTTAGAAATTCATTCTAATATAAAATGAATTCTCTACAAAGTTTCATAATTTTTTGAGACCCAGAAGTCCTGATAAAAATTATATACATTTCCTTTAACCCTTTATCGGTGTCCTTTTTTCACCGTAAATTCCATAATTAATTCTACAGGACTCCTTTTTTACTTCTGTCAACTCCATAAATTCTCATATTAATTATAAGAATTTACTATCAAATTTTATATGATATCCATCCATTGTGAAAATGACCAAAATACCCTTGGTGCCCTTCCTTGCACTATATTAACCCTAAGGGCATAATTATCATTTCATACCTCTTTGTACCCTGTTAGGGCATATACTGACTTGGACTAACCCTTCCTGTACCTGCCCTGACATTTTAACCTGTCTAAAATGACCAAAATACCCTTCATTCACCTATTCTCCTTAGTACTACACAAGGGCATTTTTGTAATTTCACACTTTTCCAGGGTTCCTCTGGATACTGGCCCACCTATCAGTCCAATGATCTTACTGGGCCTTCTTGACGCACTTGTTCTTTTGGGCCTCTGCGTTAAGTCATCTGAGCTCATTTTGTCCCAGTTTATTTACTGCTAAATCCCCCTATCGGATCCCAAAAGTCCACAAACTCCCGTCTCAATTCACTAAAAAGTGAATAACTTTTTCTACAGGGCTCCTTTTGGGATTCTGTTAGTTTCCTGACCTCTGACTTCTCAGGACGCATCATCCTGTAACTTTTCACTTATATCTGAGATCTAGGAGATCTGACAAGAATTTTTAATACTTTTAGCCTATCAGATAAATTTAAGCTATCTAAACCTTTAATAAAATTTCTGTATTATGCCAGATTAACCAGCATCATTTTCTCTACCTACTGATGAAATTTGGGACTGAAATGCTTCCGACCAGTGCTAAGCCATTCCTGGCTCATCTTTCCATAATTACACTTTTACCCCTCGAACTTTTCTTCTTTTCAATTAAGTCCTTCAAATTTGGCTAAAATTACACTTAAAGGCCCCACATTTTTGTTTACTTTCTCTTTTGGCCTTAAAGCTTTTATAATTTCACTTAAGTCCTTGCATTTTCTTTCTTTTTCAATTCAATCCCTTTCTTTACATAAATGGCCATATTTTGCTCTAAAAATCTGACATATATTATGTACAAACTATACATACTAATAAGTACAGAAAATTAGGGATATTACATTTCTCTCCCCCTTAAAATAAATTTTGTCCTCAAAATTTACTTAGTACCTTAGTCAATTATCTTTGATATATATCTTCTGTATATCTCTTTCTGCTTTATGACTAAGGATTGGGGTATCTATCTCTTATCCTCTATCTTATCATTTAGCAGAGTAATTCCAGTATCCGCTTTATGTCCTTGTTGTCATTACTCTTCTTATCTGAATCAACTCAATTAGAGTTGAACGTTACCTCATTTTGGTACTTGCTCACTTGCTTTGCATCTATTTGCTTATGGACAACTCATTATATTAGACTTGTGAGTAGTGTCCATTTCTTTCATATCAAACTCTCTCGAGTATTACTATATTCGGGAGTTTTTATCCATTACTCATCATTCTTTAATAACTTAACATCATACAGAGAGAGGACTTATGTAACTACTCTTTCTTTGCTTTACTATTAAGTAGGAGCACATACTCTAACATGCATAATGCCTGGCCAACATATTGCAGGACTACTTGCCTGCTCATGAATGCAAAGCTCTAACTTCGGAGCTTAAGCATTCATTTTCTTAATATGCACAGCTCTAACACTCGAAGCTTTAGCATAACATAATGCCTGGCATTTTATGCAAGGAGTAAAAGCTCTCACTTTTATCTGTAACATTACATTCAGACATCTTATCCCTCTCAACAAGGGAGCCTCTCTATCTGTTCATAAAATTACTTCTCTACACATGTATCTCATTAGATACTTCTCACGCTGTATCGTGGCATATCTAGCCAAATCTGGCTATATCATGACGTATCTTACTCTTTCATAACTTATCTTGCCTTATCAGGACATATTCTGAGATACAATAAGTCTAACATTCTCTTTAACTTGTAACTTTATTAGCCTCTTAGGAGAATATTACTCTTTTGCTTCTCGTTCTCCTGAACAAAGTCATGATTTAAACCTTTCATATCAAATCCACTCTATTTGGACTTGACAGAAGGGTTCTTGAAACATCCTCACTTTCCTAGCTCCAACTTCTCCAAAACAGCACCCTGTTATGTTTGGAAAAGATAGGGGGTGAGATTTCGGTGGAAATCTCAGTAGCAAACGGTACTAAATAGTGTATGCATCAATGATTGATATTTGTGCTTGCTTGTGATTGTGTCAACATAATGTAATGTGCATGCTTCCATGTAACATATGAAATACAATTGGCCAAGGTAATCATAGTACAGAGCTTCAACAATTACAGATTAACAGCAATCAATCAAGCCATAACACAATCAATCATATATTCAACACATACAAGTTTAGGTAAGTTTACTAGCTGACATGGAGCCTCTTCATAATCTTAATCCTTGCTCAGACAATCCTCTGACTGTCTCTCTCTTCAGAGCTAACCTTAAAAAAAAGGAAAATATTTCTCTATCTTAACTACTAAGAACAATCCTCTACTGTACCAGAGCAGGGACTAGAATAACTTACTTACCTTATTCCCAAGCTCTTTGCACTGCTCCTAGCTTAATCAGAACTTCCTCCTTCTTCCTTTCTCCCTCTCTCTCTTCCTCTCTCTTCCTCTCTTTCTACTTCTCTCTCTTCCTTGCTCCACCGAATTGTGGAGTGGAATGGAATGGAGGGGGAAGGCCTCTATTTATAGTGGAGGAAAAGAGGAATGGATGGCTTAGATCAAATCTTGATGAATGGCTTAGATTGCTTTGCTTGCTCACCAAGTTTTGCTTACATCACTATGATTACATCATCCTCCATCATGACTCATCACTTATGACATCATCATGGGATAGCTCACACCATGACTCATCACTCATGACATCATCAAGGGATACCTCGCATGCTGACTCAGCGCTTCCAGAGAATTCCAGAGTCTTATCCTAGAATGAGCGGCTGAAATCGCGCCACGTGTCCTTTACCTTTTTCTAACTTTTCTCTCTCTATTAACTCAATGCCATGTGGCATCTTATGGGTCCCATGAGGACACCTTTTCATGCCACCTCATGGTTCTGGATAACTTTTACTTTATCTGATCCTTTCCCAGTTCTACCTCCAATCGGGTAACTATATTAAAATATCATCTCAATCACGACTTAACATCTTCTGTGTTCATTAGTCGCGACCTCATCACTTTTCAGTCTCAACCAGGCTCGTTTTGCCTATTAGTCCAACCCACACATCTTTCAGTCGCGTCTAGACCTTTCTGTAACACTTAGTTGCTACCACACTACTTTCTCGTCGCGACCAAAATGGTCAACCTTTGACTCTACAATCTTTAACCTTTACATATTCGCAGTTTAGTCCCCGAAAACCCTCTATATATTTCTGGGACTTCTGCTCAAAAGGGGTCTGGTAGCCTCTCAATCTAAGGCTACTTCCTGCATCTCTAGGCCTGAAAATTGGGATGTTACAATTCTCCTCCCCTTTAAATAAATTTTGTCCTCAAAATTTAATCAGTACCATAGCCAAATTATCTCAATATCTGGCAGAGTACTTTTACATCTCTTTCATACTATACTTTTATTTTCTCTGAATCAACTCAGTCGGAGTTGAAATCCACTTTCCTTCCTATGGACAACTTACTGCACTCATAAGTAGTGTCCATTTCTTTCATATCTTACCCCTTAGAATCTTAGTGTAATTCTGGGGTCTTCTTCCTTACCTTCTTATCCTCTTATCCTTCATCTTAAGTTCTCGAAATTCTCTTTCAACAACTCATCCCCTGAACTCTTTGGGAGTCATTGTTAATTGAAAGGCTCGACAACCCGCCCATATTAGGTTATCTTACTCAGGAGCCAGCCCATATCTAGCTACCTATAGAATTCCTAGGCTTAAGACTTAGGATATTTTTTACATTCCTCTTTTTGAACCTAGGTGAACTGTCCCTATTTTGTAGGTCAAAGACTTAACTCATCTTTAAATCCTGAGGAACTTAGCTCATCCCTTAGATTCCTACAAAATATAGGTAAGTGATCTGCCCATATCAGATTACTACCCTGGGACTGCGGGTTTAGCAGCCTGCCCATATCAGACTACCTCCCAGTTCTCCTAGACCCAAAAATCGGGATGTTACAATTCTCCCCTCCTTAAAAATTTCATCGTTGAAATTTTAAGGGGTACCTCATCTTTCCTGAAGAGAACTTCTTACTGATCTATACAGCTATATGGTTTTTATAACGCAGTCATATACAGCAAGTAAGATCATCCCTTTCTGTCTTATCCTCATTCCAGTTATGGTCTAGAGAAGCAACAGCTTGGTCTCTCATGACCTTCCACATAGTACTTAGCAACTTACATCTCTCATTTAAGTTGCTTACAGCTACCCATATTCTAACTTCTCTTATAGCACCTTCATCACTGAATTAAGACAGATTTTTTATCTTACTAATTATTTCTCATTACTCGTTATAATGACCACTTTCTCTAGATCAGAAAAGAACTCTTCATTATCACATCATTCACATTTAAATCTAGGCATACAGTTCCTTACAGCTCAGTCGCCCTTACAGCTATGGTTCTTCTTAACCGTTCTTAGGGTCAACTTCAGGGGATTTGGAGACTCTGTTTGTGGTAAGAGCAAACACCCTTCCTGTTGGCTTTAGCCTAGGGATGTCAGCATTCTTATGGCCACTCTTGCAAAGTGACCTTTCTTGCCACAACTGCTTTGCCTTGCTCGACACTTGAAACATCCTCCCTTAGACTCCTCAGAGTACACCTGCGGGAGCAATACTGGCTGTACTGATTCGGTAATTCTCTCATTAGAACTACCATTCTACGTAAGTACCCAGGAAAGACTGGATGAACCGGCTAGGTCCACTCACTACCAGCCTCCTTAGACAGTACCTACGTACACAGTACGCATCATATCCTTCCTCCACTACTGCTATCTCCACCGAAATTTCAGCAGCATAACGGCATCTCCTAGGATTCTCAAAATCTACCTTGACATAACCTCCCTGAAATGGTTATACAAGGGGGATGAGATTCGGGGGAATCTCAGTAGTAATAATCATAACAGTATATGTAATGCAGTGTGACAGTGCTTGCTTGTGATTGTGTACAGATAAGCATGCCGCGTGCTTCCATACTCAATAACATATGATCATAGCATTGCAGTAGAGCTTCAGACATAACATATAAGACAACAATCCAACCAAACAGTAGCACATCAATCACAAAGCCATTACATAAAAGCTAGGATTAGTTACTACCTGGCTAGCTTAGCAGAACCCTACTATCTCTATTCTGCTTCCAGCTCCGCCAGAACTTCCTTACTTCCTTTTCTCCTTTCTCTCTTCCTTCCTTCTCTTTCTCTCTCTTCTTTCTCTTTCTTTCCCTTGCTCCTGCGTGCAAATGAAGTCCATGGGGGGGTATTTATAGCCTCCCTCAATGGCATAATCGTAGTTTCCATGAACTTTGATCCTGTGGTCCTGGTTTTTCCTGGAATTTCCTATTTTCTTTAATTCCTAATTTACTGCATCATCATGCCAACTCACCAGGACACCTCAGCAGCATATTTTTCACATGCTTGAATTCCCGGGACACCTCAGCATGCTGACTCACCATGCTGACTCACCGGTCCAGTCTCCTGCCTCGTAATGCGTGTCCTCAGCTTTATCTGCTTTCTGCAGACTAATGCCATGTGGCGACTGGAAGAGACCTTGCACGCTTCCCAATGCCACCCAGATAAGTCCCTGACTTTATCTGATCATTTCCTCGGTTATCGTGCCTCCTCGGTTTTTGTGCCAACCGAGTAACTTTATTCTACTAAACCATTACTTTAATGCCATGTGGCATCTTGTGGGACCCATGAGTATACCTTATCAGTTTACTTCATGGTTTCCAGATAACCTTTCCTGTATCTGATATCCTGCCTCCGGTCTATCTCCAACCGGGTAACTATCTCTCTTGGACCTTCACCACTCTTGGCCCGTACGCTTAGCGCCACTTTAGTCACTAGTCGCGACCTCAACATCCTCTTGTCGCGACCTAACATCTTTGTGTACACTAGTCGCGACTACAACATTTTCTCGTCGCGACCACAACACATTTTAGTCGCGTCTAAGGTTTTCTGCCACTATTAGTCGCGACCATATCACTTTTCAGTCGCGACCTCAGTACATTTTAGTCGCAACCAAACTCATTTACTTATTAGTCGCGACACCACACATATCCGTCACGACCAAACCTCTCTGCCAATATGAGTCGCGACCAAGACACTTACTCGTCGCGACCAAAAGTCACTTTACATCTTTCCCATGGACAACTCTACTTCTCTCACAAGTAGTGTCCATTTCTTTCATATCTCACCCCACAGAATCTTAGCATAATTCTGGGGTCTATCTTATCTCACTTTCTTCTTATCCTTTATCCTAGGTTCTAGAAATTCTCTTTCAATAACTCATCCCTTAACTCTTCGGGAGTCCTCATTAATTGAAAGGCTCGACAACCCTCTATATCAGGTTATCTTACACAGGAGCCAGCCCATATCAAGCTACCTGCAGAATTCCTAGGCTTAAGACTTAGGACATTCCTCCCATTCCTCATTTTGAACCTAGGTGAACTGTCCCGATTCTGTAGGTTAAAGACTTAACTCATCTTTAAATCCTAAAGGACTTAGCTTATCCCTCGGATCCTACAAAATACAGGTAAATAATCCGCCCATATCAGATTACCACCATAGGACTACGGGTTAGCAGCCTGCCCATATCAGACTACCTCCCAGTTCAACTAGACCCAAAAATTGGGATGTTACAACACTCCTATGTGCCATGGCTCTTTCCACCAATTTGACATCTTTGCTCTCTAACCTGATCCTCACCTTGGTCAGTCCCCTGCCTAAACTGTTGCCTCTTTCTCTTGCTATTGTCACTGGCTTCACAACTTGAGTTACCTCCCAGAGTGCTCTTAGCCAATGTTCCTCTACCTCTTTCTCTTGATCCTAGCGAACTTGAGTCATATAGATCTCATTCATCATCTCTATCATTTCTGTTCTCTAGGGTACTCTACCCTAGATCTACTACTTCTCTGTGATGGAATCCCTCTTGCTCAGGGAATATCACATCTCTAGCCTTAGGCCATGTCCTAGGATCATTCCTAGGCAAATCTCATTCTAGATTTTAAGTCTTCTATTCAGCCCAGCTGAATAAAACCTTTATAATGTAGATCTACTCCTAGTTATCACATGGAGGATCTACCTCATTAGAGTTACCAGCTTCCTCTATGGTGGCTCCTCACTCGAGCTCTACGCCCCCATCTTGTGTTCACCATCTTGTTCCTTCTCAATCAGAAAAAGAAAAGTGAACACATTAACATCATACTACTTACTCATCTTAAATCATCATTATTATCATATCTCTATCTTTCCTGCCAGAAATACGGCAGTATAACCACAGAACTGTACTGATTTGGTAATTCCCTTAAGAACTACTATTCTACGTAAGTACTCAGGAAAGATTGGATGAACCGACTAGGTCTACTCACTTCCAGACTCCTTAGATAGTACCTACGTACACAATACGTATCATCATATGGCCTCTACTAACTATCGTCGTGACCTGATAACGGTATAGTCGCGACTCACATGCTTTGTAACTTTTAGTCACGACCATAGTACTTACTCGTCACGACCAAACATCTCTGTGTCCTTCAGTCGCGACCTAGATCTTCTATCGTCGTGACCTGGACCCCTTGCACACTAGTCGTGACTGCAACATTACTTGTTGCTACCATAGGTCTTCTCACGTCGCAACCCTAACTCTTCTATACATGTTAGTCGCGACATAAGACCTTTCTCATCGCAACCTCAGCTTTCTATGATTACTAGTCACGACCTTGAGATATACTCGTCGTGACCAAATCTCTCTGTGAATAACTGTCGTGACCTTTAGGCATACTTGTCGCGACCGAACCTCTCAGTGAGCTGTCGCGACTTACACCCATACTCATCGCAACTCGAGCGTCATTACCTCGTATTCTAGGGGAAATAACCTTTCTAATTCATATCTTTAACTCATTTAAACATCTATCTAACTATTTTAGAGCATCACTGAGCCAGAACCTTCTGTTCTATGCTAGAATCTTATGCTCTGAACCAGAGCCCTTTCTGGTTTATGCCAGAATCTCATGCTCTGATACCAAAATGTCACATCCTAATTTTCATACGTCTTAGGGACCATTTGGTAGCATTTGGAACCACTTTCAAGGTCATTGAAGTCAAATTTCTCAATCTGGAGTTTTACTCTTATCGAGTACTGTTCACTATGTAAATTCCAAACGAGTGACCTGGCTTCTAAAAATCATAACTAATTCTAGAAAAATCGAAATGAAGTGGTTCAAATTGCTACATGAAGCTAACTCAATTCTCTTTCAGGAAAAAATAACTCGTTGACCACACCTTGACCAAGTCAACGGCAGTCAATGTTACAACTTTACTGTTCGTTCAATATTTTTCTCCTGAATCCAGCATTTTGCTTCCCAACTTTGATAAATTATATCTCCATGTCCTCATATTTGGCTAATATTACACTTAAAGACCCCACATTTTTGTTTACTTTCTCTTTTGGCCTTATAACTTGTGTCTACTTTTACTTTTACACCAAGAGACTTTTAGACTTTTCACTTTAGTCCCTTTATTTTCTGAAATAACTATTATACCCCTAGGACTTTTACTATTTATATATAAGTCCCTGCACTTTTACTTATTCGTAGTTTAGTTCCTGAAAACCCTCTATATATTTCTGGGACTTCTGCTCAAAAGGGGTCTGGTAGCCTCTCAATCTAAGGCTACTTCCTGCATCTCTAGGCCCAAAAATTGGGATTTTACAGTTCTAATCCTTCACTATTCATAACCCTTTTAACTTTTCATTTTGCATAACTCTGTACATCTACGCCAAACTTCTGTGGCATCTATAATCTTTATCATTACTTCCCAAGGGTTACCCATTATTGGGTTACTCTTGCCTGAGCACATTTAACTAAAAGTGCTGATAAAAATCTGAAGCACTGATGCTAACAGCCTCCAACCCTGGTACTTTACTATCTTAGACCCTTTTCTATAAATCTCTTTGACTTTTTAACTTTCTTGTCCTCATTTGGAGGATTTATCTAGCTTTCATTCTCATTCTCTTTATTCTCATCTTAGGAATCTCTATTAATCTCACTTTATTTTTCATGTAAGAAGATTCTGAGTTCAATCTATAATAATAATAAGGCTATCTGAAACTAATATTATGGGTACTCTCTCTGCTATGAGTTAACAACTTGTGAAGCTTCTCTACCTTGACCTTGTCCTTGGTAATTGTCATTCCAAAGAAATACTGTACTCATGGCTCATTCATTTTCTTTCTGTAGGCTAGGTCTACTGTGACCCTCAGGATCTACTGCGATCAACCGTCAGCCTCTTCAGGATCTAACTGCAACCCTAGAATTCTTTTCTTTGTAAGCCATGCTAGGATCTAACTTTGACCCTCCAGAATCTACTGCAATTCCGCTGTACTATATTCTTGTCTCTGGAAGGTCTAACCAACGGACTAAGTTACAAGGTTAGTCACTTCCACTTAGTTGTTACTCAACAGATAATTCCCCAAAATGATCATAGAAGCTAATATTTTTATTAAGACTTTACTCATTTCCTCTATTACTCAGGAATTTCTCATTTCATTCTCATCTTTCATAACTTTACTATATCTAGTACTGCAGAGAGCTACCAATACTCTATCATGCACATATCTATCATAATCTGTCTATCTCATTTGATGAACATAGCTTTATCATAAGCTTCACTATCTATGTCCATGCTTTCAGCATGAGCACTCTGAATCTATCGCAAGAGCAATCTAGCTCCATTGCGAGAACATTAACTTCTATTACATAGACTCTGTTCCTTTTCAGAGCTGCATCATCTTTCATAATAGTGTCTCATTTCATTTCATACTCAAGGACCATCATTCACATATCTCATCCCCATTGAAGGGATATGTCCTGAGTACTTTAATCATATGTCTATAGGATTGTGATCATCATTTATCTCTAATCTCATTCTCTGTCTAACTGACTATCATTATCTGTCTCAGATTCTCATTCTAAACTTGAGGGATTAACTGGCTAATTATCTCGTTTATCACTTTTCCTTGCTTGATTATTATTGCAAAGTTAAATTATCTAATTGCATGTTGTATGGTATGGGAGCAACATAACTTTCTCATAACTCCTCATCTCATATGTACTCTACCCTGCATGTACTGTAAAAGGGGAGTATTCATTCGTCATAACATACTCTAACATGCATAATATGCAAGGAGATACAATTATTTAAGCATTCTCTAATATGCATGTAATCATATGACAACTATAAGGAGATGCAACTGATCATCGTAACTTATGGCAACAAAAGCCATAGTGTAACATCCCGATTTTTGGGTCTAGGAGAACTGGGAGGTAGTCTGATATGGGTAGGCTATTAAACTCGTAGTCCCAGGGTAGTAATCTGATATGGGCAGATCACTTACCTATATTTTGTAGGAATCTGAGGGATGAGCTAAGTTTCTCAGGATTTAAAGATGAGTTAAGTCTTTGACATACAAAATAGGGACAGTTCGCCTAGGTTTAAAAAGAGGAATATAAGGAATATCCTAAGTCTTAAGCCTAGGAATTCTGCAGGTAGCTAGATATGGGCTGGCTCCTGAGTAAGATAACCTGATATAGGCAGGTTGTCGAGCCTTTTAATTAACAATGACTCCCGAAGAGTTCAGGGGATGAGTTGTTGAAAGAGAATTTCTAGAACTTAAGATGAAGGATAAGAAAAGATTTCAAAAAGAGAATATAGGGGCATAATCGTAATTATGGGAAAGATTGGGCTGGTGCTGATAGGTAGCATATTTTATCAGAAAGTAGAGAAAATTATGTTGATCATTTCACTGAACTGTGAAATATGCATATGAGGTCTCTATGAGTATGTAAGAATTATGGAAAGTTAAGAGACTTAATTGAAAAGAAGAAAAGTTTCCAGGGGCAAAATGGTAATTATGGAAAGTTCAGCAGAAAGTCCCTTAGAACTGCCCGAAAGCATTTTAGTCCCAAACTTCATTAGTAGATAGAGGAAATGATGCTGGATAATTCAGCTTAATATAGGAATTTTATCAGGACTCTAGATAGCCGAAATTTATCTGATAGTCTAAAAGTATAAAAAATTCCTATCGAATATCCTAGACCTCAGATATAAGTGACAGTTTACAGGAATGTGCGTCCTGTAGAGACGGATGTCAGGAAACTGACAGAATACCGAAAGGAGGTCTGTAGAAGAAGTTATTCATTTTTTAGTGAATTGAGACGGGAGTGTGTGACCTCCGGATATCCGATTGGGAGATTTATCGGTATTCAAACTGAGACTGAATGAGCTCATATGACACCGGTCAGATGCTTGTTATGAACCAAAGGGATGCCTAGACTCAGTATGTCAGTTTATCTGATAAAAAGAGTCGGTGTCTGGAAAAAGGTGTAAAATGACGAAAATGCCCTTATGTTATAAATAGTGAAAGAATGAGTAAAGGGTATTTTGGTCATTTGGCTAAGGTGAGACAGTCAAGAAAGGTTATCTGGATAGTTTACCAGGGTCAGAGAATACTCTGGTAAGGTATGAAAAGACAATAATGCCCCTAGATTCATTAAAGTAAAGAAAGAGGAACCAAGGGCATTTTGGTAATTTGCCAAGGGATATTTCTTGGGAATTGAGCCATCAGAGTACTTGAGCTTGATCAGAGATCCAAGATGGCATTCCAAAGCCCAAAAACGTAGCCCAACATATATGTGGGGAAAAGTGGCATTAAAATAGTGTTTTAGTGACTTTTCAATAAAGTAGAGTTACTCGATCGGCACGATAACCGAGGAAGTGATCAGATAAAGTTCTAGACTTATTTGGATAGCATTGGATGGCGTGAAAGGTGCTAGCAGGACGCCACATGGCGCCAACATAGAGGAAGAAGAAAAAGCTGAGGACACATGGCACAATCTCAGTCGCTTATTCCGGGATAAGACTCTGGAATTCTCAGGAAATGCTGAGTCAGCTGGTGAGGTGTCCCAAGGGCCCCACCATTGCGCCACCTAGCCTGTGAGGTGTCCCTTGATGATGTCATAAAGTGATGAGTCATAAGGGTGATGATGTCATCACGATGACATAAGCGAAACTTGGTGGGCAAGCAAAGCGATCTGAGCCACTCATTGAGAATCGATATGGACCACTCATTCTCCCTTGCCCCAAGTATAAATACCCCTCCCCTAGCATTGTCTTCACGATCAAGAGATTTTAGAGAGAGAAGGAAGTTTTAGAGAGAGAAAGTGAGAGAAAGAAAGAAAGAAGGAAGTTCTGGCGGAGCTGGAAGCAGTATAAAGATAGTAGAGTTCTGCTAAGCTAGCCAGGTAGTAACTAATCCTAGCTTTTATGTAATGGCTTTGTGATTTGATGTGCTATTATTTGGTTGGATTGTTGTCTTATATGGTATGTGAAACATCCTCTCTTAGACCCCTCAGAGTACACTTGCAGAAGCAATATTAGCTTGACTATATCTTAACTTAAGCCCAGAAATTCAAAATTTTACTCTTAAGTTCATTATTCTGGACCTTTAATTTGAAAACTGATTAATCTCATTCTACACATCCAAACAAGGCTTATTACCTATCCACGTAATGCCCCAGATGTGTACTAGTGGCTCACCAAATTTCGTAGCCAAACTCCTTCGTTTACTAGGTCAAACTGAGGTCAGAACACTGCTGCCTCAGGACCTGCGAATTTCCCCCTTAATTCACCATACATAAATTGAATATGCCAAACAATACTTATCATTGAATAACATAATGTCATACAGCATGGCATACACAACAAGACATATACATAATCTTGCTATCTCTATTACATCTCTTTCTGCCTAAACTCCGGCAGCATAACCGCTACGCTTTATCTGTACAAAGAACTGAACTGTACTGATTCGGTAATCCCCTCAGGAGAACTACCATTCTACGTAGTACCCAGGAAAGACTAGATGAACCGGCTAGGTCCACTCACTTCTAGCCTCCTTAGACAGCACTACGTACACAGTACTTATCATATACTGATGTTCAGTCTTTATTTCGGCAGCATAACGGCGTCTCTCTAAATTCTTAAAATCCACTTCAGCATAACCTCCCTGTAATGGGTTATGGATGGGGATGAGATTCGGGGGAATCTCAGTAGCAACAATCATAACAATATATGTAATGCAGTGTGATAGTGCTTGCTTGTGATTGTGTACAGATAAGTATGCTGCGTGCTTCCATACTCAATAGCATATGATCATAGCATTGCAGTAGAGCTTCAAGCATAACATATAAGACAACAATCCAACCAAACAATAGCAAATCAAATCACAAAGCCATTACATAAAAGCTAGGATTAGTTACTACCTCAAAGGCTTAGCAGAACTCTACTATCTCTATTCTGCTTCCAGCTCCTCCAGAACTTCCTTTCTTTCTTTCTTCCTCTCACTTTCTCTCTCTAGCACCTCCTTCTCTCTCCTTTCTTGCCAAAACCGTGGGATGCATGAAATGGGAGGGGGAGGGGGTATTTATAGTTTCCTTCAATGGCATTCCTGTAATTTTGAAGCCCTATGAACTTGTGGTCCTGGTTTTTCCTGGAATTTCCAATTTTCTTTTATTCCTTTTTACTGCATCATGCATGACATCATCCAGGACACCTCACCGGGACACCTCAGCGCCACATTTATCACATGTCTGAAATCCTGGACACCTCAGCAGCTGACTCAGCATGCTGACTCACCGGTCCAGTCTCTTGCCTCGTAAAGCGTGTCCTCAGCTTTATCTGCTTTCTCCAGACTAATGCCATGTGGCGCCTGGAAGAGACCTTGCACGCTTCCCAATGCTATCCAGATAAGTCCCAGGCTTATCTAATCACCTCCTCGGTTTTCGTGCCAACCGAGTAACTTTACTTTACTGAAAAGTCATTAAATCATTATTTTAATGCCACTTTTCCCCCTGAAACACTGGGCCTGCGTTTTTGGGCCTGGGAATATCATCTTAGGTCTCTGATCCATCCCAAGTACTCTGATGGCACGATTCCCAAGAAACACCCCTTGGCAAATTACCAAAATGCCCTTAGTCTCTCTTTCTTTACTTCAATGAGTCTAGGGGCATTCTTGTCTTTTCACATCTTACCAGAGTACTCTCTGACCCTGGTCAACTATCCAGATACCCTTTCTTGACTGTCTAACCTTAGCCAAATGACCAAAATACCCTTTACTCATTCTTTCACTATTCTATAACATAGGGGCATTTTCGTCATTTTGCACCTTTTTCCCGGACACCGGCCCCTTTTACCACTGGACTGATCTAATGGGCCTGGGCCTTCCCTGGTGTCACTAAAGGCCTTAGAAACACTATACGGCCCCCCGGCCACAGTCCGATCATCCCTATCGGAACTGCTTTTCCTTTACCGATTATAACTGTAAATTCCCATCTTCTGGAATTTTTACAGAAAAATCAGGACCTCAAATCAAAATTCTGTGACTCCTTATTCAACCCGGAATCCGTTTCTCTATCTCCCGGTATTTTCAGATATTTTATCCGGATCGGGCTGTTTTGGCCTGAAAAAGCACTCACGCGCACACTTTTCCAAAATGACCATTTTACCCCTGGTCACATTTCTAATTCTTTCATACTCATAGAGACCTCGTATGCACATTTCACAGTTCAGTGAAATGATCAGCATAATTTTCTCTATTTTCTGGCAAAATATGGTACTCATCGGCTACCAGCCCGATCTTTCCCATAATTACGATTTTGCCCCTGCATTCTCTTTCTGGCCTCATTACTCATCTTCTCATCCCTTATCTTAAGTTCTAGAAATTCTCTTTCAATAACTCATCCCTTAAACTCTTCGGGAGTCATCGTTAATTGAAAAGCTCGACAACCCGCCCATATCAGGTTATCTTACACAGGAGCCAGCCCATATCAAGCTTCCTGCAGAATTCCTAGGCTTAAGACTTAGGATATTCCTCACATTCCTCATTTTGAACCTAGGCGAACTGTCCCGATTCTGTAGGTTAAAAACTTAACTCATCTTTACATCCTGAAGGACCTAGCTCATCCCTCGGATCCTACAAAATACAGGTAAGTGATCCGCCCATATCAGATTACTACCCTGTGACTACGGTTTTAGCAGCCTGCCCATATCAGACTACTTCCCAGTTCTCCTAGACCAAAAATCGAGATGTTACACAAAACACTGCTACCTCAGGACTTGCGAATTTCTCTCTCATAATTTCTCATACACAAATTGAATATGCCAAACAATATTTATTATTAAATAATAAATTGTTATACAACAGGGCATGCACAAAATCCTCATATCTCTATTACATCTTTTTCTGCCTAAAATTCGGCAGCATAACTACTATACTCCATCTTTACAAATAACTGATCTTGTACTGATTCGGTAATTCTCGTGAGAACTACCATTCTACTTAAGTACCCAGGAAAGACTGGATAAACCGGCTAGGTCCACTCACTTTGAGACTCCTTAGACAGTACCTACGTACACAGTACGTACCATCTTCTATCTTCATAACTGATATTTTGCCATAATTTTGGCAGCACAACAGCGTCTCTTAGCATTCTTAAAATTCACTTTGACATAACTTCCCTGTAATGGGTTATACATAGGGAATGAGATTCGGGGGAATCTCAGTAGTAATAATCATAACAATATATGTAATGCAGTGTGATAGTGCTTGCTAGTGATTGTGTACAGATAAGTACGCTGCGTGCTTCCATGCTCAATAACATATGATCATAGCATTGTAGTAGAGCTTCAAACATAACATATAAGACAACAATCCAACCAAACAATAGCACATTAAATCACAGAGCCATTACATAAAAGCTAGGATTAGTTACTTCCTTACTAGCTTAGCAGAACTCTAATATCTCTATACTGCTTCCGGCTCCGCGAGAACTTCCTTCTTTCTTTCTTCTTCTCACTTTCTCTCTCTAGAACTTACTTCTCTCTCTTTATGGGCTCTTGGCCGTGAAGACAATGGCAAGGGGGAGGGGGTATTTATACTTGAGGCAAGGTGGAATTTGTGGTCCAGATCAATTCTCAATGAGTGGCTCATATTGCTTGCTTCCTCAAGAAGCTTTGCTTACCTCATCATGATGACATCATCATCCTTATGACATCATCAAGGGACACCTCACAAGCTTAGGTGGCGCAATGGTGGGGCCCTCAGGATACCTCACCAGCTGACTCAGCGTTTCCAGAGAATTCCAGAGTCTTGTCCCGGAATGAACGGCTGAGATCGTGCCACGTGTCCTCACCTTTTCTTCTCCCTCTAGATTAGTGCCATGTGGCATCTTGCTGACACCTTTCACGCCATCCCATGACTTCCACATAAGTCCAAAACTTTATCTGATCAATTCCCCGATTTTCACGTTAACCGAGTAACTTTACTTTATTGAAACAACACTAAAATAGTATTTTAATGCCACTTTTTCCCACATATATACTGGGCTACGTTTTTGGGCCTTGGAATACCATCTTGGGTCTCTGATCCAGCCCAAGTACTCTGATGGCTCAATTCCTAAGAAACATCCCTTGGCAAATTACCAAAATGCCCTTGGTTCCTCTTTATTTACTCTAACGAGTCTAGGGGCATTATTGTCTTTTCATATCTTATCAGAGTATTCTTTGACCCTGGTCAACTATCCACATACCCTTTCTTGCCTTTCTCACCTTAGCCAAATGACCAAAATACCCTTTTCTCATTCTTTCACTATTTTATAACATAAGGGCATTTTCGTCATTTTACACCTTTTTCCCGGACACCAGCCCTTTTACCACTGAACTGATATCATAGGCCTGGGCCTTCCCTGGTGTCACTATGGGCCTTAAAAATACTATATGGCCTCTGGCCACAGTCCGATCATCTCTATTCGGACTACTTTTCCTTTATCGATTATAACTGTAAATTCTCATCTTCAGGAATTTTTACAGAAAAATCGGGACCTCAAATCAAAATTCTGTGTCGCGTCATTCAACCCGGAATCCTTTTCTCTATCTCCCGGTATTTTCATATATTAAATCCGGACCGGGCTATTTTTGCCTGAAAGTACGCTCACGCGCACACTTTTCAAAAATGACCATTTTACCCTTGGTCACATCTCTAATTTTTACATACTCACAGAGACCTCATATGCACATTTCACATTTCAGTGAAATGATCAGCATAATTTTCTCTATTTTCTGGTAAAATATGGTACTCATCGGTTACCAGCCCAATCTTTCCCATAATTACGATTATGCCCCTGAATTCTCTTTCTGGCATCTTTACTCCTCTTCTTATCCTTCATCTTAAGTTCTAGAAATTGTGTTTCAACAACTCGTCCCCTGAACTCTTCGGGAGTCATTGTAAATTGAAAGGCTCGACAACCAGCCCATATCAGGTTATCTTACACAGGAGCTAGCCCATATCAAGCTACCTGCAGAACTCCTAGGCTTAAGACTTAGGATATTCCTTACATTCCTCTTTTTGAACCTAGGGGAACTGTCCCTATTTTGTAGGTCAAAGACTTAACTCATCTTTAAATCCTGAGAAACTTAGCTCATCCCTCGGATTCCTACAAAATATAGGTAAGTGATCTTCCCATATCAGATTACTATCCGGGGACTACGGGTTTAATAGCCTGCCCATATCAGACGACCTCCCAGTTCTCCTAGACCCAAAAATTGGGATGTTATAATTCTCCTCCCCTTTTAAAAATTTTGTCCTCGAAATTTTAAGGGGTACCTCATCCTTTCTGAAGCGAACTTCTTACTGATCTATACAGCTATGTGGTTCTTATAACGCAGTCATATATATAACCAGTAAGATCATCCCTCTCTATCTTATCCTTACTCCAGTGATGGTCTAGAGGAGCAACAGCTTGGTCCCAGACCTTCCACATGGATTCTTAGCAACTAACATCTCTCATTATAGTTGCTTTCAGCTATCCATGTTCTAACCCCTCATACAGCACCCTCATCACTGAGTTAAGACAGATTTCTTATCTTACTAATTATCTCTCATGACTTGTTATAATAACCATTTTCTCTAGATCAGAAAAGAACTGCTCATTAATCTCATCATTTACATCATACCTATAACTAGGCATACAGTTTCTTACAGCTTAGTCGCCATTACAGTTATGGTTCTCTTAACCATTCTTAGGGTCGACTTCAGGGGAATTGGAGACTCTGTTTGTGGTAAGAGCAAACACCCTTCCTGTTGTCTTTGGCCTAGTGATGTCAGCATTCTTAGGGCAAACTCTTGCAAAGTGACCTTTCTCGCCACAAATGAAATAGTCGCTTTGCCCTGCTCGACACTCTCTCATGCCATGGCTCCTTCCACATCTTTGACATCTTTGCCCTCCAACCTGACCCTCACCTTGATCAGTCCTCTGCCTAAACTGTTGCCTTTTTCTCTTGTTATTGTTATTGGCTTCATAACTTGAGCTACCTCCCAGAATGCTCTTAGCCAATACTTCTTGACCTCTTACCTCTGACTTAGTCACTTCCTTGCTCCTTACGCTGTTCCCAACTACTGCATGATTGTTCGTACTTCTTTCTGTCAATCTGTAGATTTCTACCTCTCTATTGAACTGCATAAGTTGCTGAGGAATTATCCTTTCCTTTAGGGCACTGCTCATGCCCTCCACTAGTCTCTTTGTCGACCATTATTTGTCCTCCATTCTTATAAGATACGTAGAATAGCTCAACAATCGGAGATACTTAGCCAAACACTCATCGAATGGCTCTTTCTCTCCCTGCTTTAAAGTAAGGAACTCAACTTCCTTCGCGTCCCTCACTGACTGGGGAAAGTATTTTTCCCTAAACTGTCCCAGAAACACTTCCCATGTAACTGGGATTCCTTTTGCCTAAAGAATAAGATCGGTATTCCTCCACCATCTTCGCGCATCCTTCTTTAGCTTAGAAATGGCCATCCGGGCTTTTCTTCCTGATGGGCAGTCAAGTACCTCAAAAATCTTCTCTAGCTGATCTATCCAATCTTTGGCTACTTGGACGTCAAACGTCCCCTCAAACGCCGGAGGATTGTACCTTTGGAATCGCTCCATCCATTGCTAAATGCTATTAGGATCTGCCACTGGATCCTCTATTCTTGACTGCACATTGTTTGGAGGAATTCCTGATATCCCTTCTACTGGTCTATAAGGGGTCCGCAATTGATTAACCATAGCTGTAAGAGTAGTTATAGTTGCATCTCTTCCTAATCTCGGCGAACTTGTTCCGCTCTCATCTCCTCCATCATCCTTTGCTGCTGATCCAGCCTAGCAAGGATGACTTGCATAGGATTTACCTCATTGGAGTTGCCAGCTTCCTCTATGTGTGTCTCCTCCACTTGAGTTCTATGTCCCCCTCTCGTGCTCACCATCTTGTTCCTTGTTAATCGGAAAAAGAAAAGTAAACACATTAACATCATACTACTTACTCATTTAGGAGCTTTACCTCCACTGGGCTTCTTTAAACCTTTAACTCTTCTGTACATATTAGTCGCGACACAAGACCTTTCTAAATCAGAGCATCACTAAGCCAGAACCTTCTATTCTGTGCTAGAATCTTATACTCTGAACCAGAATCCTGTCTAGTTTATTCCAAAACCTATTACTCTGATTCCAAAATGAAACATCCTTCCTTAAACCCCTCAGAGTACACTTGCGGAAGTGATATTGGCTCGATTATATCTTAACCTAAGCCCAGAAATTTAAAACTTTACTCTTAAGTTCCTTATTCTAAACTTTTATTTTAAAAACTGATTTATCTCATTCTACACATCTAAATGAGGCTTATTACCTGTCCACGTAATGCCCCAGATGTGTGCTACTGGCTCACCAAATTTCGTGGCCAAACTCTTCTGCTTACTAGGTCAAACTGAGGTCCAAACACTGATACCTCAGGACTTGCGAATTTATCTCTCATAATTTCTCATACACAAATTGAATATGCCAAACAATATTTATTATTAAATAATAAATTGTTATACAACAGGGCATGCACAAAATCCTCATATCTCTATTACACCTTTTTCTACCTGAAATCCGACAGCATAACTACTATACTCCATCTTTACAAATAACTGATCTTGTATTGATTCGGTAATTCCCGTGAGAACTACCATTCTACGTAAGTACCCGGAAAAGACTGGATGAACCGGCTAGGTCCACTCACTTCGAGACTCCTTAGACAGTACCTACGTACACAGTACGTATCATCTTCTATCTTCATAACTGATATTTTGCCATAGTTTTGGCAGCACAACGGCGTCTCTTAGCATTCTTAAAATTCACTTTGACATAACTTCCCTGTAATGGGTTATACATAGGGAATGAGATTCGGGGGAATCTCAGTAGTAATAATCATAACAATATATGTAATGCAGTGTGATAGTGCTTGCTGGTGATTGTGTACAGATAAGTATGCTGCGTGCTTCCATACTCAATAACATATGATCATAGCATTGTAGTAGAGCTTCAAACATAACATATAAGACAACAATCCAACCAAACAATAGCACATTAAATCACAGAGCCATTACATAAAAGCTAGGATTAGTTACTTCCTTACTAGCTTAGCAGAACTCTAATATCTCTATACTGCTTCTGGCTCCGCGAGAACTTCCTTCTTTCTTTCTTCTTCTCACTTTCTCTCTCTAGAACTTACTTCTCTCTCTTTATGGGCTCTTGGCCGTGAAGACAATGGCAAGGGGGAGGTGGTATTTATACTTGAGGCAAGGTGGAATTTGTGGTCCAGATCAATTCTCAATGAGTGGCTCATATTGCTTGCTTCCTCAAGAAGCTTTGCTTACCTCATCATGATGACATCATCATCCTTATGACATCATCAAGGGACACCTCACAAGCTTATGTGGCGCAATGGTGGGGCCCACAGGACACCTTGAAACATCCTCCCTTAGACTCTTCAGAGTACACTTGCGGAAGCAACATTAGCTTGATTATATCTAAACTTAAGCCCAGAAATTCAAAATTTCACTCTTAAGTTCCTTATTCTGGACCTTTAATTTGAAAATTAATTTATCTCGTTCTACACATCCAAATGAGGCTTATTACCTATCAACGTAATGCCCCAGATGTGTACGACTAGCCTGCCAAATTTCGTGGCCAAACTCCTTCGTTTACTAGGTCAAACTGAGGCCAGAACACTGCTACCTCAGGACCTGCGAATTTCTCCCTTAATTCCCCATTCACAAATTGAACATGCCAAACAACATTTATTATTAAATAATAAAATGTCATACAACAAGGCATACAGCAAATTATCATATTTCTATTACATCTTTTCCTGCCTCAAATTCGGCAGCATAACTGCTATAATTCTTCTTTAGAAAGTAACCGATGTTGTACCGATTCGGTAATTCCCTCATGAGAACTACCATTCTACGTAGTACCCAGGATAGACTGGATGAACCTGCTGGGTCCACTCACTTCCAGCCTCCTTAGACAGCACTACGTACACAGTACGTATCAGTTCCTTTTCCTGTTCCTGCTTCCTTGCCGGAATTTCGGCAGCCTAGTGGCGTCTCTTAAAATTTCCAGATTTTATTTTGACAGAACCTCCCCTGTAATGTTATATATGGATGGGGATGAGATTCGGGGGAATCTCAGTAGCAACAATCATAACAATATATGTAATGCAGTGTGATAGTGCTTGCTTGTGATTGTGTACAGATAAGTATGCTGCGTGCTTCCATACTCAATAACATATGATCATAGCATTGCAGTAGAGCTTCAAGCATAACATATAAGACAACAATCCAACCAAACAATAGCACAACAAATCACAAAGACATTACATAAGAGCTAGGATTAGTTACTACCTCAAAGGCTTAGCAGAGCTCTACTATCTCTATTCTACTTCCAGCTCCGCCAGAACTTCCTTTCTTTCTTTCTTCCTCTCACTTTCTCTCTCTAGCACCTCCTCCTCTCTCTAAAAGGCTCAAAACCGTGGGATGCATGAAATGGGAGGGGGAGGGGTATTTATAGTTTCCTTCAATGGCATTCCTGTAATTTTGAAGCCATATGAACTTGTGGTCCTGGTTTTTCCTGGAATTTCCTATTTTCTTTTATTCCTTTTTACTGCATCATGCATGACATCATCCAGGACACCTCACCGGGACACCTCAGTGCCACATTTATCACATGTCTGAAATCCTGGACACCTCAGCAGCTGACTCAGCATGCTGACTCACCGGTCCAGTCTCTTGCCTCGTAAAGCGTGTCCTCAGCTTTATCTGCTTTCTCCAGACTAATGCCATGTGGCGCCTGGAAGAGACCTTGCACGCTTCCCAATGCTATCCAGATAAGTCCCAGACTTATCTGATCACCTCCTCGGTTTTCGTGCCGACCGAGTAACTTTACTTTACTGAAAAGTCATTAAATCATTATTTTAATGCCACTTTTCCCCCTGAATCACTGGGCCTGCGTTTTTGGGCCTGGAAATATCATCTTGGGTCTGGAAATATCATCTTGGGTCTCTGATCCAGTCCAAGTACTCTGATGGCACGATTCCCAAGAAACACCCCTTTGCAAATTACCAAAATGCCCTTAGTCTCTCTCTCTTTACTTTATTAGGTCTAGGGGCATTATTGTCTTTTCCTATCTTACCAGAGTATTCTTTGACCCTGGTCAACTATCCAGATAACTTCCCTGGACTGTCTAACCTTAGGCAAATGACCAAAATACCCTTTACTCATTCTTCATCTGTTCTATAACATAGGGGCATTTTTGTCATTTCGCACTTTTTTCCCGGACACCGGCCCCTTTTACCACTGAACTGATATTATGGGCCTGGGCCTTCCCTGGTGTCACTAAAGGCCTTAGAAACACTATATGGCCCCTGGCCACAGTCCGATCATCCCTATCGGAACTGCTTTTCCTTTACCGATTATAACTGTAAATTCCCATCTTCCGAAATTTTTACAGAAAAATCGGGACCTCAAATCAAAATTCTGTGACACCTCATTCAACCCGGAATCCCGTTCTCTATCTCCCGGTATTTTCAGATATTTTATCCGGACCGGGCTGTTTTGGCCTGAAAAAGCACTCACGCGCACACTTTTCCAAAATGACCATTTTACCCCTGGTCATATTTCTAATTCTTTCATACACATAGAGACCTCATATGCACATTTCACAGTTCAGTGAAATGATCAGCATAATTTTCTCTATTTTCTGGCAAAATATGGTACTCATCGGCTACCGGCCCGATCTTTCCCATAATTACGATTTTGCCCCTGCATTCTCTTTCTAGCATCTATTCTCATCTTCTTATCCTTCATCTTAAGTTCTAGATATTCTCTTTCAATAACTCATCCCTTAAACTCTTCGGGAGTCATGATTAATTGAAAGGCTCGACAACCTGCCCATATCAGGTTATCTTACACAGGAGCCAGCCCATATCAAGCTACCTGCAGAATTCCTAGGCTTGAGACTTAGGACATTTCTCACATTCCTCGTCTTGGACCTAGATGAACTGTCCTGATCTCCTAGACCAAAAATCGGGATGTTACACACCTCACCAGCTGACTCAGCGTTTCTAGAGAATTCCAGAGTCTTGTCCCGGAATGAACCTAGCAAGATAATCGTCAAAGGGTTCTTGCTCACCCTACTTTAATATTAAAAATTCTGCTTCACGTTCATCTCATACTGACTGTGGAAAATATTTCTCGTTGAACTGCTCAAGAAATATTTCCCATGTAAGTGGAATATTTCTTGACTGCAGAATTACTTCGGTGTTCCTCCACCACCTATCAGCATCTTTTTCTAGCTTGTAAACTGCCATCTGGGCCTTTCTTTCAGTGGGACATTCTAAAATCTTAAATATTTTCTCTAACTGGCTAACCCAATCCTCGGCTACTTGAGTGTCAAAAGTCCCTTCAAATATGGGCAGATTAAACTTATGGAATCGTTCCATCCATGTTTGAAGACTTTTCTGGTTATTGTTATTTCCTATAGACCCCTGATGTCTATTCATTTCAGCTTGCCCATGATCTGACTGAGGTTCAGGTTCTATATTATCTTCTAGTCCCACCTCCTTCTTAGACTGCTGTAAGCTTACAACCGCAGCAGTAACCGCCCTAGCGATAACAGAATCTTGTTCTTGATTTTGGCGAGTATGAGTTGCCCGTATCTCATCTATTGCATGTTGTTGCTATTCTAACCTATCTAGAATAATTTACATAAGGTCTATCTGATTATTAGTACCCTCATCCCGGGGTTCTACCACTTCTGGTTTAACCGTCCTTCTTGTATTAACCATGACTTCTACTTCTTTTTCTAGAATTAGGAAAATGCAATCATAGATATGCATAACATATATTCATACAACACTACAATATATGTCCACATGTAAAATATTTAGAATAACCCATACCACATGCCACCCATCTTAAATGACATTCTAACTATTTCAGAGCCTCACTGAGCCAGAACCTTTTATTTTGTGCCAGAATCTTATGCCCTGAACCAGAGCCTTTTCTGATACCAAAATGAAATATCCTTACTTTCGTATGTCTTAGGGACCATTTGGTATCATTTAGAACCACTTTCAAGGTCATTGATGTCCAATTTCTCAATCTGGAGTTTTACTCTTATCACGTACTGTTCACTGTGTAAATTCTAGATGAGTGACCTGGCTTTGAAAAATCATAACTAAATCTAGAAAAATCAAAATAAAGTGGTTCAAATTGATACATGAAGCTAACTAAACTATCTTTCAGGGAAAAATAACTCGTTGACCATTCATTGACCGAGTCAACATCAGTCAACATTACAACTTTACTGTTCATCCAGCCTTTTTCTCCTGAGTCCAGCATTATGGTCCCAACTTTGATAATTTATATCTCCATGTGTAGACATCCAAATGAGGCATTATATATATCAAATTGAAGCTTGGTATGTCTAATATTTACCTTAAAAATATCATACATTTATTCATTCATTTACTATTTTTAATTATAGGTCAAACATCACAAGTCACCATGAGTTGCTGTTCATAGTGGCAAATTCCAGCACTCAACTTTACACACATATGCATACATCCATCACATATCAGTCAAACGTGCCAAACAATACCTTTTATTAAATAATAAGTTGTTATACATCAGGGCATGTACAAAATCTTCATATTTATATTACATCTTTTTCTGCCTGAAATCCGGCAGTATAACCGCTACACTTCATCTTTAGAAAGTAACTGATCTTGTATCGATTCGGTAATTCCCGTGGGAACTACCATTCTACGTAAGTACCCAGGAAAGACTGGATGAACCGGCTAGGTCCACTCACTTCCAGCCTCCTTAGACAGTACCTACGTACACAGTACGTATCATCTCCTTTCTTCACTATTGCTATTTTGTCATAATTTCGGCAGCATAACGGCGTCTCTTAAAATTCCCAAAATTCATTTCAACATAACCTTCCTGTAATAGGTTAGACATGGGGAATAAGATTCGGGGGAATCTCAGTAGTAACTAATCATAACAATATATGTAATGCAGTGTGACAGTGCTTGCTTGTGATTGTGTACAGATAAGTATGCTGCGTGCTTCCATACTCAATAACATATGATCATAGCATTGTAGAATAGCTTCAAGCATAACATATAAGATAACAGTTCAACCAAACAATAGCACAACAAATCACAAAGCCATTACATAAAAGCTAGGATTAGTTACTACCTCAAAAGCTTAGCAGAACTCTAGAATCTCTATACTGCTTTCAACTCCGCAAGAACTTCCTTTCTTCTTTCTTCCTTGCTCCTTCTCTCACTAGAAATTCCTTCTCTCTCTATTTCTTGCTCTTGGCCATAATGCAAATGAAGGCAAGGGGTATTTATAGTTTTGATGGATGGCATTTCCGTAATTTCCAAGAGCTTTGAACTTGTGGCCACTATTTTTCTGGAATTTCTTATTTTTATTTATTCCCCTTACTGCATCATCCAAGGGATACCTCATGGGGACACCTAATCTATCACATTTCTCACATGGAAAAATTGAGAGAGCCAAGAAGCCTCTGGAAGATTTCCAGTCCAATCCGGTACCAGCCCGGTTTGTTTCCTCGAAAATTGGACTATTTTCTGAATCTAATTTTTGTGAAAATTCATATTATGTCTTCTGACCTTAAGTTTAGTATCTGGTTCCTTTATACATTGATATTTTTTATACTGGGTCTAAACTCAATTACAGATCCCCTGTGAAATGACCAAAATACCCCTGGGTGCCCTGTCTTGCACTATCTTAATACTCTGTACCCTGTCAGGGCATATACTAACCCTGGTTAACCTTACCTATGTGTGTCTTGGCTTCTGGGCCATCCAGAATGACCAAAATGCCCTCCATTCGTCTACTACCCTTTAGTAAAACACAGGGCCATTTTTGTAATTTCGCACTTTTCCGGGATTCTGTTGGACACTGGCCCACCTACCAGTCCAAGGGTCTTACTGGGCCTTTGATGGTGCCATTATTGGGCCTTCTAGGGTCCATTACCTTTATGGCACGTATCACGAGGAATCTTCCCCCGGCAATGTTCATCGAGTATTTTAGCTATTATACACCGTTTATACACATCTCCGAAAACTTACTCCTTTTATCAGATACACTGACATACTGTGTCTAGGCATCCATTTGGGTCATAACAGTCATCTAACTGAGGTCATCCGAACTCATTCAGTCCCTTTTTAAATACCGATAAATCTCCTAATCGGATCCTGGGAGGCCTCACACTCCATCTGTATTTGCTAATTTATAAATAACTTTTTCTACAGAACTCCTATCGGTATTCTGTCAGTTTCCTGACTTCCGTCCTATCAGGACGTATCATCCTGTAATTTCTCACTTATATCTGAAATCTAGGATATCCGGTAGGAATTTTTATAATTTTTTAGACTATCAGATCAATTTTGGCTATCTGGAGTCTTGAAAAATTCCTGTATTAGGTTGGATTACTCAGCATCACTTGCTCTATCTACTGGTGAAATCTGGGACTGAAATGCTTTCGGGCAGTCCAAACCACTTCTGGCCTATCTTTCTTTAATTACAATTTAGCCCCAAGGAACTTTTATTCTTTTCAATTAAGTCCCTTTTATTTGGCTAAAATTACACTTAAGGACCCCACATTTTTGTCTACTTTTCCCTTTTAGCCTTATACTTTTCATATTTGCACTTAAGTCCTTACATTTTCTTCCTTTTGCAATTTAATCCCTTTCTTTGCATAAATGGCCACTATATCTCTGGGGACCTTCACTATTTACATATAAGTCCCTGGACTTTCACTTATTTACAGTTTAGTCCCTAAAAACCCTCTGTATGTTTCTGGGACTTCCTCTCAAAGGGGTATGGTAGTCTATCTATTTTCAGGCTACTTTCTGAGTCTCTGGGCCTGAAAATTGGGATGTCACAATGAGCTATTTAATCAGACTATTTATCGAAGAGATCTTTGATAAGATCCTTCTATTAAGCTTAAATTGAATTTCATTGAATATCTTATTGATATTTCTATGAATGACTTTGTGAGCTTTTGAATTACTTTGACTTGATTGAATGAATGTTCTTCATATAAATTTATGTCTTGATCGTATTTGCTAAAAGATTTTTTGTAAGCTTATGACTTGTTCAGAAATGCTAAATATTATTAGTCAAGCTTATGATCTTGTGATATGTTCTGAAATGCTAAATGATGTTATTGATCTGATTTGATGAAGGATCTTATGAGTTATGGTTTCCATATATATTACATGATTTGAAAAGATCAAAGAATGGTTTAAGGTCTGTTTGAAAAGGATGTCCTTCAGTATTGATCGATAAGTTATTCAAAGAGCCTATTAATCGAAGAACACTTCGATGAATGATGTATTGTTAAATATATCGATAATCTAAAAACATATATTTTTGAAAGAATATTTTTCAAAGAGCTTTTCGATAAGGACATTTATCAAAGAACTATTCGATAAATCATGAATTATTTTTGTACAATCCATTGAAAATTTGTTGAAGTCCTTTTCGATAAGGCTAATTATCGAAATATTGTTCGATAAGATTTTAACTGTTTCAAATGCAATTCTTCAGCAATTTATCAAAGACCTTTTCAATAAGGCTTCTATTCAATAAGCACTTCGATAATTCAAGACTAATTCATGAAAAGATTTCTGAACCAAACTTTGATAGATTTTGATCTTTAAATCTAAATCATTTGGGAACAATTGCTATGTGCTTATATTAATTATATATCTTTAATAAAATATGTTTTAAGATCATTTGTAGGCTGAAACAAGAATCAAACAAAGAGATCAACTAAAAAGCCAAAAGTCAGATGCATACGTTAGTAATAACGGCTATATTCAACAATGACTACTTCAATGGATTTATAAAGAACTAACTATAAAAGAAGAAGCCAAAATGAGAAAGCTGAAGAATTTGACAAGATGTAAAGAAAAACAAGAATATCAATCATGCACTTTGAACATATTCAATGATTATCTATGTTTCAATCTATTTCTCTTCTTTGATTCAGAGTATATCATATTCTTGGAAGAGAGAAACTTAGAGAGTTTGAGCTTCATTGTTGATCTTATCTACTCTACTGAGATAGTGTTTGTAATTTCTTAAATCTATTCTAAGTTGCTCAGGACTGTGAGACTCTTGAGTAGATTGTAACCTTATAGTTGTAAGGGGAGTGAGAGGGATTCTCACTAGTGATTACCTTATAAGTTGTAAGAGGAAGTTAGAGGGGGATTCTCATATTGATGTACTCAGGTGCAAAGAGCCCAGCTAATCTTGGAAGATAATGGAACACTCAGAGGAGATATGGGAACTAGATGTAGGCTAAGTGGGTTGATGCCAAACCAGTATAAATTGACTCTCTGCAATATTTCTTCATCAACTTCTTCTTTTGGTGATATCATTTGTAACTCTACTCTTTATTTTTATTCAAATATTTAGAGCTTATAATTTTATTTGATGTGTTGATAACTTCTTTGAGCACACAAGTCAAAGCCTAAACAATGTATAATCATTAATTTATTATAACCAAATTACCTAACATCATGAACATTAAACTCAATTAACCACTTAACCCCTAACTTTCTTTGTTTGTGATTAATTGTCTTGTCCTTTGAATTAATTTGTGTCTTGACTTTACCCTACACAATTTTGCCTTCTAGATCCATTTATAAGCTTAGAATCATGAAATTCTAGCTCCTTTATGAAATTTTGTACAGAACTGAAAGAAGTGTATAATTTTTCTCAAATTTTCTTATTTTGATTTTAATGCCTCCAATACTTGTTTCTTTACTTTATCACACAATTTTTTATTTTAAAACCATTGGAAGCGTCAAAATCATGAAATTCAAATCATTGTTCATATGTATAAATAGTAATAGAAAGGGTTTAAAAATCCCATCTTTCAATTCCAATGCTTCCAAGGTTCCAATCCTATACAAAATCATTATTTGAATTCAATGGAAGCATTAGATCATTGGAATTCAGTAGGTGGTAGAATGGTCATCATCAATAGCAAAGTCAAGAGTACAACTTAATTCAATAACCAATCACTAAATCTCGCTTATCAAAGTATCTTCTACATAGTTCTAACTTAATTTTCTTCTTCCTTCTTTACTTAAGCATTTTGGCCAGCAAGGTTCCAAGAGAAGAAATTCAATTTTCAATCATTAAAACCTATGTTTTATTCTTCCAAAACTCATGCAAATACCTTAAGCTCTATCTATCTTGGATCAAAGTCCCTTGAATTAAGTTGAGTTTTTAAACCACAAGAGTTTCCCCTTGTCTTCCCAGGAGGCCATGATTTTGTGCATGTAAGGGGGTATTTATAGCAAATTTTCAAGGCTCAAAGGACTAAAATATAACTCCTTCAACTAATTATTACATAACCTTAATTTTGAACTTGATTGGTTGATTTTTTGATTCATTAACCTTAATCACAATACCCTTAATTCTTATATTATTTTATTATATTTTAGCACATGACATAAACTCCTCCCCTTGCTCTTGGCTCCATGTGGCCTTAGTGTGTGTCCCACAAGACACCTCACAATGCCATCTCACCTTATCTCTTGATTTTTCTTTAATTTATTTATTTTTAAAATTCATAAACTATCCAAAATTTACTTGAGCTAAAAAAACTTGTTCTTGGTCTTTTTGGGCTTTATCTTGATTCTATCTTGGGCCTTTCTTGGGTCCAATTGCTAATTGGCATAAATCTTAAGGCACCTCTTTTATCATGATTTTGAGATAAATTATAGACACCTCTTTTAATGGTTTTAATATTTTTAGAAATTCATTATAATATAAAATAATTTTTTTGTAAAGTATCATAATTTTTTGATACTCAAAAATCCTGATAAAAATTCGCACGTTTTCTCTAAATCCTTTATTGATGTCCAATTTCACCTTAAATTCTCTAATTAATCCTACATAACTCCTTTTTGAGCTCTATCAATTTCATAAATCCTTATATTAATTATAAAAATTTACTACAAAATTTTATCTTATTTTGAGGTCCAGAAGATACTGTACTAATCTTCAGACTTCAAAAATTAATATCAATTTATCGGGACCTTAAATCAAATTATGAGAGATACGCCTGGCCCAAATTCTATTATCTATTTACTAGTAAAATTTGGATCTGAAATATTTTCGGGCAATTTTGGGCATTTTCTAGCTCAACTTTCCATAAATACGTTTTTGCCCCTAAATTTGGAAAAATTGTACTTTTGTCCCTGAAATTGCCAAATTCTGTTTTAGTCCCTTTCAACCAAATTTGAAACTCCAATTTGGTCCCTGAATTCTCAAAATTATATTTAGGTCCCTTGAAGTTTTCCTACTTTGCAATTTAATCCCTAGACTTTCACTTTTTACAGTTTAGTCCCTGAACTTTCATTAATTACAATTTAGTCCCTCTGACTTTATAACTTTTCACCTTCTCTCTTTCTTTGACTTAAAACTTATCTAACAATCATCTTTTCTTCTGGTTATCATCTCAATCCTTTCATAACCTATTTCCTCTATCAGCCTTATATAGATAGGGAAAATTTTGGATATTACATTTTTACCCCCTTAAAAATAAATTTCATCCTCAAAATTTAATTTATACCTTAATCAAAACATTTTGGATATATTTCCTCTTTATATCCCCTTCTGCTTTATGACTAAAGTTTAGGGTATCTATCTCTTATCTTATATCTTGGCATCTAGCAGATTGCTTTCAACATCCGCTGAACTTCATATCTTTCTTGTGCTGCTATGCTGCTTTTTCCTTTGTCTACTCAATTAGAGTTAAAGTTTGCTTCCTTCTATTACTTATCCATCTACCATCTATCTATCTGCTTATATTTATGGGCAACTCACTATATGAACTTGTGAGTAGTACCCATTTCTTTCATATTGAACTCTCTAAAACTTTACTATATTTGGGTTTTCGGTTAACTACTTTAAATACTTTCTATCTAACTATCTCTTTCTCTCTCTCTATCTATCTATCTATCTCTTTCCTTTTTCGTAGTTCCCCTTCTTGGAACTGATGTAAGTGTTAGTTCTAAGTAGAAAGGCAGGATCACCCAAGAGGGGGTGAATTGGGTGAACGATGCCTTTTAAGAATTTTTGAAAACTCTTTTAGAATATGATGAATAAAACATTATAATTTGAGAACTTCGCTTAAAAACCGATAACTGGAAATCAAGGAGTTAAGGAAGAAGAATTTGCACAGATAATTTATTTTGGTCCAGTCTTTCCTTGACCTACATCCAGCCCTCAGCTTCCCACTGAGATTTTCCAATCCATTATAAACACCAAGATTACAATGGGCTATTGGTAGCTGTCATATCCCTAATTTTCTTATCTGGTATGTATGTACAGTTTGTACGTAATATATATGAGATTCTCTAAGGAAAGTGTTACAATTTAAGGGAGGGAAAGGGATTAAATTGTAAATAATAGAAAGTTCAAGGACCTAAATAGAATTTATAAAAGTTCTAGGGCCAAAATAGAAGGTAAACATAAATGTTGGGCCATTAAGTATAATTTCAAAAAGTTTAAGGACTTAAATGTAATTTATCAAAAGTTCAAGGGGCAAAAGTGTAATTATGATGAAGTTGAGTGTGAAAAGGCCTAAAACTGGCCGAGAATAGATTAGTCCCAAATTTTACCAGGAAATAGAGAAAATTATTTTGGTCAATTTAACGCAACACAGAATTTCGATTTGAGGTCTCGATGAATTGATATGAATTTTTGAAGTAAGGAAAAATTATTACATTATTTCTCGAACCTCAGAATTAGATGAAACTTTACAGTAAATTCTTATAATTAATATGATAATTTATAAAACTGACAGAGTCAAACAAAAGAGTTCTATAGAATTTTTAATAGAATTTACAGTGGAATAAAATACCCAATAAATACTTCCGTGAGAGGTTTATTGGGGTTTGTGCCATATATAAAGGCCCAAAATGGCATCCCAAAGGCCCAATAAGGTAACTAAACTATTATGTGGGTCAGTGTCCAGAGGAACCCTAGAAAAATGCAAAATTACAAAAATGCCCTTGTGTTATAATAATGAATAAAAGATGAATGGAGGGCATTTTGGATAGGCCAAAACACCAAGGCAAGTACATAAATGATTAATCAGATTCAGTATATGTCCTGATAAGGTATAAAGAGGTATGAAATGACAATTATGCACTTAGGGTTAATATAGTGCAAGAAAGTGCACCAAGTGTATTTTGGTCATTTCTCAAGGGATGGATAGCAAATAAATACTGAGTATAACAATGTCAATGGTAGGAACTAAAATACTAGTTTTCATGACATAATACATATTCTGGAATATTATAAAAATTGGGAACATAAAATAGTCTAATTTTTGTGAAACTAACTGGATCAGTATCGGACTGGACTGGAACTTTTCCTATCAGTATTTTCCCATTATTTATGCAAAACATAACCCTTTATGATGTCATGGATGATGTCATTAATGAGGCTTCTAGGGCAAGTTTCTTGTAAGGTCGATTATGGACCATTAGATCAAAGAGTAACCAAAGTAATCTTGGCCTTCCATTTCCACCCAACTTTTTCTATATATACCCCCACTTTCAGACCTGATTCGGAAGCTTAGGGACCTTAGGGAACCTCTGCCAAAATTTACATTGAAGCAAGAAAGAAGCATACATCTTGGAGCAACAAGAAAGGTAACTACTTTCTTTGATCTTGGATTTTATTCTAGGAAGTTTGCTCTTGGTTTTAAGAGATTTTTATGACATATTTCCCTTGATGGTGCTACTAGACATGCTTTTCATATGTTATAGGAATATGAGTTTTATATTATGGATAGTTTAGACAAGCTTAAACAAGCTAGAATTGAAACATCCTCCTTTATACTCCTCAGAGTACACTTGCGGAAGCTATTTTAGCTTATCTTAAGTCCAGAGATTTGAACTTTTACTCCTAAGTTCCTTATTCTGAACCTTTACTTTGAGAACTGATTTCTCACCTTATACACATCCAAATGAGGCTTAATACCTATCCACGGAATGCCCCAGATGTGTACTACTGGCTCACTAAATCTCATGGCCAGACTCCTCCGTTAACTAGGTCAAACTGAGGTCAGAACACTACTGCCTCAGGACCTGCGAATTTCCTCTTAATTTAACATACATAAATTGCATATGCCAAACAATATTTATCATCAAATAACATCATGTCATACAACAAGGCATACATAACAAGACATATACATAATCCTGCTATCTCTATTACATCTCTTTCTGCCTAAACTCCGGCAGCATAACCGCTACACTTCATCTGTACAAAGAACTGAACTGTACTGATTCGGTAATCCCCTCATGAGAACTACCATTCTACGTAGTACCCAGGAAAGACTAGATGAACCGGCTAGGTCCACTCACTTCTAGCCTCCTTAGACAGCACTACTTACACAGTACTTATCATATACTGATGTTCAGTCTTTACTTTGGCAGCATAACGGCGTCTCTTGGCTTTCTCAAAATCCACTTCAGCATAACCTCCCTATAATGGGTTATGTATGGGGATGAGATTCGGGGGAATCTCAGTAGCAACAATCATAATAATATATGTAATGCAGAGTGACAGTGCTGGCTTGTGATTTGTGTATAGATAAGTATGCTGCGTGCTTCCATGCTTAATAACATATGATCATAGCATTACAGCAGAGCTTCAAATATTACATATAAGACAACAATCCAACCAAACACTAGCACATCAAATCACAAAGCCATTACATAAAAGCTAGGATTAGTTACTACCTGGCTAGCTCAGCAGAACCTTACTATCTCTATTCTGCTTCCATCTCCGCCAGAACTTCCTTACTTCCTTTTCTCCTTTCTCTCTTCCCTTCCTTCTCCTTCTCTCTCTTCTTTCTCTCCATTCTCCCTTGCCATGCGTGAATGGAAATGGAATGGAGGGGGGTATTTATAATTGCCTTCAATGGCAATTCTGCAGTTCTATGAACTTTGATCCTGCGGTCCTAGTTTTTCCTGGATTTTCCTATTTTCTTTAATTCCTCCTTTACTGCATTATGCATGACATCATCAGGACACCTCAGCACCACATTTTCCACATGCTAAAATTCCTGGACACCTCAGCAGTTGACTCACCGGTCCAGTCTCTTGCCTCGTAATGCGTGCCCTCAGCTTTATCTGCTTTCTCCAGACCAGAGCCATGTGGCGACTGAAAGAGACCTTGTACATTTCCCAATGCTATCCAGATAAGTCCCAGACTTATCTGATCACCTCCTCGATTTTTGTGCCAACCGAGTAACTTTACTCTACTGAAAGGTCACCCATCACTATTCTAATGCCATGTGGCATCTTGTAGGTCCCATGAGGATACCTTATCAGTCCACCTCATGGTCTCCAGATAACCTTTCCTGTATCTGGCCTCCTGCCTCCGATCTATCTCTAATCGGGTATCTATCTCTTTTGGACCTTCTCCACTCTTGGCCCGTATGCATGGCACCACTTTAGCCACTAGTCGTGACCTAGCCATCATCTCATCGCGACTTAACACCTTCTGTGTTCATTAGTCACGACCACAGCATTCTCTAGTCGCGACCACAATATTCTTTAGTCGCGACCATAACAGTCTTTCGTCGCGACCACAACAGTCTTTCGTCGCAACCACAACAGTCTTTCGTCGCGACCATATCACTTTTTAGTCGCAACCAGGCTTATTCTACTCATTAGTTGCGACACCACATATATGTCCGTCACGACCAAGCCTCTCTGCCAATATTAGTCGCGACCATAATACACTCTAGTCGCGACCAAAGTCTCTATCATCGCGACCTAACTGTTCAACTCTTGAACCTTTGACCTTTACATCATCCCAAATAGCCATTTACCCCTTGGGACTTCCACTGTTTATACATAAGTCCCTGTACCTTTACTTACTCGCAGCTCAGTCCCTGAAACTCTTTACGTTCCTCTGGGACTTCTGCTAAAAAGGGGTCTAGTAGCCTCTCAATCTTAGGATATCTCTGCATCTCTAGGCCTGAAAATTAGGATGTTACAAGAATCAAGTGGTACTAGCTTGGAAATCCAAGTATGAATGTAAATAGAACTTTGTGTTCTTGGTTGCTACTATATGAATCACTATTTATATGTTAGAATTTTATGATTTTGATCCTTCCAATGTGTTTAAAATGGAAAATTGTGTGGGGATAAAGAAGGGAAGCAAGTAGTGGAAGCATTGGAATCAAAATGAGAATTTTTGGAAAATATAGGAGGTATTTTGGTTTTGTACAATAGCCAAGGATGTGATTTGATTTTGAAATTCTGATTTCATATTTGGATTCTACATGAAAAATTATGTGGAAATGAACCATGAGAATTTATTTTAAAAAGATGGAAGTATATGTCATAAGTTAGACAAAGAAGGGAATATAGTAAGAACCTAGTCTTAGAATTGTTTTGAAGTTGAGTTGTAACTTGATGTTACTTTGTAATGGCTAGGTTTTGACATTTGTATGGGAAGAAGACCATCTCAAGAAGAGTGTGACAAGGATAACTTAAGAGGTAGCAAGAATACCTAACTATAATCTTATGTTTGTTTGACTTTATGCTTGCTTGTTAGTTATGAGTCTTGGTTGAGCTTAAGATGATGCTTTGATGATGATGATGAAGTATGAATGATTGCAACTCCTTGGAACTAATGTCATGACAATATGCATGTTAGAGTTTGCTTATGTATCTTTACAAAGTGGCTCCCATATCATGAAAACATGTTAGGCATTTAATCAAGCATGCATGCATGTTATTATAGTTTGTATGACTTGCTATTGAGATTTTCATGAAATCTCATTCTTTCCATATACATAACCATGTTATAGCCATTGAAACTTTTGTCTTTTTGTCGTTGAAAGTATGTTGTCTTTGCTCTTGGTCTACTTTCTGATTTAGCTTTTATCTTAATGGATTTTGAACTCTTTGATGTTTTTCCTCTAAACACTTCAAGATTTAATCGTTAGTATATAAACATGTGAAGTGAGGATTTAATTAAGTAAAATTAAGCTTGAATAGATTTAATCACGGCAAGAATAATAAAGGATTAATGCATGCTCATTCATATTTAATAGTTCAATCAATGATCAAGTATATAAGATTAAATCAATTGAAAACACTTTAAGATCATACAAAGATTCTGCTTATTTTTCAAATATTATTGATAAGATATATTTTGTATATGGTTTCTATGACAATTTTGAGAGTTTTATAATAACTTTACCATTTATTTCATGCCTTAAATTGTACTTTTGTGTATTACATGATTGTGCGTGGCAATGTGCTAATTAAAGGGTAGAAAGGTAAAATAACTCTTCCAAACTGCAGATATTCGGTTATCTACTGATATGGACTTTTACAGTGAGCTTTTATGTTGAATTGCAGGTACTTTGGAAGAGAACAAGGACCAGGAAAGAAGTCAAAAGACAATAAAAGTGGAACCACGCCTCTGTGCTACTTAGTCGCGACCATAGAGTCCTAAGGTCGCGACCCATAATTCTTTTGGAAGATTCTCACAGTATATAGGTCGCGACCAAAAAGTGTATCTGGTCGCGACTAATAGTACGAAATCGCTGAAGCTGCGCGTTTTGGATTAGGTCATGCTTCTATAAGAAGAGAGGGAGGCTGCCGTCAAGTAGAGGCTGGTTTTTGGACCTGATTAGGCTAAGAAACAGTACTCAAGCGATCTCTACACACCTTCTACACATCTCTACCCCTTTCACCATTCATATCTTTATCGTTTCTTCATGGCATCATATTTGAACAGCGATTGCAGTACAGCAGAAGTCATGAGAGGCTAGACTTTTAGTCTCTTGATGGTGGATCCAGTATCTTGAGCTCACAGACTAAACGGGGAGTTTCTTCTATTCTAATTTGTATCTTGTCATATTTTGATTGCTTCTAGATCTAGGATTTTTATCATATGAACAAGTTTTGAACATCGATTGATTATTCTCAAATTAGACGATTGTAATTTACTTTGGATGTTTTGAATGCTAGTTTAAATTCAATATTTCAGTTTTGAGTTTAAGTGAAGGGAATTGGAAGACACGCAGCGGAAATTAACTTTAAAAATTTTTTCCATTCCCAGCCAGGATCTACCGAATGTGTTTAAGTCAAGGAGAAAGAAGTGTTACCTTCGGTTTCAAGCTTTGGTCGCGACCTCAGTGTCCACTAGTCGCGACTCCTCGCTTCTGGAACTTTCAGTCGCGACCTCCTCAGCTTCTAGTCGCGACCTGTCGCCTCTGGAGTTGGTAGTCGCGACCTACTCTGCTTCTAGTCGTGACCTGTCGCCTCTGGAGCTTTTAGTCGCGACCTCTTCAACTTCACATCGCGACCTGTCTCCTCTTTTCGGATTTCTGACGTTCAGATGCCCGTTTGGTCGCGACCTAAGTGTTTTCTGGTCGCGACCTTTCTTCGTGTCTGGCCGTATCGTAGAAGTCGACAGCTCAGATCGGCTTCCTCTACCGGTATCCACACGAACAGCGTTCCAATTGCGAACGACGTGCTAGCGCCTCTTGTCCCTCTAGGGCTTTCTGGAGATTCCGTCCTCACCGTCTCTATTTCGGCAGTTTCTTATCTGCAAACCTTTTACACTCTCCCTGCCCCCTTTTCTCACGACTGAATGTGTGTGAAGAGATCTCTTGTGTGTAGAACCCTAGCTCCTAATGTCAAATATATAGGAAGCTATCGGGCTTCTAATAGGGCCGGGCTTCAGAATTAATCTTATATTAATTCTGAATTAATACAATATCATATATTGCATAATTTAATAAGAAACTAATTAAATAAATATGGTTTATATTAAATCCGTCCCACAGATTTAATTCACTTATTTATTTAATTTAAAATAAAGATAAGACAGAATTATATTTGATTTATTCTCATAAATCAAATTTGAGATATCTTATCAATTTGAATTTCAAATTCAAATAGATCATATCCATTTAAATTCAAATTCAAAAATGATAGAGATTTAATTTATCCTTATAAATTAAATCTTACAAATATCTCTTATATTATATATATAATATATATATAAACTAATTTATATATATATATATAAAATATATATCCACCCTAGATTATTCATTGAATCTAGACATCTCTTAGATTCAATGAATCTGGACATCATAGCTCGCATTGGGCTGTTTTGTGTGCGACCCTGTAGGCCCATATGAAGTTGGCAGTGGCCCAGTTACTATACTGACCCACAAGTCGTAAGCGGTCTCTAGCAAGGCATTACGACTACCCAAAACATATGAGGATCGATAAACGATGTAACCTTTCATACAACCATATCACGTCCCTTTTGTCACACGATATTTCGGTCAAGGATGAGGCATGGTGAACGTCATCCTCCTGTTCCTGACCGTTACTTTCTCGATCCCTGAGTAGTCTGAATATAGAAATGGAACTACCCTTCCATTCCAGTATGGCCATACATTTCTCAGACTCACTCATCGAGGGGCCCAGTAATATCTCTCTACGAATGTGAGGGACAAATTCCATCTTGACCATTCACATTCCTCCGCATGAAAAACCACTAAGCCCGAGCATAGCCTTTATGATCACTCGGTCAAAAGTGACTTTTGACTAGGTCAAAGCTGAGCGTTTGTCATGTAGGAATCCATGATGATCTCAGGTCAAAGGGCATAGTGACATGGCTTGTATATGAGAGAAGCTTATGACTTGACCCATGCAGCTCTCTCATTGCGGGTCGGTCCAACACCCTGTACTCTTACATGTGCTTATGACTTTGATTTATATCTCTATACATCTTCAAAGTCATACTGGTCTTATTTCATCTCTGCTCCCACATAGATGACCGACCAGGGACATTTAGGATAAGATCACGAGTTATCCAAGGATTGTCATCATAGTAAACATGCAAATAATATGATAACCTGATACAATGATTGGCCCCTAGGGCACAATTTCCAACATTAAGTTAGTTGAACGGTTGTCAACGATCGTTGCTAATTGATTCGATTGCTTGAATTCTAGGGTTAGTCGATCGACGCTCATTCGAGGGCATTCTTCCATCTGGTTTAAATTACACATTAAGTGATCCTTAGCAGTTCAATAATAGTCTTTAAACTAGCTTTGATCAAAGGAGTTTAAAGAATATTAGGGTTCTGGACTTAATCGATTGATTGAGATTCTATTTAAGACTTGTGATTTCAAAACTCCATATACATTGAGAGAAAGGATAGATATTTTTCATCATCAAGAGCCTATCATTATATATTACTTTCACAAACCAATCATCTTCCATCTTAAACAAAAACACAAAAACACCTATTTTACTGCATCTTTATTTTACTGCACCTACAAAACAACAAAACCATTTACTCTACTCAGGTCTACGGTTAAACTTGACATCCAATTTGCTAGGTTTCCTTTAGAAAGGCTCCTTGAGAAGAATGATAGGGTTGTGCCTTATACTACATTACTAAGGTGCAATTCACTAAATTTTGATGGCTCAAAATGTGACAATCCGAAGCACTCGTCAATGGCGCCGTTGCCGGGGAGCCAAGTAATTAGTTCCCCAGTAATTGTTTGTCAATTCTACTGCCTACCTGAGTCATTTTTCATTGTCTTTCATTGCATTTTAGTTTTTAGTAGTTTTCAACTTGCATTTCATACTGCATTCTTTTTCTGATTTTTCTGCAGAATCGATCTCTGTGACTTTAAGTCGCGACCTTACCTGACCTGAGTCGCCACATTTACTCTCTGTCATTTTGTGTTGCGACCTACAATACTTAAAGCCGCGACTAATTGCTATCTGTGATATTTAACTGCTCTCTGCGAAAACTAGTTGGGATATTTAAACCTTTTAGGCGTGTCTGCTGCTCTCTGTGACTTTAAGTCGCGACTCCAAGACACTTTTGTCGCGACCACTTGAAAATTTTCTGCTGTGCAACTTCTGAATCTGAATCTGACTGTTTGCATTGATTATTTTTTATTGTTTCTGCATTGCATGCGCAAAAGAACTGAACCATTAGTGCCTTTTGAACCTGAAATTGAAAGGAGATTTAGGAAACTAAGGAGAGAATTTAGGGAGTTTAGAGAAGAAGAGGCAAAATCTAGTTCCTCCTCTAGTATTCTAGAATCTGAAACTGGATTAAATATGGCTGATCATAATGGGCATAATGGGAATGGAGAAAATGAAATACCTATGAACGTTGAAGATAATAGAAGTGTTAGGGAAATTAATCATTCGCATGTGAATTATGATCCTAATGGTTTCTATACTGAAGAGGCAAATTTTGAAATAAAATGAGCTTTGATTGTAGCCTTACCTAAATTTCATGGTTTTGCAGGAGAATGTCCTCACAGGCACTTACAAACCATGCACATGATCTGCTCTTCAATGAAACCTCTAATGGCCACTTTGGATGACGTCTTGAGGAGGTATTTCCATTTTACTTTGGAAGGGAAGGCTAAGGAGTGGCTGTACAATTTGCCAACTCACTTCTCCACTCTTACATGGGATCAACTGAAGTCCACTTATCTTGAGCAGTTTTTCCTAGCCTCCAAGACTACTCGGGTGAAGAAAGAGATCACTAATGTTATACAACAGGATGGGGAGTCTTTGCATGAGTATTGGACAAGATTCATTAACCTTCTGGCTCGATGTCCCCACCACAACATCACTAAGGCTAATTTAGTAGACATCTTCTTTGATGGTCTACTACCCCACAATAAAGTATCCTTGAATGCTGTTACGAACGGTTCATTGAGAGATAAGACCCCACAAGCAAGTTGGGATTTGTTCCAGAAAATGGCTAATGAGGACCATCAAACTGGAGATCCAAGAAGATTACCACCCTCATCTTCATGTAACTCTAATACGATCTTAGCTGAGATAGCGGCCTTGGGAAATCGAATGGACAAGAGGATGAGTTTGATTGAAAGGGAGCTGCACTCCATAAAACAAGTTCATGCAGTGGATACCTCGCAAGCCCTAGTTACAGGATGTGAATCATGTGGTTCAATGATGCATGCTACAAGTACATGTGATAGATAGTATGAGGAAGTTGCAGCTATGTGTCAAGGGAGAGAGAATAACTTCCAGAAGAGAGATCCATACTCTAACACATATAATCCTGGTTAGAGAGACCACCCAAATTTTAGGTGGGGGAGTAGAGAAAATAGATCTAATCAATTTCAAGGAGGTGGTGCTTCCTCAAGCAACTACCAAGGTAATGCAAGGTCTATAGTCCCCACACAACCTAATGCTTTAGTGCCTTCAAGACCAGAAGAGACCTCTCAATTGTTAAAGAGTATGACAGCACAAATGAATAACATGGATGGTAGAATGACCAATATTGATCACAAGCTCAAAGAGAATGATGGTCAGTTCACCTCCATAGCTTCAATTCTCCAGAACATGTAGAAGGATAATGCAGATGTTCACAAAAAACTTGAGGAGTTAAGTTGTAAGAATGGAGATATTACAAGCCACTTAACTCAAGTTTCTAATACAGTGAGTGACATCCAAGGAAAGAACAGTGGCAGCATACCTTCGAACACTGTTATTAATCTAAGAGGGGTGAATGCCATATCTCTAAGAAGTGGAAAGCATGTGCACTTTAAGGAAGCTGATACACCACAGGAGGATAAGGAAGGTGCTGAATTTCATGATTCATCACTACCACAGATGCAGATTGGTAATTCTGAAAGTGCCAAGGAACGGTTGCTTGCAAGTAAGAAGGCAACCCAAGAGGAGAACTCACAAACACAAGCTGCAGTACAAGAGCTGCAGGAGGAAGAAGTAACTGTACCAACTCCAGCATATAAAGAAAAGAAACCTGAGGAGAAACCGGAGACGAGCAAGCAAGGAGCCTCTTTGCATACAGGTAAGGAGGTAAGTATAAAAGATCTCCCTTTTCCTAACTCTTATTTTGCTGGGAAGAAAAAGGTTGATCCTGATTTTGCAAAAGATGCTTACAATATGTTCAATAAACTGGAAATAAATATCCCTATGGTTGAATTCCTCAAGAGAAACCCTAAGTATGCAAAAATTTTAAAAGAATTGTGTGCTGATAAAAAGAAATTTAGGCCTCTTGAGAGAATTCAGGTGAGTGCTAATATGTCATCCCTTTTTAAAACTGAACTACCGGTTAAGTGCCAAGACCCAGGCTCCTATACAATCCCATGCACTATAGGGAATGTTCCTATTAAGGTAGCATTGCTAGATCTAGGGGCGTCCATTAATGTAATGCCTTGGTCAGTTTATCAGGCTTTAGGTGTCAACAATCTGAGAGACACAAATGTAGTACTCCAACTAGCTGATAGGTCAATTAGGTATCCCAAGGGAATTCTTAAGGATATTCTAGTGCAGGTCAAAGACTTAGTGTTCCCAGCTGACTTCTATGTTCTGAATATGTCTAATGAGCTAGTAAATGATAGCACTTTGATCCTTGGCCGACCCTTCCTCCAAACTTCCAAAACCATCATTAGTATGAAGCATAGCTCCATTAAAATGGAAGTTGGGGAACATGTGGTAAGCTTTAACATGAATGAAGCGATGAGATATCCCTATGATAACTCTGCGTTTGCTGCTTTAAATGCCATTGATTATGCTATTGAAGAAGTTAGGGATGAACATGAATTAAGTTTGCATGACGATGATAGGGATAATGCACTTGCAAAAGGTTTTTTGAGTGATTTTGCAGGATCCCAAGGTATTCTGGAAGCTGAAAGGCCAACAATCAAAGAAGGGTTGAGTTTCTGTGATAAACAGTCGCGACCCAATAAACCTAACATCGTGACTCAACATCAGTCTGCAGTCCACTGTGAAGATGAGTCGCAACCAAATGAATTTAAGGTCGCGACTCAAAACTCCAGAGACGACCAGTCGCAATGCAAAGATAAAGGTTTCGCTACTAAACCTCAACCTGCTGAGGGGCAGACTGTCTGTGAAGAGGAGCCGCGACCAAATGGTTTACGTGTTACGACACAAAACTCAAGAGAGCACAAGTCACGACAAGATAAAAATAAGGTCTCGACTAATAGCTTTAGAAGTACACCCTGTCATTATCAGTCGCGACAATACGCTGAGAGGTCATGACCCCATATACCAGGCGCATCCAATGAACTGAGAATTCCTTCAGATCACCTTTCCACTGTTTTGGTTAAAGGGACAATGTGTTCTAACCCTACTTCTCCTCGTTCTCATTCCAAGATTACTTCCTATACCTTAAAATTCTTGAAAGATTTGATCCCTAATAATGATGCAGGTATGGAGAAGCATGACCCCACTCTTGTTGCAATTGTAGACCAACCTTGAAACATCCTTACTTTCGTATGTCTTAGGGACCATTTGGTAGCATTTAGAACCACTTTCAAGGTCATTGAAGTCCAATTTCTCAATCTGGAGTTTTACTCTTATCGAGTACTGTTCACTTTGAAAATTCCAGATGAGTGACCTGACTTTGAAAAATCATAACTAATTCTAAAAAAATCTAAATAAAGTGGTTCAAATTTCTAATTGAATCTAACTCAATTATATTTCAGGGAAAAATAACTCGTTGACCATTAATTGACCGAGTCAACATCAGTCAACATCACAACTTTACTGTTCATCTAGCGTTTTTCTCCTGAATCCAGCATTCTGGTCCCAAATTTGATAACTTTTATCTCCTTGTGTAGACATCCAAATGAGTCATACTATATATCAAATCGAATATTTGTATGTATACTATTTACCTTAAAAATTTCATACATTTATTCATCCATTTACTATTTTTAATTATTTATCAAACATTATCATATCACTAGGTGTTACTGTTCACAGTGGCCAATTCCAGCACTCAACTTTGCAAACATATGCATACATCCATCATATATCAGTCAAACATGCCAAACAACACTTATTATTAATTGATAAGTTGTTTTACATCTGGGTATGTACAAAATTTCCCATATCTCTATTACATCTTTTCCTGCCTGAAATCCGGCAGCATAACCGCTACGCTTCATCTTCAGAAAGTAACTGATCTTGTACCGATTCGGTAATTCCCGTGAGAACTATCATTCTACGTAAGTACCCAGGAAAGACTGGATGAACCGGCTAGGTCCACTCACTTCCAGCCTCCTTAGACAGTACCTACGTACACAGTACGTATCAGCTGCTTTCCTTACTACTGCTATCTTGTCATAATTTCGGCAGCATAACGGCGTCTCTTAAAATTCCCAAAATTCACTTCGACATAACCTCCCCTATAATGGTTTATTTATTGGGATGAGATTCGGGGGAATCTCAGTAGCAACAATCATAACAATATATGTAATGCAGAGTGACAATGCTTGCTTGTGATTGTGTACAGATAAGTATGCCGCATGCTTCCATGCTTAATAACATATGATCATAGCATTATAGAAGAGCTTCAGACATAACATATAAGACAACAATCTAACCAAACAATAGCACAATAAATCACAAAGCCATTACATAAAAGCTAGGATTAGTTACTACCTCAAGAGCTTAGCAGAACTCTATTATCTCTATTCTGCTTCCAGCTCCGCCAGAACTTCCTTTCTTTCTTTCTTCCTCTCACTTTCTCTCTCAATAACTTCCTTCTCTCTCTTATTCTTGCTTGGTCCGTGTATAATGAACGCAAGGGGGGTATTTATAGTTTTGGTCAATGGCATTTCTGTAATTTTGAAGCCATCTGATCCTGTGGTGCTGGTTTTTTCTGGAATTTCCTATTTTTCTTTATTCCTTTTACTGCATCATGCATGACATCATCTCAAGGCCACCTCATGGGACACCTCATCGCCACATTCTTCACATGTCACAATTCCTGGACACCTCATCAGCTGACTCAGCAGTTCCAGTCCAATCCAGTACCGGTCCGGTTCGATTTCCCACAAACTGGACTCACCGGCTAAGATTGTGTCACATGTCCTTAACTTTTCTTCTCCCTCTAAGATGACTCCATGTGGCATCTGGAAGGGACCTTTCACGCCTTCCAATGCTATCCAGATAAGTCCAGGACTTTATCTGATCACCTCCTCAGTTATCGTGCCGACCGAGTAACTTTACTTTATTGAAACAGCATTAAAATAGTATTTTAATGCCACTTTTTCCCACACATCACTGGGCCTACGTTTTTGGGCTTTGGGAATGTTATCTTGGATCTTGATCAAGCTCAAGTACTCTGATGGCTCGATTCCCAAGAAACATCCCTTGACAAATTACCAAAATACCCCTAGGTGCCCTTTCTTGCACTATTTTAACCCTAAGGGTAAAATCATCATTTTACACCCTTCTGTACCCTGTCAGGGTATATATTGACTCTGAGTAACTTTATCTGTATGTGCCTTGGCTCCTGGGCCTGTCCAGAATGACCAAAATGCCTTCCATTCCTCTACTACCCTTTAGTACAACACAGGGGCATTTTCATAATTTCGCACTTTTCCGGGGTTCTGTTAGACATTGGCCCACCTATCAGTCCAAGTGTCTTATTGGGCCTTTGATGGCGCCATTATTGGGCCTTTTAGGGTCCATTACCTTCATGGTATGCATTACGAGAAATCTTCCCTTGTCAATGATTATTGAATATTTTATCTATTATTCACCGTTTATACACATATCCAGACACCGGCTCCTTCTGTCCGATACACTGGCCTACGGTGTTCAGGCATCCCTGTGAGTCATATCAGTCATCTGACTGAGGTCATCCGAACTCATTCAGTCCCTTTTTAAATACCGATAAATCTCCCTATCGGATACCCGGAGGCCTCACACTCCCGTCTGGATTTTCTAATTTGCGAATAACTTTTTCTACAGGCCTCCTATCGATATTCTGTCAGTTTCCCGACATCCGTCCCATAAGGAGGCATCATCCTGTAATTTCTCATTTATATCTGAAATCTAGGATATCCGGTAGGAATTTTTATAACTTTTGGACTATCAGAGCAATTCTGGCTATCTGGAGTCTTGAAAAATTCCTGTATTAAGCCAGATTATCGAGCGTCACTTGCTCTCTCTACCGGTGAAATCTGGGACTGAAATGCTTTCAGGCAGTCCAAACTACTTCCGGCCTGACTTTCTTTAATTATACTTTAGCCCCAAGGAACTTTTCTTCTTTTCAATTAAGTCCCTTTTATTTGGCTAAAATTACACTTAAGGACCCCACCTTTTTGTCTACTTTTCCTTTTTAACCTTATACTTTTCATATTTGCACTTAAGCCCCTTCATTTTCTTTCTTTTGCAATTTAATCCCTTTCTTTGCATAAATGGCCACTATATCCCTTGGGACTTTCACTATTTACACATAAGTCCCCGGACTTCCACTTATTCGCAGTTTAGTCCCTAAAAACCTTATGCATGTTACTGGGACTTCTGCTCAAAGGGATATATCTATTTCAGGCTACTTTCTAAGTCTCTGGCCTGAAAATTGGGGTGTTACATTTCTACCCCCTTAAAATAAATTTCGTCCTTGAAATTTACTTAGTACCTTAATCAACTATCCTGGATATATCTCATTTGTATATCCCTTCCTGGTTTATGACTAAGGCTTAGGGCATTCATCCTCTTATACTTATGGACAACTCATTACACTTGTGAGTAGTGTCTATTTCTTTCATAGCTTATCCCTTAGAATTTTGATGTAATTCCGGGATCTACATCACTCCTCTTACACTTTGCTAATCTCTCAAGAGAAATATTGTTCTTCTGACTTTCTTTCTCCTGATACGAGATCATAACCCAGATAACTTTGCAACTTTTCTTAATTGTTCTCATAACTTCGTGCATCTATGCCAAACCTTTGTGGCATTTGCACTTTGTCTTATCCCTTCTTAGGGTTTATCTATCGTCATGCGATTCTTGCCTTAGCACCTTTAGTGCTACTGGGTTAGGGCTAGGTTACTATTCCTATAGCTCTAGGCCCTAGCATTCTCTTTCTTATAGAACTACGTTCTATCTTTGCTTTACCTTAGACTCTCTTCTCTAAGTCTCTCTGTCCTTTTATTCTCTTATGACTTGTTATAATTACCACTTCCTTATATCAGAAAAGAATTCTTCATTATCCATATCATCATCTAGCCATATAGTTCCTTACAGCTCAGTTGCCCTTACCGCTATGGTTCTTCTTAACCATTCTTAGGGTTGACCTCAGGGAATATTGGAGACTCTGTCTGTGGTAAGAGCAAATACCTTTCCTAGGGATGTCAGCATTCTTAGGGTAACCTCTTATAAAGTGGCCTTTCTTACCACAACTGCTTTGCCCTGCTCAACACTCCCATGTGCCATGGCTCTTTCCACCACATTGTCATCTCCGCTCTCCAATCTGATCATTACCTTAATCAGTCCCCTGTCTGAACTATTGCCTCTTTCACTTGCTATTGGCTTCACAACTTGAGCTACCTCCCAGAGTGCTCTTAGCCAATGCTTTCTGTAACAGCCCAGCACCCCCTCACAACAATATTGTCCGCTTTCCCCTTAAGCAGGCCCTGGGCCCACACGAGGTCACGGTTTTGCTTTCGAGACACGAGCCGCAGCCCTTAAGCCCCAAAACGCGTCGTTGTGGTGAAGGTATCCACGCCCACTTATATGGCACGCTTCGTTCACCTTCCCAACCGATGTGGGACTAATCCACCCCCCTTGGGGCCCAGCGTCCTCGCTGGCACACCGACCGAGGGACTGGCTTTGATACCACTGTAACAGCCCAGCACCCCCTCACAACAATATTGTCCGCTTTCCCCTTAAGCAGGCCCTGGGCCCACACGAGGTCACGATTTTGCTTTCGAGACACGAGCCGCAGCCCTTAAGCCCCAAAACGCATCGTTGTGAGTGCACAGCGGAAGCTATACCTTCACCACAACGACGCGTTCTCGGGGGGTCCCGGATAGTACCGGATTGGCACTCGAGGAACAAAACCCTAACCTCAAGTGGGCCCAGAGGTGCCTGCCTAAGGGGAGAGGGGACAATATTGTGGTGAAGGTATAGCTTCCGCTGTGCACTCACAACGACGCGTTTTGGGGCTTAGGGCTGCGGCTCGTGTCTCGAAAGTAAAACTGTGACCTCGTGTGGGCCCAGGGCCTGCTTAAGGGGAAAGCGGACAATATTGTTGTGAGGGGGTGCTGGGCTGTTACAGGTTACTACCTTAAAGGCTTAGCAGAGCTCTACTATCTTTATTAGTCCCACATCGGTTGGGAAGGTGAAAGAAGCGTGCCATATAAGTGGGCGTGGATACCTTCACCACAACGACGCGTTCTCGGGGGGTCCCGGATAGTACCGGATTGGCACTCGAGGAATAAAACCCTGACCTCAAGTAGGCCCAGAGGTGCCTGCCTAAGGGGAGAGGGGACAATATTGTGGTGAAGGTATAGCTTCCGATGTGCACTCACAACGACGCGTTTTGGGGCTTAAGGGCTGCGGCTCGTGTCTCGAAAGCAAAACCGTGACCTCGTGTTGGCCCAGGGCCTGCTTAAGGGGAAAGCGGACAATATTGTTGTGAGGGGGTGCTGGGCTGTTACAGTGGTATCAGAGCCAGTCCCTCGATCGGTTTACCAGCGAGGACGCTGGGCCCTAAGGGGGGTGGATTAGTCCCACATCGGTTGGGAAGGTGCACGAAGCGTGCCATATAAGTGGGCGTGGATACCTTCACCACAACGACGCGTTCTCGGGGGGTCCCGGATAGTACCGGATTGGCACTTGAGGAACAAAACCCTGACCTCAAGTAGGCCCAGAGGTGCCTGCCTAAGGGGAGAGGGGACAATATTATGGTGAAGGTATAGCTTCCGCTGTGCACTCACAACGACGCGTTTTGGGGCTTAAGGGCTGCGGCTCGTGTCTCGAAAGCAAAACCGTGACCTCGTGTTGGCCCAGGGCCTGCTTAAGGGGAAAGCGGACAATATTGTTGTGAGGGGGTGCTGGGCTGTTACAGTGGTATCAGAGCCAGTCCCTCGATCGGTTTACCAGCGAGGACGCTGGGCCCTAAGGGGGGTGGATTAGTCCCACATCGGTTGGGAAGGTGCACGAAGCGTGCCATATAAGTGGGCGTGGATACCTTCACCACAACGACGCGTTCTCGGGGGGTCCCGGATAGTACCGGATTGGCACTTGAGGAACAAAACCCTGACCTCAAGTAGGCCCAGAGGTGCCTGCCTAAGGGGAGAGGGGACAATATTATGGTGAAGGTATAGCTTCCGCTGTGCACTCACAACGACGCGTTTTGGGGCTTAAGGGCTGCGGCTCGTGTCTCGAAAGCAAAACCGTGACCTCTTGTGGGCCCAGGGCCTGCTTAAGGGGAAAGCGGACAATATTGTTGTGTGGACCCAATAAGGCTCTTGGACTGATAGGTGGGCCAGTGTCCAGCAGAACCCCGGAAAAGTGCGAAATTACGAAAATGCACCTGTGTTGTACAAAAAGGGCAGTAGATGAATGAAGGGCATTCTGGTCATTCTGGATAGGCCCAGAGGTCAAGACATTTCTAAATAAGGTTGACTAGAGCCAGTATAAGCTTTGAACAGGTCCAGAAAGGTGTGAAATGACGATTTTGCCCTTAGGGTTAAAATAGGACAAGATAGGGCACCAAGGGCATTTTGGTCATTTCGCAGGGGATCTATAACTGAGTCTGGACCCAGTATTAAAAATTTAATGATATAAAGGGTCTATATACTAAATGTGAGGTCAGTAGACATAAAAAGGATCTTCAGAAACATCAGATTCAGAAAACGGCACGTTTTTCGAGGCGATGGACCGGGCCGGTACCGGATTGGACCGAAAAGCTTCCAGAACCTCCAAATTTCGTCACATGAAGCATATGGGTGGTGAGGTGTCCTATGAGGTGTCCCATGAGGTGTCCAGGGTGATGCAGTAAAAGGAAATTAAAGAAAATAGGAAATTCCAGGAAAAACCAGGACCACAGGATCATAAGTCTTCCTAATTACAAGATTGCCATTGCTCAACACTATAAATACCCCCTAGCTCTTCATTTTCACGCCAAGAAGCATTCTTAGAGGTAGAAAGAAGTTCTTGAGAGAGAAAGTGTGAGGAAGAAAGAAGTAAGGAAGTTCTGGTGAAGTTGAAAGTAGTAGGGAAGTTCTGAAGCTCTGCTTTTGAGGTAGTAACTAATCTTAGCTCTTATGTAATGTCTTTGTGATGTGTTGTTTTGTTTGGTTGGATTGTTGTCTTATATGTTATGCTTGAAGCTCTATTCCAATGCTATGATCATATGTTATTGAATATGGAAGCATGCAGCATACTTATCTGTACACAATCACAAGAAAGCACCGTCACTCTACATTACATATATTGTTATGATTGTTGCTACTGGGATTCTTTTGAATCTCATTCCCATACATAACATTACAGGGGAGGTTCTGTCAAAATGAAATTTGGAAATTTTAAGAGACGCCGTTATGCTGCCGAAATTCCGGCAAGAAAGCAGGAACAGGGAAAGGAACTGATACGTACTGTGTACGTAGTGCTGTCTAAGGAGGCTGGAAGTGAGTGGACCCAGCAGGTTCATCCAGTCTTTCCTGGGTACTACGTAGAATGGTAGTTCTCATGAGGGAATTACCGAATCGGTACAACATCGGTTACTTTCTAAAGAAGAATTGTAGCAGTTATGCTGCCAGATTTTAGACAGTGAAAAGATGTAATAGAAATTTGAGGGGATTGATCATACACTGATATACAAAAGTTGACTATCTAATAATAATTGTTATCTGGCATGTATGACTAATATGTGATGGTTGTATGCATGTGTATGTGAAGATTGAATGCTGACAATAGGTTCAGTGAACAGTAACTCGTGAGGACCTATGCATGTTTGATAAATCATTAAAAATAGTAAATGATTGAATTAATGCACTAAATTTTTATGGTAAAAATTAGATATACTAAGATTTAATTTTATATATATAATGCCCCATTTGGATGTCTGTACGAAAGGATATAAATTTCCAAAGATGAAACCAGAATGCTGGATTCAGGAGAAAATCACTGGATGAACAGTAACTTTGAAATGTTTACCCACGATGAATTGTTCAAGTAATGGTCAACCAATGATTTTTCCCTGAAATATAATTGAGTTATCTTCATGTAGCACTTTGATCCACTTCGTTTTGATTTTTCTAGAATTAGTTACGATTTTTCAAAGTCAAGTCACTCATCTGGAATTTGCCACAGTAAACAGTACCGAAAGAGTAGAATTCCAGATTGATAGTTTGGACTTCTATAACCCTGAAAGTGGTTCCAAATGCTACTGAATGGTTCCTAAGATGTATAAAAATAAGAATGTGACATTTTGGTATCAGAGCAAAGGATTCTGGCTTAGAAAATGCTCTGAATAGATAAATTATAGAGATACCCTGATAAAGTTGTCATAATTGACACTAAGTTAGTGATCACGGGAAGCTGAGGTTGTGACGAGATAGGTCTTGTGTAACGATTAATATATATAGGAAAGTTAAAGGTTTAGAAAAGCCCAGTAAAGGTAAAGCTTTTAGATGAATTGGTATTATGATATTAATATGTTCACTTTTCTTTTGAGATTGACGAGGAGCAAGATGGTGAACACAAGACGAGGACGTAGAACTAGAGTGGAGGAGCCACACATAGAGGAAGCTGGTAACTCCAATAAGGTAGATCCTATGCAAGTCATCCTTGCTAGACTAGATCAGCAACAGAGAATGATGGAAGAAATAAGGGCGGAACAAGTTCGCCAAGATCAAGAACGAGATTCTACTATCGCTACGGCGGTTGCTGCTGCAGTTGCTAGCTTACAACAGTCTGAGAAGGAGGTAGTTCCAGAAAATGATGTAGAACCCGAACCTCAGTCAAATCATGGGCAGATTGGAATAAATAGACATCAAGGGTCTATAGGAAATAACAATAGTCAGGAAAGTCTTCAAACATGGATGGAACAATTTCAGAAGTTTAATCCGCCTATGTTTGAAGGAACTTTTGACACTCAAGTAGCCGAGGATTGGGTTAGCCAGTTAGAGAAAATCTTTAAGATTTTAGAATGTCCCACTGAAAAAAAGGCTCAGATGGCAGTTTACAAGCTAGAAAAGGAGGCCGATCGGTGGTGGAGGAACACAGAAGTAATTCTGCAATCAAGAAATATTCCACTCACATGGGAAGTATTTCTTGACCAGTTCAACGAGAAATATTTTCCACAGTTAGTAAGGGATGAGCACGAAGCCGAATTTTTAATATTAAGGCAGGGTGAGCAGGAACCCTTTGACGATTATCTTGCTAAGTTTATTCGTCTTTCACGATACTCCACGTACCTAAAATATAGGAATGATGAAAGATGGACCACTGAGAAATTAACTCGTGGATTAAATTCTACACTAAAAGAGAAAGTTTTTCCTAGGCAGATACGAAGGTTTAATGAAGCAGTAGAGGTATGCAGGATCACAGAAAAGAATGTGCAATATCCAGAAAAGGGTGAGCCTGCTACATCAGTACCATTGAGAATGACGCTCCTAGGTTCCTCGAAAGGAAACAGTAAGAAGAGAGATGGGCCAGTATATGAGTCAGAAGTTAATAAGAAACAGGGGAGTAGACCAGGTAGTGGGCCAAGAGAAGTTAGTAGGCAACCAAGGCCTAATGTATGTGGGAATTGTGGTCGAGACCATGGTACAAGGCCTTGTCTAGCAGGTCAAGGGTTATGCTATAGGTGTGGAAAGTCTGGACATTATGCTAGAGAGTGCCCACAGAACACAACAGGCGAAAGATATCCGACTCAGGGAAGAGTATATGCCCTGACTGGCAACGAGATAAGAAAGTCTCCTGCACCAAATTAAGATACGAGTCCATATGTGTTCTGTTTCTATTAGCTAATAAGTCCTGTATATATTGTCCAGTATGCACACTATTGAGCTATCCTGTACCTAGTATGTTGCCTTTATGTGGGAATGAATATGATATATTTTACTCAGATCATTCTATAAACTGTGAATACAGTACTCAGGGTCATTTCTATTGAAAGGAATGGTATAAAAAGGGAAGCAGATAACAATAAAGCATTTGTTTTCAGATCACTCTTTAGATAAGAGATATATCTGATACAGAATGCTCGCAGTTAGAGCACAGATTAGAATAAGCTGAGATGAGAGGGAACTCCTGAGTAAGAGAGAAAATAAGTAAAGTCTGGGTAAATAATACGAGGCTATAAAAAAATTTTAAAATTTTTATTGAGTTATCAACAGGTGGAAGCAGTTAATCTTATAACTTAGTATGTTGGTTTAAGATCTTCGGGAGGTATACAGTACAACAGAATCGCAGTTAGATTCTGGAGGGTCGCAGTTAGATCCTAGTATGGCTCCAGGGTCGCAGTTAGATCCTAAGAGGTTCAGAGTCACAGTTAGATTCCGAAGAGGCTAACGGTTGATCACAGCTAGATCCCGAGGTCGCAGTTAGACCTAGCCTAAGATGAGCCATGAGATATGAGTACAATGTAGTATCTCTTTGGGAAGATGAATGCCAAAGACAAAGTTAAGATAAGGAAGCTTCACTAGTTGATAAACTCATCCAGAAAAATTATTTATAATACTTTTTCTCAAATCGCCTCTATTATATACAGACTGAACTTAACTTTCCCTTAAACTAAGACGGAGTCCAAGATCAAATCTGAGTACTGATATTCAAAGGTTTGTAGAAGAATTCCTGAAAAACAGAGAAGAGAATACTAAGGCCTAGAGCTACAAACAGAACAACCAAGCCCTAACTCAGTAACACGAAAGGTGCTAAGGCAAGAATAGTTTAACGATAGAAAAGCCCTAAAAGGGATAAGAAAGAATGCGGTTGCCCGAAAAGTGTGGCATAGATGTATCTGGGTTATGATCTTGTATTAGGAGAAAGAAAGGTGATATTTCTCCTAAGTGATTAGCAAAGTATAAGAGGACTGAGGTAGACCCCAGAATTACATTAAAATTATGAAAGGAAAAATATGAAAGAAATGGACACTACTTATAAGTCCGGTAAGTTGTCCATGAGTAGAAGTAGGTAAGTAGAAGATTGATGAATAGATGAATACCCCAAGCCTTAGACATAAACCAATAAATGATATACCGAGAAGATATATCCAGAATAGTTGATGAAGGAACTAAGTAAATTTCGAGGACGAAATTTATTTTAAGGGGGGTAGAAATGTAATACCCTAATTTTCAGGCCCAGAGACTCAGAAAGTGAGCCTGAAATAGATAGACTATCAGACTCCTTTGAACAGAAATCCTAAAAACATACAGAGGGTTTTTAGGGACTAAACTGCAAATAAGTCAAAGATCAAGGACTTATAGTTAAATAGTGAAAGTCCCTAAAGATATAGTGGCTATTTATGCAAGGAAAGGGGTTAAATTACAAAAGAAAGAAAATGTAGGGACTTAGATGTAATTATGAAAAAGTTTAAGGCCAAAAAGAAAAGTAGACAAAAAGGTGGGGTCCTTAAGTGTAATTTTTGCCAAATAAAAAGGGATTTAATTATAAAGAAGAAAAGTTTCCTGGGGCTAAAGTATAATTAAAGAAAGTCAGGCCGGAAGTGGTTTGCACTGCCCGACAGTATTTCAGTCCCAAATTCTACCAGAAGGTAGGGCAGGGGACGCCGGGTAACCCAGCCTAATACCAGAATTTTTGAAGACTCCAGATAGCCAGAAATGGACTGATCGTCCAAAACTTATAAAAATTCCTACCGGATATCCTAGATCTCAGATATAAGTGAGAAAATACAGGATGATGCGCCTTTATGGGGCGGATGTCAGGAAACTGACAGAATACCGATAGGAGGTCTGTAGAAAGATTTATTCACAAAATAGCAAATACAGACGGGAGTGTGAGGCCTCCGGGGATCCGGGTAGGAGATTTATCGGTATTTTTAAAGGGGCTGAATGAGATCGGATGACCTCAGTCAGATGACCGTTATGACCCACAGGGATGCCTGAACACAGTAGGACACTGTATCTAGGAAAAGGAGCCGGTATCCGGAAAGGTGTATAATCGGTAAATAATAATTAAAATATTTGGTGAACTGTGACAGAGGAAGATTCCTCGTAATGCGTGCCATATAGTTAATGGACCCAGGAAGCCCAAAAAATGGTGCCATTAGAATCCCAATAAGGCTCTTGGACTGATAGGTGGGCCAGTGTCCAGCAGAACCCCGGAAAAGTGCGAAATTACGAAAATGCCCCTGTGTTGTACAAAAAGGGCAGTAGATGAATGAAGGGCATTCTGGTCATTTTGGACAGGCCCAGAGGTCAATACATGTCTAAATAAGGTTGACTAGAGCCAGTATAAGCTTTGACCAGGTCCAGAAAGGTGTGAAATGACGATTTTGCCCTTAGGGTTAAAATAGGACAAGATAGGGCACCAAGGGCATTTTGGTCATTTCGCAGGGGATCTGTAACTGAGTCTGGACCCAATATTAAAAAGTTAATGATATAAAGGGTCTAGATACTAAATGTGAGGTCAGTAGACATAAAAAGGATCTTCAGAAACATCAGATTCAGAAAACGGCACGTTTTTCGAGGCGATGGACCGGCCCGGTACCGGATTGGACCGAAAAGCTTCCAGAACCTCCAAATTTCGTCACATGAAGCATATGGGTGGTGAGGTGTCCTATGAGGTGTCCCATGAGGTGTCCAGGGTGATGCAGTAAAAGGAAATTAAAGAAAATAGGAAATTCCAGGAAAAACCAGGACCACAGGATCATAAGTCTTCCTAATTACAAGATTGCCATTGCTCAACACTATAAATACCCCTAGCTCTTCATTTTCACGCCAAGAAGCATTCTTAGAGGTAGAAAGAAGTTCTTGAGAGAGAAAGTGTGAGGAAGAAAGAAGTAAGGAAGTTCTGGTGAAGTTGGAAGTAGTAGGGAAGTTCTGAAGCTCTGCTTTTGAGGTAGTAACTAATCTTAGCTCTTATGTAATGTCTTTGTGATGTGTTGTTTTGTTTGGTTGGATTGTTGTCTTATATGTTATGCTTGAAGCTCTATTCCAATGCTATGATCATATGTTATTGAATATGGAAGCATGCAGCATACTTATCTGTACACAATCACAAGAAAGCACCGTCACTCTGCATTACATATATTGTTATGATTGTTGCTACTGGGATTCTTTTGAATCTCATTCCCATACATAACATTACAGGGGAGGTTCTGTCAAAATGAAATTTGGAAATTTTAAGAGACGCCGTTATGCTGCCGAAATTCCGGCAAGAAAGCAGGAACAGGGAAAGGAACTGATACGTACTGTGTACGTAGTGCTGTCTAAGGAGGCTGGAAGTGAGTGGACCCAGCAGGTTCATCCAGTCTTTCCTGGGTACTACGTAGAATGGTAGTTCTCATGAGGGAATTACCGAATCGGTACAACATCGGTTACTTTCTAAAGAAGAATTGTAGCAGTTATGCTGCCAGATTTTAGAAAGTGAAAAGATGTAATAGAAATTTGAGGGGATTGATCATACACTGATATACAACAGTTGATTATCTAATAATAATTGTTATCTGGCATGTATGACTAATATGTGATGGTTGTATGCATGTGTATGTGAAGATTGAATGCTGACAATAGGTTCAGTGAACAGTAACTCGTGAGGACCTATGCATGTTTGATAAATCATTAAAAATAGTAAATGATTGAATTAATGCACTAAATTTTTATGGTAAAAATTAGATATACTAAGATTTAATTTTATATATATAATGCCCCATTTGGATGTCTGTACGAAAGGATATAAATTACCAAAGATGAAACCAGAATGCTGGATTCAGGAGAAAATCACTGGATGAACAGTAACTTTGAAACGTTTACCCACGATGAATTGTTCAAGTAATGGTCAACCAATGATTTTTCCCTGAAATATAATTGAGTTATCTTCATGTAGCACTTTGAACCACTTCGTTTTAATTTTTCTAGAATTAGTTATGATGTTTCAAAGTCAAGTCACTCATCTGGAATTTGCCACAGTAAACAGTACCGAAAGAGTAGAATTCCAGATTTATAGTTTGGACTTCTATAACCCTGAAAGTGGTTCCAAATGCTACTGAATGGTTCCTAAGATGTATAAAAATAAGAATGTGTCATGATGTGTGCTACAGGTTCTGTGTATGAGGTGCTAAATAAAAGGAAAAGAGAAAAATCATATTGCACTGAAAAAAAGAGGAGGACGGTGCAAGAAAAGATGCAAAAAAAGAAAACAAAAAGAAAAGGAAAGAAAAATGAAGAAGGCACTATTATTAACTCTTGTTAGCACAATTATCACTTCTAGATCTCTAGAGACATGAATTCATGCTACTTATTCATTGTTAAATGCATGTAGTACTTTTTATTCTTCATATTCCATTCCATGTAGCCCATCTCCTTCATTACAACCCTAAAAGACCTCTTGATTCTTTGCATAAGTGCTTTATAGTTACTGAGATTTAGAGCCATTACAAGCATATGGTAGGATATTTTCCAATTTGAATTTGAGTGAAAGAACCCTAAAATGAGAGGATAGAGAGAGAGCTAAACACTTACATCCTTTGAGAGGATCTATTGCGCTCATGCAGTTGAGGTTGATTTCACTTAGTAGTTGATTACTTGGCATTGTTCACATTATCACTTCTGCATTCCCAAAAGATGGTGGATTAGTTGTTTTCAGGTTACACTATGGATTATGTTGTTATCCTGAGTTTAATAGTGATTGTTCTAGGTGTAATTCATTTCTTTGTCCAGGAGTACAAAGGTTCAAGTGTGGGGGAATTGATAAGACACTTTTGTATTTGGTTTCTGTGATATTTTTATGAGTTTTATAATGACTTTACCATTCATTTCATGCCTTAAATTGTGATTTTGTGTTAATACATGATTGTGTGGGGCAATGTGCTAATTAAAATGTAAAATGGTAAAATAAGTCTTCCAAATTGCATATATTCTGTTATCTACTGATTTAGACTTTTATAGTGAGCTTTTATGTTGAATTACAGGTACTTTGGAAAAGAGAAAGGACCAGGAAAGAAATCATAAGTCAATAAAAGTGAAATCACGCTTCTGTGCTATTTAGTCGTGACTAAAGAGTTCGAAGGTCGCGACCTTTAATTTTTCTAGAAGATTCCCTGTGTTCATAGGTCACGACCAACAAATGGATCTGGTCGCGACTAAAATGCGAAATCGCTGAAATTGTGCGTTTTGAATTAGGTCATGCTGTTATAAGAAGAGAAGGAGGTTGCTTTCAAGGAGGAGGCTGGTTTTTGGACCTGATTAGGCTAAGAAGCAGTACTCGAGCGCTCTCTACACACCCTCTCCACATATTCCATCCTTCTACACCTTTCCACAGATCTTTCTACCCATCTCTACACCATTCACTCTTCATCTCTTCATCGTTTCTTCATGTCATCACATCTGAATAGCGATTACAGTGCAGTAGAAGTCATGAGAGGCTAAACCTTTAGTCTCTTAGTGATAGATCTAATATCTTGGGCTCACAGACTAAAACGGGGAGTTTTTACTATTCTAATTTGTATTCCTTTACATGTTATGATTGCTGCTAGATCTAGGGTTTTTATTCTATGTTTAAGGATTGAATATCGATTGGTCATTCTCGAATTAGACTGTTGTATTTGATTCTGGATGATTTGAACGTTGGATTTCAATTTAATATTTCAGTTTTGATTTTAAGAAAGTTGGGTTATTTTCAGCGATCGTCGCAAATCAATTCAATTGCTTGAAATCTAGGGTTTTCGATCGACGACCACTCGAGGGCATTCTCATCAATCTAGGGTTACACGCTAAGTAGTTTCTAACAGTTCACTAATCTTCTTAAACTAGCTTTGATTAAAGGAGTTTAAGGAATATTAGGATTCTGGACTCAATCGATCGATTGAGGTTTTTCTTTGAGACTTAGTGATTTAAAACTCCAATTTAACATAAGAGAAATGATAGATAAGTTTTCATCATCAAGAGTCTACCATTACATATTCCTTCAACAAACCAACTCTTTTCATCTCAATCAAAAATCCAAAAATATCTACTTTTATGCACCTTTATTTTATTGCATCAAGTACCCAAAACCCCAAAACCATTTTTACTACTACTCAGGTTTACCATGGATTTTGACATCCAATTTGCTAGGTTTCTAATAAAAAGGCTCCTTGAGAAGAAAGATAGGATTGTGCCTTATACTACATTATATTGGGTGCAATTAAGTTTATTTTGATGGCTCGGACTGCGACAATCTGAGAGCCTCATAAAATGATCATTTTAAAAAAGAAAGGAACTAAAGTGAAAATTCTAAAAGTTCCATGGTGCAAAATGAAAGTAGACATAAGCTTTGGGTAATTAAGTGTAATTATGAAAAGTTGAGGGCCTAAAATATAATTTTCAAAACTTTAGGGGAAAATGGTAATTATGAAAAGTTAAGCCAGAAAAGGCCTAAAATTGCTCAGAAGTATTTTAGTCTCACATTTTATCAATAAATAGAGAAAATTACTCTGATCAATTTAACGCAACACTAAATTTTGATATGAGGTCCCGATAAATTGATGTGAATTTTTGAAGTTTAGAAAATTAGTACAGTATCTTCTAGATCTTAGAATCAGATAAAATTTTATAATAAATTCTTATAATTAAGATATGAATTTATGAAACTGACAAAATTTAAAAATGAGTTATGTATAATTTATATTATAATTTATAGTAGAATAAAGTGAAACATCCTTATTTTTGTACATCTTAGGGACCAATTGGTAGTATTTAGAACCACTTTCAAGGTCATTAAAGTCCAATTTCTCAATCTGGAGTTTTACTCTTATCGAGCACTGTTCACTGTGTAAATTTCAGATGAGTGACCTGACTTCAAACAATTATAACTAATTCTAGAAAAATCGGAATGTAGTGGTTCAAATTTCTACATGAAGCTAACTCAATACTATTTCAAGGAAAAATAACTCGTTGACCATTCCTTGTCCAAGTCAGCATCAGTCAAAGTTACAACTTTACTGTTCATCCAGCGTTTTTCTCCTGAATCCAGCATTTTGGTCCCAACTTTGATAATTTATATCTCCATGTGTAGACATCGAAATGAGACATTCTATATATCAAATCGAAGCTTGGTATGTCTACTATTTATCATAAACATATCATACATTTATTTAATCATTTACTATTTTTAATTATAGATCAAACATCACTATATCACCAAGAGTTACTGTTCATGGTGGCAAATTCCAGCAAGCAACTTTACATACATATGCATACATCAATCACATATCAAACAAACATGCCAAACAATACTTATCATTAAATGATAAATCTTTATACAACAGGGCATGAACAAAATCCTCGTATCTCTATTACATCTTTCCTGCCTAAAATCCGGCAGTATAACTACTATACTTCATCTGTAAAAATAACTGATCTTGTACTGATTCGGTAATACCCGTGAGAACTACCATTCTACGTAAGTACCCAGGAAAGACTGGATGAACCGACTAGGTCCACTCACTTCCAGACTCCTTAGACAGTACCTACGTACACAGTACGTATCATCTCCTTATGTTCAGTCTGAAAATCGGCAGCATAACGGCGTCTTACAGTATTCTCAAAATTCACTTCGACATAACCTCTCTGTAATGGGTTATAAATAGGGGATGAGATTCGGGGGAATCTCAATAGCAAACGGTACTAAACAATGCATGCATTAAAGTAAATACCTGTGCTTGCTTGTGAAAGTGTAAACATTATGTAATGTGCATGCTTCCATGTAACATATGAAATACAATTGGCCAAGGTAATCATAGAAACAAAGCTTCAATCATATACACATATGCACACAATTCAACAAAGTCATAGCACAATCAATCATAACATTCAATACATACAAGTTTAGGGTAAGTTTACTACCTTATTGCTTTACTTCTTTCCACTTTAACTTTGCTTCTTCCTTCTTACTTTTCCTTGCTATGTGGCTTCCCTCTTTTGAGCACACCAAGCAAATCCTAACGTCACATTACCATCCAACCATTACAATCTAACTTCTCTTGAACACTAAGCTTACTTTAAGTAACATAACATCCTTTAATCTTTACCAATTGACTTGACCTTTGAATCAATTGATGTCTTGACCTTACCCTACACAATTTGGCCTTTTGAATCCATTTATGAACTCAAAACAACCAAATTCCAGCAACTATGCACTGTTCCGGACAGATTTGAAAAACATGCATAATTCTTTCAAAAATTCTCATTTTGATTCCAGTGCTTCCCATACTTGTTCCTCCACTTTCCCCCCACACAAAATCTCATTTTAAGACCATTGAAAGCATCAAAATCATGAAATTCAAATCACTGTTCACGCGAGTGAACAGTAACCGTGAGGAATTTTCAACATTATAACCTTTAATTCCAATGGTTTCCAAGGTTCAAAACCTTTCCAATCCTCCACAAAATCATCATATAAACTCAATGGAAGCATTAAATCATTGAAATTCCATTTCCTTCTATCATGAACAGTGCAAACCGAAATGGTAAAGTCAAGAACATCAACTTACTTCACAACCAAGCATGTAACTAACTTGTTTAAGCTTGTCTTAACTATCTATGACTTAAAACTCATATTCCTTTCACATATACACAAAAATTCCAGCAGCATTTCCCCAATATTTAAGCCTAAAAAATCACTTAAACTCAAGCACAAACCATAAGAACAAAAGGTAGAAGCAAGGAGACAACTTACCTTACTTGCTCCTTCAAGACCCTTGCTTCTTCCTTGCTTTCTTCCACTTTCTTTCTCTAGAACTCACTTCTCTTTCTAAAGGAGCTCTTGGGTGTGAAGAATGAATGGAAAGGGGGGGTATTTATAGCAAAAGTCATGTGCCATTTGAAGGCTAAGATCACTTTGGAAACTATTTGATCTAATGGTTAAAGGTTTGATCTTGGAATGTCTTTTCACTTTTCACTCAAGACCTTACCACCATGACATCACTAGCATGGCCTCCCTTGGTACACCTAACCCTTCCTCTTTTTGGGTGCCATTCTTGTGTCCTTGTGGGTCCCACCATGTGCAACACCTAATTCTTACTTTATTCTCTTTTTCTTTCTTTTCAAAAATCCATAAATTATTTATTATTTGGACTTGGGCTCCAAGATAACTTTTGGGCCTTATTGGGCTGCCCTAGGATGAAATATTGGGCCTCTTTTAGGCCCAATAGCTAACTGGCCCAAATCCCAATATACTTTCCTCATACCGATATCCGTAACTTACCTTGATCTTAGCATAAATGCTAAACACCTCTTTTAATTGTTCTAACATTTTTAGAAATTCATTCTAATATAAAATTAATTCTATACAAAGTTTCATAATTTTGTGAGACCCAGAAGTCCTGTTAAAAATTACATATGTTTCCTTTAACCCTTTATCGGTGTCATTTTTCACCGTAAATTCCATAATTAATTCTACAGGACTCCTTTTTGACTTCTGTCAACTCCATAAATTCTCATATTAATTATAATAATTTACTATCAAATTTCCTCTGATATCCATCCATTGTGTGAAATGACCAAAATGCCCTCCATTTACTTCTGGTTTCTTAGGGCATCACAGTGGCATTTTCGTAATTTTGCACTTTGGCTCTTAGACTTTCTTCCTCTTCCAATTAATCCTTTTCTTTACATAAATATGGCCACATATTTTCCTAAACATCTCATATATTTTATTCAATCTGTACATACAACTTAGTACAGAAATTAGGGATGTTACATAAAGCACCTGATAAATAATTTTCGGGGGAATTTATTAGGAGTTGAGCCCATGAAGCAGGGGACCAAGTAAAAGGCCCAAAATGGAACCTCATAGGCTCAATAATACTTTCAGATAGGTATGTGGGTCAGTGTTAACAAAGACACTAAAAAATATAAAATTAAGAAAATTCCCATGTGTTGTAACACTAAACAAGAGATTAGTGAAGGGAATTTTGGTCATTTGGAAAGGGTTAAAATGCTACGGGAGATACATGAATGATTAATTAGAGTCAATATATGCCCTGATAAGGTGTGAAGAGATGTGAAATGGTAATTATGCCATTAAGGCTAATATAGTGTAAGACAGTGAACCAAGGGCATTTAAGTCATTTTCCAAGGGATAATAAGCAGATAAATATCCAATCTAACAATGTTAATGGTAGGAAAAATATGCATATTGGATTTAAGGTCAGAAAATATATTATGGAACCTCAGAAAAATTAGAGTTATTAAACAGTCTGGTTTTTGTGAAATTTGACCGGGCCAGCTCCGATTGGACTAGAATTTTTCCAATCAAATCCTAGCCCTAAATTGTGCCAAACAAGGCCCTAAATAATGTCACGGATGATATCATAAAGTGGCTTCTAAGGCAAGCTTGATGCAAGAATGAATATGGACCATTGGAACAAATAGTGAAAGATTAAATCCTAGCCATCCATTTTCACCCAAACTTTTCTAAATATACCCCCTCATTTATGCACATTCATGCCAAACATTGGGAACCATGGGGAGGTGCTACCAAAATGGAATTCAAGTAAGAAGAAGAGGGAAATCAAGTAGCTAAACAAGCAAAGATCCAAGGTAACTTCTTCCTCCTATCTTTGTATTATGTTATAGGAAAACTTCTCTTGGATTTGAATGGTTCAAACACCATATTTCTCTCCATGTGAGATGCTGGACGTTCTGTCTTGATGGGGGAAGAATATGAATATTGAGTTATAAAATATTTAGATAAGCTTAAACAAGCTTGAATTAAGTAGTTTGAGCTTAGAAAATCATATAATCTTTGAATTGTAATCTTGAGACCCTTTATGTCATTGTTCATGTGCCTGGGCAAGAGTTAAAATTTTATGATTTTGATGCTACCAATAGTTTTAAAATAGAAAATTGTGTGGGATAAAGTAGAGAAACAAGTATTGGAACCATTGAAATTAAAATGAGAAATTTTGGAATTTAGGAAGATGCTGCACGGTTCTGGACAAGTTTCATAGGAGGAGTTTGATTTTAATAATCCAAGATCATATTTAGATTCCTTGGAAAAAATTATGTAGGATTGGCTTAAGGAAATAATTACTACAAAGCTAAACCACTAACTTCAATAATTAAGTTAAGAGTTAGGGTTTTAACGAATTTGATGTACAATGTTTATGTAATAGCTCTAATGAGTTGTATACACAATGTAATTGTGTTTAGGGCCATGATATGTCAAAAAAATTGAGTTAAAGAGGATGAGCAAGCAACCAATGTTTGGTTGGAAGCTTAGAGAGTAAGTGAAATACAAGAGAAAAGCTTATGTTTAAGGTAGTGGACTTACCTCTTTATGTGCTTGATGTGGTATGCTTATGTGTTGACATGTATATGATGATTGAATGATGTAGTGACATGATAAATGATGTTGAATATGTTATGAATAACATGTTTCCCATGGCCATACATTTTTATACAAAGCATATAACATGGTGGCATGTCACTAATTAAAGAAAGTTTAATGAAATTACATATCATGCATTAACATCCATCTTGCATATTTAAGTGGTAATATTTGCTACTGAGATTCCCCAGAATCTCACCCGCACAACCAACCAATTTATGTCAAGTATAATGGAAAATGTATGCATGAAGAAGAGCTAAAGAATGAAAGAAAGAAAGTGAAGGAATTGATGTCCTAGCATATGCTATGAATTTCCATGTATATAAATGCCATGTAAAGTGCCTATTTATGTAAAAACAAATTATGAAATAATTATGGTATAACTCCATGTTGTATATGAATGTATAGGAATTCAATTTGATGATTTATAAATGTTGGAATAAATTTATGATATTTATGAAAGAAAGTTAAATGGTTAAAATGTAGTTCCTGAAGCAATTTTATTTTGGCTTCAGTTTGACCTAGCAAATAAAGAAATTAATTCACATAATTTTTTGTGCATGTAGTACACATATAAATCTTTAAATTTATAGGGAATACGCCTCATTTGGATATGTATATCAAGAGAAATGAATTTCCAATTTAAGAGACAGAATCTGGAATTTCCAGAATTTGCATATAAACAGTAAAAATTAACGATTTAACTGTATTGATTGGCAAAGTAAATGTCCAGATTTATATTTTTTTCTTAAATAGATGTGAAAGTGCTTCAAGTATAAATTTTGAACACCTCCATACGATATTTCTAGAATTAGTTATGATTTTTTAAATTTGGACTGTCAATCTGAAAATTACCTAATGAATAGTACCCGAGAAGTAAGCTTTAAAGTTTTAATTTTTGGGCCAAAGTAATACTTTTGCTAGTTAAATACGCTTTCGAATATGTACTCTGAGGGGTAAAAATTAGGATGTTTCACTTAGCATATATCATTGTTATAATTTCAATATTTTATTGAACGATGATAGCCATGCATCAATCCTTGGGAGCACCCGTCTTATTGGTGATATAATTATACACTATTGCTTTTATTTTATTTTAATTTTTTTATTATATCCTTTTATTTTCTAAAAATTATAATAAAGTTCTCTTCTACTCCCCTTCTCACACTTAGTCTAATATAGAGTTAACTCTAAGTAAAGAATATGACTTAAGTTGATCTCTATATTGTTAGATTCCATAATGTTTTTATGATGTCAAAAGGAATTCAAAATAATTAAGTTATTTCTGTGCTGAAATAATGTAAAAAGTGATTTAAAATAATCAATTTGTTTGTGTGTTTAAATATTGTTAAAAGATGAAGCTAATCAAGTTAATCGATTGGTCAGTCGATTAATGGTACTTAATCGATTAGGCAATCGATTAATGAGTATCAATTAATTGGTTGGTTGTTCGATTAATGTAAGGACAATGTTTTGTGCTATAAAGGAAAATCAATTAATCGATTAATGAGTGTCCATTAATCGATTAAATGTTCGATTAATGTCATAAGATAGCTCTCTGGAATTGAACAGATAAGTCAATTAATCAATTGGCTAATCGAGTAATTATAATTAATTGATTGCCTATTCAATTAATCTGTTACGATAAATTATGATTAGTTGATTACCTATTCGATTAATATGTTGAGAACAATTTTTCTTCTGAACAAAGATAACTCCATTAATCGATTAGTTAGTCGATTAGCTTCATATATTTCAAATATCTTTTTATGTTTGCATTGAAACTGATTAAATCTCTCTTTGAGCTATATATGATTATTCCAAATATGAAATATACATATGTTTCTCCACATTCTTCAGTATATATTTTTTGAGAAACTGATTGCATTGTATATGGTTGAAAATTATGATGAATGTGATGTTTTGTTTTCTGTTTGTCTCATTAATTGAAATGTTGATCAAATTAATGATAATTACTTGATTAGTTGATCGAATTAATGATAATTAATCGATTAATTCAATATATTTTTCTGAAAGCCATCTAAACTTGATTAAGAACTTGATCTTTAATAATGAGTTGATTATTAATGGTTTATACTCTTAAATAAATGCTTTACCTACTAACAAATCTTTTGAGATTGAGTGTGTTCAGAAAAGGCCAAGAGGTTGAAATGATGAAGGCTACGGCAACGTAAACTTGTTACTTCCGACAAAGCATTAAATGCTAACCTACCCACCAACGACGCCTTCACTCTAATGGTTACAAATCTGAGTCTAATGGCTACCAACCAAATAAATGCTATTTAAAGACTTAGTATTGATGAAGAAACAACCAATGAACAGACAAAACAACAACTTCTAAATTTATTACATTCTCCGTTTCTTCATTCTATAACCCGATATTTATTGAGCTTCAGTGTTAATCATCATACATGCTCTTTGACAGAGAGAATGTGAATATATTTTTTTATTCAATCTGTAGACATAAGAGACTAGTTCTCTTAAGTTGGGATTATAACCTTACGGGAAGTAAAAGGGAGTGATTGAGTGAATCAATTGCTGTATTGAGGCGCCAAGAGCCCGTTCAAATCTTAGAGATAATTGAAAATCTCATAAGGCCTCTAGGGACTAGACGTAGAACAAGAGGATTAGTGTAAACCAGGATAAATTGCTTGTGTTGATTCTTCTATCCTTCGGTGAAATCTTTCTAATCCTTATTCTTTTCATTCATTCATATTCTCGTTATCCTTAATTTTTAAATTTTTGTTAAAAGTTTTAAAACACCCAATTCACCCCATCTTGGGTGTATCTACCAAGTCCAAAATATACTATATATAGAGATTAATTTGGTAATTAATTTGAGCAATAATGACAGGCGATATCACCAGGTGTCAAGTGGATAACTGCTGAAAGCATCTAAGTAGTAAGCCTACCTCAAGATGAGTGATATCCTATTCTGACATTCCCAGAGCCTTTACCAGTACAGCCGAGATAGTGATGGGTTCTCTACAGGGATGAAATGATAGTGAACATGTGTATCCCCTTGTAGTAGGGATGATAGTGAACATGTTGAGAACATTGAGCCTTGCTTGAGTGTGAATATTGACTTATCCTATAATAAGAACTTGCTTAGATCTATTTCTCCCCTCTTGCATGCACATAAGGACAATGCAGTTCTTAAAGGAAATGCTAATAATGATACCTCACACACATCCCTTGCATGTACATGTAGTGATGGTTTACTTTGCATGAATTGTATTGAATTATCTAGATAGCTAGTCATATTGCATGAACATGATGGAGTTGATAATGATGGCATTCCTCTAATTTCTAATAGCCCTAAAAAGTTTGAGAAAGGTGTTTTTGTTGTATTGCCAGGACCCAAGGAATCCCATGATGAAGTACAGGCTACTACAACAATCGAGGAAGTCGCTTTAGCACTAGAAAATGCCATAACAAAGAAAAAGAGGCATAAAACCAATCTCAACCTATTGTAAATCATGCCCCCTATTAAGGAGGATAAAAATGAGGGAGCTGATAAGGATGAAATATTATCATGTGATTTGCTGCCTAATAAAAATAATCACTAATGATTATATTCTAATTCCTCATGTTGAAGTCAAGACTCTTATTGAATGGAGTCTTATTTATTTTATTAGATGTGAGAAATACGTGTGCTCTTATACATCTTATAGAATTCTTACATTTGGTGTCTTGATTACTAACCTTGCATGCTTGAAAGCTTTCCACAGCTTCAAGTATTTTGATTCTTGTCCTATACTTGGAGTTGGAAAAGGTGTTGCTTATAGTTTACTAAGTCACTTGCAGGTACCTCACTTAGGAGAATTGTATGGTGATAACCATATTCCCTATATTGTGGCCCCTCCACAAATTGACCCCGAGCCACCACCCCAAAAACTAGAGAAAGTTGTGTAGGGAAGGTACACTTACGTGAGAGCATGTTCTTCACCATAGATGAGAACTTCAATTTCAAGACCTTCAAGAGGCATAAAAGCACCAGATTGTCTCTTTCATTATCTTATCCTTCTATATATTCTAAGCTTTATTGTTTGAGATCAGTGTGGCGGAGGGACAATCCTAATAGTAAAAGGTAGAATAATTTAGATTTATTGCTTTATATCTTTTAACAATTTCCTAAAATAGGTTGCATTTTAAGGTTTTGTTAGTTTTAGGTTAGTTTTTCTTTGAATAAATCTCCCCTTTAGCACATGACTCTTTAATCATCTTTCCTTCTCCCTTCGATATATGCTTTGGTACTACATTGAGGATAACACATGGTTTAAGTGTGGGGGAGGGAATGAATTTGATTGATTATTTGATTGAGCCCTTGAAAATGCCTATTTTCCAAAAAAATTCCACACTTATGCTTTTAAGCACTCTTGTTTTAAAATATCATCTTGATTACACTTATGCATGTATGAATCTTTCAATTCTATTGTTGATTATGATAGTTTAGTTAGTCAATATTTTGAGGGTTATCCTAGAAACAAGTCATGTAATGCATATAGAACATTTGAAGTCTTCAATAAGGCTCTGTAAATAAGAATGAAGAGAGATAATGTAACACCTTACTTTCATATATCTTAGGGATCATTCGATAGTATTTAGAACCACTTACATGACCATCAGAGTTCACACACTAAATCTAAAATTTTAAAGTTCATGGTTACTGTTCATATAGTAATTCCAAATTTAGGGACAAACTTTAAAAATTCATAATTAATTTTAAAAAAATCAAAATGAAGTGATTCAAAAATCTAATCGAAGCTAACATATTGAAGATTAAGGAAAAATATTCCCAAGACAAATCGATAAGTCAACTAAGTTAGTTCTGACGTTAAATTTTACTGTTCATTTGGTCAAAAATTATGATAACAGTTTTTGTATCTTAACTTTGAAAAATTTGTTCTTCTTGTATAGCATCGAAATAAGGAGTTCTTGGTGTCAAAATGAAGCTTGGCATGTTAACTAAGTACTGATAAAATATCATACCTTTATTTCATCATTTACTATTTTTGATTATCGACTACCACTTACCACTCAAAACTAGTCATTGTTTAAGTACAAAGTTTTCATCAACTAACTTTACATAAATACACTCCATAACTTGTTCATAACATAACCATACAAGCATACTATAACATCATCCTCTAATCTTCACCTTCCATGCTTGATAGTCCTGCTGTATGGAATTATAGATTGGGGTGAGATTTCTAGGGAAATCTCAGGAGTAAACGGTACTAAATAATGTATGCATTAATGCTTGGAACTTATGCTTGCTTGTGATTGTGTTAACAAATGTATTGTGCATGCTTCCATGTAATATATGAAATACAATTGGCCAAAGCAATCATAGCATAGAGCTTCAACTAATACATATGAACAACATCAATCAACAAGCCATAACACAATCTTCCATACAATCAACACATATAAGTTTAGGTAAGCTTACTACCTTGATGCTTTATTTTCCTTTTATCCTCTTCTTAGTCACCTTTCCTTGATGTGAGGTTGTCTTCTTGAACACACAAATTAAATCCTAAACATTGCATATTCATACATGCATCACAATCTCATTTCTACCAAGATTTAAAAATATTGAACTTGGTTAACTAACCCCTAACTTTCTTTATTTGTGGTTAATTGCCTTATCCTTTGAACTAACTTGCATCTTAACTTTACCCTACACAATTTTACCTTTTAAATCATTTATGAGTTTAGAATTACAAAATTACAGCTTCTACATACCCTGCTGAATAAAACTGAAAGAGTGCACATAATTCTTCCAAAAATTCTCATTTTGATTCTAATGCTTCCAATACTTGTTTCTCCCAAATTTTCATTTTAAACCCTTTGGAAGCATTAAAATCATAAAATTCATATCACTATTCATGTGTATGAATAGTATAGAGAAGGTTTTAAAATTCTATCTTTCAATTCCAATTCTTCCAAAGTTCCAATCTTATTCATTCCTACACAAAATCATCATTTGAACTCAATGGCAGCATTAGATTATTAAAATTCACACTCATCCTTTCAGTTCTACAGTTGACCAAAAACCCTTCATGGTTTACAACATAAAGAATTTCAATATAATTCAATAACCAACTATCCAAGCTAGCTTATTTAGATGCCTTTTACATAGTTCTAACTTAATCTTCCTTTTCCTTCTTCATTTATAAATTCTGGACAGCAAGCATCTCTATGGTAAAATACCATTTCTAACCATTAAAACCTAAGTTTCATCCTTCCAAACCACATATAAATAAGCTAGGAATGATTACTTACCTTATGCCTTAGCTAACTTGGATCAAAGTACCTTGGATTGCCTTTGCTTTGGTTGAGATTTTGGTTGTCAAGAGTTTTCCCAAGGGTTCCACTTAGGTCACAATTTTATGAAGGAATGGTTGGTATTTGTAGCAAAATCTTTGGCATCTTAGGACCATTTTTGTCATATCCCTAATTTTCTTATCTGGTATGTATGAACAGTTTGTACGTAATATATATGAGATTCTCTAAGGGAAGTGTTGCAATTTAAGGAAGGAAAGGGATTGAATTGAAAATAATGGAAAGTTTAAGGACATAAGTGAAATTTATAAAAGTTTTAGGGCCAAAATAGAATATAGACATAAATGTTGGGCCATTAAGTGTAATTTCAAAAAGTTTAAGGACTTAAATGTAATTTATCAAAAGTTCAAGGGGCAAAAGTGTAATTATGAAGAAATTGAGCCGGAAAAAGCCCAAAACTGGCCGGAAATAGATTAGTCCCAAATTTTACCAGTAAATAGAGAAAATTATTTTGGTCAGTTTAACGCAACACATAATTTTGATTTGAGTTCCCTATAAACTTTTAAAGTTAGGAAAAATTACTATAGTATTTCTCAGACCTCATAATTAGAGTCAGAAAAGGAATCCTGTAAAATACCTGATAAATACATTCGAGAGAAGTTTCTTGGGATTTGTGCCATAACGGTAGTGGACCCATATAAAGGCCCAGTAAGGTAACTGAGCAGTTATGTGGGCCAGAGTCCAGAGGAACCCCAAAAAAAATATGAAATTACGAAAATACCCTTGTGTTGTAATAATGAACAAGAGATGAATGGAGGGCATTTTGGTCATTTTGGATAGGTCAAAACACCAAGGCAAGTACATGAATGATTAATTAGAGTCAGTATACATCCTGATAAGGTATAAAGAGGTTTGAAATAACAATTTTGCCCTTAGGGTTAAAATAGTGCAAGAAAGTGCACCAAGGGTATTTTGGTCATTTCTCAAGGGATAGATAGAAGATAAATACTTAGTCTAACAATGTCAATGGTACAAAAAAACTAAACACTGGTTTTCATGACAGAATACATATTCTGAAATATTATAAAAATTAAGAACATAAAATAGTCTGGATTTTGTGAAACTGACCCGATCAGTTCCGGATTGGACTGGAATTTTTCCTATCAATATTTGTTCATTATTTGTGCCAAACATAGACTTCATGATATCATGGATGATGTCATTAATGAGGCTTCTAGGGAAAGCTTCTTGGAAGGTGGATTATGGACCATTAGATTAAATAGTAACCAAAGTAATCTTGGCCACTCATTTCCACCCAATTTTTCTATAAATACCCCCCATTTTCAGACTTTATTTGGCAGCTTAGATACCTTAGGGAACCTCTGCCAAACTTTCCTTTGGAGCAAGAAAGAAGCATACAACTTGGAGCAACAAGAAACGTAACTAGTTCCTTTCTTCTTGGACTTTATTCTAGCAAGTTGGCTCTTGGTTTCAAGAGGTTTTTGTGAAATGTTTCCCACATCAAGTTACAACTCAACTTCAAAACAATTCCAAGACTAGGTTCTCACTATATTCCATTCTTTGTCTAACTTATGAATTATACTTTCATCTTTCTAAAATAAATTCTCATGGTTCATTTTCACATAATTTTTCATGTAGAATCCAAATATGAAATCAGAATTTTCAAAATCAAATCACATCCTTGGTTGCTGTACATAACTGAAATGCCTCCTATATTTTCCAAAAATTCTTATTTTGATTCCAATACTTGTTTCTCTACTCTATCCCCACACAATTTTCCATTTTAAACACATTGGAAGCATCAAAATCATGAAATTCTAACATATGAACAGTAATTTGTACAATGGCAGAAGATCATCTCAAGAAGAGTGTGACAAGGATAACTTAAGAGGTACAAAGAATACCTAACTATAATCTTATGTTTGTTTGACTTTATGCTTGATTGTTAGTTATGATTCTTGGTTGAGCTTAAGATGATGTTTTGATGATGATGATGAAGTATGAATGATTGCAACTCCTTGCAACTAATGTCATGACAATATGCATGTTAGAGTTTGCTTATGTATGTTTACAAAGTAGCTCCCATATCATGAAAACATGTTAGGCATTTAATCAAGCATGCATGTTATTATAGTTTGTATGACTTGCTATTGAGATTTCCATGAAATCTCATTCTTTCCATATACATAACCATGTTATAGGTGCTGAAGCATCTCAAGGAAAAAGGGTAAATATGGATGGTTGAACTTGTATAATAAGTTAAGTTGATTACTTGACTTTATGGGATGGTACTATGGGATGCATAGTATATGATACTGTGTATGTATTTTTAAGGCAGTACTCTTATGATGATAGTTTCCACATATTAACCAACGTATTTTTGCATGAAATTTGGCATGAAAATATTTAAGATCCATAGCTTTAAATGGACACCAAGAAAGCCTCAATTGGTTAAGTATTCGATTTATTATGATTTTTAAAAGTTGAAAATAAAATCTGGAACAAGATAAAAATAAGCAACCAGAGGCTATGAGGTTCATGTGCGAATTTTAAATAGCAAATGAACGAGTTTTTCCACGAAATTGTACAAATTGAAAGTAAACATCTGGAGATTTAAATCCATATGTAACACGTCTCATTTGGATAAGTGAACAAGGAGAAATGAATTTTTGAAAATAAGGTAAGGAAGCTAGAACTTCCAGATTTACCAAATAAACAGTGTTTTTCAAGGAATAAAGTGATTTCATTCGGGCAGGAAACCTCAATTTCATATTTTTTTTCTTCAAATTTCAATGAAAGAGCTTTCATTAAAAATTGGAACGACCCTATTTTATTTTTTCTAGATTTAATTATGAATTTTCAAATTCAGGTTGTATTCTAGAATACCAAATGAACAGTACGAGCGAACAGTCCCCAAAAACCCTTTTCTTGAAAATTGATATTTCTAAGTTAAAAAGGTATTTAATTGGTACAAACTACTTCCAATTAAGTATATCTAAGGGTAAAATTAAGGATACAAAATTTTGGTATCAGAGTAAAGGATTCTGGCTTAGGAAATGCTTTGAGTAGATTATTTATAAATAGACACATAATTGAAAATTGTCATAATTAACACTAAGTTAGTGGTTGCAGGACCAAGATGACTAAACATAGGATTGGATCAGAAACCATAGTTAATCAAGAAGACCCTATGCCAAAGGTTTTTAGTTCAGATAATTCTGGTTTAAACTAAAAAGAGGTGTTTATGATAAAGAATGGCCCTGATTATTGGCTTTCTCTAGTGATACATCTTCCAGATTCTAGTGACTCTAAGTTAGACAGATCGGATAGTTCATCAGTGGGGTCAAATAATATGGATATTGCATCAATGGGTAGTATATCAGAGGAACCTATCCCAGCTTCTCCTTTAAATGTTGTTCCTCCAGATGTGGCAAACCCTAGTTCAGAAGTTGATACAGCTCAGAAGGATGAAAGAGATATAGCATACCCTCAGCCATTACAGTCTGATAAATTTCATTCTCAGGTTATGGGTACCATAGAACCTATACCTAGACAGCCTGTTAACTCAGATATTCCAGGACCTAGCCAATTACCAAATCAAATAGATATTCCAGGTCCTAGTAAATCAAAGGTACCAAAAGTAGTGATACACCTAGAAACCCAAAACATAGAACTAGTGCCTGCAAAAGATATGAATGAGGAACAATTCAAGAAAGCTGTGGAATTGGCCAGACAGTTTTATGATTTAGGACGACCTTTAGTAAGGGAAATAGACTAAGACTATAGGATCTACCAGGAGTTTATAACCAGAGTGTGGGATACATATCAAGCATTTGATCCAAATACCTTTACCCTTGGAGATTGGACTAATATTATGGATGATATCTTACCCCTCACTAAGACTTGGAGAGCAGGGTTGGATCATTATTTTAATGAAGAACCATATGACAACATCCCAGATTGGATCTTTATGGTAGAAGAGTTTATCAGAAGTACCTTTAAGAAAGTATAGTATAATGTTACACTTATGAATGATAATGTTATCTATGTACTTAAGTTATGTATAAAAGATCTGTGTGATAGTGTATGTGTGACATTACTAAACTTGTTTGTATACAATGTTTTGAATGAAATATAAGTTATGTTATTTATCTTATTCCTCTCCTATTTAGATAGTAAAATAAAATGGTACGAACAAGAAGAACTGTTCCATCAGAAGAACCATAAAACCCTGTGGATATTAACCAAATAATTCTAGAATGTCTAGAGCATCAATAAAAGATGGTCGTGGAGATACGAGCAGCTCAAGCACGAAGTCACCAAGAGAGAGATACTGTTATAGCAGTAGCAGTAGCAGAAGCTGTAGGTAATTTAAGGTATCTGGAACCTGCAGGAGCATCCAATATTAAACCAGAGATTATGCAGCAGTCTGTAGAGCCACCTAGGTAGGCTGAACAGGTGGTTGATTCAATTAGTATTCAGTAATGGATGACAAAGTTCTGCAAGCACAATCATCCAACATTTGAAGGGATATTTGATGTTCAAATAGCGGAGAACTAGATCAGTCAATTAGAGAAGATTTTCAAAGTGCTCGACTGTCCATCTGAAAGTAAAGCTCAGATGGCCATTTATCAGTTAGAAAAGGATACAGACCGATGGTGGAAGAATACCGAGCTGTTGTTACAAGCAAGAAACATTTTGATCACATGGGAAGTATTCCACTTATCTTCGACAAGTGGATGATGAATGCTGGATGACAGAAAGAATGATTAGAGGACTGAATGTTACATTGAAAGAGAAGATGACTCCCTAACAGTATAGTCAGTTCAATAAAGCAGTGGAGGCATGTCGAATAACTGAAAATAGTCTAAATCATCGAATGTTATTCAAGCCAGTAATCAAAGGGAAGTGACTCTTGAAAAGACCAATCAAAGCTGAGATGCTGCTAGCGGTAATGGCTATAAGAAGAGAAAAAGGTAATGGTAGAACAGAAGGCCTAACGAAGGAATTTTTGAGGCAATACTGGCAACAGGGATTTAAGGTTTCGAGTATGTGACAAGTGTGGAAAGAATCATGGTGACAGGCCATGTTTTATGGGATAGAATGTCTGCTATACATGTGGAAAGCCTGGATATTTCTCTAAGGATTATCCTCAAGTAGTGAATAATCAAAGGCCACGAACTCAAGGTCTAGTGTTTGCACTTATAAGGGAAGAGGCTCAGAAGTTACCCGAGATGATACAAGGTACAATTTATCTCAATAATCACTCTGTGATTGCTATGTTTGATTCGGGTGCAAGTCATTCCTTTGTTTCTTATGAATATGCTGAATGCCTAGGCCTTATGATTAGCAAGTTGCATTATACCATATGTGTGACAACCCCTACAAATGCTAAAGTAGTTACATTTGATGTTTGCCTAAATAGTATTGTTCGGTATGAACATTGTTGCACTACTCTAGACTTAATATGTATGCCTTTCCAAGAAATTGATGTCATACTTGGATTGAACTGGTTATCTTCTATTAACGTGATACTGGACTGTAAGAAGAAGACCCTAGTTCTTTGTCCAAAGGCAATAGATATGGATTTAGAAGTAAGATTGAATTTTATAACAGAGGGTCAAGCAGACAAATATTTGCGTAAAGGATGTCAAGGGTATATGATCTTGTTTTCTGTTCAAACAGAAGTAGAAGAAGGGATTGAGAAGATTCCAGTAGTTAAGGAATTTTCTGAAGTTTTTCCAAAGGAGATTCAAGGATTACCTCCTGAACGAGAAGTGGAGTTTGCAATTGACATTGTTCCTAGAGTTAGACCAATATCTAAAGCCCCATATCGTATGTCTCCTAACAAGATGATTGAATTAAAGAAGCAGATTGAGGAGCTCTTAGAGAAGGGTTTCATTCAATCTAGTTGATAAGCAGGTCGGATTGTCGCCTTCTGACCCATCAAAATAAGTTATGTTTGCACCAAATAATGTAGTATAAGGCACAACCCTATCATTCTTCTCGAGGAGCTTTTCTATTGGAGACCTAGCTTATTAGTGTCAAAACTATTAAAAACCTGAGTTAAAGTGAAATGGTTTTGGGTTTTGGTTGGTGTAGTAAAATAAAAGTGCAATAAAGTAAATGTTTTTGTGCTTTTGATTTAGATGAAAACGAGTTGGTTTGTGAAAGTAGTATGTGATGACAAACTCTTGATGATGAAAACGTATCTATCCTTACTCTCAATTGATATAGAGTTTAAAATCACTAAGTCTTAAATAAAACCTCAATTGATCGATTGAGTCCAGAGCATTAATATTTCTTAAACTCCTTTGATCAAAGCTAGTTTAAGAACTCTTAATGAACTGTTAAGAATCACTTAGTGTGTAATTTAAACCGGATGTTGAAAATGCCCTCGAATGAGCGTCGATCGACTAACCCTAGATTTTAAGCAATTGAATTAATTAGCAATGATCGTTGATAATAGTTCAACTATCTGAAAATTAAAACTAAAATATTGTATTAAAATCAGCATTCAAAACATCCAAAGTAAATTACAAGTGTCCTAATCTTTGAATAATCAATCAAAATTCAACTCCCTTGTTCATATAATGAAACCCTAGATCTAGCAGAATCAAAACATGAAAGAAGAGGTGTAGATTAAAATAGAAAACTCCCCGTGTAGTCCATGAGCTCAAGATATCATATCCATCACCAAGAGACTAAGGGTTTAGCCTCTCATGACTCCTATTGTGCTACAATTGCTGTTCACATATGATGCCATTGAGAGGAGAAGAAGGTGAGATGAAGAGGTGGATGATGGAATATGTGTGTAGGTAGTAGAGATGGTGTACAGAGAGTTTGAGCACTGTTTCTCAGCCTAATCAGGCCAAAAACCAGCCTCCTCGAATATCTGCAGCTGCCTCTCCTTTTAACAGCAGCTTGACCTAATCAGAAATGCGCAGCTTCACGAGTTTTGGTCGCGACCTGTAAAAGCAGAGAAGTTTCCCAGGAGAAATTGGGTCGAGACCTGTGGACACTTTGGTCGCGACTGAAACACACAGAAGCTACTTCCTTGCTTTGAGTCCCCGTCTTATGATTTCTTTCCTGCTCATATTAGTCCTTGGTCCTCTAAAATACCTGTAATTCAAAACCAAAGCTCATTGTAAAAGTCCCACCAGTAAGAGAATAACAATTATGCAGTTTAGAGGAGTTATTTTACCATTTTACCCTTAAAATAGCACATTGCCAAGAACAATAATGTATTACCACAAAAGCACAATTACAGGCATAAATGAATGGTAAAACTGTTATAAAACCATTAAAAATGTCGCAGAAACCATATACAAATTGTGTCTTATCAATTTCCCCACACTTGAACCTTTGTACTCCTGAACAAAGAAATTAATTACACCTAAGCTAACACTATTAAATCTGAGATAACAACATAATCCACAATGTGACTTGAAGACAATTAATTCAGCATCTTTTGGGAGTGCAAAGGTGATAATATGAGCAATGCCAAGTAATCAACTACTAAATAAAATCAACCTTCACTGTATGAGCGCAATATATTCTCTCTAAGGATGTAAGTGTTTAGCTCTCTATATCCTTTCATTGTTAGGGTTCTTTCACTCATATTCAAATTGGAAAACATCCTACTATATACTTGTAATGACTCTAAATTTCAGTAACCATGTAACATTTATGCAAAGAATCAAGAGGTCTTTTAGGTTTGAAATGATGGAGATTAGCCACGTGGAATGGAGTATGAAGGGTAGAAAGTACTAAATTTCAGTCCTAAATTTCATCAGTAGATAGAGAAAGTTATGCTGGTTAATCTAGCCTAATACAAAAAATTTATTAGAGTTTCAGATAGCTGAAATTTATTTGATAGTCTGAAAGTTATCTAAAATTTTTATCAGATCTCCTGGACCTCAGATATAAGTGAAAAATTACAAGAATGTGCGTCCTGTGAAGCCAGAGGTCAGGGAACTAACAGAATCCTGAAAGAAGTTCTGTAGAAAAAGTTATTCACATATTAGTGAATTTAGACGGGAGTTCGTGAACGCCCGATATCCGATTGAGAAATTAATCGGTAAGTAAATTGGAACTAAATGAGCTCAGATGATGTCACATACAGGCCCATGATGATGCCAAGGGAGGCCCAGGCCCATGATATCAGTTCAGCGGAAAAAGGGGCCAGTGTCCAGAAAAAGGTGCAAAATGACGAAAATACCCCTATGTTATAAAATAGTTAAAGAATAAGTGAAGGGTATTTTGATCATTTGACTAAGGTTAGACAGTTAAGAAGGGTTATCTGGATAGTTGACAGGGTCAGGGAATACTCTGGTAAGGTATAAAAAGACAACAATGCCCTAGACTCATTAAAGTAAATAAAGAGGAACCATGGGCATTTTGATAATTTGCCAAGGAATGTTTCATAGGAATTGAGCCATCAGAGTACTTGAGCTTGATCAAAGACCCAAGATGATATTTCAAAAGCCCAAAAACGTAGCCCAAGAATTATGTGGATTAAAGTGGCATTAAAGTAATATTTTAGTGAGTTTTTAATAAAGTAGAGTTACCCGGTTGAAGTGATAACCGGGGAATTGATTAGATAAAGTTCTGGACTTATCTGGAAGCCATGAGGTATCATGAAAGGTACCCATAAGGTGCCATATGGAACTGATCTGGGGAAAGAAGAAAAAGATAAGGACACATGGCACGATCTCAGCTGTTCATTCCGGGACAAGACTCTGGAACTCTCTGGAAGAGCTGAGTCAGCTGGTGAGGTGTCCCTAGGGCCCCACCATTATGCAACCTAAGCATGTGAGGTGTCCCTTGATGATATCAGTTTTGATGAGTCATTATGGAGGATGATGTCATCACGATGATGCAGGCAAAGCTTCTTGAGGAAGCTAAGTGATATGAGCCATTCATCGTGATTCGATCTAAGCCATCCATTTCACTTTGCTTCAACTATAAATACCCCTCACCCCCTCACTTCATTCCACACCCACGGCAAGCAAGAAAGAAAGGAGAGAAAAGAAGAGAAAGAAAGAGAAAAAGAGAAAGAAAGAAAGGAAGGAAGAGAAAGAAGGAGTTCTGGCTAAGCTAGGAGCAATCCAAGGAGCTTAGGGACTCGGCAAGCTTAGAAATAAGGTAAGTAAATTCTTCTAGTCCCTACTCTAATAAATTATAGGATTGTTCTTATGAATTAGATAGTTAGGATAGAGACATATCTCTCTCTATAAGGTTAGCCATGAATAGAAAGAAAGTTAGGGGATAGTCAGAACAGGGGTATTATCTCAAGATAAGCTTGAGTTAAGTGGAGTTATGCTAGATAAGATCATAATAAAATATTATTATGCTATGTATAGGCTCTGACATATGAAAAGGTGGAACCTCAGATCAAAGGTTAAGGACTAAAGGAAGGGCTACACGCCAGGTAGTGAACTTACCTACTTGTATGCTTATGTTGCTTGAATGTTTTATGTGGTATTTACTTACTTTGATGATGTGAAGCATGTATGATTAAATGATGCTCTGTTTCTTTTTATGCTATGACCATATGTTATAATTAAGGGACATAAAGCATGTAAGTTATCATTATGCAAGCATGATCATTAAGTACACACATAGTAACATCAAGCATATAATTGCATACATTGTATGGTTTCCATTTGCTACTGAGATTTCCCCTGAAATCTCACCCCTTCCATATCAATCCAATTACAGCAGGTCTTCTCAAGATGGAGGGGATGAGGATTCATGAAGAGAAGTTAAGAATTATTTATCATGATTGATATGTGATTGATGTATGTATGTAAAGTTAGTTGATGGAATTTGCCACCATGAACAGTAACTCGTCGTGAAGTAGTCACCTTTGATCTGTAATTAAAAATAGTAAGTTGAATAAATATATGATATTTTACAATAAATAGTAGACATACAAAGATTCGATTTGATATATAGAACATCTTATTTGAATGTCTACACATGGAGATATAATTTTTCAAAGTTGGGACCAAAATGTTGGATTCAAGGAAAAACGTTAGATGAACAGTACAATTATAGCGTTAACTGACATTGACTTGGTCAATACGTGGTCAATGAGTTATTTTTCCCTGAAAGAGGATTAAGTTAGCTTCATTTAGCAATTTGAACCACTTTGTTTCAATTTTTTCAGAATTAGTTATGATTTTTTGAAGTCAGATCACTTGTCTGGAAGTTACACAATGAACAGTACTCGATAGAGTAAAACTCCAGATTAGGAAATTTGACTTCAATGACCTTAAAAGTAGTTCCAGATGCTACCAAATGGTCCCTAAGACATAAGAAAATTAGGATTTGACATAGAATGTTTAGCACAGCATCACAATAATAATGAGTTTTCACATGAATTACACGTTTATTTCTGAAAGATGTTCATGCATATATAACTTTCTATGGTGGAAAAAGAAATGTGATGGGCTCAAAGGGGGTGACTATGGATATAATATGTGATGGGCTTGTGTTTGGATAAACGGGTTTAGAAATGAATGCCTCTATCATTTTCAACAACATAAATGCACAAGTAATTCTCAACTCAGAGCCAAGACAAGTTCTAGAGAATATAAACTAATTGAATAATCACTCAATATAGGAATTAAGGCCGAGAATCCTTCCAACTAAGGTTTTTATCTAAATTGCTCATAAGCTGAAGTCTCAAACACTGTTCATCATTCACTAGGCATTAAAACACTTATCACAACTAAAAACCCTCTCAAATGATGATTAAAAGTTTTAAAGTAATCACTTAGAATCATGTAATAACCCCAAATCTAATAGTAACAACTTAAGTGTTTCCAATTCAATTTCCAAGAAATTTCAACTAAAAAATCAAGTATGAAGATGGTTTCTGTAAACTTTTTATGCAAGAGGTTAAAGAGCAAGGGGTAATGAAACATTTATGAAGCACATTAGTAGTTCAAAAGGAATCCTTCTACACAGCATTGCACAAAGCAAATAGAAGGTATTTGGACATTTACGTACTCAGGTCGCGACCCAAAACAATCAAAGTTGCGATCGAATTCTGTAACATCCTTACTTTTATATGTCTTAGAGACTATTCCGTAGCATTTAGGACCACTTACATGACCCTTGAAGTCCATTAGCTAAATCTGGAATTTTTACTCTTAGCGAGTTACTATTCATATGGTATTCCAGATTAGGTGACGAACTTCAAAAAATCATAATTAATTCTAGAAAAATCAAAATGAAGTGGTTCAAAATTATAATCGAATCTAAAATCTTGAAGTTTAAGGGAAAAATAAGTTACTGACCAAATGCTTAGCCAATTAATACAGTTTAATCATTAAATATTACTGTTCATTTGGTCAAAAATTTTGAAGACAGATTCTGGTCCCTGACTTTGAAAATTCGTTCTCTTTGTACAAACATCAAAATAAGGCATTCTTGATGTCAAAATGAAGCTTGACATGCTAAATCAATGTATGTAAAATTTTATACATTTATTCCATAATTTACTATTTTTCATTATATCATAAACATTATTGCTTAAACTGGTCATACAGCATCATTACTTGCAACAATTCTACACATAACATCATATAACATTTACATTAACCAATCCTAACTCCTATTCATGCTTCTTCATCCTCTTTCATCATTCATAAACCTGTTGGGATTGGGATTACATGGAGGGGGTGAGATTTCTAGGGAAATCTCAGTAGCAAACGGTACTAAACAATGCATGTATTAATGTAAATACTTGTGCTTGCTTGTGAAAGTGTTAACATTGTGTAATGTGCATGCTTCAATGTATCATATGAAATACAATTGGCCAAAGTAATCATAGAAATAGAGCTTCAATCATCTACACATATGCACACAATTCAACAAAGCCATAGCACAATCAAGCATAACATTCAATACATACAAGTTTAGGGTAAGTTTACTACCTCACATGCTTGACTTTTCTCTTACTTAAGCTTTGCCTCTTTCGTCTTACTTCTCTTTGATGTGTGGTTGCCTCTTTGGAGTCCACAACCAATCCTAACATAACATTACCATCCATTCATTATGATCTATCTCTCTTAAACATTGAGCTTACTTAATTATATTAACTTTCCTTAATCTTTACTAATTTACTTGGCCTTTAAATCAATTGATGTCTTGACTTACCCTACACAATTTCATCTTTTGAATCCATTTATGAGTTTAGAATTATGAAATTCCAGCTCCCATGCACGTTTCTGGACAGATTTGAATAATATACATAATCCTTCCACAAATTCTCATTTTGATTCCAATGCTTCCAATACTTGTTTCTCTACTTTATCCCACACAACTTTTCATTTTAAAACCATTGGAAGTAACAAAATCATGAAATTCCAATCATTGTTCATAGAGAAGAATTCCAAGATTACAACTTTCAATTCTAATGCTTCCAAGGTTCAAAACCTATCCAATCCTATACAAAATCATCATATAAATTCAATGGAAGCATTAGATCATTGAAATTCCATCTCCTTCTATCATGAACAGTGCAAACAGAAAGGTCTCATCCATGGCAAAGTCAAGAATATCAACTTGATTCAATAACTAATCATCTAACTAGCTTGTTTAAGCATCAATTTCATAGTTCTAACTTAATTTTCCTCTTCCTCCTTTAACTTTGAATTTTGGACAGCAAGGGTTCCAAGGGAAGAATGAAGTTTCTAACCATTGAAACTTAAGTTTCTTCCTTCCAAAACACTTATAAATAAACTAGGAAGGATCTCTTACCTTAGGTACTTGCTTAGGTGGCTTCTCCTTGATCTTATTTTGAGTTCTCTCTTCATTTTGGCATGGTTTCCCTAAGGGTCCTCTAGGTGCACGAAATTGTGAAGGAGGAAGGGGGTATTTATAGCCAAAACTTTGGCACCTTGGGTCCATAATGTCCTCACTTGTCCTAATTATTACAATGGCCTAATCTTAAACTTGATTGGTTAGTTTTTAGATTAATTAACCTTAATCATCATTAGGTTAATTCTTATATTATTTTATTACATTTTAGCACATGGGATAATCTTCCTTTCCTCTTCTTGGTGCCATGTGTAAAGCTTGTAGGACCTACCATGTGCAAAACCCTAATTCACCTTTATCCTTTTTCTTTTCTTTTTCAAAAATTCATAAATTTTTAGTCCTTGCTCCTCTAAAATAACTGCAATTCAAAACCAAAGCTCATTGTAAAAGTCCCACCAGTAAGGGAATAACAATTATGCAGTTTAGAGGAGTTATTTTACCATTTTACCCTTAAAACATCATATTGCCAAGCACAATCATGTATTACCATAAAAGCATAATTATAGGCATAAATGAATGGTAAAACTATTATAAAACCATTAAAAATGTCGCAGAAACCATACATAAATTGTGTCTTATCACTAGTGTTTCACCATGGCGTGCTCCAGTGTTATTCGTTAAGAAGAAGGATGGCAGTCTAAGACTATGTATTGATTATAGGGAGTTGAATAAGATAACTATTAAAAATAAGTACCTTCTCCGGATTGATGATCTGCTAGACCAGTTGGTTGGAGCAAGTTTATTCTCCAAGATTGATTTGAGATCAAGCTACCACCAACTCAGGATTAAATCAGATGATATTTCAAAGACCGCTTTCAGGACTCGTTATGGTCATTTTGAATTTCTAGTGATGCCTTTTGGTTTGACAAATGCGCCTGCAATTTTTATGGATTACATTAACCGAATCTTTAGGCCTTACTTAGATCAATTTATTGTGGTCTTCATTGATGATATTCTAGTGTACTCCAAGTCTGCTGAAGAGCATGAAAGGCACTTGAGAATTGTTCTTAGGACTCTTAAAGAAAAACAACTCTATGCTAAGCTTAGTAAATATGAGTTTTGGCTTCTAAAAGTCAAATTTCTTGGTCATGTCATATCCTAGCAAAGTTGAAGCAGTATTAAGCTGGGAGCAGCCAAAGACAGTGACAGAGATTAGAAGTTTTTTGGGCTTAGCAGGGTATTATAGAAGATTTATTAAGGACTTTTCTCGAATTGTCTTGCCGTTAACCAAGTTGACCAGAAAGAACCAGCAGTTTAAGTGGGATGAGAAGTGCAAGGCTAGTGTTCAAGAGTTGAAACAGAGATTGGGCACTACTCCCATGTTGATTATTCTAGACCTAACTCAGATTTATATAGTCTATACTGATGCTAGCAAGCAAGGGTTAGGATATGTATTAATGCAGCAAGGTCGAGTAGTAGGCTACGCCTCTCGACCATTAAAGCCCCATGAAGAGAATTATCCCACTCATGATCTAGAGCTTGCAGCTGTAGTCTATGCTCTCAAGATCTGGAGACATTATTTGTATGGAGCTACTATAGAATTATATTATGACCATAAAAGTCTAAAGTATCTGTATGATCAAAAAGAATTAAATATGAGACAGCGAAGATGGATGGAATTGTTGAAAGATTATGATTTCCAGATTAAATACCATCCAGGAAAAGCAAATGTGATAGCTAATGCTTTAAGTATAAAAGTGGTGCGGTGGCAAGTCTAATGATCAAAGAATTAAAATTAATAGAAGATGTTAGAGATTGGAGTCCTTTCTACCAGATGCAGATAGCAGAGAATCCTTATGGAGGAATGCAGGTTAGAGCTTTTATTGAAGATGAAATAAAAGAAGCTTAGAAGCATGATAAGCTCACAGCGATTTTGAAGGATAAGTTGGAGAGAGGGGAAACTAAGAATTTTGAAATTTCCCAAGATGGATTGTTAAGGTTTAGGGGAAGACCGTATATCCCTAATGTTATGGGATTAAAAGAGAAAATTTTAGATGAAGCACATAAAAGTAGATATACAGTACATCCAGGTATGACCAAGATGTATCATGATGTTAAAAGTCTATTTTGGTGGCCTGGATTAAAGAAAGATATTATGGCTTATGTATCCAAATGCTTGACATGCCAAAAAGTAAAGATTGAACATCAGAAGCCAGCAGGAAAGTTGCAACCTTTAGATATTCCTGAGTGGAAATGGGATAGTATTGCCATGGATTTTGTTGAAGGACTACCCATGACTCTGACCAAGCATGATGCAATATGGGTGATAATTGATCGATTGACAAAGTCAGCTTATTTCCTGGCAATCAATAAGAGATATTCTCTAGAGAAGCTGGCAAAGTTGTATATAAAAGAGATTGTTAGGTTACATGGTATCCTAAGTAGTATTGTGTCAAACAGAGACCCCAGATTTACATCTAATTTTTGGAAAGCTTTATATAAAGAAATGGACACTACTCTCAGATTAGCACAGCTTATCATCCTCAGACGGATGGCCAGTCGTAGAGACCAATCCAGACACTAGAGGATGTGATAAGAGCCTGTGTTTTGGATTTCAAAGGGAGTTGGGATGTCCATCTATCACTAATAGAATTTGTTTATAACAATAGTTATCAGACTAGTATTCAGATGGCCCCATTTGAAGCACTCTATAGATGTAAGTGTTGATCTCCGTTATGCTGGTTAAAGTTGAGTGAGAGGAAAATGTTTGGTCCAGATATAGTAGATCAAACTGCAGCGCAGATTGACATGATCAGAAAAAGATTGTTGACGGCTCAGAGTAGACAAAAAAGTTATGCTAACGTTAGAAGAAAACCATTGGAGTTTGAAGAGGGAGAACATGTATTTTTGATGTTGACTCCAACTACAGGAGCCTGACGATTAATCAAGGTAAAGAAGTTGTATTTTAAATACATAGGACCATTTCATATTCTCTCAAAGATAGGATCAGTAGCTTATAAGTTAGCCAGATACATGACGTATTTCATGTTTCCCAATTAAAGATGTTCTAGACTCATCACATGTGATTGAACAAGATGAGGTTACACTGCGAGATGACCTAACCTATGAGGTTGGACCAATACGAATTATTGATTGAAAAGTCAAGCAGCTACGCAATAAGCAAATTTCTTTAGTCAAGGTGGTATGGAAAGGTTTAGCTGAGAATGAAATTGTACTATCCCTAATTTTCTGTACTGATTTGTATGTACAGATTAAATGAAATATGAGATATTTTTCAGGAAAAGATGTGGCCATTTATGTAAAGAAAGGGATTAAATTGAAAAAGAAAGAAAATGTAAGGACTTAAGTGCAATTATGAAAAGTTTAAGGCTAAAAAGGAAAAGTAAACAAAAATGTGGGGTTTTTAAGTGTAATTTTAGCCAAATTTGAGGGACCTAAGTGCAAAGAAGAAAAGTTCCTCGGGGCCAAATTGTAATTAAAGAAAGTTAGGCAAGAAGTGGTTTGGACTGCTCGAAAGCATTTCAGTCCCAGATTTCACCAGTAGATAAAGCAAGTGATGCTGGGTAATCCAGCTTAATACAAGAATTTTCTCAGGACTCCAGATAGCCGAAATTTATCTGATAGTCTAAAAGTATAAAAAATTCTTATCAGATATCCTAGATCTCAGATATAAGTGAGAAATTATAGGAAGATGCGTCCTGTTGAGGCGGATGTCAGAGAACTGACAGAATACCGAAAGGAGGTCTGTAGAAAAAGTTATTCACAAATTAGTAAATTCAGACGGGAGTGTGTGACCTCCGGGGATCCGATTAGGAGATTTATCGGTATTCAAACTGAGACTGAATGAGGTCAGATGACATCTGTCAGATGCCTGTTATGACCCAAAGGGATGCCTTGACGCAGTATGCTAGTCTATCTAATAAAAGGAGCCAGTGTCGGGAGACGTGTAGAAACGGTGTATAATAAGACACCTGGACTGATAGGTGGGCCAATGTCCAGTAGAACCCCAGAAAAGTGTGAAATTACAAAAATGCCCCTATGTTGTCTTAAGGAGAAATAGATGAATGGAGGGCATTTTGGTCATTTTGGATAGGCCAAAATGCCAAGGCATACACAGGTGAGGTTAGTCAGAGTCAGTATATGCTCTGACAAGGTACAAAGAAGTGTGAAATGACAATTTTGCCTTTAGGGTTACTATAGTGCAAGAAAGGGCACCAAGGGTATTTTGGTCATTTCACAAGGGATCTGTAATTAAGTTTAGACCCAGTATAAAAATGTCAATGATATAAGGAACCCAGATATTGAATTTAAGGTCAGAAGACATATTATGGAATCTCAGAAAAATTAGATGTAGAAAACAGTCCAGTTTTCGAGGAATCGGACCAAGCTGGTACCGGATTGGACTGGAGATTTTCTATAGGCTTCTTGGACCTTCATTTTCGCCACATGTGTGATTAGGTGGCCCATGAGTTGTCCCTTGAGTGATGTCATCAAGGTGATGTCATAAATGAAAAAGAAAAGAAATTCCAAGATTAAATCTAAGCCACAAGATCAAATAGTAACCAAAATGATCTTGGCCTTTCATTTCCACCAAAAATTGTCTATAAATACCTCCCATTTCAGATTCATTTTGGCATGCATGAGGAACCTAGGGGAAACTCTTGCAAATTGAAAACTCAAGCCAAGAGGAAGCAAGCACTTTGGAAGAAACATCAAGGTAATTAATCCTCTTGATCCTAAACTATGTTCTAGTAGATTTGCTCTTGAGTTTAAGTGGTTTTTGAGGCTTAAATCTTGTGGACGTGCTGCTGGAATTTCTGTGTATGTGTGAAAAGAACATGAGTTTTATGTTATGGATAGTTTAGACAAGCTTAAACAAGCTAGAATCAAGTGGTAATGGCTTAGGAATTCAAGTATGTTTGTGAATCCAAGATCATGTTCTGTTCTGTACAGTATGCTTATGTATGATCATGAATTAGCTCCTATTGCATGATAACATGTTAGGCATTTTATCAAGCATGCATAACCTTATAGTTTGTATGACTTGCTATTGAGATTTCCATGAAATCTCATTCCTTCCATATGTATATAATCATGCTCTAGGTGCTGGAACTTCTCAAGGAATAGGGTAATTATGAATGAATAATGGTAATTATGAATGAATAATGTGTTTATGACCTAGATGGCATGTATTTAACCTAGGGAAGATTGTATGGTATGTAAAAACACGTATGCACTCACTGGAACCAACCGAAGCAGAACATTTCCATCGATCGTTTGAGTGACTTATTCAACCAATTTTCTCATAAAATTTGGCATGAACATAGATAAGATCCATAGATTTAATTGGACACCAAGAACGCCTAATTTTGTTAAGTTTTCGAATTGATATGAGGTTTCAAAGTTGGACCTAAAATGTGGATCAAGATAAAATGAGCCCTGAGAGGCAGCGAGATTCATACGCGGTATTTTTCCATATAGCAAATGAATGAATTTTTCCGCTAAATTTTATGATATTAAAGTAGACATATGGAGCTTTAAATACATATGTTATATAACTCATTTGGATAAGTATACAAATAGAAATGAATTTTTGAAAATGAGACACAGAATATGGAAGTTCAAGATTTATCAAATGAACAGTATTTTTTAACGAATAAACTTATTTCATTTGGACAAGAAAATCTCATTTTCTTATTTTTTTCCTCAAATTTTAACAAAATAGATTTCATTAGAAATTGGAACCACCTCATTTCTATTTTTCTAGATTTAATTATGAATTTCCAAAGTTCATGTTGCAAACTGAAATTACCAAGTGAACAGTAAAGTGAACAATACCCGATAGCCTAACTCTTCAAAATTCATGTTTCTAAGGTAAAATGGTGTTCCAATATTCTAATATACTTCCAATTGAGCATATGTAAGAATGAGATTAAGGATGTTTTATTTTGATATCAGAGCAAAGGATTCTGGCTTAGAAAATGCTCTGAATAGATGATTTATAGATAGATACACCATAATAAAGCTGTCATAATTGACACTAAGTTAGTGTTTACAAGATGGCTAGAGGTAGACCTAGATCCAAAACCACAGTGAACCAAGGGGATCCTAGACCAGAGGTCTCTAGCCCGGATAGTTCGGAAGAGGAGATAATGAACAATGATTCTGATCTTTGGACGCCTCCAGTAATTAGTGACTCTGAAGTGGATAGTTCCTCAGTAGGATCAAACCTTATGATTGAGATACCGGAGGATGGTCAGGAGGAGATTGTATTAGAAGGTCCTATTCCTGCTGTTCCAATAAATACGGTACCCCCGTCGACAGGTCAGGGAGGTGTAGTAGGACATGTTTCAGACATTCTAGGACCCAGTCGAGTACCTGATCAGACAGATATGCCAGGTCCTAGTAGACCCAGACTGACAATGGTAGAGATATATCTGGGAGACCTAGGCATAGAGATGGTACCAGGAAAGAATATGAGTGAAGAACAATTTAAGAGGTTAGTAGTGTTAGCCTGACAGCTGTATGACCTGAGACAGACCTTGGTCAGAGATGTGGATCAAGATTATAGAGTTTATCAGGAGTTTATCACGAAGGTAAAGGAGATATACCAAGCCTTTCATCCAGATATGTTGACCCTAAGGCTTTAGACAGAGATTATGGATGATGTGTTGCCGACTACCCCTACCTGAAGAACAGAGTTGGATCAGTACTTTGACAAAGAACCTTATTGTACCATATCTGATTGGATTTACCTGATAGGAGAGTTTATTAGAATAAAATTTAAGAAGGATTAGGGTATGTTTAGAAATGGTAATGTTCTCAATGTATGTATGTAATGTATGAAAGACTAGTATGGTAGTGTATGTATGACTATGACAATATATGCATACCCTGTATGTATATTATTGTATTCCTCTCTTGTTAGATAGTAAGACAAAATGGTTCAAACCAGAAGAACTGTTCCAACAGGGGAACCAAGAGAGACGGGAAATCTTAATCAAATAATTTTAGAACGATTAGAACAACGGCAAAAGATGATTGAAGAGATGTGGACAACTCAGGTACGCAATGAGCGGGAGAGAGATACCACCATAGCTACAGCAGTAGTAGAAGCAGTAAGTAACCTAAGACCGCCCGAGCCTTCAGGAACGGCCAGTAGAGAACCGGAGAGAGTACAACAGCAGCCGGTACAGCCCCAGAGACAGGTTGATCAGAGAGAGGATATAGTTAGTATCCAACAGTGGATGATTAGGTTTTGCAAGCATAATCCTCCAGTTTTCTAAGGAATATTCGATGTTCAGATAGCTGAGGATTGGATCAGTAGACTGGAGAAAATCTTTAAAGCACATTGTCCGACCGAGATGAAGGCTCAAATGGCCATCTATCAGCTGGAGAAGGATGCTGACAGGTGGTGAAAGAACACAGAACTGCTCTTACAAGCAAGAAACATTCCAACCACTTGGGAAGTGTTTCTTGAACAATTCTACGAGAAATATTTCCCTCAGTCAGCCAGACATGAAAGAGAAGCAGAATTCCTTGTACTGAAACAAGGAGAGAAAGAATCTTTTAATGAGTACCTTGCTAAGTTTATCCGGCTATCTCAGTATTCCACTTACCTGCACCAAGTAGATGATGAGCGCTGGATGACGGAAAGGATGATTAGAGGGTTAAACTCCATACTAAAGGAGAAGTTAACTCCCAACAATACACCTAGTTTAATAAGGCAGTGGAGGCATGCCGTATTATTGAAAATAGTATGAATCACCAAATATTGTTTAGATCGGGAAACAAGGAACAGGTAGCTCCTGAAAAGGCCGGTTGAAACCAAGAAGCTGCAAGTGGTAGCGGCTACAGAAAAAGAAAGCGACCATGACAGAACAGGAGATCAAATAGAGGAAATTTCCGCGGAAGGTCCAACAATAGAGATTCAAGGGTCCGAGTATGTGACAAATGTGGGAAGAATCATGGTGATAGACCATGTTTAATAGGCTAGAATGTTTGCTATACCTGCGGAAAGCCTGGACATTTTTCTCGGGAATGCCCTCAAGCTGTAACTAATCAAAGGCCAAGGACACAAGGACGAGTATTTGCACTCACCAGGGAGGACGCCCAGTTATCAGCTGAGATGATCCAAGGTACAATCTATCTTAATGATCATGATGTGACTGGTCTGTTTGATTCGAGTGCAAGTTATTTCTTTATTTCCTATGAGTATGCTAAATGCCTAGGCCTTCTGATTAGCAAGTTGCATTATGATATATATGTGATAACTCCCACCAATGCTAGAGTAGTTACATCTGATGCTTGTTTGAATAGTATTGTGCTGTATGAGCACTATTGTACCACCCTAGACTTGATATGCATGCCTTTCCGGGAGATCGATGTCATACTTGGTTTGAATTGGTTATCCTCCAATAATGTAATGCTGGACTGCAAGAACAAGACTTTAGTTCTTAGTCCAAAGGTCACAGATCTGAGCTCAGAAGTAAGATTGAATTTCATGACGGAGGCTCAGGCAGATAAATATCTGCTGAAAGGATGTCAAGGATATATGGTATTCTTTTCTGTTCAAACAGAAGTAGAAGAAGGAATTAATGAGATTCCAGTAGTCAATGAATTTCCTGAAGTCTTTCCAAAGGAGATTCAGGGATTGCCTTCAGAACGAGAAGTAGAGTTTGTGATTGACATTGTACCTGGAGCTGGACCAGTATCCAAAGCCCCATTCTAGATGGCTCCCAATAAAATGATTGAACTGAAGAAGCAGATTGAGGAGCTATTGGAGAAGGGTTTCATAAGACCGAGTATTTCACTATGGGGTGCTCCAGTGCTATTTGTCAAGAAGAAGGATGGCAGCCTAAGGCTATGCATTGGCTACCGGGAATTGAATAAGATTACAGTCAAGAATAAGTATCCTCTCCCTAGAATTGATGACCTACTATATCAGTTGGCTGATGTAACATCCCAATTTTCAGGCCTAGAGATGCTGAGATAGCCTAAGATTAAGAGGCTACTAGACCCTTTTTAGCAGAAGTTCCAGAGGAACGTAAAGAGTTTCAGGGACTGAGCTGCGAGTAAGTAAAGGTACGGGGACTTATGTGTAAACAGTGGAAGTCCCAAGGGGTAAATGGCTATTTGGGGATGATGTAAAGGTCAAAGGTTCAAGAGTTGACTAGTTAGGTCGCGATGATGGAGACTTTGGTCGCGACGAGAGTGTATTATGGTCGCGACTAATATTGGCAGAGAGGCTTGGTCGTGACGGATATGTATGTGGTGTCGTGACTAATGAGTAGAATAAGCCTGGTTGCGACTAAAAAGTGATGTGGTCGCGACGAAAGACTGTTATGGTCGCGACTAAAGAATGTTGTGGTCGTGACTAGAGAAAGCTGTGGTCGCGACTAATGAACCAAAAGATGCTATGTCGCGACGAGATGATGGCTAGGTCACGACTAGTGACTATAAGTGGTGCTAGCCGTATGGGCCAAGAGTTGAGAAGGTCCAAAAGAGATAGTTACCCGGTTAGAGATAGACCGGAGGTAGGAGGCCAGATACAGGAAAGGTTATCTGGAAACCATAAGGTAGACTGATAAGTGGTACTCATGGGACCCACAAGATGCCACATGGCATTAGAGTGGTGATTCAGTAGAGTAAAGTTACTCGGTTGGCACGAGAACCGAGGAGGTGATCAGATAAGTCTGGGACTTATCTGGATAGCATTGGGAAGCGTGCAAGGTCTCTTTCAGTCACCACATGGCTCTAGTATGGAGAAAGCAGATAAAGCTGATGGCACGTATTACGAGGCAGGAGACTGGACCGGTGAGTCAGCCTGGTTAGTCAGCATGCTGAGGTGTCCAGGAATTGAGACATGTGATAAATGTGGCGCTGAGGTATCCTGTTGAGGTGTCCCGATGATGTCATGCATGATGCAGTAAAGGAGGAATTAAAGAAAATAGGAAAATCCAGGAAAAACCAGTACCGCAGGATCAAAGTTCATGGTAATTACAGAATTGCCATTGAAGGTAATTATAAATACCCCCCCTCCATTTCATTTCATTCACGCATGGAGAGGAGAAGGGAGAGAAAGAAGAGAGAGAAGGAGAAGGAAAGGAAGAGAGAAAGGAGAAAAGGAAGTAAGGAAGTTCTGGCAGAGCTGGAAGCAGAATAGAGATAGTAAGGTTCTGCTAAGCTAGCCAGGTAGTAACTAATCCTAGCTTTTATGTAATGGCTTTGTGATTTGATGTGCTATTGTTTGGTTGGATTGTTGTCTTATATGTTATGTCTGAAGCTCTGCTGTAATACTATGATCATATGTTATTAAGCATGGAAGCACGCAGCATACTTATCTGTACACAATCACAAGCAAGCACTGTCACATTGCATTACATATATTGTTATGATTGTTGCTACTGAGATTCCCCCGAATCTCATCCCCATACATAACCCATTACAGGAAGGTTATGCTGAATTGGATTTTGAGAAAGCCAGGAGACGCCGTTATGCTGCCAAAGTAAAGACTGAACATCAGTATATGATAAGTACTGTATACGTAGTGCTGTCTAAGGAGGCTAAAAGTGAGTGGACCTAGCCGGTTCATCTAGTCTTTCCTGGGTACTACGTAGAATGGTAGTTCTCATGAGGGGATTATCAAATCAGTACAGTTCAGTTCTTTGTACAGATGAAGCGTAGCGGTTATGCTGCCGGAGTTTAGGCAGAAAGAGATGTAATAGAGATAGCAAGATTATGTATATGTCTTGTTGTGTATGCCTTGTTGTATGACATGATGTTATTCAATGATAAATATTGTTTGGCATATGCAATTTATGTATGTTAAATTAAGGGGAAATTCGCAGGTCCTGAGGCAGCAGTGTTCTGACCTCAGTTTGACCTAATAAACGGAGGAGTCTGGCCACGAGATTTGATGAGCCGGTAGTACACATCTGGGGCATTCTGTAGATAGGTATTAAGCCTCGTTTCGATGTGTAGAAGGTGAGAAATCAGTTCTCAAAGTAAAGGTTCAAAATAAGGAACTTAGGAGTAAAAGTTCAATCTCTGGACTTAAGATAAGCTAAAATAGCTTCCGCAAGTGTACTCTGAGGAGTATAAAGGAGGATGTTTCAGCTGGAGCCAGTTTATTCTCCAAGATTGACTTGAGATCAGGCTACCATCAATTGAGAGTTAAGTCAGATGACATCTCAAAGACTGCTTTTAAAACTCGTTATGGGCATTTTGAATTTCTGGTGATGCCTTTTGGTCTGACGAATGCACCTACTATTTTCATGGATTACATGAATCGAATCTTCAGGCCCTATTTAGATCAATTTGTTGTGGTCTTCATTGATGATATCCTGGAGTACTCTAAGTCTACAGAGGAGCATGAAAGGAATTTAAGAATTATTCTTGGTACCCTTAAAGAAAAGCAGCTCTATGCTAAGCTGAGTAAGTGTGAGTTTTGGCTTTCAGAAGTTAAATTTCTCGGTCATGTCATATCCCGAGAAGGGGTAGCTGTGGATCCTAGCAAAGTTGAAGCATTTTTAAGCTAGGAGCAGCCAAAGATAGTGACAGAGATCAGAAGTTTTCTGGGCTTAGCAGGGTACTATAGAAGATTTATTCAAGACTTTTCTCGGATTGCCTTGCCACTTACCAAGCTTACCAGAAAGAATCAGCAGTTTAAGTGGGATGACAAGTGCGAGGCTAACTTTCAAGAGTTAAAGCAGAGATTAACTACTACTCCCTATGCTGATTATTCCAGACCCAACTCAGACTTATGTAGTCTATACTGATGCTAGTAAGCAGGGGTTAGGATGTGTGCTGATGCAGCAAGGTAGAGTAGTAGCCTGCATCTCTCGGCAGTTAAAGCCACATGAAGAGAATTATCCCACTCACGATCTGGAGCTTGCGGCGGTGGTTTATGCTCTGAAGAGATGGAGACATTATTTGTATGGAGTAACTAGAGTTATATTGTGACCACAAAAGCCTGAAGTATCTGCAGGATCAGAAATAGCTGAATATGAGACAACGACGATGGATGGAATTATTAAAAATTATGACTTTTAAATTAAATACCATCCAGGAAAAGCCAATGTGGTGGCTGATGCTCTGAGCATAAAGGTGGTACAGGTAGCATATCTGATGATCAAAGGGTTGAAATTGATAGAAGATATGCGAGATTGGAGCCCTTTGTATTAAATGCAAATGACAGAGAGTCCTTACGGAGGAGTGCATGTCAGAGCTTGTATGAAAGATGAGATAAAAGAGGCTCAAAAGCAAGATAAGCTCGCAGCAATCTTTAAAAATAAGCTGGAGAGAGAGAAGACTAGAAATTTTAAGATTTCCCCTGAAGGAATGTTACAGTTCAGGGGAAGGCCCTATATCCCTAATGGCATGGGATTAAGAGAAAAGATTCTGGAGGAAGCACACAAAAGTCAGTATGCAGTACATCCAGGTATGACCAAGATGTATCATGATGTTAAAAGGTTATTTTGGTGGCCTGGATTGAAGAAAGATGTAGTGGCTTATGTGTCTAAGTGTTTACATGCCAGAAAGTAAAAATTGAACACCAGAAGCCAACGGGAACGTTGCAACCTCTAGATATCCCTGAGTGAAAATGGGATAGTATTGCCATGGACTTTATGGAAGGACTACCCACGACTCCAAGTAAGCATGACACCGTATGGGTAGTAATTAATTGATTGAGGAAGTCAGCTCATTTCCTGGCAATCAATAAGAGGGATTCTCTAGAGAAGCTGGCAAAGTTATATATAAAAGAGATTGTTAGACTTCATGGTATCTGTAACATCCCGATATTTGGTCTAGGACATCGGGACAGTTCATCTAGGTCCAAGATGAGGAATGTGAGGAATATCCTAAGTCTTAAGCCTAGGAATTCTGCAGGAAGCTTGATATGGGCAGGCTCCTGTGCAAGATAACCTGATATGGGCGGGTTGTCGAGCTTTTCAATTAACGATGACTCCCGAAGAGTTTAAGGGATGAGTTATTGAAAGAGAATTTCTAGAACTTAAGATAAGGGATGAGAAGATGAGTAATGAGGCCAGAAAGAGAATGCAGGGGCATAATCGTAATTATGGGAAAGATCGGGCTGGTAGCCGATGAGTACCATATTTTGCCAGAAAATAGAGAAAATTATGCTGATCATTTCACTGAACTGTGAAATGTGCATACGAGGTCTCCATGAGTATGAAAGAATTATGGAAAGTTTAAGGACAAAAATGTGGGGTCCTTAAGTGTAATTTTAGCCAAATAAAAAGGGACTTAAATGAAAAGATGAAAAGTTTCTTGGGGCTAAAGTGTAATTAAAGAAAGTCAGGCCGGAAGTGGTTTGGACTATTCGACGGCATTTCAGTCCCAGATTTCACCGGTAGAGAGAGTAAGGGACGCTCGGTAATCTGGCTTAATACAGGAATTTTTGAAGACTCCAGATAGCCAGAAATGGACTGATCGTCCAAAAGTTATAAAAATTCCTACCGGATATCCTAGATTTCAGATCTAGGTGAGAAAATACAGGATGATACGTCCTTATGGGGTGGATGTCAGGAAACTGACAGAATACCGATAGGAGGCCTGTAGAAAAAGTTATTCGCAAATTAGAAAATTCAGACGGGAGTGTGAGGCCCCCGGGTATCCGATAGGGAAATTTATCGGTATTTGAAAAGGGACTGAATGAGTTCGGATAACCTCGGTCAGATGACTGATATGACTCACAGGGATGCCTGAACACCGCAGGCTAGTGTATCCGACAGAAGGAGCCGGTGTCCGGATATGTGTATAAACGGTGAAAAATAGATTAAATATTCAATAAACAATAACGGGGGAGATTCCTCGTAATGCGTGCCATGAAGGTAATGGACCCTGAAAGGCCCAATAATGGCGCCAACAAGGCCCAGTAAGACACTTGGACTGATAGGTGGGCCAGTGTCCGGCAGAACCCCGGAAAAGTGCGAAATTACGAAAATGCCCCTGTGTTGTACTAAAGGGGTAGGAGATAAATGAGGGCATTTTGGTCATTCTGGACAGACCCAGAAGCCAGGGCACATACATATAAAGTTACTTAGAGTCAGTATATGCCCTGACAGAGTTCAGAAGGGTGTGAAATGACGATTTTACCCTTAGGGTTAAAATAGTGCAAGAAAGGGCACCCAGGGTTATTTTGGTAATTTGCCAAGGGATGTTTCTTGGGAATTGAGCCATCAGAGTACTGGAGCTTGATCAGGATCCAAGATGACATTCCCAGAGCCCAAAAACGTAGCCCATGAAGTATGTGGGAAAAAGTGGCATTAAAATACTATTTTAATGCTGTTTCAATAAAGTAAAGTTACTCGGTCGGCACGATAACCGAGGAGGTGATCAGATAAAGTCCGGGACTTATCTGGATAGCATTGGAAGGCGTGAAAGGTCCCTTCCAGGTACCACATGGCGCATTCTTAGAGGCAGAAGAAAAGTTGAGGACACGTATTACGGTGCAAGACTCTGGACCGGTATTGGATTGGACTGAACTGCTGAGTCAGCTGATGAGGTGTCCAGGAATTGTGACATGTGAAGAATGTGGCGATGAGGTGTCCCGGTGAGGTGTCCTGGATGATGTCATGCATGATGCAGTAAAAAGGAATAAAGAAAAATAGGAAAATCCAGGAAAAACCAGGACCACATGTTCAGATGGCTTCAAAATTACAGAAATGCCATCCCTTAAAGCTATAAACACCCCCTTCCCCTCCCATTTTATGCATCCCACGTTTTTGGCAAGAAAAGAGAGAGAAAGAAGAGAGAGAAGGAGAAAGAAAGAAAGAAAGGAAGTTCTGGTGGAGTTGGAAGCAGTATAGAAGTTCTGGAGCTCTGCTTTTGAGGTAGTAACTAATCCTAGCTCTTATGTAATGTCTTTGTGATTTGTTGTGCTATTGTTTGGTTGGATTGTTGTCTTATATGTTATGCTTGAAGCTCTATTACAATGCTATGATCATATGTTATTGAATATGGAAGCACGCAGCATACTTATCTATACACAATCACAAGCAAGCACCGTCACTCTGCATTACATATATTGTTATGATTATTACTACTGAGATTCCCCCGAATCTCATTCCCATATATAACATTACAGGGGAGGTTCTGTCAAAATAAAATCTGGAAATTTTAAGAGACGCCGTTATGCTGCCAAAATTCTGGCAACGAAGAAGGAACAAAGAAAGGAACTGATACGTACTGTGTACGTAGGTGCTGTCTAAGGAGGCTGGAAGTGAGTGGACCTAGCCGGTTCATCCAGTCTTTCCTGGGTACTTACGTAGAATGGTAGCTCCTACGGGAATTACCGAATCGGTACAAGATCGGTTACTTTCTACAGAAGGAATGTAGCAGTTATGCAGCCGGATTTTAGACAGGAAGAGATGTAATAGAAATATGATAATTTGCTGTATGCCTTGTTGTATGACATTTTATTATTTAATAATAAATGTTGTTTGGCATGTTCAATTTGTGAATGGGGAATAAAGGGAGAAATTCGCAGGTCCTGAGGTAGCAGTGTTCTGGCCTCAGTTTGACCTAGTAAACGAAGGAGTTTGGCTACGAAATTTGGTGAGCCAGTGATACACATCTGGGGCATTACGTGGATAGGTAATAAGCCTTGTTTGGATGTGTAGAACGAGAGAAATTAATTTTCAAATTAAAGGTCCAGAATAAGGAACTTAAGAGTGAAATTTTGAATTTCTGGGCTTAAGTTAAGATATATCAAGCTAATATCGCTTCCGTAAGTGTACTCTGAGGAGTCTAAGGGAGGATGTTTCATTTTGGTATCAGAGCAATAGGTTCTGGCATAAACCAGACAGGATTCTGGCTAAGAGCATAAGATTCTAGCACAGAACAGAAGGTTCTGGCTTAGTGATACTCTGATTTAGAAAGGTTATTTCCCTAGAGTACATAGAGGTTTAGAAAAGCCCAGTGGAGGTAAAGCTCTTAAATGAGAAAGTGAGATAAGGTAGACCCCGGAATTACGTCAAGATGGGGTAAGATATGAAAGAAATGGACACTACTCACAAGTCCAATAAGTTGTCCATAAGCATAAGCAGATAAATAGATGATAAAAGATTGATGAGCTATAATGAGATAGCTAGAATGAGATTTGTCTAGGAATGATCCTAGGACATGGCCTAAGGCTAGAGATGTGATGGGCTGATATTCCCTAAGAAGAGGGATTCCATCAGAGAGAAGTGATAGACCTAGGGTAGAGTACCCTAGAGGATAGAAATGATAGTAAGAGATGATGAATGAGATCCATACGACTGAAGTTCGCTAGGATCAAGAGAAAGAGGTAGGGAAGCATTGGCTAAGAGTACTCTGGGAGGTAGCTCAAGTTGTGAAGCCAATAGCAAGAGAAAGAGGCAATAGTTCAGGCAGGGGACTGATCAAGGAGAAGATCAGGTTGGAGAGCATAGATGTCAAAGTGGTGAGCCATGGCACATAGGAGTGTCGAGCAGGGCAATGCATTGGTGAGAGAAAGGCCACTTGGCGAGAGTTGCCTACGAATGCTGACATCCTAGGAAAGGTGTTTGCTACCACAAACAGAGTCTCCAAATTTCCCTGAGGTCGACCCTAAGAATGGTTAAGAGGAACCATAGCTGTAAGGGCGACTGAGCTGTAAGGAACTATATGCTTAGATGATAACGTGGACGAAGAGTTCTTTTCTGATCTAGAGAATGTGGTTATTGTAACGAGTCATGAGAAATAATTAGTAAGATAATAAATCTGTCTTAACTCAATGATGAGGTTGCTGTATGAGGGGTTAGAACATGGATAGCTGTAAGCAACCATAATGAAAGATGTTAGTTGCTAAGAATCCATGTGGAAGGTCTGGGACCAAGCTGTTGCTCCTCTAGACCATCACTGGAGTGAGGATAAGACAGAGAGGGATGATCTTACTGGTTATATATATGACTGTGTTATAAGAATCACATAGCTGTATAGGTCAGTAAGAAGTTCTCTTCAGGAAAGATGAGGTATCCCTTAAAATTTCGAGGACGAAATTTTTAAAAGGGGAGGAGAATTGTAACATCCCGATATTTGGTCTAGGAGATCGGGACAGTTCATCTAGGTCCAAGATGAGGAATGTGAGGAATATCCTAAATCTTAAGCCTAGGAATTCTGCAGGAAGCTTGATATGGGCAGGCTCCTGTGCAAGATAACCTGATATGGGCGGGTTGTCGAGCTTTTCAATTAACGATGACTCCCGAAGAGTTTAAGGGATGAGTTATTGAAAGAGAATTTCTAGAACTTAAGATAAGGGATGAGAAGATGAGTAATGAGGCCAGAAAGAGAATGCAGGGGCATAATCGTAATTATGGAAAAGATCGTGCTGGTAGCCGATGAGTACCATATTTTGCCAGAAAATAGAGAAAATTATGCTGATCATTTCACTGAACTGTGAAATGTGCATACGAGGTCTCCATGAGTATGAAAGAATTATGGAAAGTTTAAGGACAAAAATGTGGGGTCCTTAAGTGTAATTTTAGCCAAATAAAAAGGGACTTAAATGAAAAGATGAAAAGTTTCTTGGGGCTAAAGTGTAATTAAAGAAAGTCAGGCAGGAAGTGGTTTGGACTGTTCGACGGCATTTCAGTCCCAGATTTCACCGGTAGAGAGAGTAAGGGACGCTCGGTAATCTGGCTTAATACAGGAATTTTTGAAGACTCCAGATAGCCAGAAATGGACTGATCGTCCAAAAGTTATAAAAATTCCTACCGGATATCCTAGATTTCAGATCTAGGTGAGAAAATACAGGATGATACGTCCTTATGGGGTGGATGTCAGGAAACTGACAGAATACCGATAGGAGGCCTGTAGAAAAAGTTATTCGCAAATTAGAAAATTCAGACGGGAGTGTGAGGCCCCCGGGTATCCGATAGGGAAATTTATCGGTATTTGAAAAGGGACTGAATGAGTTCGGATAACCTCGGTCAGATGACTGATATGACTCACAGGGATGCCTGAACACCGCAGGCTAGTGTATCCGACAGAAGGAGCCGGTGTCCGGATATGTGTATAAACGGTGAAAAATAGATTAAATATTCAATAAACAATAACGGGGGAGATTCCTCGTAATGCGTGTCATGAAGGTAATGGACCCTGAAAGGCCCAATAATGGCGCCAACAAGGCCCAGTAAGACACTTGGACTGATAGGTGGGCCAGTGTCCGGCAGAACCCCGGAAAAGTGCGAAATTACGAAAATGCCCCTGTGTTGTACTAAAGGGGTAGGAGATAAATGAGGGCATTTTGGTCATTCTGGACAGACCCAGAAGCCAGGGCACATACATATAAAGTTACTTAGAGTCAGTATATGCCCTGACAGAGTTCAGAAGGGTGTGAAATGACGATTTTACCCTTAGGGTTAAAATAGTGCAAGAAAGGGCACCCAGGGTTATTTTGGTAATTTGCCAAGGGATGTTTCTTGGGAATTGAGCCATCAGAGTACTGGAGCTTGATCAGGATCCAAGATGACATTCCCAGAGCCCAAAAACGTAGCCCATGAAGTATGTGGGAAAAAGTGGCATTAAAATACTATTTTAATGCTGTTTCAATAAAGTAAAGTTACTCGGTCGGCACGATAACCGAGGAGGTGATCAGATAAAGTCCGGGACTTATCTGGATAGCATTGGAAGGCGTGAAAGGTCCCTTCCAGGTACCACATGGCGCATTCTTAGAGGCAGAAGAAAAGTTGAGGACACGTATTACGGTGCAAGACTCTGGACCGGTATTGGATTGGACTGAACTGCTGAGTCAGCTGATGAGGTATCCAGGAATTGTGACATGTGAAGAATGTGGCGATGAGGTGTCCCGGTGAGGTGTCCTGGATGATGTCATGCATGATGCAGTAAAAAGGAATAAAGAAAAATAGGAAAATCCAGGAAAAACCAGGACCACATGTTCAGATGGCTTCAAAATTACAGAAATGCCATCCCTTAAAGCTATAAACACCCCCTTCCCCTCCCATTTTATGCATCCCACGTTTTTGGCAAGAAAAGAGAGAGAAAGAAGAGAGAGAAGGAGAAAGAAAGAAAGAAAGGAAGTTCTGGTGGAGTTGGAAGCAGTATAGAAGTTCTGGAGCTCTGCTTTTGAGGTAGTAACTAATCCTAGCTCTTATGTAATGTCTTTGTGATTTGTTGTGCTATTGTTTGGTTGGATTGTTGTCTTATATGTTATGCTTGAAGCTCTATTACAATGCTATGATCATATGTTATTGAATATGGAAGCACGCAGCATACTTATCTATACACAATCACAAGCAAGCACCGTCACTCTGCATTACATATATTGTTATGATTATTACTACTGAGATTCCCCCGAATCTCATTCCCATATATAACATTACAGGGGAGGTTCTGTCAAAATAAAATCTGGAAATTTTAAGAGACGCCGTTATGCTGCCAAAATTCTGGCAACGAAGAAGGAACAAAGAAAGGAACTGATACGTACTGTGTACGTAGGTGCTGTCTAAGGAGGCTGGAAGTGAGTGGACCTAGCCGGTTCATCCAGTCTTTCCTGGGTACTTACGTAGAATGGTAGCTCCTACGGGAATTACCGAATCGGTACAAGATCGGTTACTTTCTACAGAAGGAATGTAGCAGTTATGCAGCCGAATTTTAGACAGGAAGAGATGTATTAGAAATATGATAATTTGCTGTATGCCTTGTTGTATGACATTTTATTATTTAATAATAAATGTTGTTTGGCATGTTCAATTTGTGAATGGGGAATAAAGGGAGAAATTCGCAGGTCCTGAGGTAGCAGTGTTCTGGCCTCAGTTTGACCTAGTAAACGAAGGAGTTTGGCTACGAAATTTGGTGAGCCAGTGATACACATCTGGGGCATTACGTGGATAGGTAATAAGCCTTGTTTGGATGTGTAGAACGAGAGAAATTAATTTTCAAATTAAAGGTCCAGAATAAGGAACTTAAGAGTGAAATTTTGAATTTCTGGGCTTAAGTTAAGATATATCAAGCTAATATCGCTTCCGTAAGTGTACTCTGAGGAGTCTAAGGGAGGATGTTTCAGTATCCCAAGTAGCATTGTGTCCGATAGAGACCCTCGATTTACTTCTAATTTTTGGAGGGCTTTGCAGCAAAAAATGGGCACTACTCTCCGATTTAGTACAGCCTATCATCCTCAGACATATGGCCAGTCAGAGAGAATAATCCAAACACTAGAAGATATGTTGAGAGCATGTGTTTTGGATTTCAAAGGCAGTTGGGATATCCATCTACCACTCATAGAGTTTGCATATAACAATAGTTACCAGACTAGTATTTAGATGGCCCCTTTTGAAGCACTCTATGAACATAAATGTAGATCTCCCTTATACTGTCTAGAGTTGAGCCAGAGGAGAATGCTTGGTCTTGATATAGTGGATCAAACTGCAGAACATATTGCAATGATTAGACAGAGATTGTTGATGGCTCAAAGCAGACAGAAAAGCTATGCAGATCTCAGAAGGAAGCCGTTGGAGTTTGAAGAAGGAGAGCATGTATTCCTTAAGTTAACTCCAACTACGGGAGCCGGACGATCAATCAAAGTGAAGAAATTGCATCCAAGATACATCGGACCATTCCAGATTCTCTCGAAGATAGGGTCAGTAGCCTACAAGTTGGCTCTTCCTCCAAATCTCAGCCAGATACATGATGTGTTTCATGTTTCCCAGTTAAAGAAGTACGTTCCAGATCCATCTCATGTGATTGAGGAAGATGTAATTGCATTGCGAGATGACCTAACCTACGAGGTTAGACCGGTGCGAATTGCCGATAGAAAGGTCAAGCAGTTGCAGAATAAGCAAATTCCTCTAGTCGAAGTGATCTGGAAAGGCTTGACTGAAAATGAAGCTACGTGGGAAACAAAGGAAAATATGAGGGAGAAGTATCCTGAGTTGTTTTTATAAGATATATATATTATAAATTTCGAGGACGAAATTTATTTTAAGGGGGAGAAAAATGTAATATCCCTAATTTTTTGTACATATTTGTATGTACAGATTGAATGAAATATATGAGATATTTTTCAAGAAAAGATGTGGCCATTTTGTAAAGAAAGGGATTAAATTGAAAAAGAAAGAAAATGTAAGTACTTAAGTGCAATTATGAAAAGTTTAAGGCTAAAAAGGAAAAGTAGACAAAAATGTGGGGTCTTTAAGTGTAATTTTAGCCAAATTTGAAGGACCTAAGTGCAAAGAAGGAAAGTTTCCCGGTGCCAAATTGTAATTAAAGAAAGTTAGGCAAGAAGTGGTTTGGACTGCTCGAAAGCATTTCAGTCCCAGATTTCACCAGTAGATAGAGCAAGTGATGCTGGGTAATCTAGCTTAATACAGGAATTTTCTAAGGACTCCAGATAGCCGAAATTTATCTGATAGTCTAAAAGTATAAAAAATTCTTATCGGATATCCTAGATCTCAAATATAAGTGAGAAATTACAGGAAGATGCGTCCTGTTGAGGAAGATGTCAGGGAACTGACAGAATACCAAAAGGAGGTTTGTAGAAAAAGTTATTCACAAATTAGTAAATTCAGACGGGAGTGTGTGACCTCCGGGGATCCGATTAGGAGATTTATCGGTATTCAAACTGAGACTGAATGAGGTCAGATGACATCGGTCAGATGCCTGTTATGACCCAAAGGGATGCCTTGACACAGTATGCTAGTCTATCTAATAAAAGGAGCAGGTGTCTGGAGACGTATAGAAATGGTGTATAATGGCAAAAGTACCTGATGAATATCGTCGGGAGAGATTTCTCGTGAAATGTGCTAGAAAGGTAATGGACCCTAAAAGGCCCAAAAATGGCGCCATCAAAGGCCTAATAAGACACTTGGACTGATAGGTGGGCCAGTGTCCAGTAGAACCCCGAAAAAGTGTGAAATTACGAAAATGCCCCTGTGTTGTCTTAAGGAGAAATAGATGAATGGAGGGCGTTTTGGTCATTTTGGACAGGACAAAATGCCAAGGCATTCACAGGTGAGGTTAGTCAGAGTCAGTATATGCTCTGACAAGGTACAAAGAAGTGTGAAATGATGATTTTGCCCTTAGGGTTACTATAGTGCAAGAAAGGGCGCCAAGGGTATTTTGGTCATTTCACAAGGGATATGTAATTAAGTTTAGACCCAGTATAAAAATGTCAATGATATAAAGAACCCAGATACTGAATTTAAGGTCAGAAGACATATTATGGAATCTCAGAAAAATTAGATGTAGAAAACAGTCCAGTTTTCGAGGAATCGGACCGGGCCAGTACCGGATTGGACTAGAAATTTTCCAGAGGCTTCTTGGACCTTCATTTTCGCCACATGTGTGATTAGGTGTCCCATGAGTTGTCCCTTGAGTGATGTCATCAAGGTGATATCATAAATGAAAAAGAAAAGAAATTCCAAGATTAAATCTAAGCCACAAGATCAAATAATAACCAAAATGATCATGGCCTTTCATTTTCACCAAAAATTGTCTATAAATACCTCCCATTTCAGATTCATTTCGGCATGCATGAGGAACCTAGGGGAAACTCTTGCAAATTGAAAACTCAAGCCAAGAGGAAGCAAGCACTTTGGAAGAAACATCAAGGTAATTAATCCTCTTGATCCTAGACTATGTTCTAGTAGATTTGCTCTTGAGTTTAAGTGGTTTTTGAGGCTTAAATCTTGTGGATGTGCTTCTGGAATTTCTGTGTATGTGTGAAAAGAACATGAGTTTTATGTTATGGATAGTTTAGACAAGCTTAAACAAGCTAGAATCAAGTGGTAATGGCTTAGGAATTCAAGTATGTTTGTGAATCCAAGATCATGTTCTGTTCTGTACAGTATGCAATCACTGTTCATATGTTGGAATTTAATAGTTTTGATGCTTCCAATGAGTTTAAAATGAAAAATTGTGTGGGGTTATAGTAGGGAAACAAGTATTGGAAGAATTGGAATCAAAATGAGAATTTTTGAGAAACAAGAGGTCACTTTTCGGTTCTGTACAGAAGTGAAAGATGCAATTGGATTCTGGAATTTTTGAATGCATATTTGGATTCTACATGAAAAATTATGTGGCAATGAACCATGAGAGTTTAGTTTGGAAGGATGTAAACCTAAGTCACAAAGTAGAGAAAGAAAGTGACTTAATGAAACCCTAGTCTTGAGAATGGTTTGAATTGAGTTGTAATTTGGTAATTGTTTGATTATGCCTAGGTTTTGACATTTGTCGGAAGGAAGGATCTAGCCAAGAAGGAACTTACAAAGATACATAAGATGTAGCAAGAATACTTAACTATAAACTTATTGTTTGATTGATATGCTTGCTTGTTATGCATGAAGTTTGGTTGAGCATGATATGTTATGTGATGATGATTATGATGATGATGATGAGATATGAATATGTGCAACTCCTTGCAACCTATGTCATGACAATATTCATGTTAGAGTTTGCTTATATATGATCATGAATTAGCTCCCATTGCATGATAACATGTTAGGCATTTCATCAAGCATGCATAACCTTATAGTTTGTATGACTTGCTATTGAGATTTCCATAAAATCTCATTCCTTCCATATGTATATAATCATGCTCTAGGTGCTGAAACTTCTCAAGGAAGAGGGTAATTGTGAATGAATAATGTGTATATGACCTAGATGGCATGTATTTAACCTAGGGAAGATTGTATGGTATGTAAAAACACGTATGCACTCACTGGAACCAACCGAGGAAGAACATTTTCATCGATCATTTGAGTGACTTATTCGACGACTTTTCACATGAAATTTGGCATGAACATAGCTAAAATCCAGAGCTTTAATTGGACACCAAGAACGCCTAATTTGGTTAAGTTTTTGAATTGATATTATTTTTCAAAATTGGACCTAAAATCTGGATCAAGATAAAATGAGCCCTGAGAGGCAGCGAGATTCATACGCGGTATTTTTCCATATAGCAAATGAATGAATTTTTCCGCAAAATTTTATGAGATTAAAGTAGACATATGGAGCTTTAAATCCATATATAATATACCTCATTTGTATAGGTATACAAAGAGAAATGAATTTTTGAAAATGAGACACAGAATCTGGAAGTTCAAGATTTATCAAATGAATAGTATTTTTCAATGAATAAACTGATTTCATTTGGACAAGAAAATCTCATTTTGATATTTTTCCCTCAAATTTTAATGAAATATATTTCATTATAAATTTGAACCACCTCATTTCAATTTTTCTAGATTTAATTATGAATTTTCAAAGTTCATGCTGCAAACTGAAATTACCAAGTGAACAGTAAAGTGAACAGTACCCGATAGCCTAACTCTTGGAAATTCATGTTTCTAAGGTAAAATGGTGTTACAATGTTCTAAGATACTTCCAATTGAGCATATGTAAGCATGAGATTAAGGATGTTTCAGAAACTACATGGGAAGCAAAGGAAAGAATGAAGGAGATGTATCCTTAGTTATTTCTCTAGTATGTATATTTTGTAAATTTCGAGGACGAAATTTATTTTAAGGGGGAGAGAAATGTCATATCCCTAATTTTCTTATCTGTATGTATGTACAGTTTGTATGTAATATATATGAGATTCTTTAAGGGAAGTGTTGCAATTTAAGAAAGGAAAGGGATTGAATTGAAAATAATGGAAAGTTCAAGGACCTAACTGAAATTTATAAAAGTTTTAGGGCCAAAATAGAATGTAGACATAAATGTTAGGCCCTTAAGTGTAATTTCAAAAAGTTTAAGGACTTAAATATAATTTATCAAAAGTTCAAGGGGCAAAAGTGTAATTATGAAGAAATTGAGCAGGAAAAAACCCAAAACTGGCCGGGAATAAATTAGTCCCAAATTTTACCAGTAAATAGAGAAAATTATTTTGGTTGTTTAACGCAACACAGAATTTTGATTTGAGGTCACGATAAATTGATATAAATTTTTGAAGTTAGGAAAAATTATTACATTATTTCTTGAACCTCAGAATCAAATGAAACTTTATAGTAAATTTCTATATATAATATGAGAATTTATAAAACTGACAAAGTCAGAAAAGGAATCCTGTAGAATTTTTAATGGGACTTATAGTGAAATAAAGTATCCGATAAATACTTTCGGGAGAGGTTTCTTGGGATTTATGCCATAAAGGTAGTGGACCCATTTAAAGGCCCAAAATGGAATCCTAAAGGCCCAGTAAGGAACTGAGCAGTTATATGGACCAGTGTCCAAAGGAACCCCGAAAAAATACAAAATTACTAAAATACCCCTATATTGTAATAATGAACAAGAGATGAATTGAGGGCATTTTGGTCATTTTGGACAGGCCAAAATGCCAAGGCAAGTACAGGAATTATTAATCAGAGTCAGTATATACCCTGATAAGGTACAAAGAGGTGTGAAATGACAATTTTACCTTTAGGGTTAAAATAGTGCAAGAAAGTGCACCAAGGGTATTTTGGTAATTTTTTAAGGGATGGATAGCAGATAAATACTCAGTCTAACAATGTCAATTGTAGGAAAAATCTAAAAACTCATTTTCATGACAGAATACATATTCTAGAATATTATAAAAATTGGGAATATAAAACAGTTTGGTTTTTGTGAAACTAACCCGATCAGTACCGGACTGGACTGGAATTTTTCTTATCAGTATTTTTCCATTATTTGTGCCAAACATAGACTTCATGATGTCATGGATGATGTCATTAATGAGGCTTCTAGGGCATGCTTCTTGGAAGGTGGATTATGGACCATTAGATCAAATAGTAACTAAAGTAATCTTTGCCTTCTATTTCCACCCAATTTTTCTATAAATACCCCCCATTTTCAGACTTTATTTGGCAGCTTAGATACCTTAGGGAACCTCTACCAAACTTTCCTTTGGAGCAAGAAAGAAGCATACAACTTGGAGCAACAAGAAAGGTAACTAGTTCCTTTGTTCTTGGACTTTATTCTAGCAAGTTGGCTCTTGGTTTCAAGAGGTTTTTGTGACATGTTTCCCTTGATGGTGCTGCTGGACATTCTGTTCATATGTGATAGGAATATAAGTTTTATGTTATGGATAGTTTAGACAAGCTTAAACAAGCTAGAATCAAGTGGACTAGCTTGGAAATCCAAGTATGCATGTGAATAGAACTTTGTGTTCTTGGGTGCCACTGTACAAATCACTGTTCATATGTTAGGATTTCATAATTTTGATGCTTCCAATGTGTTTAAAATGGAAAATTGTGTGGGGATAGAGTAGAGAAACAAGTATTGGAAGCATTGGAATCAAAATAAGAATTTTTGGAAAATATAAGAGGCATTTTGGTTCTGTACAGCACCCAAGGATGTGATTTGATTTTGGAAATTCTGATTTCATATTTGGATTCTACATGAAAAATTATTTGAAAATGAACCATAAGAATTTATTTTAGAAAGATGGAAGTATAATTCATAAGTTAGACAAAGAATGGAATATAGTGAGAACATAGTCTTGGAATTGTTTTGAAGTTGAGTTGTAACTTGATGTTACTTTGTAATGGCTAGGTTTTGACATTTGTGTGGGAATAAGATCATCTCAAGAAGAGTGTGACAAGGATAACTTAAGAGATAGCAAGAATACCTAACTATAATCTTATGTTTGTTTGACTTTATGCTTGATTGTTAGTTATGATTCTTGGTTGAGATTAAGATGATGTTTTGATGATGATGATGAAGTATGAATGATTGCAACTCCTTGCAACTAATGTCATGACAATATGAATGTTAGAGTTTTCTTATGTATGTTTACAAAGTGGCTCCCATATCATGATAACATGTTAGGCATTTAATCAAGCATACATGTTATTATAGTTTGTATGACTTGCTATTGAGATTTTCATGAAATCTCATTCTTTCCATATACATAACCATGTTATAGGTGCTGGAACATCTCAAAGAAAAAGGGTAAATATAGATAGTTGAACTTGTATAATAAGTTAAGTTGATTACTTGACTTGATGAGATGGTATTGTGGGATGCATAGTATATGATACTATGTATGTATTTTTGAGGCAGTACTCTTATGACGATAGTTTCCATGGATTAACCAACGTATTTTTGTGTGAAATTTGGCACAAAAATAGTTAAGATCCAAAGATTTAAATGAACATCAAGAATGCCACAATTGGTTAAGTATTCGGTTTATTATGATTTTTCAAAATTGAAAATAAAATCTGGAACAAGATAAAAACGAGTAACCAGAGGCTGTGAGATTCATGTGCGAATTTCAAATAGCAAATGAAAGAGTTTTTCCACGAAATTTTATGAGTTGAAAGTAAACATCTAGAGCTTTAAATCCATATGTAACATCTCATTTAGATAAGTGAACAAGTAGAAGTGAATTTTTGAAAATAAGGTAAGGAAACTGTAACTTCCAGATTTACCAAATGAACAGTGTTTTTCAACGAATAAAGTGATTTCATTTTGGCTAGGAAACCTCAATTTCATATCTTTTCTTCAAATTTCAATGAAAGAGCTTTCATTAGAAATTGGAAAGACCCTATTTCATTTTTTCTAGATTTAATTATGAATTTTCAAATTTAGGCTGTATTCTGGAATACCAAATGAGCAGTACGGTGAACAGTAACAGAAAACCCTTTTCTTAAAAATTCATATTTCTAAGTTAAAAAGGTATTTAATTGGTACAAGCTACTTCCAATTAAGTATATCTGAGGTTGAAATTAAGGATACAACAATTTTACCCTCCCTCCCTTCAACTAATTATTACAATGCTTAAATCTTGAATTTGATTAGTTATTTTTTGATTAATTAACCTTAATCATCATTAGTTAAATTCTTACATTATTTTATTATAATCCAACATGTGATGAAACTCTTCTTCCTTGCATAACCTTCCATGTGGCGCAATGTGGGGTCCACTTGGGACACCTCACATTTTACCTAATGCTTCCATGAAGTTTCTTACCTTCTTTTCTTTCGTTTTTTCTTTAAATTATCCTTAAAATTGACGTATGCTCCAAGACACTTTCTTGGAACATTGGGCTTCATGGGATGGCACAATATTGGACTTATCTAGGCCCAAACCATTAATTTGGCACAAATCCTAAGGAATTCCCTATTATTTTCTATACCGATATTATTAAATTACCCTAATTTTGAGATAAATTCTAGACACATCTTTTAATAGTTCTGATATTTTTAGAAATTCATTCTAATCTAAAATGAATTTTCTGTAAAGTCTCATAATTTTTTAAGACCCAGAAGTCCTGATAAAACTTTCATATGTTTTCTCTAAATCCTTTATCGGTGTCCGATTTTACCTTAAATTTTCTAATTAAGTCTACAGAACTCTTTTTTGAAACTTGTCAATATGTATATGTTTTGATGATGTCAAAAAGAAAAAAAGAGAATGAAGCTAATTAAGGTTGTGAAAAATTATTTTTGAAGTAATGGAAATGATTTTAGAATCAAATGAAGTTAAAAGAATAAGTTAATTGATTAGTCATTTGATTATTGAGCATTAATCAATTAATGTCAATTAATTGATTGAATGTTAGATTAATTGAAAAGGCAGCCTTTTGTTTTAAAAAAAATTAATTAATCGATTAGTTAATCGATTAATGGCAACTGGCTTGCCTTCTGTATTTGAGATGAAAAGTCAATTAATCGATTAATTAAAATTAATAGATTGGTTAATCGATTAATATATTATAAACATATTTTTTATTGAACAAAGATATTGCTATTAATTGATTAATTTATATTAGTCTGTTAATAGTTTGATTAATTAGTGAAGTATATATTTTGTGAAAATTAAAATATATATCAATTATTCAATTGTTTAATCGATTAATTTACATTAACAGATTAACTGTTCAATTAATATGAGTTAAAATAATTTCTCATTCATTTTTCTAAACACATTAATCGACTAGGCTTTCGATTAACTTATCTTAATCAATTAGTCCTAGAAACTTTTAAAATTTGAAGTATAGCTCTGTTCTACTATACAAATTCATTTCATACTTCAAATGATTGATTTACGTAATAATTTGTAAATGTTCTTCATTATTCTTTATGACAAATCTCTTGATAAATTTATTTTTGTAAGAATACATCATATATGTCTAGAAAATCAAATCCATATAATGCTCTATGTTCTGTTTGAGTCATTAAATGTAATTAATCGATTAATACAACATTATCTTTAAAAACAAACAGAGTCTTCATATGATCTGAAAGTGCTTATAACATAATTGATTTTATGCTCTTGATCATTAATTGGGTTAATTAAACTTTGATTTATTTGATTAAGCATACTTTATACTTGTATCATTTTTGGTGTGATTAAATTTATTCAAGTTCAAATTAGAAATTCAAATCCTCACTTCATGTATTTATATACTAACGATTAAAATTTGAAGTGTTTACAGGATTAACATCCAAGAGTTCAAATTTTGTTAAGATAAAATTTAAATCAAAGAGACCAAGAGCAAAGCCAATAGACTTTCAATGACAAAAAGATAAAAGCATCAATGGCTATAACGGCTAGTTCAATGGTAAACAATGCTCAATGATTACAAAATCAAATATAAATAGAAGAGATTCAATAATAAGTACATTATGTGAGAATTGAGAAATTTATGTCTCGAATCTTTATTATTTTTTATTTATTTCCTCAATAATTCAATATCTATCTAGAATTAATATATTTAATATTAAAATAATAATTAAATATTCAAAAAATTAAATAATTAAATATTAAATTAAATTTCAATATTTAAATAAAGTAATAAATTAATAAAAATAAAAAGATTAATGCATAAAAAAATACAATAAAATATTCAAAGAAATTCGCCCACCCTTGCATATTTTATAACTTCTCCTAGAAAAAAAGTTGTAATATCCACCCCTTTGGGAATTCCATCAATTACTCTTCTATCAAAAAAATAATTTAGTTTAGCTAATCTTCTTACATTATTAATTAATGATATTCTACAAAAGGCATCTATGTAACCACGATTTTATGACCAATCATATATAAGATTTCCTATTTTATCTACAACAATCTTTTTAGAAACATTTTTTGTTAATAAATTAAGTTGAAATTTAGTAAAGATGAATAAAAAGGTTTATAGAAAAAGGATGCTCTAAATATTCCAAAAAAAACTATACTAACCGAAAAAGTTGCATTTGTGACAAATTTATGCCAATTCTCATAATTATTTGAATTTGGATGTAAAAGATCTATAGACGGAATTAAAAAAATTGATAATATATCAAAATCTAGCCCTTCTTGGTTGAAAGAAATTCCTATGACCCTAATGAACAAAGTAAATAGTATTAATACAAGCATAGAAAATAACATAGTATTTTCCGAATCATGGGGATAGGAAAAAGTAGTGTTGTTAGTTTTAAAATAGGTAAAATCAATAAAAGGCCATGTTATATTTTTTAGATTTCTGTCAATTCGATGTGAATCAGTCTTCTTTCGAAAAAAGGAAGTCCTTCCATTGTTATTGATTGTTAATAAAGATAATAATTCATTCTTTTCGCTTCATTTTCTTTACCCCATTAATGAGCTTTTTTTCCATTGAAATTTTGACAATTAAAATATTCTTAAAAACAAGTAAATAGATCCGAAACATATAAAAGCAGTTAATCCTGCTGTGGAATAAGCTATTATTGCAAAAATTGGTGAATACAAGCAACTATCATTAAGAATTTCATCTTTGGACCAAAAACAAGGAAAGGGTGGAATACCACAAAGAGAAAGTGTACCCACTAAAAAAACAGTTTTTGTAATGGGCACGTTTTGTTAAACCGCCCATAAGAACTATATTTTGACTTTTATCTAGAGAATATCCAATAATAGCTTCCATTGAATGATTAATGGATCCAGATCCTAAAAACATCAATGCTATTGAATAAGCATGAGTAATCAAATGAAATAAATTGGCTCGATAAGAGCACATACCTAGATATAACCTAATTGAGACATTGTAGAATAGGCTAACCTCTCTTAATATCCTTTTGAGCAAGAGCTACTTTAGCTGCTCTAAGGAAAAGAATAGAAGAAGCATTTAACTCTTTTATGCATGCTCCACTTAGCTCATGGGGATATAGCTCAGTTGGTAGAGCTCCGTTCTTGCAATTGGGTTGTTACAATTATAGTTTAGATGTCTAATTGTCCAGGAGGTAATGATAATATCTTATACCTAAAGTGGTGGCTCACTTTTTCTAAGTAATGGGGAAGAGGACTGAAACATGCCACTAAAAGACTCTATTGAGATAAAGATGGGCTATCAAAAATGTAGTATAGGAGGTAGGATTGGCAGTTGGTTTGATCTAGTATGGATCGTACATGGACGATAGTTAGAGTCGGTGGCTCCCCTAGGGTTTACTCATCTGGGATCCTTGGGGAAGATGATCAAGTTGGCCCTTACGAACAACTTGATGCACAATCTCCCTTCAACCTTTTGAGCAAAATGAGGTAAAAGGAAAGAAAATCCATGGACTGACCCCATCGTCTCCACCTTTAGGAACTTCGAGATCACCCCAAGGACGCCTTCAGTATCCAGGGGTCGTGGACTATCATATCCTACTTTTAACTTTTCAGAGTATGTATTCAAAAGCATATTTAATTAGCAGAAACATTACTTTGGCCCAAAAATTAAAATTTTTAAATTTGACTATCGGGCAGTGTTCATTTGGTAAATTCCATATTAACAGTCTAAATTTAAAAAATAATAACTAATTCTAGAAAAATCATATGGATATGGTTCAAAGCTCTAATGAAATATATTTCATTTCTATTTAAGATAAAAATATTAAATTGGACAATTACTGGACCATTTAGTACAGTTAAATTGCCAAAGTTTATTATTTATATGGTAAATTCTAGAAATTTCAGATTCTATCTCTTAACTTTGGAAATTAATTTCTCTTGATATGCATGTCCCAATGAAGCATGTTACCTACAAATTTAATACTCTAGATGTATATTAAATGATCATAAAATTTTGTAAATTAATTCCTTCATTTTCTAGGTCAAACTGGAGTCAAAACAAAAATGCTCTAGGACTTACGTTTTTGCCATTTCATCTTCTTTATTTAATTTCCATAAATTAATTTAGCATTCATAAACCATCAAATAGGCTTTCCATATATTCATATACACCATGTAAATATGTTATAATTATTTTATACCTTTTTATCACATAAATAGACACTTTACATAGCACTTATATAACTAGGGAAACCATACATCACAAGCTAGAGTATCAATTTGTTCATTTTCTTTCTTCTATTTCTTAGCTCCTCCATTATGCATAAGTATTCCATCATAATTGATCTACATTGGTTGGTTATGGGAGGGTGAGATTCTGGGCAATCTCAATAGAAAACATTACCATTTATATATGCGAGATGGATGCTAATGTATGATGTGTAATTTCATTAAACTTTCTTTAATTAGTAACATGTCATCATGCTTTATGCTTTGTATAAAAATGCATTCCCATGGGAAGCATATTATACATAACATTTTCAATATCATTTATTATGTCACAACATCATTCAATTATCATATACATGTCAACACATAAGCATACCACATCAAGCATATAAAGGGTTAAAGTATACTATCTTAAACATAAGCTTTTTCTCTTATTCTTGCACTTGCTCCCTAAGCTTCCAACCATGCATACCTTCAGTCAACAACTTCCCAATATCCTCTTGGATGTCTCAAGGTCCTAAATATATCCATATTCATCACATAACTCATTAGGACCATGAACTCAATTAATGTTCAAGACTATCCTTCTTGAACTCTTAACTCTTTACTTTAACTTTAGGGATTTCTATTCATCTTTCTAAAAATTATTTCTATAGGTCAATCCCAGACAATTTTTCATGAGGAATCCAAATATGAGTTTAGATTTATAAAAATTCAAACTGTTTCCCCATGAACTGGACAGAAATCAAAATAACACATAACATCTCAAAAAATTACAGTTTTGATTCCAATACTTGTTTCTCTACTTTATCCCACACAATTTTTTATTTTAAATCCTTTGGAAGCATCAAAATCAAGAAATTCCTCTTTCTATCCAAAATTTTGCACAATGGTAAAAGCATACTCGAGATTAAAATTACAAACATACATGATTCTATAAGTTAATACCACTTTATTCTAGCTTAGGGGTGGTAATGCGGGCCAACCCGCCCGATACAGGTTGGCCTGCCGCGGGTTGGTATTATACCAACCCACGCCCGCCTACCTTCCAGCTTTTTTTTTAAATTTTCACATGTATATGCCAACTTTTATTTAAAAAAATCATATGTGTCAATATTAATTGGATTTGAATCATAGCTGAAGTTCTCAAAATATTTATTTAGTCAACTTTGTCACCATCCATAGATAAATCTATCACAAATAAAATAATAATAAAACAAAATGAATATACATATAAAGAAATGACTCAATGAGATAAAGTTAATATAAATTAAGTGTAATGTCCCTTGTTTGGCTAAGACTCTCAAATTAGTAAAGTACAAATGTGTAATGTAAATAGTAAAAAAAATAAAGCAAAAAAAAAGGGGCTAACCCGTGGGTACGGGCTTGGTGGGTGCGGGTCAAAAAGACCCGCACCAAAATGGGTTGCAAATATTGCAACCCAACACACCATTTTTTGGCGGGTTGGGCCCGCGCATGCTCTATTCTAGCTTAATCCTCTTTATTTTATCTTGGTCTAACCTCAATTTCTCCTTCCCCTAATTATGTACAGGTTTTGGTCAGCCATGGAAGAGGGAAAATTCCATTGTTTTCTAGCTATTTAATTCAAAATAAATCCTCCTAGAACAGAAGATTAAAATCTTGATCAAAGTACTTACCTTGCTTTCTTGATTCCTAGCTTCCTTGGTCCCTTGGTTTTCCTCTTCCTCTTGTGTCTAGGTGTATTTTGGAAGCATTTCCCCTTAGTTCCCATGCTTCACGTGCTGTTGCAGAATGGGACTGGATATTTATAGATTTTTTATGGATGAATGGATGGCTAGGACTTAATCTTTCACTATTTGACCCAATAGACCATATTTGCTCTTAAACTTTTCTTGCCCACCAAGCCACTTTATGACATCATCCATGACATCATTTAGGCCCTTGTTTGGTGCAATTTAGGGAAAAATCTGATTGAAAAAATTCTAGTCCAATTTGGTATCGGCTAAGTCCAATTTCTCAAAAATCAGACTGTTTCATGAATCTAATTTTTCTGAGATTCCATAATATATTTTTTAACCTTAAATTCAGTATCTGAATTTTTTTTACCATTAACATTATTTGAATGGGTATAAATTTAATTACTGTCCCTTGAAAAATGACTGAAATGCCCTTAGTTCACTATTTTATACTATATTAACCCTAAGGGCATAATTGTCATTTTATACTTCTTTACATTGTATCAGAATATATTCTGACTATGGCCAATAATTCTTGTGTCCCTTTTGACCATGTCTGTATGACCAAAATATCCTCCATTCATCTCTTGTTCAATATTATAACATAGGGGGATTTTCGTCATTTCATACTTTTAGGGTTTTTCTGAACACTGGCCCCCATAACTGTTGGAGCACATTATTGGGCTTCTGGGATACCAACTTGGGCCTTTGATTAGGTCCAACCCTTTTATTGACTCAAATCCCAAGAAACATCCCTTAACAATATTTATCATGTATTTTATTTCACTTTAAATTCTATTATAAATTCTACAGAATTTATTTTTAAATTTTGTTAATTTTATAAATTCTTATATTAATTATGATATTTTTTTTATAAAATTTCATTTGATTTTGAAGTCCAGAAGGTCCGATAATAACTTCCAGACTTTAAAAATTAATATAAATTATTTAGGACTTCAGATTGAAATTCTAAAAAATATGCTTAGCCTAATTACCATTCTCTATTTACTGGTAAAATTTAGTATTAAAACATTTTTGGGCAGTTCTTGGCCATTTCTAGCTCAATTTTCTCATAATTACCATTTTTGTCCTAAATTTGACAAATTTCACTTTGGTCCCTTACTATACTTTTTATAATTACACTTTATGGCTCATAACTTATCTCTATTTATTTTAGGCCTTGAAACTTTTCTAATTTACACTTAAGTCCTTGAACTTTCTACTATTTATAATTTAGTCCCTGGACTTTCACTATTTATAGTTTAGTCCTTGAACTTTTACTATTTATGGTTTAGTTCTAGAAAACCCTCTGTATGTTTCTAGGACTTCTGCTTAAAGGGGTCTGGTAGCCTATCTATTTCAGGCTACTTTCTAGGTCTCTAGACCTAAAAATTGGGATATTAAATAGACTGACCATAGAACCTTGTTCAATAAGTGGAACGCATTAGTTGTCTGCTCTCAGGTTGGACAGTTAAGGTTAGAGAAGGGCAATTACTCATTCTTAAAACTAGCATTCTTAATACCATAGAGCCAGTGGTTTACCCTATGGCGGATGTTAGTGGTTCGAGTCAACTTATCTCGAACTTGTGAACTTAACCAATACAAAGCTATATGATAGCACCCAATTTTTTTGATTTAGTAGTTCAATCTATGCTATGATTTATCATTCATGGACAGTGATAAGATCCTTCCATTTAGCAGTATCTTAGGATGGAATAGCCTTAACCAACAGGCTAGAAAGGGGAGGGCTATGCAACTCGCCACAAAATAGGTGGCTTCTGCCACCTTTTTTAAAAAAATAATATTTTTTAAAAAACTAAATATGTCAAGATATAATTTTAATCAACATAATAGTATTATGAAACAATAAACATTAACAACATGATAAACCAATCATTCCAGCAAAGGAAAAGAAAAATAGGGAGAGATCCAATCATCCAATGCTTAAATCGTACCTGGGATAAGAAATCACCAAATTAATTCTTGGGCTAAAAAGAGGAAAGCTATTTCATGTTTTTAATCACTTGCTTCGTTCCCAAATGGAAATCCAAAAGTCTTTTAATCAATATGCAAACAATTAAAAGGTTTCAAATGAGAAGGATGAAATTATCCTGTGGAAGGATTCTTTTCACAAATAGATAAGAATTCATAACTATTTTGCAGACTGATTCATGATCAAAATGAGGAAACCTGAAAAATGAGACCACCGAGAATGTATTTCCAATTCTCTGCAAGAAGGTTCATCTCTGTGGTTGTCTCTGCGCAAATTCTTTTCCATAGCTATGCATAAGAAACAACCAAACAGTCAGGCAGAGATTAATAAAAAAAAGGGAGAAAAGGATGTGGGTAGATGAATAACAAGTAGCAGTAGCAAAGGTTTAAAAATAAAAGACGACGGAGGTTGTGTTTGAACTCGAACCTTTAATGCGTTGATTTTAGCAGACGATGGAAAGAGAGGGTGATGGGCAACGACAAGCCTAGCTGAACCTTTACTGCATTGATTTTAGTAGACGATGGCAGCGAGGGTGATAGCACGAGGTGATTGGGGCGAGAACCAGACAAGGCGACAGCGAGAGCTGAGTGACCTGAGTTGAGACTAAGAGTGAGTAGCTAAGACGAGTGTGAGACTGAGCATCTAAGGTAAAGGAACGAAGGAAAATATTATTAATTTTTTTTAAAAATTGTTGTGGGCTATCCGGCTTCATTTAGCAGGCGAACTCGCCCCGTTTTACCAGTTCTACTTTAGATAACCCCTATTAATTTTTTTCTTAAAAAGATAACCCCTCTCTTAATTTTTTTTTAAAAAGAAACTACACTAAAAATTAAAAATGGCATTTTAGTTATTTAGCTTTGTATTTTAAAATCTCAATTTAGGTCATGACACTTTTTTGACATTTATAATATTTAGAGTCTTAATTTAAAATTTACTTATTTCTAAAGTCTTTTTTGAGAGATTTTCCCTAATTATTATTTATTATTTATTTTAATATCTTATGATAATATTGCGAGATTGTTTTCTATTATCACTTTAATTTATTAAGGATAGGGATATTTCCCAAGAAATAATCCTTTGATAGCTATTATTTTTAAAATTTAATATAAGTTCTATTATGTTCTTAAATCTCTTAAGATATTTTAAATTTCTTAAAGTATAATATCCTAAGAAATTCAAATTTCTATATATATTTTTCAAAAAATCTCAAAGATATTGTTGAGATAAGGTATATATATTATTCTTTCAATATTTAATATATGATATAATTAGGGAGTTATTATTGGTTCTAAATATAATACTTATTTATTATATTTATTAATTTTTTCTTAAATTATCTCTAGTAATACTCTATCAACAATAATCAAATAAGAGAGAGAGTCAGAGAATTAAGGAAGATGATTAGGGTATTTTAGAAAAAAAATGTCACATAAACTAATTAAATCAACTTCTTTTATTTAATCAAATTAGTTAAATATATCATATATTTAGGACCAGAGGAGTATTTTATTTAAACCTCTAATTTATGAAAAATTATCCTAAAGATAATCCTCATATGATATAATTAATTTTTTAAACTTCCAGACATCTATGACACTCATTAAAATAAATTATTTATGTATGATTTTATTCAATGTTATTTTTATACTTATTTTTCATTACTATTTTTTTCTTTTATTTATGATTTAATTTTATCCTATGATGTTCTCATTTATTTATCGGAAATTTTTATAAAATAGTTACATGACTTATAAATAATCTGATAGCCTAACCTTGTTAAAACAAAATTAGGTTTACATCATCACATGTTCATATAAATATTAATATAGTATGTATTTGGATAGCTTTTAAAATTATGATTTTGGATCAAATAATTTAAACACTCTAAATTTTTTTATAATTAAGTTTTTATCACAACCAATAAAGTTAAACTAAAACTAATAAATTATCAAAACATTAATTTTATTCTATAATATATTTTTTTATTAAAATTATAGTTTTGATATAAGTTAGAAGAATGACTTTTAACTATTAATTTTTTTATAAAATTTATCTCACTTTAAATTTATTTTTTAAAAATTAATCCAAACACATGTATAAATAATTGTTGGCAAAAAGGACTATTTGAAAACCCTACCCTTCAAGGCCCAAAAAAAAGAAAAGAAAAGAAAACCCTCCCTTCTCGTGTCGCATCTCGCCTGCCGCCAACTCACATCTTCTCTCCCGCTTTCCTCTCATCTCTCACCTTCAAATCAGTGTCACTTATCTTTGCTTCTCGAGCTCTTTGCCACCTAGCTCACACTCTTACACTCTTGTGCATGCAGGAGGAAATTATCTCACTTTTCTTCTAGTGTTTAACTTCTGAAAGAATAATCACTTTAGAAGGAACTGGTAAGTGTTTTGTTTTTATTTTATGTTTTTCTTCTTATGTGTTTTCCGATAGTGAGTTTTCCTGATATGGGGTTTTTCTACATTGATTGATTTTGAGTCTGTTATGTGTCCGACACTGGTGATTTTGTTTCTGATATGGGGTTTCTTGATCATATGCAAATTTGAATATGAACGCTCAAACTTCATCTACTTTTTCTATTTTAGATTATGTTTTGTCAACTTTTGATGCTTTCTAACAATTATGTTCCTTAATTATCTCACTTTTCTTCTTGTGTTTAACTTCTGATATCTACACTTCTCTGCTTCCTTTTGTGTCTTCTTATAGTTTGTTTTCATTCTTAAGATTTACCCTTTTTATTTGGCTGAGTTTTCAAAACACCAATTCAACTGTTTTTTTTTCTTTTTCTCTGTGTATTCACAATTGTGTAATGGAAATTTTTTTCTTTGTTATAGTGAGTTCGCTGTTCTTTCATGAAAGCTTAGCTCTGCCCTGTTTTAAAAAACTGGGAGATTAAAAAATTTGTGAAACTTTCCAAGTATACCTTTGTCTAAAGTCAATGCTACATTAAATGTAATGAATTAATTACTTACAAAATTTAATTGTACAGAAAGGCAAAATATTTAAAAATATTATTCAATGCTCTAGATATGATCAAACTAGAGTCAGAGGTGTACGTTGTTTTTGGTATTATGCTTCACAGCTTTTAACTTAGTTCCCACTGTATTTTGGCATATGTATTATGTTTTCCTTAGTCTCAAATCTCAATTCCTAGTCAATAATTTATGGGATTTGTGTACAAATTTAAAATTTTAATATTTGTAAAACAAGAAAATTTTTAATGTAATATTGATACTTTCTTCTCTATAAAAAAAACAAAGAAAAAGGAACTGAACTTAGAAGGGGTATGACAGTCAAATTATTATCAGCTCCCTTCCCCTCTCACTTCCCCTTTGTCGAACCAAATAAAGCCTAAAACCTAGTGCCTTCTTCCCTCAATTCAAACCAATTTCATACAACCTATAGGCAAGGTTCATTTCTTTCCTCGTTTAATTAGTAGCTTTCTGTCTGAACTTGTCATCCAATACTGCCATCTAAGCCATCACCTGGTGAGGTCTGATCATCTATTGTATCTTCCATTCATGTTTCTCATTGATTATTGCAACTTTACAATGTGCACATCTTTTGAATAACCCATTTTTCACTGTATTGGTGATCATATTCCTGCATGATTAATTAACTTTATCTGCTGACTAAAGAAGACAAAAGGTTAACTTTATATGTTTCTTTTTAGTTATGTAAGATGCTTCCTGAAGGAAGCAACCGCTCTCAACTTTTGGCATCTATACCTCCTCGCAAAATCAATGTGCAGAAATATGCAGAATCCCGAGCTCTTGAGCTTAAAAGTCTGAATTTTATTATAGCAAATAGAGTAAATAGTGATTTTAGGTCCCAAAGAAACAAGAGAAGAAGAACCACTGCGTATGATAACCAAAATGCTAGAGAGCGGTGTAGAAGGAAAAGAAGAAAATTGGAAATATTTGAAAAAAGCCATTCTTCTGTTTTAGAGAAAGACTAGATAAATAAGCTTCCAAGGCGTGTTCGACAGAGACTGGAACTTAAAATGAACCCAGAGAGTGGCTTTTGTAGTTCGGGTGATGGAACTAAGAGGCTGAGAACTCATGTTTGGCATGCTAAGCGGTTCACCATGACCAAGCTTTGGGGTTACCACCTTCCTTTAGGTCTGCAAGGCAGGTATTGTTATCCTTGGATTAGGAGCTTAGGACTATGACCTTAATCAGTAACTACTGAGAAAGATACTTTATGGTATATACAAAAGAAACTGAAGAAGGAAACATGTGGCCTTAAATTTAGTTTACAAATAAAATGTAGTATTCATGTTTAATTTTTAGGTTGCTGGATCATGGAAATCTGATGCTACAAATATGTGGGTTTTTTTTTTTCTTTTAATCTTTTCAAATGCATGAAGTAGTATTACTGAGATTATCGTGGAAACACTAACAAGGATTATGTGTGAATTTAGCCAAGGGAAAGGGTTCGAGGGCACTTTTTAAAAAGCTTAAACAAGTGGCGCTTGTACATGATGCAAGCTATTGTACTGCCCTCCAATTGGAGGGTCCTGAGGTGTGTATTCTTTCCACTATAAGCATGAATTTTTTGCTTTAGTTGGAACCATCTTCTTTTCATCATTCTCTATGTATGATTTTTTTTTTTCTTTTGACTAGCACATAGACCTTTGCACCAAGTGCAACATTAATTACTTCATATTCTTAGAATTTTTTTATTGATTATTTTAGTTTGTATCTTGTGTTTAGGATTCCTTGATTTCAATATTAAGAATGGTACTAGTGCCCTCCCCAGATATAGATCATGGAAATAATGACAATAATTCTGTTCTTTCTGGTCTCACCTATGGAACTGCTATGGTAGGTAACCTTATTGTAGATTCTACTATGAACTGGGGTTATCAAGGTATTAAAACAAAGAATAATTTTATTCATTGACAGCTTTGTGCAGTAGGAGCACCTTCTCATGTGATTGCTCCTGTGACCTATATGTGGCGACCAGTTTTCGATCAAGATATAAGTTTAAAGCTTGATGTTGTAGAGCATAGGGCTTCCTTTAGACCGCATGTTATGAGTGATGAAGCAAGTACACATGACATTGATGAATGTGATAAGTCTGATAGTATGAGACCTAGTGCTTCCTTGAGACAACTTTGGGTGTGGATACATGCTTCTGCCTTTGGAGAAGGATAGGATACGCTAAAGCTGGCCTGCCATAAAGAGGTTCACTTTCTTCCTTAGCTTCTTTGTGGGCATCCCCACCCTATATTGTTTTATTTGTTTTATGACATTATATGCCATAAAGAGGTTCACTTTCTAAAGCTGGCCTGCCATATAGAGGTTCACTTTCTTCCTTAGCTTCTTTGAGGGCATCCCCGCCCCCTATATTGTTGTATTTGTTTTATAACAGTATATACTACTTGATAAAGAAGATAGGGAGGGGTTGGGTGAATTTATATGTTAATGTAACATTTTCTTTTATCTTGACGTACTCTAAAACTCTTCTAGCAGTGTTGAGGTTTCAATTTTTACACTGAAAACATTTAGGATGTAATTTGAGTTTGTAGATCCTCATGTCTCACTATTACCACTTAGGAGAAATGTTATTATCTTATTATTGTAGTGTAATGCTTCCCTTGCTCCTGTCTTTGGAGAAAATGCACCTCTATCCGGATTTAGTTGAACTAATATGCAGCTCACCATTCAATGGACTACATTTAGAGAATTTTCTTTTCTACATTTTGAGGTTTGGGAGGGTATCACTACATCAATGGAGAATTCTTGGGGTATTGACACGAATGCTAAAATTTGTTATTCAGATGATACTTAAAATTTTCTTCATGGAGTTGCACACAAATTGAAATAACATATTATATGATGAACATTCTCTTAATAGATGCACACTTTCCCTCCCCCCTCATCTATGTATACTATGTTTATTATTTTCAGGAGGAAAAAAGGGGCATTGTGATCAGGTGTTTTTCTCTTGATGGCCAACTTGCAAAATTAGAATTAATGGGACCAAAGGCATTTCAACTTCTTCAAAAGATACTGCATCCTGTTACAGGGTTAGTTGTTTATTCTAGAAACATTGCTCATTTTTTATTTCATTTGTGATCTTCAATCAGGCTTATTTTGCTTGATGGCTTTGCAGAATTTCAGAGAATCATTGGCAGTTGAAAAAACATTTGGCTACGGAGGAGGATTATATTTCTCAGGATAACAAATCACTTATATTTAAAAGTGAGGATAATTTTTCTTATCATGCAATGTTATCTCTTAATGTTAAGGATCCTCGATTATTGCCCAAGAAAAGTACTACTGTCCCAATGGAGCCAACTTTGATTGAGGCATTGTGTGATGCACCACATGGTAAATGTGAGGAGCTTCTTGACATGGAAGGGATATTAGTAAAGAATGAAGACTCACCCCCTCCATCAACAAAACTTGAAGGTGACCAGTACTACAATAGTGATCTGTGGGGTGCTACCACCAGAGTATTAAGGCCCCCGTTTGAAGAGAGTGTCATTTCTAAGGAGAAACATTGCAAACGCGTTATCAATTTCTGCCTTGATGATGAAAAATTCAGTGAGGCGAACTTTTTAACCAAGGAGCAGTGCTCAAGATCTTGTCCTATTCTTCTTTTGAAAAATGATAAGAAGGAATTGTTTATTGGGTAACTTCCTCTTAACTCTTTCCTAATAACTTTTTCATACCTGCTAATATCAGGTGCACTTTATGAATATTGTGTGCAAGATTATGCATTAGTTTATGTTCACTGTTTACCAAAAAATGAGGTAATTTATTCATTAAAATTCATTAAACACCAGATATTTGTATTCTTTAAAATCAAACAAGGTGGTACATATGATCATCTGCTTAGGATGTTTAAGGAAATTGTAAGAAATGTTACAATAATTTATATCTTAATGCATAATAAATCAGGATCTTCCCTGGACATATACATTCTTGTTGCTTTAGATTCCATTCTATTACTGTTACTTACCTTGCAATAATTGTTTTCTTTTATTTTTTTTTCTATTTTCTTCCAGATGGTCTATAATACTGCCTCTGAGTTGGGTCAAAGCCTTCTGGATTCCTCTCATCTCTAATGGGGCCCATGCAATAGGTTTGAGAGAGAAGCACTGGATTGCAAGTGAAGTAAGTCTTTGTGCACCAAAATAATCAGAAAATGTTGGTCTTCTGCGTTATTTATTGAATATAGCTTTTTTTCCCCTTTTCAATCCAGATAGGGCTACCGTTTTCTCCTTCCGATTTCCCGGATTGTAAGGCATATAGTTGCTTTATGACAGCTAAAGCTGCTTCACTTGACCATAAAGCAGAACTTCGCCCCCAATCCATAAGACCTTTGAGAGTTCCAATGCCACCCCCATGGGCTATTGTTCGCATCAGTATTAACAAAGAGACTGGTATAATGGAAGTTCCTAAGGTTTTGACAGGGGAAAATGCGCCTAGTGCCAATTCACCACCAAACTCTTGCCATGAAAGCTTTAAAATTTCATCATCGGAGTGTGATGGTAATCTGTTTGTTGGAATTGTATCAAGGACAGGTTGTATGCTGATTAGATTCCTTGATGAAATCAAAGCTGATCAATTGCTTTTGTTTCCCCATGTTGCACGCGAAAAGGCTAGAGTCTATAAGTCTGCCAAAGTTGAGGCAAAGCTTGATTTAAGCCCCAGAAACTTTGATAGTCATGACTCTAAGCTATGCTTTCTTAGAGTTTATCTCCGCCCATATAAGGAAGGCATTTTTGAAGAGGGAGCAGTTGTTTGTGCACCTTTCCCTTCTGATATATCTTTGAGGATTTCAAGGTAATCAACTTTTAAATATAAATTCATACTATACTCTTTCGTAGTTGTTTCTTTTTCCTTTATTCGAATAATAATTGTACCAGGGATTTGTAAAAATCTCCTCACCATTGACGAGGCAATCTGGCAAATAGCTATGTTATATGATTTCAAGGGTTTCTTTGCTTTCATTGTGAATCTCAATTTATGGGTCAAACTCAAATTGTGGGGAGGGGAACAAAATGGATTGCATTCTACATTTCTTTTTGTCCTGAATCTGGAAGAATAATTAATTTCATGCAATATTGAGGAAATCTTTTAGATATTGTGTTGAATTCTCTAGGGCATCCCACCCCTATTGGAACCAGATAGTTATCAAGTTCAAAGGCCGCAAGTTTTATGCTTAAATTTTTTTAATAAAACAAGAAAACATTTTTCATCTAGAATGTCACTTTTTTCACGTGACCGATTGAAAAAAATTAACAAATAATCCCATTGTATATGTCTTTGCAGTTCAGAGAAAAGTACGATGGTTGAGTGTGATAGGGAATTGTACTTCCAAGATCCATCTTCTGGTAATTGGGGATTGCATATTCCAGATGAGTCTATTGCCAAAGAGTCTCATCGGTGGCCTATTGGCTTCATCTCAACTCCAACTGTTCACGGAAGGTCTGGAAAATCTCATATTCTTCGTTTTCTTCATCGTGTGCTATTTTTGGGTCCCTGTTTCTTTTCCTTTGGAGCCTATAAGGCTTACAAAGAGTATATATATAGGGTTCATACAATGTTTGGTTCTGATAGTTTGCATTCATTTTAGTTTTGGACTCTAGTTTTAAACTATAAGTTTTGGTTCCTTAAGTTTCTTTCCATTTAAAACGTTAGCCCTTATATTTTAATTAAAACTTGGACCATTTTGCCCTTTGAGGGACCAAAACCAAAATGAGGACAAACTATAAGGACCTAACATTTTATAAACCCATATATATATATATACATATATGTATATTTGTTGTCATATTGAATCTTACTAGGTGCAATCTCTCTTGCAGCAAGAAGCTAGTTGCAGCGGGCTTTTGTGAAGCCGTCTTACTGGCTCGTTTGAGAGAGGAGCAGTGGAAGGAGAAGCCTCCCAAGCGAAGGAAGATGGAAATATACGTGCTTGTGAGGAATCCAAGATCTTCGGTATATCGACTTGCCCTTGCCTCCATTGTCCTAGAGCATCAAGATAATGATGTTGAGTTTTTGTAGGAGTCATTGTTTGGTTGATGAATGCAACACCGAACATAGGGCTAATTATTTATTTGTCCATCATCATCATCTTTTTTTGTTTATCATAAATTAGTCAGAGGAGCAGCCTGAGAGAAAGTAGCTTGATAATTTTGTTTTGTATCTTTTTCATTGTTACAATAGAATTATTATTTCCATACTTCCATTGGACACTGATCCAAGGTTAAGGTTTACTGAATTATTGCACTGTACAAATAAGCAGCAAATGGAACGTCAATTAAAGGCCACTTATATGAAGTTCCCCTAGTTCATCCATCTCACAACATACTAACAAAGTCGCAGCTTATCACAAAATTCTAATTATTAACAAGAGTTAAGATGTATCTAGCAGTATTTTTTAAGTAGAATTCATCAATATCTCAAATTAATTTGTAGTTCATTCGACACATTTGAAGTATTCTTTTATTAGAATCTATTATTTTGAAGTATTTTTAATGTAATTTTTCTTTTAAGATATTTTTATCAGTAACAATGAGCATCTTAAACTTAAGATATTGAGTGTTATTATTGGAAAAATATTTCAAGTTAAGGTGTTGTATGCATAAAATATCATTAAAAAATATTTTAAGATGCTAGATGAATAAATTAGTTTAGGAATGTGAGTGTTATGGGAAAATGTTTTTAATATAATTAAACCCAATTAGTAAAGCCAATTCTTTGCAAAACATACTTTTTATCATGTTTATGTTTTTAACCTGCACGTTTGCTACATCTAGCTTTTAATTCTTGCTTTATCACTCTAAGTAGCATTTGAGTTGTAGAGGACTTCCCATTATATATATGAGCATTTCTCTCTCACCATGCATGATATATGGCTGCTAAAAAACATGCATATAACTTTGTCTAAAGCATGCGTTTCTTGAGTCTCATGGATAATTATTCTCTCCATATGTTAAACTTTATTGGGACAGTTTTGACCGCCATCCAATTGCAAATGCTCATCAATAAATTTTGGGTTAAAGTATGCCCAGTACCCAAAAGTAATTTATGGTGCAATTTTACCTATGAAGTATTTAAAATAGTGCAATCTCATCCAAACTAATAAGAACTTTTAATTTTGACTGTTCAAATGCTGAGTCAGCTAGAGTTTGACTAAAATAATCTTATATGACATTTAGTATAAATAGATGAGTTGGAGGTCTTTGTGGCAAAAATAATGAAGTTCATGTTTACTCCTTTCTTTTGATAGCTTCATTTAGGTGAGTTGTGTCCATCATTATCCTGTATCTAGGTGCGTCATCGATGGTGGGTAAAACAAAAAGAGAAAAATTGAAAATAAAGAATGGATATTATTTCTACATAATGCTTTTCTAATATCTCTGTAACTTCAAGACAAGATCATGATATTTATAATGAGCTCACTCCACATATTTTTTGTTAAGTATCAGATATCTGGTATCCCATTATTGAAAATGAACTGAATACTAGGAATTGAATAAATAAATAAGATAAATCAATAGATAAGATGCCCCATGCATGAGCGTCACGTGTAGCAACGATTTGCACTAATTTGTGACACTCCCCCTTAGAGCAAACCTCCTGTCAGCAACTCCAAGTACACTTCGAAAACTTGAGAATTTTGGCTTTATTAATGCTTTAGTAAATATGTTTGCGATTTGAGCATTTGTTCGAACACCCACGAGCTCAACTTCTCCACTCAACACTTTCTTGCGTATAAACTGATGACGCTCTATGTGTTTTGTTTCTGCGTGAAAGATAGGATTTAGCGTCAATTTGACAGCACTTTCATTATCGCATCTGATATGCACAGTGTAGTTAGCCTCATGTGATGTATCCTCAATCAGCGGCTTCAACCAGACATACTCCTAGGCTACCATTGTTGCCACTACATACTCAGCTTCTGTACTTGATAAAGTAACTATATCTTGTTTCTTGCTGCATCAAGAAACAACAGCTGACCCAATACTGAAGCAGTAGCTTGAGGTTGAGTGCCTATCATTTGTGTCTCCAGCCCAATCTATATCAGTGAATTCACTTAGCACAAGACTGTCACACTTTCTGTATAATAGACCATATCCAACAGTTCCCTTCACATAACGTAAGATTCTCTTGGCCACTTCCAAGTGAGGAATTCTTGGATCCTGCATGAACTGAGAGATAACTCCAACAGCATATGTGATTTCTGGTCTTGTGATGGTTAAGTAGATCAAACTTCCAACAAGTTGTCTGAACCTTGTCAAATATTTCAACAGCCTCCCTTCCTCTTTCTTTAATTTCAGGTTTGGTTCCATTGGGGTAGCCTTTTCCCTTGACTCCCCATATGAAAACGCTCCAACAGGTTCCTTGTGTAAGCTCTTTGAGACATAAAATATCCTTGGTTTAATTTTACAACTTCTAAACCAAGAAAACAGCCAACCTCTCCTAGGCTTTTCATATCAAAATGAACAGCTAGATCATCTCTCATGTTTGAAATTTCAGCCTCATTGTTTCCAGTTATTATCATGTCATCAACATATAATAACACAAGTAAATGCACATTTGACTCCTATGTTATGAACAAACTAGAATCTGAATAAGATATTTTGAAGCCACAAAAGTTGAGATATTAAGCAACTTTACCATACCAAGCTCATGGAGCTTGTTTCAAGCCGTAGAAAGCCTTCTTCAGGCGACACACATAATCTAGAAATTTTTCTGAGATGAGGCCAGGAGGCTGCTGCATAAATACTTCTTAATCCAACTTGCCATAAAGAAAAGTGTTCTTTACATCAAGCTGCCATAATTTCCATCCTTTAAACGTAGCAAGTGATGTAACTGTTCTTACTGTCACCAGTTTTGCAATAGGATTGAATGTTTCCTCATAGTCCAGTCCATAACTTTGGGAGAAGGCACGAGCAACCAAGCGAGCTTTGAACCTGTCAATGGAACTATAAGATTTCTTCTTTAGCCGGAACACCCATTTGCATGTGACTGGTTCACAATTTTCTTGTCTAGGTACCAAGTAGGGGTGTGCATAAAGCCCGCAGCCCGGTATGCCCACTCGAGCCCGCAATAAAATAGCCCTGCCCAGCCCGATAAATATAGGACAGGGCTAGGCATCGGGCTACAAAATATAGCCCATGCTTTTTTCGGGCTGGGCATCGGGCTGGGGGCTGCCCTACCCTGGCCATGAGCACCCCTTCTTTTATTTTTTTTACTTTTTTCCCTAGATGTTACACTTGAAAAAGAGAATATGATGGTTAATGGTGACTAGAGGGACATTTTAGAAATATGAGTAGTTAAATAGGTAAGTTGCATCTTTTAATATTTGTAACTACATTAATTTTTTCTTTTTTTTAACTTTGCTAATCATCATATGATTACATTACAAATTATAATTGTTTATTTTATTTTTTTCATATGCTTAATCTTTGTCAACATTAGGGAGATTGATGCAAAGTTGCAATTACAAACTACTTAGATTTCAAGACTTTTTTTATTATATGAAATGGATTTCAAGACTTTAATTATTTTCTTTTTCTCTTTATTCTTAGTAAATTATGGATATTATTTAACTCTTGAAGACATATGAATATGATATTATTTTAGAAGTTTATAATTGTAGATTTTTTTTACAACATGAGCATAGCATCACAGCTTGGGCATGCCCAGCCCACCCATGCCCAGCTCGCCTATGCCTAGCCCAAAATAGTTAGGGATTTTATCAGGCAAGGCTGGGCATCGGGCTGTAAAATGCAGCCCATGCTTTTTTCTGGCAGGGCACCGGGCTACCCTGCCTAGCCCTGCCCTTGCACACCCTAGTACCAAGTCCCATGTTTTATTTTTGTTTAAGGCATCAATCTCTTCTTGCATTGCTTTCTCCCACTCTGGATTGCCCTTCGCTTCCTCATAACTCGTTGGTTCTTCTGCAACCAATCCTTATGTAAAGAAGCAGGCAATCACAGTGTAGCTATTGACATCATAATCTTTTAAATAATATAGTTTTCTTTCCTCTCTTGTTGGTCGCTTGACAATTTGCCCATTGTATTATGTGTTTTCACCTCGTGACTTATTCTCCACATTCATAGTGTTCGATGCTCGCAGATTTGTCTTAGAGAATAGATGCTCCAGATCATCTTCATCATCATTAGGAGCAACAAACTTAGGACTAGGGAATTGAGTTGAAATCTCATCAAACACCACATCTCTAAAAATGCTAAACTTCTTTATTTTTGGATCCATGCACCTCCAACCTTTCTTGTAGGGATCATAACCAACAAACACACACTTCCTTGCCTTTGGGTCTAGTTTGGTTCTATTTCCTTTAGGAAAATGAACATAGCATGTAGAGCCAAATACTCTAAAATAGTTCACATTTGGTTTTTCACCATACAGAATTTCAAAATGAGAGTTTTGTGTACTTGGCCAAGGAGGCAACCTGTTTGTTACATGACAAGTACACTGAACTGCTTCAATCCAGAGTTCTCATGGAAGATTTTTGTCATGCAGCCAAGAGAGACATATTGCAGTGAGGTGTGCAAGATTTCTTTCTGTGACTCCATTTTGTTGTGGAGTATCTAGGCATGTCATTTGACGATGTTTACCATTTTCATCATAGAATGTGAAGAAATCTTCAGACATGTATTCTCTACCGTTATCGCTTCAGAGACACTTTATCTTGCTTCTAAACTCCTTTTTAACTATTTCTTTAAATTCTGCAAACTTAGACAGTGCCTCTCTTTTCTCCTTAAAAAACTTCACCCAAGTGAACCTTGAATGATCATTGATTAGCACCATGACATATTGTTGACCGCTGTAGCTGAGTGTTCTTGTTGGCCCCATCAAGTCTGTGTGTATTAAGTCAAAGGTTGCAGAATATCGACTTGATAACCTACTGAAAGGTAGCGATGAGTGTAATATCCAAATTTTTAGGCCTAGAGCCTCAGAAAGTAGCCTGAAATAGATAGGCTACCAGATCCCTTTGAGCAGAAGTCCTAGAAACATACAGAGGGTTTTTAGGGACTAAATTTTAAATAAGTGAAAGTACAGGGACTTATGTGTAAATAGTAAAAGTTCCTAGGGGCATAATGGTCATTTTAGAAAAAGAAAAAGACTAAAGTAAAAGTCTAAAAGTTTCATGGTGCAAAAGTGAAAGTAGACACAAGTTGTGGGCCATTAAGTGTAATTATAAAAAGTTAAGGGACTTAATTGAAAAGAGAAAAAGTTTCCAGGGGCAAAACGGTAATTATAGAAAGTTGAGCCAGAAGTGGCTTAGAACTTCCCGAAAGAATTTTAGTCCCAAGTTTTATCAGTAGATAGAGAAAATGATGCTGGTTAATTTAGCCTATTACAAAAATTTTATTAGAGTTTCAGATAGCTAAAATTTATCTGATAGTCTGAAAGTTATCTGAAATTTTTATCAGATCTCCTGGACCTCAAATATGAGTGAAAAGTTACAGGAATGTGCGTCATGTGAAGCCAGAGGTCATGGAACTGACAGAATCCCGAAAAGAGTTCTGTAGAAAAAGTTATTCACATATTAGTAAATTTTGACTGGAGTTTGTGAACGCCCGATATCCGATAGGGAACTTAAGCAGTAAGCAAATTAGGACTAAATAAGCCCATATGATGTCAAGGGAGGCCCAGGCCCATGATATAAGTTCAGCGGTAAAAGGGGCCAGTGTCCAGAAAAAGGTGTAAAATGACGAAAATAACCCTATGTTGTAAAATAATTAAAGAATTAGTGAAGGGTATTTTGGTCATTTAACTAAGGTTAGACAGTCAAGAAAGGTTATCTGGATAGTTGACCAGGGTCAGGGAATACTCTAATAAGGTGTGAAAAGATAATAATGCCCCTAGACTCCTTAAAGTCAATAAAGAGGAACCAAGGGCATTTTAGTAATTTGCCAAGGGATGTTTCTTGGGAATTGAGCCATCAGAGTACTTGAGCTTGATCAGAGACCCAAGATGACATTTCAAGAGTCTAAAAACGTGGCCCAATATTTATATGGGTTAAAGTGGCATTAAAGTAATATTTTAATGAGTTTTCAATAAAGTAAAGTTACCCGGTTAAAGTGATAACCGCGGAATTGATCAGATAAAGTTCTGGACTAATCCGGAAGCCATGAGGTGGCATGAAAGGTACCCATAAGGCGCCACATGGCATGAGCATAGAGGAAGAAGAAAAAGCTAAGGACACGTAGCACGATCTCAGCCGTATATTCCGGGATAAGACTGGAATTCTCTGGAAGCGCTGAGTTAGCTGGTGAGGTGTCCCAAGGGCCCCACTATTATGCCACTTAAGCATGTGAGGTGTCCATGGATGATGTCATTTTGATGAGTCATTGAGGATGATGATGTCATCGTGATGATGCAAGCGAAGCTTCTTGAGAAAGCTAAGCAATCTGAGCCGTTCATCATGATTCAATCTGGACCGTTCAAGCCAACTTCCTCCACCTATAAATAGGCACCCCCTTGTCATTTCATACCATCCATGACAAGAAGAAGAGAAAGGAAGAGAGAGAAAGAGAGAAAGAAAGAAAGAGAAAGAAGGAGTTTCGGCTGAGCTAGGAGCAATCCAAGGAGCTTAGGGACTGACAAGCTTAAAAAATAAGGTAAGTAATTTATTTTAGTCCTTGCTCTAATAAATTAGAGGATTGTTCTTATAAATTAGATATTTAGAATAGAGAAATATCTCTCTCTATAAGGTTAGCTATGGATAGAAAGAAAGCTAGGGGATTGTTAGAATAGGGGTATTGCCTCAAGATAAGTTTGAGTTAAGTAGAGTTATACTGGATAGGATAATAATGGAAATATTATTATGCTATGTATAGGCTCTGACCTATAAAAAGAGGAATCTTAGAGTAAAGGCTAAGGACTAAAGGAAAGACTACATGCCAGGTAGTAAACTTACCTAAACTTGTATGTGTTGAATGTATAGTTGATTGTGTTATGGCTTGATTGATTGATGTTAATATGTAATTGTTGAAGCTCTGTGCTATGATTACCTTGGACAATTGTATTTCATATGTTACATGGAAGCATGCACATTACATTATGTTGACACAATCACAATCAAGCACTAATACCAATCATTGATGCATACATTGTTTAGTACTGTTTGCTACTGAGATTTCCCCCAAAATCTCACCCCTTCCATATCAATCCAATTACAGCAAGTCTTCTCGAGATGGACGAGATGAGGATTCATGAAGAGAAGTTAAGAATTATTTAGCATGATTGATATGTGATTGATGTATGTTATGCATATGTATGTAAAGTTGGTTGCTGGAATTTGCTACCATGAACAGTAACTCATAGCGAGATAGTGACCTTTAATTTATAATTAAAAATAGTAAATGGTTGAATAAATGTATGATATTTTTATAGTAAATAGTATACATACAAATCTTCAAATTGATATATATAACGTCTTATTTGAATTTCTACACATGGAGATATATTTTTTCAAAGTTGGGACCAAAATGCTGGATTCAGGGGAAAAATGTTGGATGAATAGTAAAATTGTAGCGTTGACTGACGTTGACTTGATCAATGAGTGGTCAAAGAGTTATTTTTCCCTAAAAGAAGATTAAGTTAGCTTCATTTATCAATTTGAACTACTTTGTTTCAATTTTTATAGAATTAGTTATGATTTTTCGAAGTCAAGTCATTTATCCAGAATTTACACAGTGAACAGTACTCGATAGAGTAAAACTCCAAATTAGGAAATTTGACTTCAATGACCTTAAAAGTGATTCCAGATACTACCAAATGGTCCCTAAGACATAATAAAAGTAAGGATGTGACAATGAGACTTGCCAAGTTGATAGCCTTGACAAATAATTTCCTCACGAACATTCTTTAAGATAGGCATCCCATCTACCAACCGTTTGGATAAGATCTGCTACAATATTTGATATCCACAGGACCCAACCGAGCATGCCAGATTGTAGCATTATCAGTTTGGCTCGTTCTCTTTACATATGGTTCTCCTACTGACATAACATACAAAGAACCTTTCTTCTCACCAGAGAAAACAACATCAGCAGATATTTCTTGTACATTCTCAAGCACTTTAACATCCTTGGGACCAAATAATACATATTTTCTAGATTCAGTAATTTAAGGAATTGAGACTAAGTTTTTAGTCAAACCTGGGACGTCATAAACATCATCAACTTTGAAGCCTTTTGAGCGCGCATCTTTAGCCACATCAATTACTACAACACCTTATGTGGTTACTAGGTATGTTGAGTTGTTAGCAGTAATTATAACTCGTCTCCAAGATGATCTCGTGTTTATGAGAACATAGTCTCATTTCCTGGCACATGATGGGAGCAACCTGAGTCAATGATCCACTTCTCTCTTTTGTTGTATGCAAACTTCTCAAAGGCTTGAGTGGACTTTCGTTCAATAGCCTCAATCTTGAAGCAGTTATTCCATCTACTCTGATAATCTTCTTCACTTGTGCATGCAACATTCACTTTATATAGCTTTACTCGACAATACTTCTTTATATGCCTAATCTTTCTACACTGAAAGCATGTAATAGGTTTCTTAGTAGGTGTGTCACCATCTTCTTCTGCATTGAACCTTCCTCTTTGTTCTTGTTGCTTGATGCAGCCTTAGCACTCAACCTTCCCTTGAAAAATAGAATAACATCCGTCTCATAGCTCTTAGCCATATGTTTTGCTAAGGCCTCTTGATTAGAGAAAATATTCTCTAACTCTTCAATAGAGGGTGTGTCGGCCACCCTTGGATTAAGGTGACAAAAGGTCCGTATTCCTTCTTCAAGCCACGAATGAGGTAGCGATGTAGACGATCTTCATTGATCATTTCAATTGCATCGATCTATGAAATCTCATCAAAAATACTCTTAACTTGTAAGAAATACTCAGAGATTGACATACCTTCTCGTGTAAATATAGCCAATTCATTTTCCAGGAATTGTAGCCTTGTCGTGTTCTTTGTAACATCCTGGACTTTTCTTTAGCCGAAAACCCTAAGTCTCTAGCTAAGGAAATGATTAGAGAAATATAAATAATGTTATGGATGGACTAGAGGACCAAATTGTAAAGTTAGAAAGTATGATGGCCAAAAGTACAAAGTAGACAAAACTTCAGGGACTAAAATGTAAATATGGAGAAGTTCAAGGGACCTAAATGTAATTGTGAAAAGTTACATGAACTGTACTTTCAGCCCAAAATAGCCCAGTCCAGATTTATGATCTGAAAATACCGAAAGATAAAGCACAACATTTCGGGTTGAATGAGAGACGTCAGAATTTTGATTTGAGGTCCCGATTAATTGATATAAATTCGATAAATCCGAAAAAAGTACTTGAAATTTTTAGGAGACCGACTGGACCTCAGAATTCTGTGAGATTATGACAGAAGATATTTTGTGAATTATGGGAGATTGTAAAAAAGCCCACACTCCCAAAAGGGGTTTAGATAATTTTAAATAGAATTTTAAAGGAATTTTAGGACCTTGTCTACAGGCTCTAAAAATTAGGGTTTTATTCGTTGAGAGACTCGAGCTCAACAAAATACCATGAAAGTTTACCAGGAGGCTCAAAATGAATTTAGAAGGGTTATTATGGGCTAAGTCAAAGTCCAATAGCCAGTATGAGCCCAAACTAAAATAGGGGCAAAATTGTAATTTCGGGAAATTTCGGGCCAGAAATGGCAGTTCTGGAAAATATTTAGAAAAATCTCAATAAATTTCATAAAATGGAAAATAATATTCTAAGACATTTTTATGAAGGAGAAATGACAAAAATACCCCTATGTAAATTTTTATCGTATTATGGCTCTATTTGAGGTATCCGATAAAAATTAAGTATTCGGGTCATAAAAAGACCTCAAAAAATATGAGAAAATAGGGATAAATATTGAAAGGGTCATTAATGATGCCAGATAGGCCAGACAGGGTCAGAGAGTATTCTAGAAAATATCATGCCATTGAACAATTTAATTTCACCGAAAATCACCCGAATACCGGTTAAATCCGAAAAATTTGAGAAAATTCAAGAAGCACCAAGAAGCTCCAAGGTACTCCAAGAAGCTTCAAGAATCCTTGAGGTGGCACCAAATGGAGAGGGAGAAGGAAAAAGAAGAGGACAACTCAAAAGTAGTCATAATTACAACCAAAAAGGAGATTAAACCATAACCCTTGGATCAAACTTTTAAGAATTGAATCCTAGCCCTTCATTACTCACAATTTTTGCTATAAATACCCCCTCCCAAGGCCTCCATTTCGTGCATCCCTCTTTAACTAGGGGAAACTCTTGACAATTCAAAACTCAAGCCAAGATCAAAGGTTCCAACCTCCCAAGGTTCAAGGATACTAAGGTAAGCATACTTCCAAGCTTTTAGTGATTTATTTGGAAGTTTAATTTATGGCTTTTAGGTCTTGGGAACCATAAATGTTTAAGGGGAGATGCTGCCCAAATTAGGGAAAGATGATATTGATGATAAGGGTAGCAAAGACAAGTTGAAAAGGATAGGATTTAACATGTTTGAGCTCATGGAATCAATGGTTTCTTGGAATTGTTCTTGAACTACCTTGCTGTCCAGATTTATGTACTTTGTTCTAGGGTTGAGATATGATGATTTTAAGGCCTCCAAGGTGTTCAAAATGCAATTTTGTGTAGGGCATAGTAGGGAGACCCTAAGTGGAAGCCTTAAATATCAAAATGGAACTTTTAGAGAACCCTAAGTGCAATTTTCGTTTCTGTCCGTACGGACAGAATAGGAGATGAAGAAATTTCAAAATTTGGATCACACCATTGGATTCCTTAGGTAAAATTGTGTAAGATAGGATCCCAAGAGTTAATGTTAGTACTTGGGAGAAATAAAACCCTAATTTAATTCAAGAAAGGGTAGTTAGGGTTTTTAAGTTTGAATTATGTTTGAGAAGTTGTAATGACATGAAATTGTTGTTCAATAATTAGGATTTGACATTTGTGCACCTAGAGAACTTCAAGTCAACAAGGAAAGACAAGGATCTCCAAGAGGTAGCAACAACTCTAACTTTTTCATTGTCTTGTAATTATTTATTGGTCTTGTTGTTTATGATGTTTGGTTGAGCATGATATTATGTGATGATGTGCAAGCTTGATGGGATTGATGATGTGATATTATGTCATGACAAATGCATGTTAGATAATGCCAAAATATGAGAATGATTATGTGGCTCCCATATCATATAACATGCTTTAAATAATTGCTTGATGATGTTAAGGTTGTGTTGCTTGCTATTGGGATTTCTTTGGAAATCTCACTCTTTTTCAAACTAAACCATGTTAGGTGCTGACTATTCAAGTGGTAAAGAGCCAATGGATGGTGTTTGAAGCATGCTTGGTTATGTTAGATGAACCTATATTATGTAAATATGGAACAAAGAATACTTTGCGTATATTCTGTTGGGAGGAAGTGAGCTTTCCACTATGTTTTGAATATGATATTGTATGAATGAGACTCTGAAATTTTTCATGCTTAAAGTTAACATCCTAATATTTACGTGGACACCAAGTACGCCCAATTTAGATAAGAAACGAATTTATGGTGAGTTTTCAAAGTTAAGAGTTGGATTCTGGAAAATTGGAAAAATTACTATATGAACAGTATGAATTTACGAATCTACTGGGAATGTTACAGTAACTTTTAAACCTAGTTATTATTTTTTCCATACAGAGGACTTAAATATATTTCATTAGGACTTGGAAGAACCTTAATTGGAGTTTTCTAGATTTAAATATGAATTTTCAAAGTTGGGCAAAATTTTGAAAATGCTCAATAAATAGTACCCCAGAGAAATTTTCAAAAATTCTAGACCTTTGTTTCCAACTTTAATTGACCCTAAAGTGGTTCCAAAGGATACTAATGGATCATATAAGGGTATTAAAGTAAGGATGCGACATTCTTCTTGGTGAACAACCTCTCAAGTGTTTGCCATACTTCCTTTGGAGAGGTAACATCACGAACATGATCAATAAATTCTTTGCTAATAATGTCCTCAAGGCAAAGAGAGCTTTTCCGCATTTAATCTTCTACTTGCGTTGTGACTCGGCATTCTCTAGAATATCAGGGGGAATTGTGTTAGCACTAACCACCAACTCCCATAGGTCCTGACCTTGAACTTGTAGTTGTTGCCTACAAGCTTCTCCATCCCTTTCTGAACACTTCATCCATTTGAGACTTCCATGGTTGCAGGCAAGCGTAGCTCAGTTCACCGAACCTGACTCGGATACCATAAAGCAAACAGAGAAAAATTGAAAATAAAGATGGGATACTTTTGTTAGAGAATGCTTTTCTAATATCACTGCAACTTTAAGATTACATCGTGATCGTTATAATTAGCTCACTCCACATAATTTTTCCTAACTATCAGATATCTTGTATCACATTATTGAAAATGAAATGAATAATAGGAAGTTGCTAACAAACCTAAAAAATAGGAAAATAACAAACTTAGAAAATAGGAGAAATGAGACAAGCTCCAAAGGAACTGAATAAATAAATAAGAAAAATCAATAGATAAGATATAATATCCTTAATTTTCTGTACTGAATTGTATGTATAGTTTATACATAATATATGTGAGATTTTCTAAGGAAAATGTGGCCATTTGTATAAAGAAAGGGATTGAAGTGAAAAGAAAGAAAATGCAAGGACTTAAGTGAAATTCTAAAAGGTTTTAAGGCCAAAAAGAAATATAGACAAAAATGTGGGGTCTTTAAGTGTAATTTTAGCCAAATTTGGGTACATAAGTGTAATTTAAGAAAAGTTCAAAGGGCAAAAGTGCAATTATGGAAACTTGGACTGAAAACATGCCAAAAATGCCCGTGTTCAGATCAGTCCCAAATCTCATCAGTAGATAGAGAAAATGATACTGGTTAGTCTGGCTGAATACAGGAATTTTATCAAAGTTCCAAATAGCTGAAATTTATCTGATAATGAAAAAGTTATAAAAATTATTTTCAGATCTCCTAGACCTCAGATATACGTGAAAGGTTACAGGATGATGCGTCTAGTGAAGACAGAGGTCAGAAAACTGACAGAATCCCGAAAGGAGTCCTATAGAAAAAGTTATTCACTTTTTAGGGAATTTAGACGGGAGTTTGTGACCTCCTAGGATCCGATAAGGAGATTTAACAGTAAATAAACTGGAACTGAATGAGCCCAGATAGCCAAACGCAGATGCCCAAAAGAACAGGTGGCATCAAGAAGGCCTAGTAAGATCATTGGACTGATAGGGGGCCAGTGTCCGGGGAAACCCTATAAAAGCGTGAAATTATGAAAATGCCCCTGTATTGTCCTAAGAAGTAACAGATGAATGAAGGGCATTTTGGTCATTTTGGATAGGCTAGAATGCCCAAGACATGTACAAGAAGGTTAGTCAAACTCAGTATATTTCCTGACAAGGTACAAAAAGGTATGAAATGATGATTTTACCCTTAGGGTTAAGATAGTGCAAGAAAGGGCACCAAGAGTATTTTGGTCATTTTTCAGGGGATCTGTAATTAAGCTTAAACCCAGTATAAGGATGTTATTGATAAAAAGAATTCAGATACTGGATTTAAGGTCAGAGAACTTATTATGAAATCTCAGAAAAATTAGATTCAGAAAATAGTCCGATTTACGGGAAATTGGACCGGGCCGGTACCGGACTGGACTAAAATTTTTTTAGAGGCTTCTTGGCTCTTCAATTTTGCCACATGGCTGATTAGGTATCCCATGAGGTGTCTCTTGGATGAAGTCATGGTGGTGATGTCATAAATGGAAAAGAAAAGAAAATCCAAGATTTAATCTAAGCCACTAGATCAAATAGTACCCAAAATGATCTTGGCTTTTTATTTCCACTCAAGTTTGCCTATAAATACCCCCCCAAACCAGAATTGTTTTGGCATGCATGACAACCCTAGGGAAACTCTTGCAAAAATTTTCACTCAAGCCAAAAGGAAGCAAGCACCTTGGAGGAACTATCAAGGTAATTAGTTCCCTTGATCCTAGACTATGTTCTAGTAGATTTGCTCTTGAGTTTAAGTGATTTTTGAAGCATAAATCTTGTGGAGGTGCTGCTGGAATTTTGGTGTGCATGTAAAAAGAACATGAGTTTTATGTTATGGATAGTTTAGACAAGTTTAAACAAGCTAGAATCAAGTGGTAATGGCTTAGGAATTCAAGTATGATTGTGAATCAAAGATTGGGTGCTCTTCTGTACAGTACGAAATCACTGTTCATATATTGGAATTTCATGATTTTGATGCTTCCAATGGGTTTAAAATGGAAAATTGTGTGGGGTTATAGTAGAGAAACAAGTATTGGAAGCATTGGAATCAAAATGAGAATTTTTGGAAAATTGGAATAGCTTTTCGGTTCTGTACAGCACCTTGAGAAGCAATTGGATTCTGGAATTTCTGAATGCATATTTATATTCTACATGGAAAATTATGTGGAAATGAACCATGAGAGTTTAGTTTAGAAGGATGTAATCATAAGTCACAAATTTGAGAAAGAAAGGGCTTAATGAAACCCTAGCCTTGAGATTGGATTGAAATTGAGTTGTAACTTGGTAATTGCTTTGTTATGCCTAGGTTTTAACATTTGTGGGAAGGAAGGATCAAGTCAAGAAGGAACTTGCAAAGATATATAAGAGGTAGCAAGAATACCTAACTATAAACTTATGTTGTTTGATTGATATGCTTGCTTGTTATGCATGAAGTTTGGTTGAGCATGAAATGTTATGTGATGATGATGATGATGATGATGATGAGTTATGAATACTTGCAACTCCTTGCAACTTATGTCATGACAATATGCATGTTAGAGTTTGCTTATGTATGATCATGAATTAGCTCCCATTGCATGATAACATGTTAGGCATTTAATCAAGCATGCATAACCTTATAGTTGGTATGACTTGTTATTGAGATTTTCATGAAATCTCATTCCTTCCATATATATATATAATCATACTCTAGGTGCTGGAACTTCTCAAGGAAGAGGATAAATGTGGATGAATAATTTGTATATGGCCTAAAGAGTATGTATTTAACCTAGAAGATGTTGTATTGAAATGTAAAATGCATGCACTCACTAGATCCGATCCGAGGTAGAACGTTTCCACTGGTAGTTTAAGTGACTTATCCGATGAGTTTTCACATGAAATTTGATATGAAAATAGATAAGATACATAGATTTAATTGGACACCAATAACTCCTCAATTGAATATGAATTCGAATTGTTATGATTTTTCAAAGTCAGGACTAAAATCTGGATTAAGATAAAATGAGTGTCTAGAGGCAGTGGGGTTTAAGTACGAATTTCAAATAGCAAATGAACGAATTTTTCCACAAAATTTTATGATATTAAAGTACACATATTTATATTTAAATACATATGTAATACGCCTCATTTGGACAACTATAGAAAGAGAAATGAATTTTTTAATATGAGACACAGAAACTGGAACTTTCAGGGTTACCAAATGAACAGTATTTTCAACGAATAAACTGGTTTCATTTGGACAAGGAAACCTCAGTTTCATATTTTTCCTTCAAATTTTAATGAAATAGATTTTATTAGAAATTGTAACCACCTCATTTCAATTTTTCTAGATTTAATTATGAATTTCCAAAGTTCATGGTATAATCTGGATTCACCAAAGGAATAGTGCCGTGAACAGTACCTGATGACCTAACTTTTGGGAATTCATGTTTTTAAGCTAAAATGGTATTCCATTGATCTAAGATACTACCAATTAAGTATATATAAGGGTAAAATTAAGGATAGGACATAAGACGCCCCATCTGTGAGCATCACGTGCATTAACAGTTTGCACTAATTTGTGACAGTGGGTTATCACCAATGAAAAGTTGAAGGCTATTGAACCATAAAGTGTTGACTTTTGGAGTTGCTGTTGTTGGCAGCCAGTGTCACTGTCACATAAGGGGTCATCGCTGGCAATGGGGTGGGGTGGGTGAAGGACCAAAAGCTATCGAAAGTAAGAATGAGCAAAAATGAACTTAATTATTTTTGCCAAAAAAACCTTCAACTCATCTACTTATGATGAATCTAGGATTATTTTAGTCAAACTCTAGTTGACTCAGCAGTTTAACAGTCAAAGTTAAAGGTTCTTGTTAGTTTGGATGAGATTGCATCGTTTTAAATACTTAATGGGTAAAATTATACCACAAATTATTTTAGGGCACTGGGTGCAACTGAGAAAATACTTTAGGGCACTGGTCGTACCTTAACCCATAAATCTTTAGTCTAAAGACATTTTAAAAACTAATGCTTTACTGATTGATTATCACTACGGCAAAAGAATAGGTTTATGCACTATAGTCTTTGTGAGTAACCTTCTTTGCATTGTTAACCACTTATTTAAAAACTGAAAACTTAGACCACAAAATTTTATTATACCCGAATTTGGTATGGTTTCCTTGAAGCCATTGATATTCACTGCTGATAATGTAAATCCCAGTTGAATTAGTAGTCCATATACAATTTACATATCCAAAAGCTAATTTTATCTTCACCTTGTTAAGTACTTCTTAGTACCAACTAACATTTGTGGGAGGAGTGTAGGAACAAAAGTTATGCCCTTTTAAATCTACTTCACCCAAAGATTGTCTACTTTGTCCTAAATCTAATTAGCAATAGCTACTTCATTCCAAAAATGTCACACTTTTTATTACCAATATCACTTTGGATTTGCAATTTGAAACTCCAATCTGCTTTTCAATCATGATTTTATCGTTTAAGAAGTAAGTTTGTGAGAGGAGTTTTATCTCATCTTGCTTGAACGTGCTTATTAGAAGAAAATCCAAACAAGCAGTTAGATAAAAGAATATTAAGTGTGCTTGGATTAGCGGCGATAAAAGTGACTTTTGTTTCATTTGATATTTGCAACTAAGATATGGTAAAGTTCAAATAGTATAATGCGATTTATGTTTGGATTGACTTTTGTAAAAAAAAAGTCAATTTGACAAACAAAAATTTATTTGGATGATTAAAAGAAAAGTAAATTTAGATGTGAAATGATTGAAAATGACAAATTTTATTTAATAATAGATATATTATGTAAATAATATGATAATATTAAGAGAAATATTAAAATTAAAAATTATAAAAATAAAAGTAGTTAACGTATTAATGGTAAAAATTTGAAAATACTAAAGGATTTAATTTAAGTTAATACACTATTTTAGTATTTTTTAGATATATTTAATAAATATATATAACTTACAAATTACAAGAATGTTAAATTTTTAATTGATATATTTGAAAAATGAGAATTGTTAGAAATAAAAAATAATAATATTATATCACCATCCCAATGTGTCCCCATCTTCTTGTCTCTCCACAGTTAAGAATTAGCGATGGGAAAGCAACTAAAAAGCTGCTTAAGTTCAATTGGTGGTAATTTTTTTAGAAAGAAATCATAGTTGATCCTAACATGTTCGTAAAAGCGTGAGATCACAGTTGATCATAATGTGAATCATAGAAAGAGGAATAGGACAAATTGATATTTTTATGTTAAGATGATCACCAAACATAAGATGTTGATTCACTCAATCAAAGGAAGTATTTATAATGTTTTTCGAGATAGCCACAAGACTGAACTTATTTTCTCTTAAATGAAGATGGAGTCTAAGTTCAAATATGAGTATTGGCATTCAAATATTTGTAGAAATATGCATGATGAACAGAGAAGAGAATCTCATATGTCTTGAGAACAGACAAGTATGAGCAGATAAATCCTCCTGATAAGGATAGAGAGATTAAAAGGCCAGAAAGACCCAGAAAAGAGGGTCTAAGGCAGAGTAAAGTTAGAACATCAAATTATGAGAAAGAATATGCTAGGGCTTAGAGCCATATGAAGTGTAACCTAGCTCTAACCCAGCAGCACACTTTAATAAGTGTGATCAGGCTAGAGAAGTCTAGAGATGGGTGACCCACTAGGAAGTATAGTGTTGAGTCACAAGATTAGAAAGATGATATAGAATAATAATAAAGAGCATTGCCAGATAGCATTGAAAGAAAACAAAAATAGCACAAAAAACAAAGAATAGCATGAGCAAAGAAGAGTATAGGCAGAGAATAGCAAAAGTGCCCAGTAAAGAGAAAATAAGGAATACTAGTATTTCCTTGTATTAGTTCCAAACAGAGGAACTGTATATAAAGAAAGAAAGAAAGAGATTGTTTGATGAAAAGTATTTCCTTACTGTTAGTATGTATATATTTTGATGATGTCAAAAGAAAAAAGAGAATGAAGTTGATTAATGTTGTGAAAAATTGTTTTTGAAGTAATGAAAATGATTTTAGAATCAAATGAAGTTAAAAGAAGTTAATCGATTAGGTATTCGATTATTGAGCATTAATCGATTAGTTAATCGATTAATATCAATTAATCGATTGAATGTTAGATTAATTGAAAAGGCAGCCTTTTGTTTTAAAAAGAAAATCAATTAATCGATTGGCTTGCCTTCTGTATTTGAGTTCAAAAGTAAATTAATCGATTGGTTAATCAATTAATACATTGAAAATTGATTTTCTCTTGAACAAAGATTTTGCTATTAATCTAATCCATATTAATCTATTAACTGTTCGATTAATCAAGAAGTACCAATTTTGTGAAAATTCAAATATATATCAATTAATCGATTGGCTAATCGATTAATGTGCATTAATAGATTGAGTGTTCAATTAATTTATGTTGAAATCTTTTCTCATTCATTTTTCTAAACACATTAATCGACTAGGCATTCGATTGGCTTGTATTAATTGATTAATCCCAAAAGCTTTTTGAAATTTAAAATTTAGCTCTATTTTATGATACAAATTCATTTCCAATTTCAAATGATTGATTTATGAAATAATCTGTCAATGTTTCTTATTATACTTCATTTCAAATCTATCTAGAAACTTTATTCAAAATAACATCATATATGTTAGAATCATTCAATCATTATGATGCTTTGTTTTTTTGTTTCATATGCCAATACAAATTAATTGATTAGATGATAATTAATACAGAATAATTGACGAGTGTTTCGGATTGTCGCAGTCCGAGCCATCAAAATTTAGTGAATTGCACCCTAGTAATGTAGTATAAGGCGCAACCCTATCGTTCTTCTCAAGGAGCCTTTCTAAAGGAAACCTAGCAAATTGGATGTCAAGTTTAACCGTAGACTTGAGTAGAGTAAATGGTTTTGTTGTTTTGTGGGGCAGTAAAATAAAGATGCAGTAAAATAGGTGTTTTTGTGTTTTTGTTTAAGATGGAAGATGATTAGTTTGTGAAAGTAATATATGATGATAGGCTCTTGACGATGAAAAATATCTATCCTTTCTCTTAATGTATATGGAGTTTTGAAATCACTAAGTCTTAAATAGAACCTCAATCAATCGATTGAGTCCAGAACCCTAATATTCTTTAAACTCCTTTGATCAAAGCTAGTTTAAAGACTATTATTGAACTGCTAAGGATCACTTAATGTGTAATTTAAACCAGATGGAAGAATGCCCTAGAATTCAAGCAATCAAATCAACTAGCAATGATCGTTGACAACCGTTCAACTAACTTAAACTCAAAACTGAAATATTGAATTTAAATCAGCATTCAAAACATCCAAAGTAAATTACAATCGTCTAATTTGAGAATAATCAATCGATATTCAAAACTTGTTCATATGATGAAAACCCTAGATCTAGAAGCAATCAAAATATGACAAGATACAAATTAGAACAGAAGAAACTCCCCGTTCAGTCCATGAGCTCAAGATACTGGATCCACCATCAAGAGACTAAAAGTCTAGCCTCTCATAACTTCTGTTGCACTGCAATCGCTGTTCATATATGATGCCATGAAGAAACGATGAAGATATGAATGGTGAGAGGGGTAGAGATGTGTAGAAGGTGTGTAGAGATCGCTTGAGTACTATTTCTTAGCCTAATCAGGTCCAAAAACCAGCCTCTACTTGACGGCAGCCTCCCTCTCTTCTTATAGAAGCATGACCTAATCCAAAACGCGTAGCTTCAGCGATTTTGTACTATTAGTCGCGACCAGATACACTTTTTGTTCACGACCTATATACGGTGAGAATCTTCCAGAAGAATTATGGGTCGCGACCTTAGGACTCTATGGTCGCGACTAAGTAGCACAGAGACGTGGTTCCACTTTTATTTTACTTTTGACTTCTTTCCTGGTCCTTGTTCTCTTCCAAAGTACCTACAATTCAACATAAAAGCTCACTGTAAAAGTCTAGATCAGTAGATAACCGAATATCTGCAGTTTGGAAGAGTTATTTTACCATTCTACCCTTTAATTAGCACATTGCCATGCATAATCATGTAATACACAAAAGTACAATTTAAGGCATGAAATAAATGGTAAAGTTATTATAAAACTCTCAAAATTGTCATAGAAACCATATACAAAATATGTCTTATCAATTCCCCCATACTTGAACCTTTGTACTCCTGGACAAAAAAATGAATTACACCTAGAGCAATCACTATTAAAGCCAAGATAAAAACATGATCCATAGTGTGACCTGAAAACAATTAATCCACCATCTTTTGCGAATGCAGAAGTGATAATGTGAGAAATGCCAAGCGATCAACTACTAAATGAAATCAACCTTAACGGTATGAGTGCAGAAGATCCTCTCAAAAGATATAAGTGTTTAGCTCTTTCTATCCTCTCATTATTAGGGTTCTTTCACTCGAATTCAAATTGGAAAACATCCTACCATATGCTAATAATGGCTCTAAATCTCAGCAACTATACATCTCTTATGCAAAGAATCAAGAGGTCTTTTAGGGTTGTAATGATGGAGATGGGCCACATAGAATGAATATGAAGAATAGAAAGTACTGTATGCATTCAACAATAAATATGTAGCATGAATTCATGTCTCTAAAGATCTAGAAGTGATAATTGTACTAATAAGAGTTAATAATAGAGCCTTCTTCATTTCTCTTTTCTTTTCTTTTTTTTTCTTTTTTTTTTGTTTCTTTTCTTGCCCCGTCCTCTCTCTCTTTCTCTCTTTGGCACTTCATGCACAGAATCTGTAGCACACATCACAACAATAATGAAATTTTTGTCATGAATCAAATTTTATTTTGCAAATGAAGTTTATGCATATATGACTTTCTATATAAATAATGGATGAAAGAAAATGATGGGTTCAAAGGGGGTGACTAAGGATATGAATGTAGTGGGCTTGTGTTTGGGGTAAAAGGGTTTAGAAATGAATGCCTCTGTCATGTTCAATTCATAAGTGTGTAAGTCATTCTCAACTCAGAGCTAAGACAAGTTCTAGAGAATATAAACCAATTGAATAATTACTCAATATAGAAATTTAGGCCGAGAATCCTTCCAACTAAGGTTTTGATCTAACTTGCTCATAAGCTAAAGTCCCAAATAAAGTTCATCATTCACTAGGCATTAGAACACTTATCACAACTGAAAAACCCTCTAAACGATGATTTAAAAGTTTCAAAGTAATCACTTAGAGTCATGTAATAATCCCAAATTCAATAGCAAGAGTTCAGGTGTTTCAAATTCAATTTCCAAGATTGTCAAGGAAAAATTCAAGAGTGGCAATGGTTTCAAAGGTCTAAAAAAGATTTGAAATTAGGGGACAATGAATTATTTGTGAAAGCATCTTAGTAGTTCAAAAGGGATCCTTCTTTCCAGCATTGCACATGGAAAAGAGAAGGTAAATAGATATTTTCCAAAAATTGGGTCGCGACTTAAAACATTTACAGTCGTGACCTATTTTCACAGGGGTGTAAGCTCAAAAATTTCCAGACATTGGTCGCAACTGTTGAAATTGCATATCGTGACTCAAATACATAGAGAGGAACAGTCGCGACACATAAGGTACTATAGTCGCGACTCAAATAAACAGAGAGGTATTATCGCGACCATACAGCATGTAGGTCACGACTGTAGTTCACAGAGAGCATGTTAGTCCAAGATTCCATCACAGGTCGTGACCATAAATCAGATATGTCGCGACAATTATTCACAGAGACTACCAAGTGACAGTTTTCAAAGTCCAAAAAATAGTTTTCAAACTAAATCCTTTTTACCAATTAACAATTTTGTTTAAGGTGGAGGTCCAATTTTCAGTAATTCACCACATGTTAAGATCAAAAACAAAAATTTTATGATGAAAGATTGGATTAAACACAAAAAAAGGCAAGAGTAAAACATCCTCCCCCACACTTAAACTTGACAGTGTCCTCACTGTCAATAGAACCAGAAATATCAGCACTGTATGAAGGCAGACATATTGAGCTCAAACATAGCAAATGGTCTTATCACTCAATGCAAATTTTTCAATGAGGCATGCAGCCACATTCAAGTCATACAAAGCAGTATAAGTAGAGCAAAGATGACAGGATGGGTAAGCCAAAGTTGTAACATCCCAATTTTCAGGCCTTCAGACACGGAAATAGCCTGAGAATGAGAGGCTACCAGACCCCTTTTGAGCAGAAGTCCCAGAGACATAAGAGAGTTTTTAGGGACTAAGCTGCGAGTAAGTAAAGGTACGGGAACTTATGTGCAAACAGTGGAAGTCCCAAGGGGTAGAATGGCCATTTGGGGTGATGTAAAGGTCAAAGGTTGAAGAGTTACGAGCTGACCGTTATGGTCGCGACTAGAGTAAAGCATGGTCGCGACTAGTGGTTACAGAAAGAGCTATACGCGACAAGAAAGCATTATGGTCGCGACGTAAAAGAAGTATGGTCGCGACTAGAAAGCAGTGATATCGCGACTAATAGTGGCAGAAAACCTTAGACGCGACTAAAATGTGTTGTGGTCGCGACGAGAAGATGTTTTGGTCGCGACTAATGTACACAGAATTGTAAGGTCGCGACAAGATGATGTTGAGGTCGCGACTAGTGACTAAAGTGGCTCTAAGCGTATGGGCCAAGAGTGGTGAAGGTCCAAGAGAGATAGTTACCCGGTTGGAGATAGACCGGAGGCAGGATATCAGATACAGGAAAGGTTATCTAGAAACCATGAAGTAAACTGATAAGGTATACTCATGGGTCCCACAAGATGCCACATGGCATTAAAGTAATGATTCAGTAAAGTAAGGATACTCGGTTGGCACGAAAACCGAGGAGGCACGATAACCGAGGAAATGATCAGATAAAGTCAGGGACTTATCTGGGTGGCATTGGGAAGCGTGCAAGGTCTCTTCCAGTTATCACATGGCATTAGTCTGCAGAAAGCAGATAAAGCTGAGGGCACGCATTACGAGGCAAGAGACTGGACCGGTGAGTCAGCATGGTGAGTCAGCATGCTGAGGTGTCCCGGGAATTCAAGCATGTGAAAAATGAGGCGCTGAGTCAGCATGGTGAGTTGGCACGATGATGCAGTAAAGGAGAAATAAAAGAAAATAGGAAAATCCAGGAAAAACTAGGACCGCAGGATCAAAGTTCATGGTATTTACGATTGTGCCATTGAGCCCTATTATAAATACCCCCTTCCCCCATTCCATTTGCATCCCGCGGAGGAGGAGAGAATGAGAGAGAAAGAAGAGAGGGAAAGGGAAGGAAAGGAAGAGAGAAAGGAGAAAGGAAGAAAGGAAGTTCTGGCGGAGCTGGAAGCAGAATAGAGATAGTAAGGTTCTGCTAAGCTAGCCAGGTAGTAACTAATCCTAGCTTTTATGTAATGGCTTTGTGATTTGATGTGCTATTGTTTGGTTGGATTGTTGTCTTATATGTTATGTCTGAAGCTCTGCTGTAATGCTATGATCATATGTTATTAAGCATGGAAGCACGCAGCATACTTATCTGTACACAATCACAAGCAAGCACTGTCACTCTGCATTACATATATTGTTATGATTGTTGCTACTGAGATTCCCCCGAATCTCATCCCCATCCATAACCCATTACAGGGAGGTTATGCTGAAGTGGATTTAGAGAATCCTAAGAGACGCCGTTATGCTGCCGGAGTAAAGACTGAACATCAGTATATGATAAGTACTGTGTACGTAGTACTGTCTAAGGAGGCTAGAAGTGAGTGGACCTAGCCGGTTCATCTAGTCTTTCCTGGGTACTACGTAGAATGGTAGTTCTCATGAGGGAATTACCGAATCAGTACGGTTCAGTTCTTTGTACAGCTGAAGCGTAGCGGTTATGCTGCCGAAGTTTAGGCAGAACGAGATGTAATAGCGATATGAGGATTATGTATATGTCTTGTTGTATATGCCATATTGTATGACATTTTATGATTCAATGATAAATAATGTTTGGCATATTCAAATTTTGGATTATGAAGCTAACGCATAATAAAGCTAATATTGCTTCCGCTAGTGTACTCTGAGGGCTGTAAGGGAGGATGTTTCAAAAGTCATGCATGTGAGTGTGTGGATGGAAAGGTATCCTTTGATGAGAGTGCGACACATGGACAGTAACGGGGAAGTGGAACAAAGCAGAAATAAAACAAGAATAAACAGAAATATACTGAAGACAAAAAGAACAAAACTGAAAATGGAATCTAATCTACTGAATCATCCCTTTCCTAAGCTCAACCTATCATAGCAAATATCATATTGGAAAACTTGTAAACTGTGAGAGATAGGAAAGAGATAACCTGGCCTTAAGGTGGCAGGGGGTACTCAATAACCTTGGAGAGACAGCTGTTTGAATGGACGATCTCCCCCATTGCTTTCTCTCTCCACTTTAAAGTGCCACAGTAGTGCATTTCGTGCTGAGATTCGTCCAAGCTTGTCTTAAATTTTCCCTCTTTAAACTTGAACTTGCCCAATCGTGGTTGGCATGTAATAGCAGCAGGGTTCGGAGGTTTGCCCTTCTCATCCTTCGTACATTCCTTACGGCTGCTCTTATCCAGCTTGTGTGGGTTCCCCATTTTGTCCTCTACTTCGGCAAGTGTCGCACCAAGCTGAGGTTTGTAACACCCCAATTTTCAGGCCAGAGACTTAGAAAGTAGCCTGAAATAGATATATCCCTTTGAGCAGAAGTCCCAGTAACATGCATAAGGTTTTTAGGGACTAAACTGCGAATAAGTGGAAGTCCGGGGACTTATGTGTAAATAGTGAAAGTCCCAAGGGATATAGTGGCCATTTATGCAAAGAAAGGGATTAAATTGCAAAAGAAAGAAAATGAAAGGGCTTAAGTGCAAATATGAAAAGTATAAGGTTAAAAAGGAAAAGTAGACAAAAAGGAGGGGTCCTTAAGTGTAATTTTAGCCAAATAAAAGGAACTTAATTGAAAAGAAGAAAAGTTCCTTGGGGCTAAAGTATAATTAAAGAAAGTCAGGGCGGAAGTGGTTTGGTCCTCAAGACTCCAGATAGCCAGAATTGCTCTGATAGTCCAAAAGTTATAAAAATTCCTACCGGATATCCTAGATTTCAGATATAAATGAGAAATTACAGGATGATGCGTCCTTATGGGACGGATGTCGGGAAACTAACAAAATACCGATAGGAGGCCTGTAGAAAAAGTTATTCGTAAATTAGAAAATCCAGACGGGAGTGTGAGGCCTCCGGGTATTCGATAGGGAGATTTATCGGTATTTAAAAAGGGACCGAATGAGTTCGGATGACCTCAGTCAGATGACTGATATGACTCATAGGGATGCCTGAACACCGTAGGCCAGTGTATCGGACAGAAGGAGCCGGTGTCTGGATATGTGTATAAACGGTGAATAATAGATAAAATATTCAATAATCATTGACAAGGGAAGATTCCTCGTAATGCGTGCCATGAAGGTAATGGACCCTGCAAGGCCCAATAATGGCGCCATCAAAGGCCCAATAAGACACTTGGACTGATAGGTGGGCCAATGTCCAACAGAACCCCGGAAAAGTGCAAAATTATGAAAATACCCCTGTGTTGTACTAAAGGCTAGTAGAGGAATGGAGGGTATTTTGGTCATTCTGGACAGGCCCAAGAGCCAAGGCACATACAGATAAAGTTACTCAGAGTCAGTATATACCCTGACAGGGTACAGAAGGGTGTAAAATGATGATTTTACCCTTAGGGTTAAAATAGTGCAAGAAAGGGCACCTAGGGGTATTTTGATAATTTGCCAAGGGATGTTTCTTGGGAATCGAGCCATCAGAGTACTTGAGCTTGATCAGGATTCAAGATAACATTCCCACAGCCCAAAAACGTAGGCCCAGTGATGTGTGGGAAAAAGTAGCATTAAAATACTATTTTAATGATGTTTCAATAAAGTAAAGTTACTCTGTCGGCACGATAACCGAGGAGGTGATCAGATAAAGTCCTAGACTTATCTGGATAGCATTGGAAGGCGTGAAAGGTCCCTTCCAGATGCCACATGGCGTCATCTTAGAGGGAGAAGAAAAGTTAAGGACATGTGACACAATCTTAGCCGGTGAGTCCAATTTGTGGGAAATTGGACCGGACCGGTACTGAATTGGACTGGAACTGCTGAGTCAGCTGATGAGGTGTCCAGGAATTGTGACATGTGAAGAATGTGGTGATGAGGTGTCCCATGAGGTGGCCTTGAGATGATGTCATGCATGATGCAATAAAAGGAATAAAGAAAAATAGGAAATTCCAGAAAAAACCAGCACCACAGGATCAGATGGCTTCAAAATTACAGAAATGCCATTGACCAAAACTATAAATACCCCCTTGCCTTCATTATGCAAGGCCCAAGCAAGAATAAGAGAGAGAAGGAAGTTCTTGAGAGAGAAAGTGAGAGGAAGAAAGAAAGAAAGGAAGTTATGGCGGAGCTGGAAGCAGAATAGAGATAATAGAGTTCTGCTAAGCTCTTGAGGTAGTAACTAATCCTAGCTTTTATGTAATGGCTTTGTGATTTGTTGTGCTATTGTTTGGTTGGATTGTTGTCTTATATGTTATGTCTGAAGCTCTGCTATAATGCTATGATCATATGTTATTAAGCATGGAAGCATGCGGCATACTTATCTGTACACAATCACAAGCAAGCACTGTCTCTCTGCATTACATATATTGTTATGATTGTTGCTACTGAGATTCCCCCGAATCTCATCCCAATAAATAAACCATTATAGGGGAGGTTATGTCGAAGTGAATTTTGGGAATTTTAAGAGACGCCGTTATGCTGCCGAAATTATGACAAGATAGCAGTAGTAAGGAAAGCAGCTGATACGTACTGTGTACGTAGGTACTGTCTAAGGAGGCTAGAAGTGAGTGGACCTAGCCGGTTCATCCAGTCTTTCCTGGGTACTTACATAGAATGGTAGTTCTCACGGGAATTACCGAATCGATACAAGATCAGTTACTTTCTGAAGATGAAGCGTAGCGGTTATGCTGCCGGATTTCAGGCAGGAAAAGATGTAATAGAGATATGGGAAATTTTGTACATACCCAGATGTAAAACAACTTATCAATTAATAATAAGTGTTGTTTGGCATGTTTGACTGATATATGAAGGATGTATGCATATGTTTGCAAAGTTGAGTGCTGGAATTGGCCACTGTGAACAGTAACACGTAGTGATATGATAATGTTTGATAAATAATTAAAAATAGTAAATGGATGAATAAATGTATGAAATTTTTAAGGTAAATAGTATACATACAAATATTTGATTTGATATATGTATGACTCATTTGGATGTCTACACAAGGAGATAAAAGTTATCAAATTTGGGACCAGAATGCTGGATTCAGGAGAAAAATGCTGGATGAACAGTAAAGTTGTGACATTTACTGATGTTGACTCAGTCAATTAATGGTTAACGAGTTATTTTTTCCTGAAATATAATTTAGTTAGATTCAATTAGAAATTTGAACCACTTCATTTCGATTTTTTTAGAATTAGTTATGATTTTTCAAAGTCAGGTCACTCATCTGAAATTTTCAAAGTGAACAGTACTCGATAAGAGTAAAACTCCAGATTGAGAAATTGGACTTCAATGACCTTGAAAGTGGTTCTAAATGCTCCAAATGGTCCCTAAGACATACGAAAGTAAGGATGTTTCATTTTGGTATCAGAGCAGAAGATTCTGGGATAGACCAGAAAGGGCTCTGGTTCAGAGCATAAGATTCTGGCAAGGAACAGAAGGTTCTGGCTCAGTGATGCTCTAAAATAGTTAAGATGTGTGGTATGTGGTATGGTATATTCTAAATGTTTTACATGTGTACATAGATTGTTGTGCATATATATGACTGTACTTCCCAATTCTAGAAAAAGAAGTAGAAGTCATGGTTAATACAAGAAGAACGGTTAGACCAGAGGTAGTAGAGCTTCGGGATGAGGGTACTAATAATCAGATAGACCCTATGCAAATTATTCTATATAGGTTGGAACAGCAACAGCATGCAATAGAGGAGATGCGGGTAAACCAGACTCGCCAAGATCAAGAACGAGATTCTGCTATCGCTACGGCGGTTGCGACTGCGGTTGCAAGATTACAACAGTCTGAGAAGGAGGTGGTACCAGAAAATGACATAGAACATGAACCTCAGCCAGATCATGAGCAGACTGGAATGAATAGACATGAGGGGTCTATAGGAAATAGTAATAACCAGGAAAGTCTGTAAACATGGATGGAACGATTCCATAAGTTTAATCCGCCCATGTTTGAAGGGACTTTTGATACCCAAATAGCTGAGGATTGGGTTAGCCAGTTAGAGAAAATCTTTAAGATTTTAGAATGTCCTAATGAAAGGAAGGCTCAGCTGGCAGTTTACAAGCTAGAAAAAGATGCGGATAGGTGGTGGAAGAATACAGAAGTAATTCTGCACTCAAGAAATATTCCACTTACATGGGAAGTATTTCTTGAGCAGTTCAACGAGAAATATTTTCCATAATCGGTAAGGGATGAACGTGAAGTAGAATTTTTAATATTAAAGCAGGGTGAGCAAGAACCCTTTGATGATTATCTTGCTAGGTTCATTCGTCTTTCATGAAATTCCACTTACCTAAACTGTATGAATGATGAGAGGTGGACCACTGAGAAGTTAACTCGTGGATTGAATCCTACATTGAAGGAGAAAGTTTTTCCTAGATAGATACGAATGTTTAATGAAGCAGTAGAGGTATGCAGGATCACGGAGAAGAATAGGCAATATCCAGAAAAGAGTGAGCCTGTTATATCAAGAGTGATGCCACCAGGTTCCTTGAGAAGAACAGTAAGAAGAGAAATGGGCCAGCATATAGGTCAGAAGTTAATAAGAAACAGGGAAGTAGGCCAGGTAGTAGGCCAAGAGAAGTTAGTAGGCAACCAAGGCCTAATATATGTGGGAACTGTGGTCAAAACCATGGTACGAGGCCTTGTCCAGTAGGTCAAGGGTTATGCTATAGGTGTGGAAAGCCTGGACATTATGCCAGGGAGTGTTCACAGAACACAACAGGAGAAAGATACCCGACTTAGGGAAGAGTATATACCCTGACTGGCAACGAGATAAGAAAGTCTCCTGCGCCAAATTAAGGTACGAGTTTATTTGTGTTCTATTTTCACTGGCTAATGAATGGATAAATCCTGTATGTGATTGGATTGTATTATCCAGTATGTATACTATTGAACTACCTTATACCTAGTATGTTGCCTTTGTATAAGAATGAATATGATTACAGGTTTTAAAAGTGGGAAATAGAGAACAGAAACCTAATGATGAGTTACGATGAGATGACTAGAATGAGATTTGCCCAGGAATGATCCTAGTACATGGCCTAATGGTAAAGACGTGATGGGTAATAGATAAAGAGTTAATGTTCCCTAAGCAGAGGGATTCCATCACGGAGAAGTGATAGACCTAGGGTATAGTACCCTAGAAAGTAGAAGTAATAGTAAAAGATGATGATTGAGATCCATGCGACTCAAGGAAAAAGCCAATAAGTAACCATAGTCCGATCAAGAATAGACTGGGACTGATAGATAGACAGAAGAAGTTAAGAGATAGTAGAAAGGTAGCCACGGTTTCAAAGATAAAGTGACTCCCCAATTCCCTTTATAGATAATGAAAGGTTGAGTCTATACCCTGGTAAGAGGGTAGCGTGGCAGCCTAAGAGAAATAGATAGTTGTTTCAGGATGAATGATCAGGATATGATAGGCAAAATGATAAAGGAAATACGTTTTGAGGCTTACTTAGATTATTACAATATCTGATGGATGGTTGAGCGAAATATGATGATGATATGGCTTATGTTGCCATAAGATATGATAGTTGCATCTCCTTGCAGTTGTTAAATGATAACATATATGTTAGAGTATGCTATGATGAATGGATACTCCCCTTTTGCAGTGCATGCAGGGTAGAGTATATATGAGTACATGTATGAGATGAGAAAGTATGTTGCTCCCATACCATACGACATGTATTGAGGATGATAGATAGTCTCAGTTTATGGGACGATAAGTTATGATATGATATTCAGATATGATTTATGATTGAGGTTACTCAGGTATTTCTATAGGCTTATGAATATAGTACTCAGGACCATTTCTATTTAGCGGAATGGTATACAGATAAAGTAGCAGATAACAGTAAGGGGATTATTTCTAGATCACTCTTCAGATAAGAGTTGGATCCGAAACAGGTGGCTCTCATATAGAGCTAGATTCAGATAAGTATAGATCACTCTTCACATAGGAGTTGGATCTGATATAGAATGCTCGCAGTTAGAGCATAGTTCAAATGGCTCGCAGTTAGAGCACAGGTTGAAAGATGAGAAGGAACTCCTGAGTACAAGAGGAAGTAAATAAAGTCTGGGTAAATAATATGAAGCTAATAAATATATTTTTAAAATTTTTACTGAGTTATCAACAAGTGGAAGCAGTTAACCTCTTATAACCTAGTCTATTGGTTTAAGATCTTCGGGAGTTATACAGTACAACAGAATCGTAGTTAGATTCTGGAGGGTCGCAGTTAGATCCTAGCATGGGCTCCAGGGTCGCAGTTAGATCCTAATAGCTTCAGAGTCGCAGTTAGATTCTGAAGAGGCTAACTGTTGATCGCAATTAGATCCCGAGGTCGCAGTTAGACCTAGCCTAAGGAAAGTAATGAGCCATGAGATATGAGTACAATGTAATATCTCTCTGGGAAGATGAATACCAAAGACAAAGTTAAGGTAAGGAAGCTTCACTAGTTGATACACTCATCCAAAAAAATTATTTTATAATGGTTTTCCTTATATAGCCTCTATTATATAGACTGAACTTAGTTTTTCCTTGGACAAGACGGAGTCCAAATTCAAATATGAGTACTGATGTTCAAAAGTTTAGTAGAAGTATGCCTGAAGACCAAAGAACAGAATTCCCTATGTATAGAGAATAGGAAAGTGTAACATCCCAATTTTTGGTCTAGGAGATCGGGACAGTTCATCTAGGTCCAAGATGAGGAATGTGAGAAATGTCCTAAGTCTCAAGCCTAGGAATTCTGCAGGTAGCTTGATATGGGTTGGCTCCTGTGTAAGATAACCTGATATGGGTGGGTTGTCGAGCCTTTCAATTAACGATGACTCCCGAAGAGTTTAAGGGATGAGTTATTGAAAGAGAATTTCTAGACCTTAAGATGAGGGATAAGAAGATGAGCAACGAGGCCAGAAAGAGAATGCAGGGGCAAAATCGTAATTATGGGAAAGATCGGGCTGGTAGCCGATGAGTACCATATTTTTCCAGAAAATAGAGAAAATTATGCTGATCATTTCACTAAACTGTGAAATGTGCATATGAGGTCTCTATGTGTATGAAAGAATTAGAAATGTGACCAGGGGTAAAATGGTCATTTTGGAAAAGTGTGCGCGTGAGTGCTTTTTAAGGCCAAAACAGCCCGGTCCGGATAAAATATCTGAAAATACCGGGAGATAGAGAAAAGGATTCCGGGTTGAATGAGGAGTCACAGAATTTTGATTTGAGGTCCCGATTTTTCTGTAAAAATTCCTGAAGATGGGAATTTACAATTATAATCGGTAAAGGAAAGGCAGTTCTGATAGGGATGATCGGACTGTGGCCAAAGGTGCCTGCCTAAGGGGAGAGGGGACAATATTGTGGTGAAGGTATAGCTTCCGCTGTGCACTCACAACGACGCGTTTTGGGGCTTAAGGGCTGCGGCTCGTGTCTCGAAAGCAAAACCGTGACCTCGTGTGGGCCCAGGGCCTGCTTAAGGGGAAAGCGGACAATATTATTGTGAGGGGGTGCTGGGCTGTTACACATCACAACAATAATGAATTTTTGACATGAATAGAATTTTATTCTGCAAATGAAGTTTATGCATATATGACTTTCTATATAAATGATGGATGAAAGAAAAATGATAGCTCAAAGGGGGTGACTAAGGATACAATATGTGATGGGCTTGCATTTGGGGTAAAAGGGTTTAGAAATGAATGCCTCTATCATGTTCAATTCATAAATGCGCAAGTCATTCTCAACTCATAGCCAAGACAAGTTCTAGAGGATATAAACCAATTGAATAATCACTCAATATAGAAATTTAGGCCGAGAATCCTTCCAACTAGGGTTTTGATCTAAATTGCTCATAAGCTAAAGTCCCAAACAAAGTTTATCATTCACTAGGTATTAGAATACTTATCACAACTGAAAACCCTCTAAACAATGATTTAAAAGTTTCAAAGTAATCACTTAGAATCATGTAATAATCCCAAATTCAATAGCAAAAGTTTAGGTGTTTCAAATTCAATTTCCAAGATTCTCAAAGAACAATTCAAGTGTGGCAATGGTTTCGAAGGACTAAAAAGGTTTTGAAATAAGGGGCAATGAATCATTTGTAAGAGCATCTTAGTAGTTCAAAAGGAATCATTCTTTCCAGCATTGCACAAGGCAAAGAAAAGGTAGTTGAACATTTTTTTAGACTTGGGTCGTGACTTAAAACAGTTAAGGTCGCGACCTATTTTCACAGGGGTGCATGCTCAAAATTTTTTCAAACATTGGTCGCGACGAATGAAATTGCCTATGGCGACTCAAAGACACAGAGAGGAACAGTCGCAATGAAGCAGGTACTATCGTCGCGACTACAATCGACAGAGAGGTATTATCGTGACCATATAGCACACAGGTCGCGACTATAGTTCATAGAGAGCATGCTAGTCCAAAATTCCATCACAGGTCACGACCATAAATCACATATGTCATGACCTTTTTTTCATAGAGACTACCAAGTGACAGTTTTCAAAGTCCAAAAATGGTTTTCATGCTAAATCCTTTTTACCAATTAACAATTTTATTTAAGGTAGAGGTCCAATTTTCAGCAATTCACCACATATTAAGATCAAAAACAAAGATTTTGTGATGAAAGATTGGATTAAGCACAAAAGCAAAAGTAAAACATCCTCCCCCACACTTAAACATGACAGTGTCCTCACTATCAACAGAACCAGAGAAATTGATAATGTTATCAGTTAAATCTAGCACCATTACAGTAGATAATCATAACGCTCAATGCAATTTTCGCAATGAAGCTTGCAGTCACATTCAAGTCAAACAAAGTAATACAAGTAAAGTAAAGATGACAGGATAGGTAAGCTAAATTCATGCATGTGAGTGTGTGGATGGAAAGGTATCCATTGAAGAGTGTGCAACATATGGACAGTAACGGGGAAGTGGAACAAAGCAAAAATAATCCTAGAATAAAAAGAAATAAACTGAAGACAAACAGAACTAAACTGAAAATGGAATCTAATCTACTGAATCATCCCTTTCCTATACTCAACCTAGCATAGCAAATATCATAAATAGAAGAATGTAAAAGGTAGGAGATAGGAAAGAGACAACCTGGCCTCAAGGTGGCGGGGGAAAATCAATAAACTTTGAGAGACAGCTGTTTGATTGGAAGCTCTCCCCCATTACTTTCTCTCTCCACTTTAAAGTGCCGTGGTCGTGCATTTTATGCTGAGATTCGTCCAAGCTTGTCTTGAATCTTCCCTCTTTAAACTTGAACTTGCCTAACTATGGTTGGCATGTAACAGAAATAAAGTTGGGAGGTTTTCCCTTCGCATCCTTCATATATTCCTTGCGGTTGCTCTTATCCAGCTTGTGTAAACACTCTAATTTATCATCTGGTTCCCCAAGCATCGCTCCAAGCTAAAGTCGGTCTACAACTGTAACATTCTTGGGGTTATTCCTTCCCATACCTGCATCATTGTCAGAAAGCAAATCATTCAAAAATCTTAAGGTATGAGAAGTGATTTTGGAATGAGAATGAGGGGAAGTAAGGTTAGAACACATTGGCCCTTTAGCTAAAACAGTGAAAAAGTGATCTGAAGGAATTTAGTTCATTGGATACGTCTGGTATATCGGGTCGTGACCGTTCAGTGTATTGTCGTGATTGAAGTTGACAGGGTGCATCTCTGGAACTATTCATCGCGACATTATCTTCCTTTTATCTTGACCAAATGAATTTGTGTTCTCTGGAGTTTTATGTCAAGATAGAAAATTCATTTGGTTGTGACTCATATTCACAGTGGGCTACAAACTGATGTTTGGTCGTGACGTTATGGGCGTTGGGTCGCGAAAAATTATCACAGAAACTCGACCAGTCTTCAATTGTTGGACTTTCAACTTCCAGAACACCTTGGAATCCTGCAAAGTCACTCAACAAACCTTTTGCAAGTACATTATCTCTATCATTATGCAAACTCAATTCATATTCATCCCTAATCTCTTTAATAGCATAATCAATGGCATTCAAAGCAGTAAAAGCATAATTATCATAGGGATATCTCATTGCTTCACTCATGTTAAAACTTACCACATGTTCTCCAACTTCCATTATAATGGAACTATGCTTCATACTGATGATGGTTTTGGAAGTTTAGAGGAAAGGTCGGCCTAGGATCAAAGTGCTATCATTTACTAGCTCATTAGACATATCCAGAACATAAAACTTAGCTGGGAACACTAAGTCTTTGACCTACACTAGAATATCCTTAAGGATTCCCTTGGGATACCTAATTGACCTATCAGCTAATTGGAGTACTACATTTGTGTCTCTAAGATTGTTGATACCTAAAGCTTGATAAACTACCAAGGCATTACATTAATGGCATCCCCTAGTTCTAGTAATGCTCCCTTAATAGGAATATTTCCTATAGTGCATGGGATTGTATAGGAGCCTGGGTCTTGGCACTTAACCGGTAGTTCAGCCTTAAAAATGGATGACACATTAGCACTCACCGGAATTCTCTCAAGAGGCCTAAATTTCTTTTTATTAGCACATAATTCTTTTAAAAATTTAGCATACTTAGGGTTTCTCTTGAGGAATTCAACCATAGGGATGTTTATTTCCAATTTATTGAACAGATTGTAAGAATCTTTTGCAAATCAGGATCAACCTTTTTCTTTCCAGCAAAATAAGAGTTAGGAAAAGGGAGATCTTTTATACTTACCTCTTTACCAGTATGCATAGAGGCTCCTTGCTTGCTCGACTCTGACTTCTCCTCAGGTTTCTTTCCTTTATATGCTGGAGTTGATACTATTACCTCTTCTTCGTGCAGCTCTTGCACTGCAGCTTGTGCTAGTGAGTTCTCCTCTTGGGTTGCCTTCTTACTTACAAGCAACCGTTCTTTGGCACTTTCAGAATTACCAATCTTCATCTGTGGCAGTGATGAATCATCGAATTCATAATCTTCCTTATCCTCCTGTGGTGCATCAGCTTCCTTAAAACGCACATGTCTTCCACTTCTTAGAGATATGGCATTCACCCCTCTTAGATTTATAACAGTGTTCGAAGGTATGCTGCCACTGTTCTTTCCTTGGATGTCACTCACTGTATTAGAAACTTGAGTTAAATGGCTTGTGATATCTGCATTCTTACAACTTAACTCCTCAAGTTTTCTGTGTACGTCTGCATTATCCTTCTACATACTTTGGAGAATTGAAGCTATGGAGGTGAACTGACCATTATTCTCTTTGAGCTTGTGATCAATATTGGTCATTCTACCATCCATGTTATTCATTTGTGCTGCCATACTCTTTCACAATTGAGAGGTCTCATCTGGTCTTGAAGGCACTAAAGTATTAGGTTGTGTGGGGACCATAGACCTTGCATTATCTTGGTAGTTGCTTGAGGAAGCACCACCTCCTTGAAATTGATTAGATCTATTTTCTCCACTCCCCCACCTAAAATTTAGGTGGTCTCTCCAACCAGGATTATATGTGTTAGAGTATGGATCTCTCTTCTGGAAGTTATTCTCTCTCCCTTGATATATAGCTGCCACTTCCTCATACTATCTATCACATGTACTTGTAGCATGCATCATTGAACCACATGATTCGCATCCTGTAACTAGGGCTTGCAAGGTATCCACTGCATGAACTTGTTTTGTGGAATGCAGCTCCCTTTCAATCAAACCCATCCTCTTCTCCATTCGATTTCCCAAGGCTGCTATCTCAGCTAAGATCACATTCGAACTACCTGAAGATGAGGGTGGTAATCTTCTTCGATCTCCAGGTTGATGGTCCTCATTATCCATTTTCTGGAACAAATCCCAACTAGCTTGTGGGGTTTTATCTCTCAATGAACAATTTGCAGCAGCATTCAAGGACACGATATTGTGATGGGGACATCGAGCCAAAAGGTTAATAAATCTTGTCCAATACTCATGCAAAGACTCTCCATCCTATTGCATAACATTAGTGATCTCCGTTTTCATCCGAGTACTCTTGGAAGCTGGGAAAAACTGCTCAAGATAAGTAGACTTCAGCTGATCCCATGTAAGAGTTGAAAAATGGGTTGGCAATTTGTAGAACCGCTCCTTAGCCTTCCCTTCCAAAGTAAAATGGAAACACCTCCTTAAGACATATTCCAAAGTGGCCATTGGAGGCTTCATTGAAGAACATATCATGTGCATGGTTTGTAAGTGCCTGTGTGGACATTCTCCTGCAAAACCATGAAATTTAGGTAAGGCTGCAACCAAAGCTCCTTTAATTTCAAAATTAGCCTCTTCAGTATAGAAACCATTAGGATCATAATTCACATGCGAATGATTAATTTCCCTCACACTTCTATTATCCTCTACATTCATAAGTATTTCATTTTCTCCATTCCCATTATGCCCATTATGATTAGCCATATTTAGTTCAGCTTCAGACTCTAGAATACTAGAGTAGGAACTAGATTTTCCTTATTCTTCTCTAAATTCCCTAAATTCTCTCCTTAGTTTCCTAAGTCTTCTCTCAATTTCAGGTTCAAAAGGCACTAATGGTTCAGTTCTTTTACGCATGCAATGCAGAAACAATCAAGAATGATCAATGCAAACAATCAGATTTAGACTCAGAAGTTGCACAGCAAAAAAATTTTAGTACGTCGTGATTCAAGAGTATTTAATGCCGATACAAAATTACAGAGAGATGCAGTCGCGCCTAAAAGTTTAAAATGTCACGACTGGTTTTTGCAGAGAGCAATCGGATATCACAGATAGCAATTAGTCATGACTCAAAGTAGTATACGTCGCGACAAAAAGTGACAGAGAGTAATTGTAGCGACTCAGGTCAGGTAAGGTCGCGACTCAGAGTCATAGAGACAGAAAGTCAAAAATAGATGCAGTATGCAATGCAAGTTAAAAACTACTAAAAACTAAAATGCAATGAAAAGCAAGGAAAAAGACTCAGGTAGGCAATAAAATTGAAAAACAATTACTAAGGAACCAATTACTTGGCTCCCCGGTAACGGCGCCATTGATGAGGCTCTCGGATTGTCGCTGTCTGAACCATCAAAATAAAGTTAATTGCACCCAATATAATGTAGTATAAGGCACAACCCTATCATTCTTCTCAAGGAGCCTTTTTATTAGAAACCTAGCAAATTGGATGTCAAAATCAATGGTAAACCTGAGTAGTAGTAAAAATGGTTTTGGGGTTTTGGGTACTTGATGCAATAAAATAAAGGTGCAGAAAAGTAGATAATTTTGGATTTTTGATTGAGATGAAAAGAGTTGGTTTGTTGAAGGAATATGTAATGGTAGACTCTTGATGATGAAAACTTATCTATCCTTGCTCTTATGTTAAATTGGAGTTTTAAATCACTAAGTCTCAAAGAAAAACCTCAATCGATCGATTGAGTCCAGAACCCTAATATTCCTTAAACTCCTTTAATCAAAGCTAGTTTAAGAACATTAGTGAACTGTTAGAAACTACTTAGCGTGTAATTAACCCTAGATTGATAAGAATGCCCTCGAGTGGTCGTCGATCGAAAACCCTAGATTTCAAGCAATTGAATTGATTTGCGACGATCGCTGAAAATAACCCAACTTTCTTAAAATCGAAACTGAAATATTAAATTGAAATCCAACAATCAAATCATCCAGAATCAAATACAATAGTCTAATTTGAGAATGACCAATCGATATTCAATCCTTAAACATAGAATAAAAACCCTAGATCTAGCAGCAATCATAACATGTAAGGTTTAGCCTCTCATGACTTCTACTGCACTGTAATCGCTGTTCAGATGTGATGCCATGAAGAAACGATGAAGAGATGAAGAGTGAATAGTGTAGAGATGGGTAGAAAGATCTGTGGAAAGGTGTAGAAGTATGGAATATGTGGAGAGGGTGTGTAGAGAGCGCTCGAGTACTGCTTCTTAGCCTAATCAGGTCCAAAAACCACCCTCCTCCTTGACGGCAGCCTCCTTCTCTTCTTATAACAACATGACCTAATTCAAAACACGCAGTTTCAGCAATTTCGCATTTTAGTCGCGACCAGATCCATTTGTTGGTCGCGACCTATGAACACAGCGAATCTTCCAGAAGAATTAAAGGTCGCGACCTTCGGACTCTTTGGTCGCAACTAAATGGCATAGAAGCGTGATTTCACTTTTATTGACTTATGATTTCTTTCCTAGTCCTTGATCTTTTCCAAAGTACCTGCAATTCAACATAAAAGCTCACTGTAAAAATTCAAATTAGTAGATAACAGAATATATTCAGTTTGGAAGAGTTATTTTACCATTTTACCCTTTAATTAGCATATTGCCCCGCATAATCATGTATTAACACAAAAGCACAATTTAAGGCATGAAATGAATGGTAAAGTCATTATAAAACTCATAAAAACGTCACAGAAACCATATACAAAATATGTCTTATCACCATTGTCCTTGAAACTGTCATTAATTATAACTTAGTCCCTAAACTCACACTAAATTGCAATTTTACCCCTTTTTCTTTACAACTTTATACCTTCTCTATTTCTTTGGTTTAAAACTTATCTTAATCTTTAGCTTTTATTCTGATTATCATCCCAATCCCTTCATAACCTCTTTCCTCTATTAATTTTATACAGATAGGGAAAATTTAGGATGTTACACTAAGTTCCTATCATGCTGAACCCTAGACAACCGTCAAGATCATAATCAAATAATCCACAATTATATACAATTGTATCAAGAATGATTAGTGAAGATCCACTTAGCATATGATAAATTAAATAATAAATAATTTATTCCACTAACATGGATATTCATTCGAAAACCCTATAACTAAACATGTGAACCCAACATGAATAATTATAAAAGGAAACTAAATTTACTAAATAAAGAATACCAAATCATAAATTGAAATAATAAATCATAAAGGTTTGATCACAAAGGTGTCTCTATCGAAACACTAAGTCTAACATAGATAAATATCAAAACCTAAACCTAGGAAATCATAAACTTGCATAAAGGAAAAGATCAAAACATAAAATTGTTCAACTCCTAACTCTAAAGCATAAGAACTCAAACCACTAATCTCTCCTTAAGAACTTAGAAGGAAAGGGATGGAATTATGGAAAACATGAAAAAGATAATTGTGATGGTAGGTGATTGGTGTGTTCAATGGAGGAGCCTTGAGGTCTTTTATATAGATTTTGGGAGTAAGTCTTATTGATGTGGGTTTCTTTACTGATTCACTCTCTAAAAGATAATGATAATCTCTATTTATCTCCAGTATCCTTCCAAATAAAATATTGAGGAATTATCTATTATATATTATCCAAAAGAAAATAGAAAATAAATTATCTTTGGTTAAATTATCTTCCAAAAGAAAATAGAAAAAGATAACATATTTATCTATTATCCTTTTATTAAATTCAAATGTTAGATATTGACAAATTATCTTTGAATTAATTCATATGATATTGAATTAATATAATATAAACTAATACTAATATAATATTATATTAAAGGAATGAATTAATATAATAAAATATAATATTAATATAATATGATATTATTGAAGTTATTTTAATTTTCTCTAATTAGATATTATAATTTCCTCCTTCAATTTGACAATTCATCAATTAATCTTCCTTATATAATATAATTGTGTAGTAGTTGATGTGGGTCCTAATCTTCATTTATTTATTTTTTTCCTATTTTCTGAAATACACAAAAGTAAAATACCTTTATGCAAATCAATTTAATCAAGAAAAATAATAAAATCAATAAAAGCACAAGAAAAGGACATTTTTAATCATTTAATCCATATAATCAATTAAAGCATAAAGTAAGCAAAACTACTACAATAATGCCTATTAAACATAATAAATTCCCTGAAATAGATAGGAAATAATATGATGAACTAGGGATTGATCATTTGGCTACCCAGCATTTACCATGGGCACAATAACTGGCACACCAGAGGTGCTTCATTCCCTGTCCTCTCATACATGGGAAAGTCCTCTCAACGCTCTAACGCCGAATATGGACCGAACTATCTCATGACATTTTAAACCGAGCTCACGTACTACTTAATGGGTGAATAGGCTAACCCTTTAAACATACTACTGCTCCAAGTGGCAAAGAGTAAACATCAAGGAGCCAGACCTTCCTGTCGATATGAGCTCTTGGGGAATATCAGCCTTTTATCCCTAAAGTAACTTTTACCCTTCCACTCAACACCGTCGGATAAGTAAGGCTAACTTTGGCCCCTGCTCGACGGGTGGGTCTTGCAGTCAAGCTCCCTCTACCTTTGTACTCAAGGGCTAGTCTCCGTCTGGCCTAAGGAAACCTTTACATGCCTCTATTACCTTTTGTGAGGCCTACGCCCCATAAAAACTATCTAATTGAGACTATCCATTAGCCCGTAGGTCCTGGCACAAGGTTAGAATTCTATCTCTTAGATAATGGTATCTCACTACTTACTCGAGCCCTCGGAAGGAGGCCTTCTTCACCCTCCACCTAAGCTACACAGAAAGGCCCAAACCTATCCTAGGGAATAGTGAAGCTTCTTCATAGGGTATTTCTATCCAAGTATAGGTAGTTTACATCTTCACATCTATGTCTATTTCACCGAGCCTCTCTCCAAGACAGTGCCCATATCGTTACATCTTTCATGCGGGTCAAAACTTACCCGGCAAGGAATTTTTCTCCCTTAGGACTATTATAGTTACAACTGTCGTTCATCGGGGCTTCAGCCACTGACTCACCTATCATCAGGTCACCAACTTCCTTGACCTCTTGACACTAGGAAATCATCGTCCCCTATAACATCCCAATTTTCAGGCCCAGAGACTCATAAAGTAGCCTGAAATAGATAGGCTACCAGACCCTTCTGAGCAGAAGTCCCAGAAATATACATAGGGTTTTCAGGGACTAAACTGTAAATAAGTGAAGGTACATGGACTTACATATAAATAGTGAAAGTCCCTAGGGGCATAATGTTCATTTTGGAAAAGAAAGGGACTAAAGTGAAAAGTCTAAAAGTATCATGGGGCAAAAGTAAAAGTAGACATAAGTTGTGGGCCATTAAGTGTAATTATGAAAAGTTGAGGGACTTAATTGAAAAGAGGAAAAGTTCCATGGGCAAAATGGTAATTATAGAAAGTTGAGCCGGAAGTGGCTTAGAACTTCTGGAAGCATTTAAGTCCCAAATTTCATCAGTAGATAGAGGAAATGATTCTGGTTAATCTAGCTTAATACAGGAATTTTATTAAAGTTCCAGATAGCTGAAATTTATCTGATAGTCTACAAGTTATCTGAAATTTTTATCAGATCTCTTGGACCTCAGATATGAGTAAAAAGTTACAGGAATGTGCGTCCTGTGAAGCCAGAGGTCAAGGAACTGACAGAATCCTGAAAGGAGTTCTGTAGAAAAAGTTATTCACTTTTAGTGAATTGAGAAGGGAGTTCGTGAACGCCCGATATCCGATTGAGAAATTAATCGATAAGCAAACTGGGACTGAATGAGCCCAGATGGTGTCACGCAGAGGCCCATAATGACACCATGGGAGGCCCAAGACCATGATATCAGTTCAGCAGTAAAAGGGGCCGGTGTCCAGAAAAAGGTGTAAAATGACAAAAATACCCCTGTGTTATAAAATAAGTAAAGAATGAGTAAAGGGTATTTTGGTGATTTGACTAAGGATAGATAGTCAAGAAAGGTTATCTGGATAGTTGACCAGGGTTAGGGAATACTCTAGTAAGGTGTGAAAAGATAATAATGCCCCTAGACCCATTAAAGTAAATAAAGAGGAACCAAGGGTATTTTGGTAATTTGCCAAGGGATGTTTCTTGGGAATTGAACCATCAGAGTACTTGAACTTGATCAGAAACCAAATATGACATTCCAAAAGCCCAAAAGCGTAGCCCAAGAATTATGTGGATTAAAGTGGCATTAAAGTAATATTTTAGTGAGTTTTCAATAAAGTAGAGTTACCCGGTTGAAGTGATAACTGGGGAATTGATCAGATAAAGTTTTGGACTTACCCGAAAGCCATGAGGTGGCATGAAAGGTACCCATAAGGTGCCACATGGCACTGATCTGGGGAAAGAAGAAAAAGATAAGGACACATGGCACGATCTCAGCTGTTCATTCCGGGACAAGACTCTGGAACTCTCTGGAAGAGCTGAGTCAGCTGGTGAGGTGTCCCGAGGGCCCCACCATTATGCAACCTAAGCATGTGAGGTGTCCCTTGATGATATCAGTTTTGATGAGTCATTATGGAGGATGATGTCATCACGATGATGCAGGCAAAGCTTCTTGAGGAAGCTAAGTGATATGAGCCATTCATCGTGATTCGATCTAAGCCATCCATTTCACTTTGCTTCAACTATAAATAACCCACCCCTTGCCATTTCATTCCATGGCCAAGAACCAAGAAAGAAGAGAAAAGAAGAGAGAGAAAGAGAAAGAGTGAAAGAAAGAAAGAGAAAGAAAGGAAGAGAAAGAAGGAGTTCTGACAGAACTAGGTGCAATCCAAGGAGCTTAGGGACTCGGCAAGCTTAGGAACAAAGTAAGTAATTTATTCTAGTCCCTGCTCTAATAAATTATAGGATTGTTCTTATAAATTAGATAGTTAGAATAGGGAAATATCTCTCTCTATAAGGTTAGCCGTGGATAGAAAGAAAGTTAGGGGATTGTCAGAATAGGGGTATTATCTCAAGATAAGCTTGAGTTAAGTGGAGTTATGCTGGATAAGATCATAATAAAATATTATTATGCTATGTATAGGCTCTTACCTATGAAAAGATGGAACCTCAGATCAAAGGTTAAGGACTAAAGGAAGGGCTACATGCCAGGTAGTGAACTTACCCATTCTTGTATGCTTGTGTGTTAATATGATTATGATATGTGATGATAATGATATATGCTCTGCCTTTATTAGTTTATAGTTATGCATAGTAGTGATAGGCATGGAGCATGATAGTATGCAAATGGAAGCTAAAGAAAGATAAAGTAAACACATGTCATACACTTGCATTCATCTTGTATGCATTGAATGGTACCGTTTACTACTGAGATTTCCCCCGAAATCTCACCCCTTCCATATCAATCCAATTACAGCAGGTCTTCTCAAGATAGAGGAGATGAGGATTCATGAAGAGAAGTTAAGAATTATTTAGCATGATTGATATGTGATTGATGTATGCATATGTATGTAAAGTTGGTTGCTGGAATTTGCCACCATGAACAGTAACTCGTGGTGACGTAGTTATGTTTGATCTGTAATTAAAAATAGTAAATGGTTGAATAAATGTATGATATTTTTATAGTAAATAATATACATGCAAAGATTCGATTTGATATATAGAATGCCTCATTTTAATGTCTATACATGGAGATATAATTTTTCAAAGTTGGGACCAAAATACTGGATTCAGGGGAAAAATGTTGGATGAACAGTAAAGTTGTAGCGTTGACTGATGTTGACTTGGTCAATTCGTGGTCAACAATTTATTTTTCCCTGAAATAGAATTAAGTTATATTCATGTATCAATTTGAACCACTTCATTTCTATTTTTCTATAATTAGTTATGATTTTTTGAAGTCAGGATACTCGTCTAAAATTTAGACAGTGAACAGTACTCGGTAGAGTAAAACTCAATGTTGAAAATTTTGACTTCAATGACCTTAAAAGCGGTTCCAAATGCTACCAAATGGTCCTTAAGATATAAGAAAGTGAGGATGTGATATTTTGGTATCAGAACAAGAGGTTCTGGTATTAGTACAGAATAAAGTTTTAGTACAGAGCAAAGGGTTATGGCTCAGAGTATAAGATTCTGGCACAGAATATAAGGTTCTGGCTCAGTGATGCTTTGAATTAGTTAGAAGTTTGAACGATTCTCTCCCTATTGTACAATATAGGGATGTTGTTCACTGCTCAGGGAAAGATTCAGACAAGAGACAGTGACACCCAGATAAATAAAACTATACCTCGAGCTTTACAGTCTTACGAAGGATATGATTACGATAGAGTAGTCTTAGTCAGCCGTTATTGCTGAGGTCTCGTGTTCCTTAACACGATATGGCTGGAATAAGCATGATAACATCTGAGAAGCAGTTTTCTCTATTGGTAGAGACAGAAGTTGACCAGTTCAAGGTCAGGGAAGCTGCAAGAGTAGCTCAAAGTATCATTCTGTGACCAGACATTACAGTGAGGATGATGAGATATCCAAGTTGCGACGTGAAGGCGTGCAGGTCATGACTAGTAGTCACAGAGAACTAAGGTTGCGAGGAGTCAAGTCAAAGGTCGTGACTAGTATGCACAAAGGAGTCCAGGTCGCGATGGTATAAGAGTTAGGTCGCGACTAAAGGACACAGAGATGTCAAGTCATGACGAGTAGATGGAGATGGTCGTGACGAAAGATCACAGAGAATGTGAGTCATGACTAGCCAATACTCAGGTCACAACTAGGATATACAGAGATCTAATGATGAGAATGAAGGTATCAACCTCACTGAAGTCCATCGGCTAGAGGATTGGTATAACACATGATCAAGCCAGACAGTACGAAGTACTGAGATACGAATGATCAGTTTAAGATGATGTTTAAAAGAAGATCCTCCATGTGATAATTAGGAGTAGATCTACATTACGAAAGGTTTTATTCAGCTAGTATGAACAAAATAATTAGATAGCTAGAATGACATTTTCCTAGGAATGATCCTAGCACATGGCCTAAGGCTAGAGAGGTGATGGTTAATAGATAAAGAGCTAATGTTCCCTAAGCAGAGGGATTCCATCATGAAGAAGTAGTAGACCTAGGGTAGAGTACCCTAGAGAACAGAAGTGATAGTAAGAAATGATGAATGAGATCTATGCGACTCAATTTCGCTAGGGTCAAGAGATAGATTAGAAAGGAAGCCACATATGAAAAGATAAAGTGACTCCCCTATTCCCTATATAAGATAAAGTAATGAAGGATTGAGTCTATACCCTGATAAGAGGGTAGTGTGGAAGCCTAAGTTAGATGAGTTAGTCAGATGAGAAACTTGAAATAAGAATGTTATAAAGCTTATCTAATTGCAGTGTGCGATGGATGGTTGAGCAAATTATAATGATGATATGGCTTATGTTGCCATAAGTTATGAATAGTTGCATCTCCTTGCAATTGTCATGTGATGACATGCATGTTAGAGTATGCTATGATGAATGAATACTCCCTTTTGCAGTACATGCAGGGTAGAGTATATATGAGATGAGGAAGTTATGTTGCATCCATACCACATGACATGCAATAAGGAATGTATTGAGGATGATAGACAGTCTCAGGGAGTGAGATAGTCTGTTGCAGTATGACTAGGGGTTACTCAGGTATTTCTATATACTTGTGAATACAGTACTTAGTGCTATTTCTATTGAAAGGAATGGTATACAGAAAGATCAGCAGATAACAGTAAAGAGATTATTTTGAAATCACTCTTCAGATAAGAGTTAGAACTGAAACAGATGGCTCTCAGATAGAGCTAGATTCAGATGAGTATAGATTACTTTTTAGATAAGAGTTGGATCTGATACAGATTGCTCGCAGTTAAAGCATAATTCGAATGGCTCGCAGTTAGAGTATAGATTGAAATAAGAAGTTATGGTGAGGCCATAACAGCAGAATGCAATGGCAGGTAGTTAGACTATGATTGCACAAGGCAATAGCCTATGGTAAACCACAGTAAAGTAAGAAAGATGAGAAGGAACTCTTGAGTAAGAGAAGAAGTAAGTAAAGTCTGGGTAAATAATATGAGGCTACTGGATATAAAAATTTTAAAATTTTTATTTATTGAGCTATCAACAAGTGGAAGCAGTTCACCTTATAACTTAGTCTGGTTATTTAAGATCTTCGGGAGATAATGATATAGTACAACAGAATCGCAGTTAGATTCTAGAGGGTCGCAATTAGATCCTAGTATGGCTCCAGGATCGCAGTTAGATCCTAATAGCTTCAGAGTCGAAGTTAGATTCTGAAGAGGCTAACGGTTGATCGCAGTTAGATCCCAAGGTCACAGTTAGACCTAGCCTAAGGAAAGTAATGAGCCATGAAGATATGAGTACAATGTGGTATTTCTCTGGGAAGATGAATGCCAAAGACGAAGTTAAGGTAAGGAAGCTTCACTAGTTGATAAACTCATCCAGAAAAATTATTTTATAATGGTTTTCCTCAGATAGCCTCTATTATATACAGACTGAACTTAGTTTTCCCTTAAACGAAGACGGAGTCCAAGTTCAAATCTGAGTGCTGATATTCAAAGTTTTGTAGAAATATGCCTGAGGAATAGAGAAGAGAACCCCATATGTTTTAAGAACAGAGAAGTATGATCAGTTAGATCCTCCAGATGAGGATAAAGAGGTTAAAAGGCCAGAGAGACCTAGAGAAGAGGGTCTAAGGCAAAACAAAGATAGAATGCAGTTCTATAAGAAAGAGATTGCTAGGGCTTAGAGCTATACAAAGAGTAACCTAGCCCTAACCTAATAGCAGGCTTAATCGAAAGGTGCTCAGGCAATAGTAGCCTAATGATAAGTAAGCCCTGAGAAGGGATAAGAAAGAGTGCAAATGCCCCAAAATTTTGGCATAGATGCATAAAGTTATATAAAAGGATGAGAAAAGTTAAGAAAAGTTAGAGAAGTTATCTGAATTATGATGTTGTATCAGGAGAAAGATAGGCAAAGGAACAGTATTTCCCCTGAGAGATTAACCAAGTTTAAGATGAATGATGTAGACCCCAAAATTACATCAAAATTCTGAAGGGTAAGATATGAAAGAAATGGACACTACTCACAAGTTCAATGAGTTGTCCAAAAGATGAGTAGATAAATGCCCCAAGCCTTGGTCATAAACCAAGAAAGGATATACAGAGGAGATATATCCAGGATAGTTGACTAAGGTACTAAGTAAATTTTGAGGACAAAATTTATTTTAAGGGGGTTAGAAATGTAACACCCCAATTTTCAGGCCCAGAGACTCATAAAGTAGCCTGAAATAGATAGGCTACCAGACCCTTCTGAGCAGAAGTCCCAGAAATATACATAGGGTTTTCAGGGACTAAACTGTAAATAAGTGAAGGTACATGGACTTACATATAAATAGTGAAAGTCCCTAGGGGAAAATGGTCATTTTGGAAAAGAAAGGGACTAAAGTGAAAAGTCTAAAAGTATCATGGGGCAAAAGTAAAAGTAGACATAAGTTGTGGGCCATTAAGTGTAATTATGAAAAGTTGAGGGACTTAATTGAAAAGAGGAAAAGTTCCATGGGCAAAATGGTAATTATAGAAAGTTGAGCCGGAAGTGGCTTAGAACTTCTGGAAGCATTTAAGTCCCAAATTTCATCAGTAGATAGAGGAAATGATTCTGGTTAATCTAGCTTAATACAGGAATTTTATTAAAGTTCCAGATAGCTGAAATTTATCTGATAGTCTACAAGTTATCTGAAATTTTTATCAGATCTCTTGGACCTCAGATATGAGTAAAAAGTTACAGGAATGTGCGTCCTGTGAAGCCAGAGGTCAAGGAACTGACAGAATCCTGAAAGGAGTTCTGTAGAAAAAGTTATTCACTTTTAGTGAATTGAGAAGGGAGTTCGTGAACGCCCGATATCCGATTGAGAAATTAATCGATAAGCAAACTGGGACTGAATGAGCCCAGATGGTGTCACGCAGAGGCCCATAATGACACCAAGGGAGGCCCAAGACCATGATATCAGTTCAGCAGTAAAAGGGGCCGGTGTCCAGAAAAAGGTGTAAAATGACAAAAATACCCCTGTGTTATAAAATAAGTAAAGAATGAGTAAAGGGTGTTTTGGTGATTTGACTAAGGATAGATAGTCAAGAAAGGTTATCTGGATAGTTGACCAGGGTTAGGGAATACTCTAGTAAGGTGTGAAAAGATAATAATGCCCCTAGACCCATTAAAGTAAATAAAGAGGGACCAAGGGTATTTTGGTAATTTGCCAAGGGATGTTTCTTGGGAATTGAACCATCAGAGTACTTGAGCTTGATCAGAGACCCAAGATGACATTCCAAAAGCCCAAAAGCGTAGCCCAAGAATTATGTGGATTGAAGTGTCATTAAAGTAATATTTTAGTGAATTTTCAATAATGTAGAGTTACCCGGTTGAAGTGATAACCGGGGAATTGATCAGATAAAGTTCTGGACTTACTCGAAAGCCATGAGACATGGCACTGATCTGGGGAAAGAAGAAAAAGATAAGGACACGTGGCACGATCTCAGCTGTTCATTCCGGGACAAGACTCTGGAATTCTCTGGAAGCGCTGAGTCAGCTGGTGAGGTGTACCGAGGGCCCCACCATTATGCCGCCTAGGCATGGAGCATGATAGTATGCAAATGGAAGCTAAATAAAGATAAAGGAAGCACATGTCATACACTTGCATTCATCTTGTATGAATTGAATGGTACCGTTTACTAGTGAGATTTCCCCCAAAATCTCACCCCTTCCATATCAATCCAATTACAGCAGGTCTTCTCAAGATGGAGGAGATAAGGATTCATGAACAGAAGTTAAGAATTATTTAGCATGATTTATATGTGATTGATGTATGCATATGTATGTAAAGTTGGTTACTGGAATTTGCCACTATGAACAGTAACTCGTGGTGACGTAGTGATGTTTGATCTGTAATTAAAAATAGTAAATGGTTGAATAAATGTATGATATTTTTACAGTAAATAATATACATGCAAAGCTTCGATTTGATATATATAATGCCTCATTTTAATGTCTATACATGGATATATAATTTTTCAAAGTTGGGACCAAAATGCTGGATTCAGGGGGAAAACGTTGGATGAACAGTAAAGTTGTAGCATTGACTGACGTTGAGTTGGTCAATTCGTGGTCAACGAGTTATGTTTTCCTGAAATAGGATTAAGTTATCTTCATGTAGCAATTTGAACCACTTCATTTTAATTTTTCTATAATTAGTTATGATTTTTTGAAGTCAGGTCACTCGTCTAAAATTTAGAGAGTGAACAGTTCTCGGTAGAGTAAAACTCAAGGTTGAAAATTTTGACTTTAATGACCTTAAAAGTGGTTCCAGATGCTACCAAATGGTCCCTAAAATATAAGAAAGTGAGGATGTGATAGATACCATGTTGGTTTTAGAGAGAAAAGTGATGTGAAAAATACTCCTTGTTTTTCATTGATATGTTGAATAGGTATTTATAGATACAATGGGTAATCCTAGATATTAATGATATATCCTAGACATTAATACTACAATATCATATCAATATCATATCGTATCCTCTATACTAATTACGGAATATTACATATCGTATAATATCCCTACAATATCTCTACACTCCCCCTCAAGTTGGAGCATAGATGTCAATCATACCCAACTTGTTACAAAGGTATTCAATCCGAACCCCATTAAGAGCTTTGGTGAGGAGATCGCCTAGTTGATCACTGGATCGGACGTGTCCTGTAGAGATGAAATTTTCCTTGAGCTTGTCTCGAATAAAATGACAGTCTATCTCAATATGTTTCGTTCGTTCATGGAATACTGAATTAGAAGCTATGTGTAGAGCCGCTTTATTATCACACCAAACCTTTGCTGGTAATGAGGTTTGAAGGCCAACCTCCGTCATTAACTGATATATCCAGACTATCTCGCATACAGACTGTGCCATGGCTCTATATTCCGCTTCTGCACTCGACCGTGACACTACATGTTGTTTCTTGCTTCTCCAAGATACCAAGTTTCCTCCGACAAAGACACAGTAACCAGTAGTGGATCGTCTTGTGGCCTTTGATCCACCATGATCAGCATCACAAAAACACTCAATATCTATATGTCCGTGACTTTTGTACAATATCCCACGACCTGGAGATCCCTTCAAATAATGCAACACGTGTTCTAAGGCTTCCCATTGTCGAACAGTTGGAGAGACCATAAACTGGCTAAGAACACTTACTGGATAAGTGATATCAGGGCGGGTAACTGTAAGATAATTCAATTTTCCAATTAATCTCCTGTACCTCTCTGGGTTTTCAAACGGCTTGCTCTTAGCAGCTTCAATGGGATTCTCATATGGTATACTACCATCAGCATCAAGCAGCGGATTATAAACCATAGGGAAGCTAGTTGGGGCAGCTCCAAGTTTACAAGTTTCTTTTAGCATATCAAGAACATATTTTCTTTGAGTCAATAAGATGCCCTTCCTGCTTCTCATAACTTCAATTCCCAAGAAATATTTTAGTGAACCCAAATCCTTTGTCTGAAAATGGGAGTTAAGGAATGACTTGAGTGATGAGATCCCTGAGGTATCACTCCCTGTAATCATAATGTCATCGACATACACAACTAGTATAATCATGCCAGCATTTGTTCGCTGATAGAACACCGAATGATCACACTTACTCTGACACAAGCCAAAGTCCTTCACAACAGTACTAAATCTGTCAAACCATGCCCGAGGGCTTTGCTTTAAGCCGTATAAAGATCTCTTAAGCCGACATACTTTACCATGCTCCCCCTGAGCAACAAAACTGGGCGGTTGCTCCATATACACTTCTTCTATAAGATCACCATGTAAAAAGGCATTTTTGATGTCCAGCTGAGAGAGATCCCAACCATAAGTAGCGGCCAGAGAAATAAAGAGATGAACCGAGGAGAGCTTGGCCACAGGAGAAAAAGTCTCAGAGTAGTAAACACCATACTTCTGAGCATAACCTTTAGCAACAAGACGAGCTTTAAGGCGTTCAAGGGAGCCATCAGCCTTAGTTTTAGGGGTCAATACCCATTTACACCCAATGGCTTTCTTACCTGCCGGTAAATCAACTAAGGACCACGTACCAGCACGATCAAGGGCCGCCATCTCTTCTTCCATAGCAGTACGCCAACCCGGGTGGGACAAGGCCTCAGATAGGGAATGAGGTACAGGAATAGTGTCTAAAGACGTAACAAAGGCACGAGAAGCAGAGGAGAGGTGATTATATGAAACAAAGGATGAAATAGGATATGTGCAAGTACGTTTACCTTTACGGAGGGCAATAGGCAGATCGAGGGAGGGATCTGGATCAGGAACAGGAGGTATCTCAGAAGGAGAAACCGGGTCAGACTCAGGATGAGTAATACTTTCTGCAGGATCTGATGAGGAAGTAGACAATGGTAGGGCAGAATCTGGCGTAAGAGCAGTGGTAGTTTCCTTCAAACGTCTGGTGTAGACCCGAGACAAAAGTGGTTAACCAGGTGCCAGTACGGGAGCTGGGGCCTGTAACATCCCAATTTTCAGGTCTTCAGACACGGAAATAGCCTGAGAATGAGAGGCTACCAGACCCCTTTTGAGCAGAAGTCCCAGAGACATAAGAGAGTTTTTAGGGACTAAGCTGCGAGTAAGTAAAGGTACGGGAACTTATGTGCAAATAGTGGAAGTCCCAAGGGGTAGAATGGCCATTTGGAGTGATGTAGAGGTCAAAGGTTGAAGAGTTACGAGCTGACCGTTCTGGTCGCGACTAGAGTAAAGCATGGTCGCGACTAGTGGTTACAGAAAGAGCTATACGCGACAAGAAAGCATTATGGTCGCGACGTAAAAGAAGTATGGTCACGACTAGAAAGCAGTGATATCGCGACTAATAGTGGCAGAAAACCTTAGACGCGACTAAAATGTGTTATGGTCGCGACGAGAAGATGTTTTGGTCGCGACTAATGTACACAGAATTGTAAGGTCGCGACAAGATGATGTTGAGGTCGCGACTAGTGACTAAAGTGGCTCTAAGCGTACGGGCCAAGAGTGGTGAAGGTCCAAGAGAGATAGTTACCCGGTTGGAGATAGACCGGTGGTAGGATATCAGATACAGGAAAGGTTATCTGGAAACCATGAAGTAAACTGATAAGGTATACTCATGGGTCCCACAAGATGCCACATGGCATTAAAGTAATGGTTCAGTAAAGTAAAGATACTCGGTTGGCGTGATAACCGAGGAGGCACGTAAACCGAGGAGGTGATCAGATAAGTCTGGGACTTATCTGGGTGGCATTGGGAAGCGTGCAAGGTCTCTTCTAGTTGCCACATGGCATTAGTCTGTAGAAAGCAGATAAAGCTTAGGGCACGTATTACGAGGCAGGAGACTGGACCGGTGAGTCAGCATGCTGAGGTGTCCCGGGAATTCAAGCATGTGAAAAATGAGGCGCTGAGTCAGCATGGTGAGTTGGCACGATGATGCAGTAAAGGAGAAATAAAAGAAAATAGGAAAATCCAGGAAAAACCAGGACCGCAGGATCAAAGTTCATAGAAACTACGGATATGCCATTGAGGGAGGCTATAAATACCCCCCATGGCCTTCACTTGTGCAAGAGCAAGAGGAGAATGAGAGAGAAAGAAGAGAGGGAAAGGGAAGGAAAGGAAGAGAGAAAGGAGAAAAGGAAGTAAGGAAGTTCTGGCGGAGCTGGAAGCAGAATAGAGATAGTAGGGTTCTGCTGAGCTAGCCAGGTAGTAACTAATCCTAGCTTTTATGTAATGGCTTTGTGATTTGATGTGCTATTGTTTGGTTGGATTGTTGTCTTATATGTTATGTCTGAAGCTCTGCTGTAATGCTATGATCATATGTTATTAAGCATGGAAGCACGCAGCATACTTATCTGTACACAATCACAAGCAAGCACTGTCACTCTGCATTACATATATTGTTATGATTGTTGCTACTGAGATTCCCCCGAATCTCATCCCCATCCATAACCCATTACAGGGAGGTTATGCTGAAGTGGATTTAGAGAATCCTAAGAGACGCCGTTATGCTGCCGGAGTAAAGACTGAACATCAGTATATGATAAGTACTGTGTACGTAGTGCTGTCTAAGGAGGCTAGAAGTGAGTGGACCTAGCCGGTTCATCTAGTCTTTCCTGGGTACTATGTAGAATGGTAGTTCTCATGAGGGAATTACCGAATCAGTACGGTTCAGTTCTTTGTACAGATGAAGTGTAGCGGTTATGCTGCCGGAGTTTAGGCAGAAGAAGAGCTAGTATAGCTTCCGCAAGTGTACTCTGAGGGCTGTATGGGAGGATGTTTCATTTTGGTATCAGAGCAAGAGGTTCTGGCACCAACCAGAAAGGACTCTGGTTCAGAGCATAAGATTCTGGCACAGAACAGAAGGTTCTGGCTCAATGATGCTCTGATTTAGCCCTTGAGTACGACAGAATAGCACTCCGGTCGCGACTAACGTGGTTTATGTCGCGACGGGTAGCCTCAATGAGAGGTTTAGGCGCGACGCTTAAGTTTATAGGTCGCGACGGTTATTCACAGAAAGATTTGGTCGCGGCGAGTATGTTCCTAGGTCGCGACGTTATTTAAGAGAGAGCTAAGGTTGTGACGAGAAAAGTTTAATGTCGCGACTAGAAATGGCTATGGTTGCGACGTGAAGAGACATAAGTCGCGACGAGAAAATATCCTGGTCGCGACGGTAGAGGAGTTGAGTCGCGACGTAGAAAGGTTAAGGTCGCGACGAAAGAAGATTTAGGTCGCGACTAGAAGACAAAAATGTTAAGGACGCGACGTCTGAAGCTGTAGGTCACGACTAAAGAATAGAAATGATAAGTCGTGAGGAGTTAAGGGTAATGAAGAATCATAGAGGCTATGAATAGCGATTACCCAATACTCATATCGCGACGGAATGACAGAGATGTCCTGGTATGACATTAGAAGATTCAGATCGGGACTATTATGGGTTTAGAAGAGCCCGTGGAGATAAAGCTCCTAGATGGAATAAGAGGTGTTCATGTTTCGTTGTAAAGGAAAAGACAGGTGAACACAAAGCATGAACATAGAGCTTGAGTGGAGAAGTCATGCATAGAGGAAGTTGGCAACTCCAATAAGCAAGTCATCCTTGCTAGGTAGGATAGGCCGCAAAGGATGATAATGATAAGTTGAGATGAGCTAGCTAGATGAGATAGCTAGAATGAGACAGATCCTCCATGTGATTACGAGGAGTAGATCTACATGGTAAAAGTCTTATTCAACCTAGTTGAATAAAAGACCTGAGAGCTAGAATGGGATAGCTAGTATGACGTTTGCCTCGGAGTAATCCTAGGGCATAGCCTAAAGGCTAGAGATGTGATGATGTTTGATATGGCCTAAGGCTAAGGCTAAGGACGTGATGGTTAATAGGTAAAGAGTTAAAATTCCCTAAGCAGAGGGATTCCATCACAGAGATCTAGGGTAGAGTACCCTAAAGAATAGAAATAATAGTAAAAGATAATGAATGAGATCTAGGCGACTGAAGTTCGCTAGGATTAAGAGAAAGATGCGTTTTCAGGTGCTTAAGGGCTGTGGCTCGTGTGTCTGGAAAACAAAACCGTGACCTCATGTGGGCACCAAGCCTACCTAAGGGGAAAGCGGATAATATCTTTGTAAAGGGGTTCTAGGCTGTTACAGTAAAGGCCGATAAGGAACCACAGTCTGGTCAAGAATAGACTGAGACTGATAGATAGACAAAAGGAGAAATGAGATAGTAGAAGGTAGCCACAGATTACGGGATACAGTGACTCCCCTATGTAAGAAAGAGTGATGAAGGGTTGAGTCTGTACCTTAATAAGAGGGTAGCGTGGCAGCCTGAGATAGACAGATGTTTCAGGATGACTGACCAAGATATGATAGGCAATATGATAAATAAAATATGCCTTGAGGTTTAGTTAGTCTGATGGATGGTTGAGCAAAGTATGATGATGATATGGCTTATGATGCCATAAGTTATGATAGTTGCATCTCCTTGCAATTGTCATATGATGACATGCATGTTAGAGTATGCCATGATGAATGAATACTCCCTTTTACAGTGCATGAAGGGTAGAGTATATATGAGATGAGAAAGTATGTTGCTCCCATACCATATGACATGTAATGAGATAGGTATTGAGGATGATAGATAGTCTCAGTTCATGGGACAATAAGTTATGATATTCAGATATGTTTGAAGTTACTCGGGTAATTCTGCAGACTTATGAATATAGTACTCAGGGCCATTTCTATTAAGCGGAATGGTAAGCAGATAAGAGTAAAGAGATTGTTTCTAGATCACTCTTCAGATAAGAGTGGGATCTGAAACATATGGCTCCTAGATAGAGCTAGATTCAGATGAGTATAGATCACTCTTCAGATAAGAGTTGGATCTGAAACAGATGGCTCTCAGATAGAGCTAGATTCAGATGAGTATAGATCACTCTTCAGATAAGAGTTGGATCTGATACAGGATGCTCGCAGTTGGAGCATAGTTCAAATGGTTCACAGTTAGAGCACAGATGAGTTATGATGAGGCCATAGCAGTAGAATGCAATGGCAGGTGGTTAGACCATGATGGCACAAGCCAATAGTAAGCCACAGTAAAGTAAGAAAGATGAGAAGGAACTCCTGAGTAAGAGAGGAAGTAAGTAAAGTCTGGGTAAATGATGTGAGGCTATAAAATTTTTATGGAGTTATCAACAGGTGGAATCAGTTAACCTTATAACTTAGTCTGTTGGTTTAAGATCTTCGGGAGATCTACGGTACAACAGAATCACAGTTAGATTCTGGAGGGTCATAGTTAGATCCTAACATGGCTCCAGGGTCGCAGTTAGATCCTAACAGATTCAGAGTCGCAGTTAGATTCTGAAGAGGCTAACGGTTGATCGCAGTTAGATCCCGAGGTCGCAGTTAGACCTAGCCTAAGGAAAGTAATGAGCCATGAGACATGAGTACGATGTAGTATCTCTTTGGGAAGATGAATGCCAAAGACGAAGTTAAGGTAAGGAAGTTTCACTAGTTGATAACCTGACCCAGAGAAAGTGTTTTATAATGATTTTCCTCAGGTAGCCTCTAGTCTACAGACTGAACTTAGCTTTCCCTTAAACGAAGATGGAGTCCAAGTTTAAATCTGAGTACTGAGATTCAAAGTTTTGTAGAAGTATGTCTGAGAAGCAGAGAAGAGAATCCTCTGTGTAATAAGAAGCAGAGAAGAGAATCCTCTGAGAAGCAGAGAAGAAAATCCTCAATGTAATAAGAATAGAAAAGTATGAGTAGATAAAGATTACCCAGATGAGGGGTAAAGAGATTAAAAGGCTAGAGAAGACCTAGAGAAGAGGGTCTAAGGCAAGGCTGAGATAGAACTCAGTTCTATGAAAAAGAGAAAGCCAGTCTTATGTTAGTCTTGTGATAAGACAAGATAAGTTATGAAAGGGTGAAATACACCATGAGATAGCTAGAGTGGGCTAGATATGCCATGATAACGTATCAAAGGCATGTAATGAGATACACGGTAGTAAACGTGTAATATGACACGCACCTAGAGATGTGCATTGTATGAACAGACAGAGAGGCTCCCTGTTTGGTAGGAATCAGATGTTTGAATGTTATGCTATGAAAGAGAATAGAAAATGAGAGCTTTCACTCTTTGCATGAGATGTTAGGCTTAATGTTATGCTAAAACTATGCAAGCTCCGAGTGTTAGAGCTGTGCCTAGTTAGAACAGGAATGCTTAAGCTCCGATGTTAGAGCTTTGCATTCATAAGCAGGTATGCAGTCCTGCAGTATGTTGGCCAAGCATTATGCATATTAGAGTAGGTGCTTTTGTTTAGCAGCAAAGTAAGGAAAGAATAGCTGCGTAAGTCCTCTCTCTGTATGATGTTAAGTGCAAAGAAAGATGAAATGTTGCAGATTTTAAAGCAGTCTGCGAGATATCAAGAGAAGTAGTAAGAATATGATGTTTAAAGTATGATGAGTAGTTAGAAGAAATTCCCGAATACAGTAATATTCGAGAGAATTTCATATGAAAGAAATGGACACTACTCATAAGTGCAGTAAGTGGTCCATAAGAGGAAAGTAGATTTCAACTCTGATTGGATTAACCCAGAGAAAGAAAGGCATGTTACGAAGAGATGTACAGTTATGATGAGTACTTTGCCAGATGTTAAGTTAATTTGGCTATGGTACTGATTAAATTTTGAGGACGAAATTTATTTAAAGGGGAGGAGAAATGTAACATCCCAATTTTCAGGTCTTCAGACACGGAAATAGCCTGAGAATGAGAGGCTACCAGACCCCTTTTGAGCAGAAGTCCCAGAGACATAAGAGAGTTTTTAGGGACTAAGCTGCGAGTAAGTAAAGGTACGGGAACTTATGTGCAAACAGTGGAAGTCCCAAGGGGTAGAATGGCCATTTGGGGTGATGTAGAGGTCAAAGGTTGAAGAGTTACGAGCTGACCGTTCTGGTCGCGACTAGAGTAAAGCATGGTCGCGACTAGTGGTTACAGAAAGAGCTATACGCGACAAGAAAGCATTATGGTCGCGACGTAAAAGAAGTATGGTCGCGACTAGAAAGCAGTGATATCGCGACTAATAGTGGCAGAAAACCTTAGACGCGACTAAAATGTGTTGTGGTCGCGACGAGAAGATGTTTTGGTCGCGACTAATGTACACAGAATTGTAAGGTCGCGACAAGATGATGTTGAGGTCGCGACTAGTGACTAAAGTGGCTCTAAGCGTACGGGCCAAGAGTGGTGAAGGTCCAAGAGAGATAGTTACCCGGTTGGAGATAGACCGGTGGCAGGATATCAGATACAGGAAAGGTTATCTGGAAACCATGAAGTAAACTGATAAGGTATACTCATGGGTCCCACAAGATGCCACATGGCATTAAAGTAATGGTTCAGTAAAGTAAAGATACTCGGTTGGCGTGATAACCGAGGAGGCACGTAAACCGAGGAGGTGATCAGATAAGTCTGGGACTTATCTGGGTGGCATTGGGAAGCGTGCAAGGTCTCTTCCAGTTGCCACATGGCATTAGTCTGTAGAAAGCAGATAAAGCTGAGGGCACGTATTACGAGGCAGGAGACTAGACCGGTGAGTCAGCATGATGAGTCAGCATGCTGAGGTGTCCCGGGAATTCAAGCATGTGAAAAATGAGGCGCTGAGTCAGCATGGTGAGTTGGCACGATGATGCAGTAAAGGAGAAATAAAAGAAAATAGGAAAATCCAGGAAAAATCAGGACCGCAGGATCAAAGTTCATAGAAACTACGGATATGCCATTGAGGGAGGCTATAAATACCCCCCCATGGCCTTCACTTGCGCAAGAGCAAGAGGAGAATGAGAGAGAAAGAAGAGAGGGAAAGGGAAGGAAAGGAAGAGAGAAAGGAGAAAAGGAAGTAAGGAAGTTCTGGCGGAGCTGGAAGCAGAATAGAGATAGTAGGGTTCTGCTGAGCTAGCCAGGTAGTAACTAATCCTAGCTTTTATGTAATGGCTTTGTGATTTGATGTGCTATTGTTTGGTTGGATTGTTGTCTTATATGTTATGTCTGAAGCTCTGCTGTAATGCTATGATCATATGTTATTAAGCATGGAAGCACGCAGCATACTTATCTGTACACAATCACAAGCAAGCACTGTCACTCTGCATTACATATATTGTTATGATTGTTGCTACTGAGATTCCCCCGAATCTCATCCCCATCCATAACCCATTACAGGGAGGTTATGCTGAAGTGGATTTAGAGAATCCTAAGAGACGCCGTTATGCTGCCGGAGTAAAGACTGAACATCAGTATATGATAAGTACTGTGTACGTAGTGCTGTCTAAGGAGGCTAGAAGTGAGTGGACCTAGCCGGTTCATCTAGTCTTTCCTGGGTACTACGTAGAATGGTAGTTCTCATGAGGGAATTACCGAATCAGTACGGTTCAGTTCTTTGTACAGATGAAGTGTAGCGGTTATGCTGCCGGAGTTTAGGCAGAAGAAGAGCTAGTATAGCTTCCGCAAGTGTACTCTGAGGGCTGTATGGGAGGATGTTTCAGGGCCGGTAATGATGAAGGAAGGATAGAGTATACCAGAAGAGTATCCTCCTCTGCAGGTGGAGGAGGAGAAGCTGAATTGGTAGAGGCAAAATAAGCAAGAGATTCCTGAAAAGTAACATCAGCAGAAACCAGATACCGATTAAGAGACAGAGAGAAACACCTATAACCTTTCTGCACACGGGAATAGCCAAGGAAGACACACTTGAGGGAATTGGGATCTAATTTCGAGATACTCGGACGCACATCTCGAACAAAACACACACATCCAAAAATCTTAGGGTCAATAGGAAACAAAGGTTTAGAAGGAAAGAGAGTAGTGTAGGGAATATGACCATCAAGAACAGAGGATGGCATACGATTAATGAGAAAACAAGTAGTGGAGACCGCGTCGGCCCAAAAAGGTTTTGGAACCTGCATTTGAAACATGAGGGCTCGGGCTACTTCTAATAAGTGGCGATTTTTTCTTTCAGCAACGCCATTCTGAGCCGGTGTATCTGCACAGGAAGATTGATGTAGAATACCATTTTGAAGCATAAAAGAGCAAAAAGATGCAGAAAGTATTCTTTAGCGTTATCACTGTGTAAAGTATGAATAGAAGTATTGAATTGATTTTTAATTTCAGCAGTAAAGGCACAAAAGTGAGAGAACAATTCAGAACGATTTTTCATTAGATATAACCAAGTAGTACGGGAATAATCATCAACAAATGTAACAAAGTACTTGAAACCAGCTTTGGACTCAACTGGACACGGACCCCAAACATCAGAGTGCACTAACTCAAAAGGAGACGAAGCACGTTTATTGACTCGAGAAACTAAAAGAAGGCGATGATGTTTAGCAAACTGACATGACTCATAATCTAAAGACGACAAATGCTGAAACTGAGGATAAACCTTTTTCAAAGATGATAAAGATAAATGACCCAAACGACAATGTACTTCAAAAGGAGTAACACCACCAACACAAGCCACCGCACGAGACCCCTGATCAGCAAGGAAGTAATGACCGCCAGATTCGTAACCTCTACCAATAATCTTCTTCGTCAAAAGATCCTGTATCAAGCAATGATCAGGGAATAGTGAGATGCAACAGTTTAATTGACGAGTAAGTTTACTAGGAGACAAAAGATTAAAAGCAAGTTTAATCTTTTGCGGTATTATGACTTTGGGGTATCAAGCAATGGTATTATGACTTTGCGAAAACCTGTGCTTTTAGTAAACAATCACTCGGGCCTGATCACTATGACCCCCTTTGTGAGAGTTATCTTACGCCCCTAGGTATTCTCTACCTACCCACCTGTGTCAATTTCAAGTTTAAGTACCCTTTTGTTGAAGGTCGTTCGAACTTTTGTTAGGAGTATGGTATGGGTTACTTCAGCGGCATAGTGCCTGGTATTGGAACATTGGCTCAAGGTATTTTCTCGACCCTTTCTTACCCTAAATAAGTAGGGGAACCTTGCATCCTTGAACCGATAACCATCTTTCAGATAACCTAGCCTCCTTCGTCCCTCGGGACCAACAATAGGTAGTACAATAATATTCACTCGTTGTCTATCGACTACGCCTTTTAGGTTAATCTTAGGCCTTGAAACACCTTCCATGGATGAACCTTGTGGAGGAACCCTTAGGTTTTTGGGGTATTGTATTCTCACAAATATTTGTGTTACTCAAGCTGACATTCTCACTTCCGCTTCATCCACCACTGTTTACGCGGGTCCTTCCCTCTAAGGCAGAATGCTCCCCTACCAATTCATTTTTACATCCCACAGCTTCAGTAGATCCTTAGCCCCATTCATCTTTAGCTTCTTTGTACCCCTACCTTCTTTATCACTGAGCGATCATTTAGAGGTCTTAGCTAGTGATCTAGGCTATTTCCCTCTCGACGATGAAGCTTATCCCCTATCGTCTCACTAGCTGACCTTAACCACTGTTATTTTGAGGTCATATCTAGTATTCAGAGTTTGCCTTAATTTAGTACCCTTTTCATGGCCCACACCAAAATAGTGCTTTACCCCTAGATGTCCAGTCAATTGTTGCGCCTCAATGTATTTCAGGGAGAGCTAGCTAGCTCTAGGTTCTATTGGCATTTTACCCCTAACCATAACTCATCTGCTGATTCTTCAACATCAGTCAGTTCAGACCTCTACTTAGTTTTACCTAAGGTTCACCCTGGTCATGGATAAATCACCCAGGTTTGGATCTATAAGCAATGACAATTACCCTATGAAGACTTACTTTTGCTATGGCTCTGGTATGTTCCCTTTACCACACCATTGAGTCGCCAGCTCATTCTTTAATAGGTACGTGATCAGAGCGCTGGGCTCTTCCCACTACTTGGGAACTTACAGTTTCATGTTCTATTTCACTACCCGATTGGGGTTCTTTTCACCCTCCCTGATGGTATTACTTTATAATTGGTCACCTAGGAGTATTTAGCCTTGCAAGGTGGTCCTTGCTAATTCACAAGGGATTCTATGTGCACCATGCTACTTAGGTCAAAGTGTAAGCTAGTAATACTTTTTGCAACTAGACTTCAGACTCTACGGTAAAGATCTCTACCTCTTTGACTAATAGCATGACGCTTGTATTGCCTCCTACAAGCCCCATTTTTGTAGTTTAGGTTGCTCCCATTTTGCTCATCGCTACTTCAGGAATAAGTTTTGCTTTCTTTTCCTCTAGCTACAACGATGTTCAGTTCACCAGGTTGTCTCTTGCCTACCCATGGATTCATTAACAGTTCGAAAGGTTGACCTACTCAGGAGTCTCCAGATCTACGCTTATTTTTAACTCCCCGGAGCATTTTGTCTCTTACTACGCCTTTCCTAATCTCTGGGAGTCTAGGTATCCACAATAAACCTTTCCTCATTTGAACCTCATCCTTAACTTAAAGGCTATGCCATCCTAAGGTGCTGCTAAATGGAAGGATATTATCAATGTCCATGAATGATAAATCATAGCATAGATCAAACTGCCGAATTAGAAAAATTGGGTGCTATCATATATCTTTATATATGTTAATTTCATGAGTTAGAGATAAATAGACTCGAACTATTGACATCTGCCTAGGGTAAATAACAGCCTCTCAAGCCCCCAACTGATTCTACCATAGAGGCCAACAATAGACAATACCTCCCTTCGAACACAGCTTACAATTTTCATCATACTGTGCTCTCTAAAGAGTAACTCTTCTTAAAATCTCAAAAAGTATTGAGTTGGAATCCCATTCTAACTAAGGATTCTTGTGCTTCCAAAGGATCCAGCTATAGGAGAACCGGGAATAGAGAGCTTTCCCCCTTTCTACCTGACTCTTTGGTCTTAAGAATGTTAGTTTTAAGAATGAGTGATTGCCCTTCCTGACCCTTACTGTCCAACCTGAGAGTGAACAGCTAATGTGTTCTGCTTATTGAACAAGGTTCTACGGTTGGTACGCGACCCTAGATGCCGAAGGCATCTTTGGGGTAATCTCGTAGTTCCTACGGGGTGAAGGCGATGGGGTCAGTCCATGGATTTTCTTTCCTTTTATCGCATATCACTCAAAGGGTTGAAGGGAGATAGTGTATCAAGCCGTTCACAAGGGCCTACTTGATCCTCTTCCCTAAGGATCTTAGATAAGGAAAACCTAGGCGAGCCACCAACTCCAATTGTTGTCCATATATGATCCATACTATATCTGACCAACTGCCCACCTACCTCCTCTACATTCTTGACAGCCTGTCTTTATCCCAGTAGAGTCTTTCAGTGGCATGTTTCAGTTTTCTTCTCTATTTCTTAGAAAAAGTAAGCCACCAGTCAAGTACAAGATCCTATCATTATCGCCTAGATAATTAGACATCCAACCCATAATCGTAACGACCTAATTGCAAGAGCGGACCTCTATCTACTGAGCTATATTCCCCTGAGCCAAGTAGAGCATACATAAAGGAGTCAGATGCTTCTTCTATTTTTTTCCTTGGCACAGTTGGGCCATCCTGGACTTAAACCATTCCCCCTTAACCATGTGATCAGGTGACTACTTACTAATTCACTATCATCACTAGCCTAATCAAATACTCTCATATTATAGTAAAATCTTCTGACTACTTCAAGGCAGTATGGGACATTTACTCCTAGCCAGCTTTCATAGTGCTTTATAGGGTTACTTAGATTTAATTGGGTCTTGTCGTTGTACTTTAAGTATTCTAGATCTACAATAATGACATGACAAAATTCCCTATGAGCAAATTCTACCTTATGCTTTCCTTTATCCACCCATTTATCTAAGTTAACAGTAAGCAAAGCAAGGTTTGGTGAGTAGGAATAAAAGTAGGGCCGGCAGAAGGAGATGGAGATGAGGACTCAGAAATACCTTGAGAAGTCTCATTTCTTCTATTTCTTTATATACTTTGCTGAGTGTTTTATTGGACTGGGCTGTCTCATGTTTGCATATGAACCTGTGGTGCAAGAGGAATCACATTTCTTGATGAACTCTTGTCCTTTTCCACTTAGTCTTTGAAGATTTCCCTTTTCTTTTCCTTTCCCTATTCTAACCCAACTTCTACTACTTGGTTCTCACCATTATTCGTCAGATAAGATTTGGATAAGTGTTCTTATCGAATAATTTATCAATGAAAATAACAAAGAAGCAAAATTTTCAAAAAAAATAATAATTCATTCTTATTGAATACATATTCGATAAATGACTTTATCAGATAAGTTTTCAAAAAGATTTAGTTCATAGAATGTCCAAACACCTCATATTTTATCTCATGTTTATCGAAGCTTTTATCGATAAGAACTTTTATCGATAAGTTTATGACTTATAAAAAATTGTATGATACTTTGAAAAACATGAACTTTAAGAATAATATCTTTTAACACATGATGCATCAAAGGAAGATCAAAAGCACATAGCATTAAAACATGATTAACAAGATAGTTTAGATATAGTCAATCATAAAGAGAGGGTTTAGAAATGATCATTTTAGTTTGGTCATCTGATGAATTGATCCATGAAATTCTTTGCCTTCCTCTCTTTGTTGTGTTCGGGCATATTCTATATTGACATGGATGATGATCTTTTTAGATTGTTTCCAATTGAACTTTGCAGCTTCAGTGCTCCTTTGTCTATCAATTCTTAATTTTGATATTTCTTCAGTAGTCCATTGAGATATTTCCTTATTCTTCTGTCATCAATGCAAATTTCTTTCTTTCTTAAAGAATTGTTAGTATGGTCATACAGAGAATAATTTTCATGTATATGTGAAACCATATAAAAATTAGCTCATCATCAAAACATACAAATGCTTTAGTGTATACAGATGATTATGTTTAGAATTGAGATTGAAAAGTAAGATGCACACATATATACAATAATTGTTTCCTTTTTTAAAAAAAATTAATGTGATTTTTCAAAAGTATAGTTCTTTGAAAATTAATTTTATTGAAAATTTTGAGGTCATCAGATTGAAAAAAAATATCTTTGTGAACCACATGTTAAACAACAATGTTAATATATTTAGAAATTTTTGTATGAGCAAAGGTCGGATAGGATATTAGCAAAAATAAATGGTTCACAAATTTTGCTAATTTATTTTTCTAAATGATGGTTAGACAATGAAGCATATTAACTCTTTAGTCCAAATGACCAGAGTGGCGAATTTATTCTAATGACTAAGCATTTTATAATAAGACTGATGTTTTAGAATAATTCTTTTTCTGAATAGATAAGCTTAAACTTTCATATAGCTAGATAATTAACGTGTTAATCAAAAGAATGATTTTCTCTTTGAAGGATAGAGGGTTCAAACATTTTTGAAATTTTCAAATAAGAGTATTAGTCTCTAATACTGATGTCCTCACATTTCACAAACATATTTTCAAAAACATTTGTATGCATTGAATGTAATCAAGACATTTGATGCAGGAATTGAATTTCAACTTTATATATATATTTTTAAATCATGGATATACACTTTTACAAATCATGATAAACTTATGAATTGAAATCCATGTAGTAATATGTATTTGAAAATATGAAAACATGCATTAGTTTTATTTTATAGTCTATTTAGCAATCTGAAAATATTTTTTAGTATTGAAAGTTAATTGCTAAAGGAGTTGAACAAGGAACAAGTATTAATCCAATCCAGAATTCAATTAAGCAACATAAAGAGGTAAGGATCATATTTCACCATGTTTCCTCTTGTCCTTGTAGCAGCTCACTTGATTTTGGTGATTTGATATTAAATTTTACTTTAGCACCAAAACTCAAGCTTCGCCGGTTCATCTTCATCAAGATTTGAATTATTTTTCTTTGAATCCACAAATCTTGAGATGAATCTCGTTAATCAGATTTCCTATAAAACAATTTTAACTAGTTTCATTTCCTGGTATCCAACTTTTCTTGGATCCATCATTAGTTAGTTTGTAGGAAACAAAATATAATTCATAAGCTCAGAGAATATGAACAATTTAGTGTTGGAAATTGTGCCCTAGAGGCCAATCATTGTATTATGAACATTGTTGATTTATGAATTTCTTAATTTTGTTATCATATTATTTGCATGTGTACTATGATGACCATCCTTGGATAACTCATGATCTTATCCTAAATGTCCCTGGTCGATCATCTATGCGGGAGCAGAGTGAAATAAGACCAGTATGACTTTGAAGATGTATAGAGATATAAATCAAAGTCATAGGCACATGTAAAAGTACAAGGTGTTGGACCGACCCGCTATGAGAGAGCTACATGGGTTAAGTCATAAGCTTCTCTCATATACAAACCATGTCACTATGCCCTTTGACCTGAGATCATCATGGATTCCTACATGACAAACGCTCAGCTTTGACCTAGTCAAAAGTCACTTTTGACCGAGTGATCATAAAGACTATGTTCGGGCTTAGTGGTTTTTCATGCGGAGGAATGTGAATGGTCAAGATAGGATTTGTCCCTCACATTCGTAGAGAGATATTACTGGGCCCCTCGATGAGTGAGTCTGAGAAATGTATGGCCATACTGTAATGGAAAGGTAGTTCCATTTCTATAGTCAGACTACTCAGGGAGCGAGAGAGTAATGGTCAGGAACAGGAGGATGACTTTCTCCATGCCTCATCCATACCAAAATATCGTGTGACAAAAGGGACGTGATATGGTCGTATGAAAGGTAACATCGTTCATCGATCCTCATATGATTTGGGTAGTCGTAATGTCTTGCTAGAGACCGCTTACGACTTGTGGGTCAGTATAGTAACTGGCCCACTACCAACTTCATATGGGTCTACAGGGTCGCACACAAAATAGCCCAACACGAGCTGTGATGTCCAGATTCATTGAATCTAAGACATGTCCAAATTCAATGAATAATCTAGGGTGGATATATATATTTATATATATATAAATTCGTATATATATATTATATATAATATAAGAGATATTTGCAAGATTTAATTTATAAGGATAAATTAAATCTCTATCACTTTTGAATTTGAATTTAAATTGATATGATATGTCAAATTTGATTTATAAGAATAAATCAAATATAATTCTGTCTTATCTTTATTTTAAATTAAATGAATAGGTGAATTAAATCTGTGGGACAAATTTAATATAAACCATATTTATTTAATTAGTTTCTTATCAAATTATGCAATATATGATATTGTATTAATTTCAGAATTAATATAAGATTAATTCTGAAATCCAACTCAGTCAGAACACCGATAGCATCCTATATATTTGACATTAGGGGCTAGGGTTTTCTACACGAGAGTGACAAGGAGGGTGCAAAAGGTTTGCAGATAAGAAACAACCAAAATAGAGATGGTGAAGACGGAATCTCAAGAAAGCCCTAGAGGGACAAGAGGCGCTAGCATGTGTTCGCGGTTGGAACGCTGTTCGTGTGGATACCGGTAGAGGAAGCCGATCTGAGTTGTTGACTTCTTGCGATTGAGAAGAGAGCACCAGGTACGACGATGAGTTGCGACGAGTAGACACTGAGGTCGCGACCATATAGGCGTCCTGAACGTCAGAAAATTGAAAAGAGACTACTAGTCGCGACTAGAAGCTGAGGACATCGCGACTGAAAGCTCCAGAGACTTCCCGTCGCGATGAGAAGCTGAGAACGTCACGACTGACAACTCTAGAGATGACAACTCGCGATGAGGGGACACTGAGGTCGCGACCATAATTCGAATACCGAAGGTAACACTTCTTACTCCTTGACTTAAACACACTCGGCAGATCCAGGCAAGGAATGGAAAAAAATTTAGTTAATTCAGCTACGTGTCTTCCAATTCCTTTCATTTAGAACATTTGAGCAAAGTGAGATAAATATATCTTTATGCATAAGAGATATTTTCCTTTTAAAATTATGTATGCACAAAGAATTGAACTACTAAACATTGCCTCTTTCTCCTTTGCATTATGTTTATCAGTTAAGTTTTCATAGGAGTATATAAAAGATCTTGAAAATCAGTTGCAATATTCATTCCTAAGGATGCATGTATAAACCTCAAACATATGTCAAACATGATAATCTAAGAGGTTTACTGTTTTACCTTTACCTTGTGTGGAAGAAAGATTGCCTATATGCACCCATTGTATCTTTTAATTCTTTTGACAAATGATTATAATAGTTTCTCAACTTATATGAACTTTGACACTTGAGAGATCTTTCTTGTTTTGTTCTCCTTAAGTAATTGAATGGTATAGTATAATAGTCCATTCTTGTGGTAGAATGCAATTCTTGAGCTTTTCCCCATTGCTTCTTATAAATTGTCTTTGAAGTTGTTGCAATGGATTCTCCATGAGTTCTCCTGAGTGATATGTCTTTCACTGATGCATGAGAAGCTCTTGGATACCCTTTTCTCCTTGTACTGTGTCCATTACTCTAAATGTTAACCTGCACATTTGAAACACTAGAAGGACATTTTGGTACCCATTTACTTTGGGTCCTTGAGCATTAGTTTTGGACCTTGATTTTCCTTTAGGAACCCAAACATATTTATTTCTCACATTAGAATTTCTTCTAATATAACAAGTGTGACAAACATGATCTGATTTACCACAATAATGGCAAATAATAGGATGATATACTTTATGAGTATATTTTTAGCTATTATGTTGGTCGAGTGGAAGTAATATATAATCTTTATGCAAAATTTATTTCTTCCTAATTGTAATATCATTAGATTCAGAATATAAAATGTGTTTACTTTTTAAAATAGAATCGATGATTGGTTGAAAAATCATATCATTAAAACTTTTATTTTTTTTTAAAAATTTATAAGAGGGATTGAAACTTTTTACCATTGAGACATTTTGAGCTCTAAATCATAATTCAATAGATTCATATATATTAAGCTCTTCTTGATTCTCCTCTTCCTCTTGTTTCCTTATGTTGATTATTTCAAGAAGATGTTATGTGATTTTTTCTTCTTGAGCATCATCTTCTATTTGTTTATCGGTAGTGAATTTACAGCTTTCAATTACTGATGAACTGTCAACACTATCAACTTCAATGTAATTGTTAGAGGAATAGATCGAGTCAAGAGTTTTATAAATGTATCTTACATTATAGCAATATTTGATAGTCTGATAGTCATTTTTAGATAAAACATTGTATAAAACTTCCATTGTTCTAAGGTTCAGGATAAATAATTTCTTTTCATTTTCATCCAAATCCTTTATTGGTTTAAGAATAAAATCATTTGAAAGGATTTCCCTTATATCATAATTAAGAGTTTTTAAAAATATGGTCATAAGACATTTCTAATAAAAAACTCAAAATTTTCTAAAATAGGAGGAATGGTGATACCAAAACCTTCAGAAAGCATTTTACAATCAAATTCAACTATGATCTTTGCACTTGAGATTGTTAGATCCTTTAACCAAGTAATATGCTCGGATACCAAATGTTGATTTTGGCTATATATCACCCAAGAGGGGGTGAATTGGGTTATTTTAAAAATTTTCAAAAACTCTAGGAATATTAAAACAAAATCAAATAGTAGAGTTTAGAATAATATCACTGGAGGAAGAAGTTGTTGAAGAAATATTGTACAGGTCAATTTATACTAGTTTGGCCCAATCCACTTGGCCTACGTCTAGTCCCCATAGATCCTCTGAGTGTTCTACTTGTTCCAAGATTTCACGGGCTCTTAGTGCCTTAGTGAGAATCCCCTCTCACTCCCCCTTACAACCCGTAAGGTATTTACAAGTGAGAATCCCTCTCACTCCCCTTTATAACCCATAAGTTGATAACCACTCAAGAGAATCCACTCCTGAGCAACTCAGAAAATGAAAATATAATTTTACAAGTATATCTCTCTCAATTGGAGGAATATACTTAAGCACACAATATCTAAGTTTCTCTATTTCAAAAATATGGTATGCTCTGTACCAAAGAAGAGAAACAGAGATACAATCACTGGATATGATCAAAGTACATGTTGAGAATCTGTTGTATCTTCTCACGTCATTCAACTTCCTTAACTTTTTCTTTCTAGCTTCTTCTTCTTTTATAGTTAGTTCTTCATAAATCTGTTGAAGTAGCTGTTGATAAATATAACCATTATTGCTGATGTATGCATTATGATTTTTTTATCTTTAATTGATCTTCTTTGTTTAATCTTGTCTCAGATTGTAAATGATCTTGAAACATACTTTAGTAAAGATATATAATCAATATAATCATATAACAATTGTTTCCAAATGATTTTGATTAAAAGATCAAGATTCTAAGAAGAAGATGGTTCAAATAAATCACAGCTAATTTTTTTTTTTTTATCAAAAACAAACTTCCATTGATTTGCATTTGAAACAGCTTATCTTTCCTTTCTTACATTTGGTCTTATATAACTTGTAATCTAAGATTTCACATATCATTTAAGAAGAAAGCAATTTAATCAAATAAATGTTAAGATCATTTATCAAAATAGAAACGTCAGTGATCTGGATAATCTTAAAACATTTTTAATTATCAGATTTTAAAACTATAAAACTTTTCTTTCCTTGATCATAAGTTTTCATAAATATATTTGTCAAATCAATATAAAATCTTATTGTAAACAATAGGCAACACATATTCAAAATCATTTATTAGTGTATTTGAAAAACTCAAAAATTTTATATTATTTATCAATAAATCCCCTTATCGAATAGTACTTCGATAAATGAGCTTTTGAAATCAGAAGGTCTTCTTTGAAAACATTTATTGATCGAAGTCTTTATCGATAAGAACCTTGATCGATTAGTACTTCGATAAAGCCTTTTTATAAAATTCTTTTCTCAAAGTTGAGTCTGTGTCATACTTATCAAAAGCTTCTTCGATAAATCCACTTATTGAATAAGTCTTCGAATAACTCTAGTTTAAGACCAACAACTCAGAATTTTTATAGGCTAAATTTAGATTAATTTATCAAAGGCTTTATCGATAAGAAATCTTATCTAATAGGTCCTCAATAAATGCTTTTTAGAAATCATATTTTTCTTCAAAATTTCTTTCTCATTTATTGAATAACTTATCGAATAACTACCTTATTAATAAGCTTATCGATAAATACTCTTCGTCAATTAAGTTTCATTTTGAAATATTTTCTCAATTAATTAAATTTCTTTTTGAAATCTTTTCTCAATTAATTGTCATCATAAAAAATTGGAGTCTAACAACAAGGTGTGAATCACCTAACTTCGACAAAAGTATGTATGAGGCCAATCGCCTTGACGATATGGTCAATGTAATTGAATGGGAATTCAATAAATGTCTAGACATATTTGATATCTTGAAGAGTAATATGGAGAAGCCTTTGTATGATGGCTGCACCGAGTTCACACTATTGTCTGCAGCATTGAATTTGTACAACTTGAAAGTGATAAGTGGGTGGACTAATAGGAGCTAAACAAATTGCTTAAGCTTTTGAAGTTAATGCTACCAAAGGAGAACATCCTTCCAACCAAGACATATTATTCCAAGCAAGTGTTACGTGGCATCAGGTTGAGTTATAAGAAGATTCACGCTTATCCCAATGATTTATTCAGGAAATATTATGAATCCTTAACCGAGAGTCCCAAAGTGTTATGTTGAATGCTATAAGAGAATGTGACGAGTCCAAAGAAGGCATTATGGTACTTTCAAATTGTACCTATGTTTAGATGCTTGTATAGAGATATAGCAGATGAAAAACATTAAGGTAGCATGCTCATAAAAGGATTAAAGATGAATGCTTCAAGATCCTGCTGATTCTCTACAGTGGAAGAAGTTTTATTTTGACTACCCTAAATTTGGGGTAGAAGATAGAAAAATCTGTCTAGCATTGTATACTAATAAATGAACCCATATGGGATGTGTAACATCCTTACTTTCATACGTCTTATGGACCATTCGGTAGCATTTAAAACCACTTACATGACCCTTGAAGTCCATTAGCTAAATCTGAAATTTTTACTCTTGGCGAGTTACTGTTCATATTGTATTCCAGATTAGGCGATGAACTTCAAAAAAATCATAATTATTTCTAGAAAAATCTAAATGAAGTGGTTCAAAATTCTACTCGAAGCTAACATCTTGAAGTTTAAGGGAAAAATAAGTTCATGACCAAATGCTTAGCCAATTAATACAGTTTAATCGTTAAATATTACTGTTCATTTGGTCAAAAAATCTGAAAACAGATTCTGGTCCCTGAGTTTGAAAAATTCATTCTCTTTGTACAGACATCAAAATAAGGCGTTCTTGGTGTCAAAATAAAGCTTCAAATGTTAACTTATTGTCTGTAAAATTTTATACATTTATTCCATCATTTACTATTTTTTATTATATCATAAATATTGTTGCTTAAACTGGTCATACAGCATCATTACTTGCAACAATTCTACACATAACATCATATAGCATTTACATTAACCAATCCTAACTCCTCTTCATGCTTCTTCATCCTCTTTCATCATTAATAAACCTATTGGGATTGGGATTACATGGAGGGGATGAGATTTCTATGGAAATCTCAGTAGCAAACAATACTAAACAATGCATGTATTAATGTAAATACTTGTGATTGCTTGTGAAAATATTAACATTGTGTAATGTGCATGCTTCAATGTATCATATGAAATACAACTGGCTAAAGTAATAATAGAAATAGATCTTCAATCATATACACATATGCAACACAATTTAACATAGCCATAGCACAACCAAGCATACATTCAATACATACAAGTTTAAGATAAGTTTACTACCTTATTGCTTTACTTCCTTTCACTTTAACTTTGTTTCTTCCTTCTTACTTTTACTTGATGTGTGGCTGCCTCTTTTGAGTCCACAATCAAATCCTAATATCACATAATCATCCATTCATTACAATCTAACTTCTCTTGAACATTGAGCTTACTTAACTACATTAACTTTCCTTAATCTTTACTAGTTGACTTGGCATTTGAATCAATTGATGTCTTGATTTTACCCTACACAATTTCACCTTTTGAATCCATTTATGAGCTTAGAATCATGAAATTCTATCTCCCATGCACTGTTCTGGACAGATTTCAAAAACATGTATAATTCCTCCAAAAATTCTCATTTTTGTTTCCAATGCTTCCCATACTTGTTTCTCTACTTTATCCCACACAACTTTTCATTTTCAAACCATTGGAAGCATCAAAATCATGAAAATCCAATCACTGTTCATGCGAGTGAACAGTAATAGAGAAGAATTCCAAACATGACAACATTCAATTTCAATGCTTCCAATGTTCAAAACCTATCCAATCCTACACAAAATCATCATATAAATTCAATGGAAGCATTAGATCATTGAAATTCCATCTCCTTCTATCATGAACAGTGTAGACCGAAAGGTCTCATTGACGAGAGCTTCAGATTGTCGCGGTCCGAGCCATCAAAATTAAGTGAATTGCACCCTAGTAATGTAGTATAAGGCACAACCCTATTGTTCTTCTCAAGGAGCCTTTCTAAAGGAATCCTAACAAATTGGATGTCAAATTCAACGGTAGACCTGAGTAAAGAGTAAATAGTTTTGTTGTTTTGTGGGTGCAGTAAAATAGATGTTTTTGTGTTTTTGTTTAAGATGGAAGATGGTTGGTTTGTGAAAGTAGTATATGATGATAGGCTCTTGATGATAAAAAATATCTATCCTTACTCTCAATATATATGGAGTTTCAAAATCACTAAGTCTAGAATAGAACCTCAATCAATCGATTGAGTCCAGAACCCTAATATTCTTTAAACTTCTTTGATCAAAGCTAGTTTAAAGACTATTATTGAACTGCTAAGGATCACTTAGTGTGTAATTTAAAACAGATAGAAGAATGCCCTCGAATGAGCGACGATCGACTAACCCTAGAATTCAAGCAATCGAATCAATTAGCAACGATCGTTGACAACCGTTCAACTAACTTAAACTCAAAACTGAAATATTGAATTTAAACCAGCATTCAAAACATCCAAAGTAAATTACAATCGTCTAATTTGAGAATAATCAATCGATATCCAAACTTGTTCATATGATGAAAAACCCTAGATCTATAAGCAATCAAAAAATGACAAGATATAAATCAGAACAGAAGAAACTCCCCGTTCAGTCCGTGAGCTCAAGATACTGGATCCATCACCAAGAGACTAAAGGTCTAGCCTCTCATGACTTTTGCTGCACTGCAATCGCTATTCAGATATGATGCCATGAGGAAACGATGAAGAGATGAAGGGTGAAAGGGGTAGAGATGTGTAGAAGGTGTGTAGAGATCGCTCGAGTACTGCTTCTTAGCCTAATCAGTTCTAAAAACCAGCCTTCTCTTGACGGCAGCCTCCCTCTCTTCTTATAACAGCATGACCTAATTCAAAATGCGCAGCTTCAGCGATTTTGTACTATTAGTCGCGACCAGATACACGTTTTGGTCGCGACCTATGAACAATGAGAATCTTCCTAGAAGAATTATGGGTCGTGTAACATCCTAAAATTTCTGTACTAAGTTGTATGTACAGGTTGAATAAAATATATGAGATTTTTATGAAAAGATGTGGCCATATTTATGTAAAGAAAAGGATTAATTGGAAGAGGAAGAAAGTCTAAGAGCCAAAGTGCAAAATTACGAAAATGCCACTGTGATGCCCTAAGAAACCAGAAGTAAATAGAGGGCATTTTGGTCATTTCACACAATGGATGGATATCAGAGGAAATTTGATAGTAAATTATTATAATTAATATGAGAATTTATGGAGTTGATAGAAGTCAAAAAGGAGTTCTGTAGAATTAATTATGGAATTTACGGTGAAAAAGGACACCGATAAAGGGTTAAAGAAAACATATATAATTTTTAACAGGACTTCTGGGTCTCAAAAAATTATGAAACTTTGTAGATAATTCATTTTATATTAGAATGAATTTCTAAAAATGTTAGAACAATTAAAAGAGGTGTTTAGCATTTATGCTAAGATCAGGGTAAGTTACGGATATCGGTATGAGGAAAGTACATTGGGATTTGGGCCAATTAGATATTGGGCCTAAAAGAGGCCCAATATTTCATCCTAGGCCAGCCCAATAAGTCCCAAAAGTTATCTTGGAGCCCAAGTCCAAATAATAAATAATTTATGGATTTTTGAAAAGAAAGAAAAAGAGAATAAAGTAAGAATTAGGTGTTGCACATGGTGGGACCCACAAGGACACAAGAATGGCACCCAAAAAGAGGAAGGGTTAGGTGTACCAAGGGAGGCCATGCTAGTGATGTCATGGTGGTAAGGTCTTGAGTGAAAAGTGAAAAGACATTGCAAGATCAAACCTTTAACCATTAGATCAAATAGTTTCCAAAGTGATCTTAGCCTTCAAATGGCACATGACTTTTGCTATAAATACCCCCCATTTCCATTCATTCTTCACACCCAAGAGCTCCTTTAGAAAGAGAAGTGAGCTCTAGAGAAGGAAAGTGGAAGAAAGCAAGGAAGAAGCAAGGGTCTTGAAGGAGCAAGTAAGGTAAGTTGTCTCCTTGCTTCTACCTTTTGTTCTTATGGTTTGTGCTTGAGTTTAAGTGATTTTTTAGGCTTAAATCTTGGGGAAATGCTGCTGGAATTTTTGTGTATATGTGAAAGGAATATGAGTTTTAAGTCATAGATAGTTAAGACAAGCTTAAACAAGTTAGTTACATGCTTGGTTGTTGGATTAAGTTGATGTTCTTGACTTTACCATTTCGGTTTGCACTGTTCATACACTGTTCATGATAGAAGGAAATGGAATTTCAATGATTTAATGCTTCCATTGAGTTTATATGATGATTTTGTGTAGGATTGGAAAGGTTTTGAACCTTGGAAACCATTGGAATTAAAGTTATAATGTTGAAAATTCCTCACGGTTACTGTTCACTCGCATGAACAGTGATTTGAATTTCATGATTTTGATGCTTCCAATGGTCTTAAAATGAGATTTTGTGTGGGGGGAAAGTGGAGGAACAAGTATGGGAAGCATTGGAATCAAAATGAGAATTTTTGAAAGAATTATGCATGTTTTTCAAATATGTCTGGAACAGTGCATAGTTGCTGGAATTTGGTTGTTTTGAGTTCATAAATGGATTCAAAAGTCCAAATTGTGTAGGGTAAGGTCAAGACATCAATTGATTCAAAGGTCAAGTCAATTAGTAAAGATTAAAGGATGTTATGTTACTTAAAGTAAGCTTAGTGTTCAAGAGAAGTTAGATTGTAATGGTTGGATGGTAATGTGATGTTAGGATTTGCTTGGTGTGCTCAAAAGAGGTCAGCCACATAGCAAGGAAAAGTAAGAAGGAAGAAGCAAAGTTAAAGTGGAAAGAAGTAAAGCAATAAGGTAGTAAACTTACCCTAAACTTGTATGTATTGAATGTTATGCTTGATTGTGCTATAACTTTGTTGAATTGAGTGCATATGTGTATATGATTGAAGCTCTGTTTCTATGATTACCTTGGCCAATTGTATTTCATATGTTACATGGAAGCATGCACATTACACAATGTTTACACTTTCACAAGCAAGCACAAGTAATTACTTTAATGCATGCATTGTTTAGTACCGTTTGCTACTGAGATTTCCCCAGAAATCTCACCCCATCCATGTAATCCCAAACCCACAGGTTTACGAATGAGTAAAGAAGATAAAGAGGCATGAAGAGAGGTTGGGAATTGGAAGATTTGAATATTATGTAATAAATGTGCGAATTGTTGCATGTAATGTTGTTATATGACAAGTTGAGCAACAATGTTCATGATGAAAAGGTATAATAGTAAATGATGAAATAAATGTATCAAATAATTATGGCATAACCCTATAATGTATATGAATGTATGAAAGGCCAAAGAGATTGGTTATGTGTTCTGGAACAATTAATGGAAAATTCATATTTTTGAGGTTAAGGTTAAGGTTAAGATTCAAAGATATTTTCTAGAAAATGCCGTTGTGCTGGTAGACTATACAAAGTACTGTGTACGTAAGTGTTGTCTAAGGAGGCTGGAAGTGAGTGGACCTAGCCGGTTCATCCAGTCTTTCCTGGGTACTTACGTAGAATGGTAGTTCTCATGGGGAATTACCGAATCAGTACAGTTATCTTCTGTCAGGATTTTTGGCAAAGAGAGATATAATAAAGTCAAGATTACTTCCATAAGTGTACTCTGAGATGTTTAAAGGAGGATGTTTCAGGTCGCGACCTTAGGACTCTTTGGTCGCGATTAAATAGCACAGAGGCGTGGTTCCACATTTATTGTCTTTTGATTTTTTTCCTGGTCCCTGTTCTCTTCCAAAGTACCTGCAATTCAACATAAAAGCTCACTGTAAAAGTCCAGATCAGTAGATAGCCGAATATATACAGTTTGGAAGAGTTATTTTACCATTCTACCCTTTATTAGCACATTGCCACACGACAAGCAATCAACTACTAAATGAGATCAACCTTAATGGTATGAGCGCAGAAGATCCTCTTAAAAGATGTAAGTGTTTAGCTCTCTCTATCCTCTCATTATTAGGGTTCTTTCATTCAAATTCAAATTGAAAAACATCCTACCATATGCTTGTAATGGCTCTAAATCTCAGCAACTATACAGCTCTTATGCAAAGAATCAAGAGGTCTTTTAGGGTTGTAATGATGGAGATGGGCCACATGGAATGGAATATGAAGAATAGAAAGTACTATATGCATTCAACAATAAATATGTAGCATGAATTCATGTCTCTAAACTTCTAGAAGTGATAATTGTGCTAATAAGAGTTAATAATGGTGCCTTCTTCATCTCTCTTTTCTTTTCCTTTTTTTTTGGTTTCTTTTCTTGCACTATCCTCTTTTTTTTTTATTTGGCACTTCATGCACAGAATCTGTAGCACACATCACAACAATAATGAATTTTTGAAATGAATAAAATTTTATTTTGCAAATGAAGTTTATGCATATATAACTTTCTATATAAACAATGGATGAAAGAAAATGATGGGCTCAAAGGGGGTGACTAAGGATATGAATGTAGTGGGCTTGTGTTTGGGATAAAAGGGTTTAGAAATGAATGCCTCTATCATGTTCAATTCATAAGTGTGCAAGTCATTTTCAACTCAGAGCCAAGACAAGTTCTAGAGAATATAAACCAATTGAATAATCACTCAATATAGAAATTTAGGCTGAGAATCCTTCCAACTAGGGTTTTGATCTAAATTGCTCATAAGCTAAAGTCCCAAACAAAGTTCATCATTCACTAGGCATTAGAACACTTATCACAACTGAAAACCCTCTAAACGATGATTTAAAAGTTTTAAAGTAATCACTTGGAGTCATATAATAATCCCAAATTCAATAGCAAAAGTTCAAGTGTTTCAAATTCAATTTCCAAGATTCTCAAAGAAAAATTCAAGTGTGGCAATGGTTTTGAAGGTCTAAAAAGGATTTGAAATTAGGGGACAATGAATTATTTGTGAAAGCATCTTAGTAGTTCAAAAGGAATCCTTCTTTCCAACATTGCACAAGGCAAAGAGAAGGTAATTGGACATTTTCCAAAAGTGAGTAACGACTTAAATCAGTTATGGTCGCAACCTATTTTCACAGGGGTGGATGCTCAGAATTTTTCAATAATTGGTCACGACTAATGAAATTGCTTATTGTGACTAAAATACACAGAGAGGAACAGTCGCGACAAGTCAGGTACTATAGTCGCGACACAAATACATAGAGAGGTATTATCGCGACCAGACAGCACATAGGTCGCGACTGTAGTTCACAGAGAGCATGTTTGTCCAAAATTCCATTACAGGTCGCGACCATAAATCAGATATGTCGTGACCATTATTCACAGAGACTACCAAGTGACAGTTTTCAAAGTCCAAAAATGGTTTTCAAACTAAATCCTTTTTGCCAATTAACAATTTTGTTCAATGTGGAGGTCCAATTTTCAGCAATTCACCACATGTTAAGATCAAAAACAAAAAATTTGTGATGAAAGATTGGATTGAACACAAAAAAGCAAGAGTAAATCATCCTCCCCCACGCTTAAACTTGACAGTGTCCTCACTGTCACAGAACCAGAAAAAATATGCTAATGTTATCAGTGAAATCTAGCCTCAATACAGTAGGTAGTCATAACGCTCACTGCAATTTTCTCAATGAAGCTCGTAGTCACATTCAAGTCATACAAAGCAATACAAGTAAAGCAAGGATGACAGGATGGGTAAGCGACATTCATGCATGTGAGTGTGTGGATGGACAGGTGACTATTGAAGAGTGTGAAACATAGTAATGGGGTTTTATTCAAATCAGAAATAATCCTAGAATAGACAGAAATAAACTGAAGACAACTAGAACTAAACTGAAGATGAAATCTAATCTACCGAATCATCTATTTCCTACACTCAACTTAACATAGCAAAACATCATAAATAGAAGAGTATGTAAAAGGTAGGAGATAGGAAAGAGACAACCTGGCCTTAAGGTGGCAAAATAGGCTCCTCGTAAAGTTTTAAATGATGGCCATTGGCCTAAAAAAGTCTGCCTGTCGCTTCTTCTTCCAACTCAATCATCCCAAACTCGTGGACTTTAACAACTGCGTAAGGTTCATCCCAGCTAGTTTTGAATTTGCCATGTTTGAACTTGAATCTAGCTTGGTACCTTAACACTCGATCTCCCGCCTGAAACTTCTTTCTTAGAATATTAGCATCATGGAATAACTTTGTCTTCTGTTTATAGATTTCAGAGCTGCTGTATGCATCCAATCGAATCTCTTCTAGCTCTTGAATCTGCAATAACCTGTGCGAACTGGCTTTCTCGAGGTTCTCATTGCAAGCTTTCACTGCCTATACGGGGACATGTCTAGCGGGGTTTTAAAAGCTATTCTGTATGCCCATAAAGCATCATCTAATCATAAGTTCCAGTCCTTATTGGATGGCTTGACAATCCTTTCTAGTATGTGCTTTATTTCCCTATTGGAAACCTCCGCTAGACCATTAATTTGAGGGTGGTATGGGGTTGATACTTTATGAGTTACACCATATTTTGCCAATAGGTTATTGATCAACTTATTGCAAAAATGGGTACCTTGATCGCTAATTACGGCTCTTGATACTCCAAACCTATTAAAGATGTGAGACCTTAGGAATTTGGAAACTGTTTGGGCATCATCTAGCCTTGTGGGGATGGCTTCTACCCACCTAGATAATTAGTCTACAGCCAGCAAAATGTACTGAAACCCTGCTGAAGGTGGAAAAGGTCCCATGAAGTCTATCCACCACACATCAAAAACCTCACAAAATAGAATAGGGTGTTGTGGCATTTCATGCCACTTACTAATCCCTCCAAATATCTGGCACCTATCACAAGCTTTACAAAACTCGAAAGCATCTTTAAAAAGGGAAGGCCAATAGAAACTGGATTCAAGGACCCTACGTGCAGTCCTTTTTCCTCCAAAATGACCTCCACAAACCCATGAATGGCATGCTTCCAAAACTGATTTGTGATCTTGATCTGGGACACATCGTCTTAATACTTGGTCGGAGCACAGCTTCCATAGAAAAGGTCTGTCCCAAATAAAGTATTTAGATTCGCTCTTGAGCTTTTGGGCCTGAAATTTAGTCAAATGAGAAGGGATTAGGCCAGTTTTAATGAAATTAACCAAATGAGCATACCAAGGTTCTATAACAGTAACCGAACAAAGAGATTGGTCAGGGAAAGAATCATAAATTAGATCAGAACTAAGTACTCCCCGTGTCTCTGTTGGTAATCTACTCAGATGATCTGCAACGTGGTTTACGTTTCCAGCTCGATCCCTCACCTCTATATCAAACTCTTGAAGCAGTAACATCCATCATAGGAGTCTCGGTTTAGATTGAGGTTTGTGGAACAAATACTTGCCTGCTGCATGATCTGTGTAAACAACTACCTTGGAATTAATTAGATATGCTCTGAATTTATCCAAGGCTACCACAGTGGCATACAATTCTTTCTCAGGAGTGGTGTAGTTAATTTGAACAGCATCAAGTGTTTTCGAGGCATAGGCAATCACTCTAGATAGATTACCTTCCCTTTGACCTATCATAGCTCCCACAGCATAATTGGAAGCATCACAAGATAGTTCAAATGGAAGATCCCAATCTGGTGATTTTAGAACAGGAGGAGAAATCAACCTATCCTTTAATTTTTCAAAAGCCTCTTTACAGTCATTTGAGAAAACAAAGTCAGTGTCCTTTTGCAGAAGTTTTGAGAGTGGTAAAGCAATCTTACTAAAGTCTTTGATGAATCTCCTATAAAACCCAACGTGCCCTAGAAAAGATCGAAGTTCTTTTAAAGTTGTGGGGTAGGGCAGTGAGGAAATGACTTCAATTTTTGCCTTCCACCTCAATTCCCTTGTTAGATATAAGATGTCCAAGTACTATTCCACGATCAACCATGAAATGGCACTTTTCAAAGTTTAAAATCAGTTTTTTCTCAATACATCTAACAAGGACTTTATCAAGGCTCACCAAACATTCGTCAAAAGAGTTTCCATAAACAGTAAAATCATCCATGAACACATCCATGCATTTCTTAATGAAATCAAAAAATATAGAAAGCATGCAATGTTGAAATGTGCTAGGGGCATTACACAAACCAAATGGCATTCTTTTATAGGCATATGTGCCAAAGGGACATGTAAATATGGTCTTTTCTTGGTCCCTCAGGTCTATGGGAATCTAAAAATATCCTGAATACCCATCTAGGAAACAATAATGACTCTTCCCTGCTAATCTCTCAAGCATTTGATCAATAAAAGGCAAAGGGAAATGATCTTTCCTAGTGGAGTTATTCAACTTCCGATAGTCAATGCAAACCCACCATGAATTTTGTACTCTAGTAGGGATTAACTCATTGTTCTCATTTTTAACTATTGTCATCCCGCTCTTTTTGGGTACTATATGCACAGGTGATACCCATTCGCTATCTGAAATAGCATAAATGATTCCTACCCCTAACAGTTTATTAATTTCCTTCCTAACAACATCAGAGATCAATGGGTTTAATCTCCTTTGGGGTTGTTTAATTGGCTTGGAATCCTCAGTCAGCAGGATTTTGTGGTGCAAATAGTGGCATCTATCCCCTTTATATCAGCTAATTGCCAACCCAAAGCCTCCCTATTCTTCTTAAGCACACTTAATAATCTAGACTCTTCAGTGGCAGTCAAAGAATTGGAGATAATCACCGGCAGTTTTAAGTCTAGCTCAAGGTAAGCATACTTAAGGTTAGAAGGTAAATCTTTCAATTCTAACACTGGGAGTTGAATAATATAGGGGGTAAGATAGGGGCAATCATTAAAGGTGGAAATACTCCCCTTTGTGTCCTCTCGGAGGCTGCTCATGTTTAGCTCTGTAGGGCTTCCCATCTGACCTGTAATCTCTTCAGTAGTTGCACCAAATTTAAGTTGGTCCATAGCTGCAACATAGTTAGGATCACACTCCCTCATACCTGCATCATTGTCAAAAATCAAATTATTTGGGTGTGGTAAGGCATGAGAAGCAATGTTGGGATAAGAGTGAGGGGAAGTAGGGTTAGAACACATTGGCCCTTTAACCAAAACAGTGGAAAGGTGATCTGAAGGAATTCTTAGTTCATTGGATACGCCTGGTATATGGGGTCGTGACCTTTCAGCGTATTGTCGCGACTGATAATGACAGGGTGTACTTCTGAAGCTATTAGTCACGACCTTATTTTCTTCCTATCGCGACTTGTGCTCTCTGGAGTTTTGTGCCGTGACACGTAAACCATTTGGTCATGACTCCTCTTCACAGATAGACTGCCCCTCAGCAGATTGAGGTTTAGTAGCGATGCCTTTATCTCCACATTACGACTGGTCGTCTATGGAGTTTTGAGTCGTGACCTGAAATTCATTTAGTCACGACTCATCTTCACAGTGGACTGCAGACTGATATTGCGTCACGACGTTAAGGTCAATGGGTCACGACTGTTTATCACAGAAACTCGACCCTTCTTTGAGTGTTGGCCTTTCAGCTTCCAGCATACCTTGGGATCCTGCAAAATCACTCAACAACCCTCTTGCAAGTGCATTATCTCTATCATCGTCATGCAAACTTAATTCATGTTTATCCCTAACTTCTTCAATAGCATAATCAATGGCATTTAAAGCAGTAAACACAGAGTTATCATAGGGATATCTCATCGCTTCATTCATGTTAAAACTTACCATATGTTCTCCAACTTCCATTGTAATGGAGCTATGCTTCATACTAATGATGGTTTTGGAAGTTTGGAGGAAAGGTCAGCCAAGGATCAAAGTGCTATCATTTACTAGCTCATTAGACATATCCAGAACATAGAAGTCAGCTGGGAACACTAAGTCTTTGACCTACACTAGAATATCCTCAAGAATTCTCTTGGGATACCTAATTGACCTATCAGCTAGTTGGAGTACTATATTTGTGTCTCTCAGATTGTTGACACCTAAAGCCTGATAAACCGACCAAGGCATTACATTAATGGCCGCCCCTAGATCTAGTAACGCTCCCTTAATAGGAACATTTCCTATAGTGCATAGGATTGTATAGGAGCCTGGGTCTTGGCACTTAACCGGTAGTTCAGCTTTAAAAAGGGATGACACATTAGCACTCACCTAAATTCTCTCAAGAGGCCTAAATTTCTTTTTATCAGCACACAATTCTTTTAAAAATTTAGCATACTTAGGGTTTCTCTTGAGGAATTCAACCATAGGGATGTTTATTTCCAGTTTATTGAACAAATTGTAAGCATCTTTTGCAAAATCAGGATCAACATTTTTCTGTCCAGCAAAATAAGAGTTGGGAAAAGGGAGATCTTTTATACTTACCTTTTTACCTGTATGCAAAGAGGCTTCTCCTCAGGTTTCTTTCCTTTGTATGCTAGACTTGGTAATGTTGTTGCTTCTTCCTGCAGCTCTTGCATCTCCACTTGTGCTTGTGAGCACTCCTCTTAAGTGGCCTTCTTGCTCATTAGCTATTATTCTCTAATGCTTTCAGAATTCCCAGCTTTCATTTATGGCTGTGGTGAATTCTCAAAATCAGATTCTTCGTTATCCTCCTGTGGTGCATTAGCTTCCTTAAAGTGCACCTGTTTTCCACTTCTTAAAGATATGGCATTCACCCCTCTTGGATTAATAAAAGTGTTCGAAGGTATGCTGCCACTGTTCTTTCCTTGGATATCACTCACTGTATTTGAAACTTGAGTTAAGTGGCTTGTGATATCTGTATTCTTACAACTTAACTCCTCAAGTTTTCTGTGAACATCTGCATTATCCTTCTGTATACTCTGGAGAATTGAAGCTATGGAGGTGAACTGACCATCATTCTCTTTGAGCTTGTGATCAATATTAGTCATTCTACCATCCATGTTACTCATTTTTGCTGCCCTACTCATTAACAATTGAGATGTCTCTTCTGGTCTTGAAGGCACTAAGGCATTAGGTTGTGTTGGGACCATAGACCTTGCATTACCTTAGTAGTTGCTTGAGGAAGCACCACCTCCTTAAAATTGATTAGATCTATTTTCTCCACTCCACCACCTAAAATTTGGGTGGTCTCTCCAGCCAGGAGTATATGTGTTAGAGTATGGATCTTTCTTCTGGAAGTTATTCTCTCTCCCTTGATACATAGCTGCAACTTCCTCATACTGTCTATCACATGTACTTGTAGCATGCATCATTGAACCACATGATTCACATCCTGTAACTAGGGCTTACGAGGTATCCACTGCATGAACTTGTTTTGTGGAGTGCGGCTCCCTTTCAATCAAACTCATCCTCTTGTCCATTCGATTTCCCAAGGCTGCTATCTCAGCTGCTAAGATCGCATTAGAATTACCTGAAGATAAGGGTGGTAATCTTCTTGGATCTCCAGTTTGATGGTCCTCATTAGCCATTTTCTGGAATAAATCCCAACTTGCTTGTGGGGTCTTATCTCTCAATGAACCATTCGCAGCAGCATGCAAGGATACTTTATTGTGGGGTAGTAGACCATCAAAGAAGATGTCTACTAAATCAGCCTTAGTGATGTTGTGGTGGGGACATCGAGCTAGAAGGTTAATGAATCTTGTCCAATACTCGTGCAAAGACTCCCTATCCTGTTGCATAACATTAGTGATCTCCTTCTTCATCCGAGTAGTCTTGGAGGCTGGGAAAAATTGCTCCAGATAAGTAGACTTCAGCTGATCCCATGTAAGGGTTGAAAAATGGGTTGGCAAATTGTACAACCACTCCTTAGCCTTCCCTTCCAAAGTAAAATGGAAACACCTCTTTAAGATGTCATCCAAAGTGGCCATTGAAGGCTTCATTGAAGAACAGATCATGTGCATAGTTTGTAGATGCCTGTGTGGACATTCTCCTGCAAAACCATGAAATTTAGGTAAGGCTGCAATCAAAGCTCCTTTAATTTCAAAATTTGCCTCTTCAGTATAGAAACCATTAGGATCATAATTCACATGCGAATGATTAATTTCCCTAACACTTCTATTATCTTCAACGTTCATAGGTATTTCATTTTCTCCATTCCCATTATGCCCATTATGATCAGCCATATTTAATTCAGTTTCAGATTCCGGGATACTAGAGGAGGAACTAGATTTTGCTTCTTCTTCTCTAAACTCCCTAAATTCTCTCCTTAGTTTCCTAAGTCTTCTCTCAATTTCAGGTTCAAAAGGCACTAATAGTTCAGTTCTTTTACACATGCAATGTAGAAAACAAACAAAAATAATCAATGCAAATAGTCAGATTCAGATTCAGAAGTTGCACAGCAGAAAATTTTCAGTAGGTCGTGACAAAAGAGTATGTTAGTCGCGACTCCAAATGACAGAGAGCAGCAGTCGCGCCGAGAAGGTTTAAATGTCACGACTGGTTTTCAAAGAGAGCAGCCAAATATCACAGATAGCAATTAGTTGCTACTTTAAGTATTGTAGGACTCAAAATGACAGAGTAACTGTCGCGACTCAGGTAAGGTAAGGTCGCGACTTAAAGTCACAGAGACCGATTCTGCAAAAAAGTCAAAAAAAGAATGCAGTATGAAATGCAAGTTGAAAACTACTAAAAACTAAAATGCAATGAAAAACAATGAAAATGACTCAGGTAGGCAGTAGAATGGACAAACAACTACTAGGGAACCAATTACTTGGCTCCCTGACAGCGGCGCCATTGACGAGAGCTTCGGATTGTCGCGGTCCGAGCCATCAAAATTAAGTGAATTTCACCCTAATAATGTAGTATAAGGCACAACCCTATCGTTCTTCTCAAGGAGCCTTTCTAAAGGAATCCTAGCAAATTGGATGTCAAATTCAACGGTAGACCTGAGTAAAGAGTAAATGGTTTTGTTGTTTTGTGGGTGCAGTAAAATAAAGATGCAGTAAAATAGATATTTTTGTGTTTTTGTTTAAGATGGAAGATGGTTGGTTTGTGAAAGTAGTATATGATGATAGGCTCTTGATGATGAAAAATATATATCCTTGCTCTCAATATATATGGAGTTTCAAAATCACTAAGTCTTGAATAGAACCTCAATCAATCGATTGAGTCCAGAACCCTAATATTCTTTAAACTCCTTTGATCAAAGCTAGTTTAAAGACTATTATTGAACTGCTAAGGATCACTTAGTGTGTAATTTAAAACAGATGGAAGAATGCCCTCGAATGAGCGACGATCGACTAACCCTAGAATTCAAGCAATCGAATCAATTAGCAACGATCGTTGACAACCGTTCAACTAACTTAAACTCAAAACTGAAATATTGAATTTAAACCAGCATTCACAACATCCAAAGTAAATTACAATCGTCTAATTTGAGAATAATCAATCGATATCCAAACTTGTTCATATGATGAAAAACCCTAGATCTAGAAGCAATCAAAATATGACAAGATACAAATCAGAATAGAAGAAACTCCCCGTTCAGTCCGTGAGCTCAAGATACTGGATCCATCACCAAGAGACTAAAGGTCTAGCCTCTCATGACTTCGCTGCACTGCAATCGCTGTTCAGATATGATGCCATGAGAAAACGATGAAGAGATGAAGGGTGAAAGGGGTAGAGATATATAGAAGGTGTGTAGAGATCGCTCGAGTACTGCTTCTTAGCCTAATCAGTTCCAAAAACCAGCCTCCCCTTGACGGCAGCCTCCCTCTTTCTTATAACAGCATGACCTAATTCAAAACACGCAGCTTCAGTGATTTCGTACTATTAGTCGCGACCAGATACACGTTTTGGTCGCGACCTATGAACAATGAGAATCTTCCTAGAAGAATTATGGGTCGCGACCTTAGGACTCTTTGGTCGCGACTAAATAGCACAGAGGCGTGGTTCCACTTTCATTGTCTTTTAATTTTTTTCCTAGTCCCTTTTCTATTCCAAAGTACCTGCAATTCTGTTGGATATTATGCCCTAGGGGCCAATCATTATCTTATGAACATTGTTGATTTATGAATTTCTTAATTATGTTATCATATTATTTGCATGTTTACTATGATGACAGTCCTTGGATAACTCGTGATCTTATCCTAAATGTCCCTGGTCGATCATCTATGCGGGAGCAGAGATGAAATAAGACCAGTATGACTTTGAAGATATATAGAGATATAAATCAAAGTCATAAGCACATGTAAGAGTACAGGGTGTTGGACCGACCCACTATGAGAGAGCTACATGGGTCAAGTCATAAGTTTCTCTCATATACAAGCCATGTCACTATGCCCTTTGACCTGAGATCATCATGGATTCCTACATGACAAACGCTCAGCTTTGACCTAGTCAAAAGTCACTTTTGACCGAGTGATCATAAAGGCTATGTTCGGGCTTAGTGGTTTTTCATGCGGAGGAATGTGAATGGTCAAGATGGAATTTGTCCCTCACATTCGTAGAGAGATATTACTGGGCCCTCGATGAGTGAGTCAGAGAAATGTATGGCCATACTGGAATGGAAGGGTAGTTCCATTTCTATATTCAGACTACTCAGGGATCGAGAAAGAACGGTCAAGAATAGGAGGATGACGTTCTCCATGCCTCATCCATGACCGAAATATCGTGTGACAAAAGGGACGTGATATGGTTGTATGAAAAGTTACATCATTTATCGATCCTCATATGTTTTGTGTAACATCCCAATTTTCAGGCCTTGAGACACGGAAGTAGCCTGAGAATGAGAGGCTACCAGACCCCTTTTGAGCAGAAGTCCCAGAGACATAAGAGAGTTTTTAGGGACTAAGCTGCGAGTAAGTAAAGGTACAGGAACTTATGTGCAAACAGTGGAAGTCCCAAGGGGTAGAATGGCCATTTGGGGTGATGTAAAGGTCAAAGGTTGAAGAGTTACGAGCTGACCGTTATGGTCGCGACTAGAGTAAAGCATGGTCGCGACTAGTGGTTACAGAAAGAGCTATACGCGACAAGAAAGCATTATGGTCGCGACGTAAAAGAAGTATGGTCGCGACTAGAAAGAGTGATATCGCGACTAATAGTGGCAGAAAACCTTAGACGCGACTAAAAAGTGTTATGGTCGCGACGATAGAATGTTTTGGTCGCGACGAGAAGATGTTTTGGTCGCGACAAATGTACACAGAATTGTAAGGTCGCGACAAGATGATGTTGAGGTCGCGACTAGTGACTAAAGTGGCGCTAAGCGTATGGGCCAAGAGTGGTGAAGGTCCAAGAGAGATAGTTACCCGGTTGGAGATAGACCGGAGGCAGGATATCAGATACAGGAAAGGTTATCTGGAAACCATGAAGTAAACTGATAAGGTATACTCATGGGTCCTGCAAGATGCCACATGGCATTAAAGTAATGATTCAGTAAAGTAAAGATACTCGGTTAGCGTGATAACCGAGGAGGCACGTAAACCGAGGAGGTGATCAGATAAGTCTGGGACTTATCTGGGTGGCATTGGGAAGCGTGCAAGGTCTCTTCCAGTTGCCACATGGCATTAGTATGCAGAAAGCAGATAAAGCTGAGGGCACGCATTACGAGGCAAGAGACTGGACCGGTGAGTCAGCATGGTGAGTCAGCATGCTGAGGTGTCCCAGGAATTCAAGCATGTGAAAAATGAGGCACTGAGTCAGCATGGTGAGTTGGCACGATGATGCAGTAAAGGAGAAATAAAAGAAAATAGGAAAATCCAGGAAAAATCAGGACCGCAGGATCAAAGTTCATAGAAACTACGATTGTGCCATTGAGCCCTATTATAAATACCCCCTTCCCCCATTCCATTTGCATCCCGCAGAGCAAGAGGAGAATGAGAGAGAAAGAAGAGAGGGAAAGGGAAGGAAAGGAAGAGAGAAAGGAGAAAGGAAGAAAGGAAGTTCTGGCGGAGCTGGAAGCAGAATAGAGATAGTAAGGTTCTGCTAAGCTAGCCAGGTAGTAACTAATCCTAGCTTCTATGTAATGGCTTTGTGATTTGATGTGCTATTGTTTGGTTGGATTGTTGTCTTATATGTTATGTCTGAAGCTCTGCTGTAATGCTATGGTCATATGTTATTAAGCATGGAAGCACGCAGCATACTTATCTGTACACAATCACAAGCAAGCACTATCACACTGCATTACATATATTGTTATGATTGTTGCTACTGAGATTCCCCCGAATCTCATCCCCATCCATAACCCATTACAGGGAGGTTATGCTGAAGTGGATTTAGAGAATCCTAAGAGACGCCGTTATGCTGCCGGAGAAAAGACTGAACATCAGTATATGATAAGTACTGTGTACGTAGTGCTGTCTAAGGAGGCTAGAAGTGAGTGGACCTAGCCGGTTCATCTAGTCTTTCCTGGGTACTACGTAGAATGGTAGTTCTCATGAGGGAATTACCGAATCAGTACGGTTCAGTTCTTTGTACAGCTGAAGCGTAGCGGTTATGCTGCCGAAGTTTAGGCAGAACGAGATGTAATAGAGATATGAGGATTATGTATATGTCTTGTTGTATATGCCATATTGTATGACATTTTATGATTCAATGATAAATAATGTTTGGCATATTCAAATTTTGGATTATGAAGCTAACGCATAATAAAGCTAATATTGCTTCCGCTAGTGTACTCTGAGGGCTGTAAGGGAGGATGTTTCATTTTGGGTAGTCGTAATGCCTTGCTAGAGACCGCTTACGACTTGTGGGTCAGTATAGTAACTGGCCCACTGCCAAACTCATATGGGCCTACAGGGTCGCACACAAAATAGCCTAATGCGAGCTATGATGTCCAGATTCATTGAATCTAAGAGATGTCTAGATTCAATGAATAATCTAGGGTGGATATATATTTTATATATATATATATAAATTAGTATATATATATATTATATATAATATAAGAGATATTTGTAAGATTTAATTTATAAGGATAAATTAAATCTCTATCACTTTTGAATTTGAATTTAAATGGATATGATCTATTTGAATTTGAAATTCAAATTGATAAGATATCTCAAATTTGATTTATGAGAATAAATCAAATATAATTCTGTCTTATCTTTATTTTAAATTAAATAAATAGGTGAATTAAATATGTGGGACGGATTTAATATAAACCATATTTATTTAATTAGTTTCTTATTAAATTATGCAATATATGATATTGTGTTAATTCAGAATTAATATAAGATTAATTCTGAAGCCCGGCCCTATTAGAAGCCCGATAGCTTCCTATATATTTGATATTAGCGGCTAGGGTTCAAAACATCTCTACACACACATACAGACGTGAGAAAAGGGGGCAGGGAGAGTGTAAAAGGTTTGCAGATAAGAAACTGCCAAAATAGAGACGGTGAGGACGGAATCTCTAGAAAGCCCTAGAGGGACAAGAGGCGCTAGCACGTCGTTCGCGATTAGAACGCTGTTCGTGTGGATACCGGTAGAGGAAGCCGATCTGAGCTGTCGACTTCTTACGATCGACGAGACACGAAGCAAGGTCGCGACCTATTGACACTGAGGTCGCGACCATACGGGCATCTGAACGTCAGAAATCCGAAAAGAGGAGACAGGTCCCGACTTGAAGCTGACGAGGTCGCGACTACAAACTCCAGAGACGTCCGGTCGCGATGAGAAGCAGAGTAGGTCACGACTAACAACTCGAGAGGCGACAGGTCGCGACTAGACGTTTAGGAGGTCGCGACTGAAAGTTCCAGAGGCGAGGAGTCGCGACTAGTAGACACTGAGGTCGCGACCAAAGTTCGAATACCGAAGGTAACACTTCTTTCTCCTTGACTTAAACACATTCGGTAGATCTGGCTGGGAATGGAAAAATTTTTAAAGTTAATTTCCACTGCGTGTCTTCCAATTCCCTTCAGTGGTATCAGAGCCATGCCGTTTTGTGTTTAAGTTAGGTTTGATTGTTGATACATGTGATGTATGTTAGACTTCTTAGCTGATTATATGATAACATGCGAGATATGTATGACGTATATGGAATCTGTTTATGTATGACATATACGGAGTCTAAAAGGAAACTGAAATCGGTGGTGTATGTTAATTGATTTGATCAATTAATATTAATGGGATCTAAGAAAATAGAATTAAGATAATCGTAAGATATACTGGCTTTCCTTATGTATGAATGTTTTGAAACATTTATTGCCCTTCAAATAGTATGAATTTTGATTCTTGAATGTTTGGGTATGGTGAACAATATGGCTCTAGATTACAAGTGTTGTAATTGTTCTAAATACGGTCTGTGTGTCGTGCCTTCCTCTAATGACTCTCGTTGTACATTTTCTTCTCATCTCACTCCCCTCGAATGTTAAAACGAGGTTTTCTTATGTAATTTTCCTATCTAATTAGACAGCTTCTCTCATTGGCTTGAGGGGACTTAGGATAGGTGAGCCATATTGTATCACGTTTAAGATTATGCATCTTTTGATTAGATCACTGCATGTATGTTTTATATGCATAACACTGGTATGAGATACAACCAAGATACATGCAAACCGGATAGTTAATTAAACCCTCTAAAAGAAATCTTAAGTCATATGCCGTCAATTAATGAACACTTGTCAAAACCTCGATCGCTCATTTGTAGGCTCCACCAAAGTGGGTGCATTTGAGTTATCTTGGGGAGATAAGCAAGAGTAATGGTGCTACTCTTATGTTTGTTATTGTTTGACTTAATTGAGATTATCAAAACGGTTTTGGGTCTCAAGGCATTAGATGAGATTAAAACATGCCGAATCATATGATGATGGAATCCCATAAATATCTAAGAATTATATTTGATGTAATTGGTAAAGTTGTTACCTACCTAAATAACTTAAAGTTGAGCGTCCTGCCAAAGCGGACTCAAGTTTAAGCCAAATATGGATCTTAGCCCACGAATTATTACATTGAGGGTTATTTTATTCAGTGGGAGATTGCTAATTAAATTACATATTTTAATTGTAGAATCATGACGACTAGTAATACTGCTACATTATCGTTGCGATCTGTCCTTGAGAAGGACAAACTCAATGGGACAAACTTTCTTGACTGGTTCAGGAACTTGAGAATTGTTCTCAAGCAGGAAAGAAAGGTATATGTCCTAGATCAACCCATTCCTGAGGAGCCAGCAGCCAATGCTCCTAGAGCTCAGAGAGATTCTTATGCGAAGCATAAGGAAGACTTTTTTGATATGGGATGCTTGATGCTTGCCACCATGGTTCCGGAGCTCCAAAGAGATTTGGAACACATGGAGGCTTATAAGATGATTGTGCATCTTAAGGAAATGTTCCAGCAACAAGCAAGGCAAGAGAGGTATGAGACCACTAAGGCCTTACATTCCCGCAAGATGGCTGAAGGTGCATCAGTGAGTACTCATGTCTTAAAGATGAAAGGGTACATAGATCACCTTGAGAGGCTTGGATTTCCCATGAGCCAGGAGTTAGCTACAGATTTGATCTTGAACTCGCTCCCGGAAAGTTATGACCAGTTTGTCATGAACTACAACATGAACAACATGGAGAAATCTATTTCTAAACTGCATGGGATGCTTAAAACTGCTGAGCCGACTGTTAAGAAGAAGCCCAGTACTGTTTTGATGGTTCAGAAAGGAAAGGGTATGAAAAAGAAAGGCAAGGGTAAGGGTCATGGCTCATCTGGTAAGACCAAAGAGTCAGGCAAACCTGAAACTGAGCCTGCACCAAAGAAGGCAAAGCCTCCAAAGGAAGGAGTTTGCTTCTTCTGCAATGAACCGGGTCATTGGAAAAGGAATTGCAAACTCTACCTTGAAGATCTGAAAAAGAACAAGAAGGATAGCGGGGCTATCGCTTCAGGTATTTATGTTATAGACATTCATCTCTCTACTTCTACCACATGGGTATTAGATACTGCATGTGGTTCTCATATTTGTACAAATATGCAGGGCCTAAAGGACAGTAGAAAGCTGAAGAAGGGCGAAGTTGACCTACGAAATAGAGCAAAGGTTGCTGCTTTAGATGTAGGCACTTATGAATTAGTTCTACCCACTGGGCTTTTGTTAGTTTTGAACAATTGCTATTATGTTCCTGCTTTGAGTAGTAACATTGTTTCTCTTTCTTATTTGGATAAGGAAGGTTACACTTCCATTTCTGGGAATGGTAAATGTTCCATTTATCGTAATGATATTTTCTATGCTCATGGTGATTTGCATGTTGATCATTACATATTAAACTTGGAACAACCCAATCATGGAAATATCTATAACATAACCGCCAAAAGGGTCAAACCAAATGATTTGAATCCGACATACCTCTGGCACTGTCGTCTGGGCCACATAAATGAGAAAAGTATTTCTAAACTCCATCAAGATGGATTTCTCAACTCATTTGATTTTGAATCATATGATACTTGCGAATCTTGTTTGTTAGGAAAGATGACAAAGTCTCCTTTCACTGGGCACAGTGAGAGAGCCACTGATTTGTTGGGACTCATACATACAGATGTGTGTGGACCGATGAATACAAATGCCAGAAGAGTTTATTTGTACTTCATCACATTCATAGATGATTTCAGTAGATATGGCTACGTCTATCTAATGAAACATAAATCCGAATCTTTTGGAATGTTCAAGATATTTCAAAATGAAGTACAAAACCAGCTTGGCAAAACAATTAAAGCCCTTCGATCTGATCGAGGTGGTGAATATCTGAGCCAAGAAATTATCGATCATCTTAGGAATTGTGGGATAGTCTCACAATTGACTCCTCCAGGAACACCACAATGGAATGGCTTTTCTGAACGGAGGAATCGAACACTATTGGATATGGTTCGATCCATGATGAGTCGAACAGATCTTCCACCGTCCTTTTGGGGCCACACCCTAGAGACAGCTATGTTCACACTAAATCGTGTTCCATCTAAGGCAGTTGAAAAGACTCCGTATGAGATATGGACTGGGAGGAAACCTAGTTTATCTTTTCTCAAGATTTGGGGATGTGAGGTTTATGTTAAACAACAAGCCTCAAATAAGTTAGCGCCTAAATCTTCAAAGTGCCTTTTTGTGGGATATCCTAAGGAAACCAAGGGATATTATGTCTACTACCCCACTGATAACAAAGTATTTGTTGTCAGAAATGGTATCTTTCTAGAACGAGAATTTATCTCTAAAAGAACCAGTGGGAGTAAGGTACACCTCAAAGAAGTTCGAGAGCCACAAGACACCACAGAACTACAGATGGAAAATAGAGAAGACTCACAACAAGTTGTTGAGACTCCTCAGGTCACGCAAGGCCCACGGTGATCTAATAGGGCACGACTTCAGCCTCAGAGATATGGATTTCTAATTTCTGACAATCGTGATGTGTTGCTCATTGAGCATAATGAGCCAACTACCTATCGAGAAGCTATAGTGGGACCAAACTCTGAAAAATGGCTTAGTGCCATGAAGTCTGAGATGCAATCCATGTACGACAATAAGGTATGGACCTTAGTCGACCCGCCTGAAGGTGTAAAAACAGTAGGGTGCAAGTGGGTTTTCAAAGAGAAAACTGACATGGATGGCAATGTAAATGTCTTCAAGGCACGACTAGTTGCAAAAGGATTTACTCAAACTCATGGTGTGGACTATGATGAGACCTTTTCCCCAGTTGCAATGGCCAAATCAATCAGAATCCTCCTTGCCATTGCAGCATATTATGACTATGAAATATGGCAGATGGATGTCAAGACAGCCTTCCTTAATGGAAAGCTCCTTGAGGATGTGTACATGACTCAACCTAAAGGATTTGTGCGTTTTGAGGACTCTGGTAAGGTGTGCAAGCTTCAAAGGTCCATTTATGGACTAAAGCAAGCATCTCGGAGTTGGAATCATCGTTTTGATAAAGTAGTCAAAGAGTTTGGATTTCTTCAAAACATTGATGAACCTTGTGTGTACAAGAAGGTTAGTGGGAGCACAGTTGTATTTTTGGTACTCTATGTCGATGACATCCTACTCATTGGGAATGACATTCCTACCTTGCAGATTGTCAAGTCTTGGTTAGGAAAATCTTTCTCGATGAAAGACTTGGGTGAAGCCACCTATATCCTAGGAATTAGGATCTATAGAGATAGATCTAAAAGGCTTCTAGGACTGAGTCAGAGCACATATATAGACAAGATACTGCATAGGTTCAGTATGCAGGAATAAAAGAGGGGTTTCATACCCATGTCTCATGGTATTCACCTCAACAAGGATTTGTGTCCTAGTACACCAGATCAGCGAGGTCGCATGAGTAAGGTTCCATATGCTTCGTCCATAGGATCTATCATGTACGCCATGTTATGTACTCGACCGGATGTCTCGTTTGCCTTAAGTATGACTAGCAGATATCAACAGGACCCCGGTGAGGGCCATTGGACTGCTGTCAAGAATATCCTTAAGTACTTAAGAAGGACTAAGGACTTATTCTTGGTCTATGGTGGACTGGATGACGAGCTCTATGTAACTGGTTACACATATGCAAGTTTCTAAACTGACCAGGACAACCAGAAATCGCAATCTGGATACATATTCCTCTTGAATAATGGAGCAGTAAGCTGGAAGAGCTCTAAGCAGAGTACTATAGCAGATTCTGTAACGGAAGCTGAGTATATAGCAGCATCTGATATAGCTAAGGAGGTCGTTTGGATAAGGAAGTTCATTACAGAACTAGGGGTGGTACCTACTATCTCAGATCCAATAACTTTGTTCTGTGATAATAGTGGTGCCATTGCACAGGCCAAAGAGCCTAGGTCACATCAAAGGACCAAGCATATACTCAGGCGATTTCATCTCATCAGAGAAATCAATGATAGAGGTGATATAAAAATATGCAAGGTAATAGGAGAAGACAATGTTGCTGATCCTCTAACAAAGCCGCTTGTGCAAGTAAAACATGAGTGTCATGTTAGGTCAATGGGAATTAGGCAAATTAATGATTGTACCTAGTGCAAGTGGGAGGATGTTGGAGATTGTGCCCTAGGGGCCAATCATTATCTTATGAACATTATTGATTTATGAATTTCTTAATTATGTTATCATATTATTTGCATGTTTACTATGATGATAATCCTTGGATAACTCGTGATCTTATCCTAAATGTCCCTGGTCGGTCATCTATACGGGAGCAAAGATGAAATAAGACCAGTATGACTTTGAAGATATATAGAGATATAAATCAAAGTCATAAGCACATGTAAGAGTACAGGGTGTTGGACCGACCCGCTATGAGAGAGCTGCATGGGTCAAGTCATAAGCTTCTCTCATATACAAGCCATGTCACTATGCCCTTTGACCTGAGATCATCATGGATTACTACATGACAAACGCTCAGCTTTGACCTAGTCAAAAGTCACTTTTGACCGAGTGATCATAAAGGCTATGTTCGGGCTTAGTGGTTTTTCATGCGAAGGAATGTGAATGGTCAAGATGGAATTTGTCCCTCACATTCGTAGAGAGATATTACTGGGCCCCTCGATGAGTAAGTCTAAGAAATGTATGGCCATACTGGAATGGAAGGGTAGTTCCATTTCTATATTCAGACTACTCAGGGATCAAGAAAGTAACGGTCAGGAATAGGAGGATGACGTTCTCCATGCCTCATCCATGACCGAAATATCGTGTGACAAAAGGGACGTGATATGGTTGTATGAAAGGTTACATCGTTTATCGATCCTCATATGTTTTGGGTAGTCGTAATGCCTTGCTAGAGACCGCTTACGACTTGTGGGTCAGTATAGTAACTGGCCCACTGCCAAACTCATATGGGCCTACAGGGTCGCACACAAAATAGCCTAATGCGAGCTATGATGTCCAGATTCATTGAATCTAAGAGATGTCTAAATTCAATGAATAATCTAGGGTGGATATATATTTTATATATATATAAATTAGTATATATATATTATATATAATATAAGAGATATTTGTAAGATTTAATTTATAAGGATAAATTAAATCTCTATCACTTTTGAATTTGAATTTAAATGGATATGATCTATTTGAATTTGAAATTCAAATTGATAAGATATCTCAAATTTGATTTATGAGAATAAATCAAATATAATTCTGTCTTATCTTTATTTTAAATTAAATAAATAGGTGAATTAAATCTGTGGGACGGATTTAATATAAACCATATTTATTTAATTAGTTTCTTATTAAATTATGCAATATATGATATTGTATTAATTCAGAATTAATATAAGATTAATTCTGAAGCCCGGCCCTATTAGAAGCCCGATAGCTTCCTATATATTTGATATTAGGGGCTAGGGTTCAAAACATCTCTACACACACATACAGACGTGAGAAAAGGGTGCAGGGAGAGTGTAAAAGGTTTGCAGATAAGAAACTGCCAAAATAGAGATGGTGAGGACGGAATCTCTAGAAAGCCCTAGAGGGACAAGAGGCGCTAGCATGTCGTTCGCGATTGGAACGCTGTTCGTGTGGATACCGGTAGAGGAAGCCGATCTGAGCTGTCGACTTCTTACGATCGACGAGACACGAAGCAAGGTCGCGACCTATTGACACTGAGGTCGCGACCATACGGGCATCTGAACATCAGAAATCCGAAAAGAGGAGACAGGTCGCGACTTGAAGCTGATGAGGTCGCGACTACAAACTCTAGAGACGTCCGGTCGCGACGAGAAGCAGAGTAGGTCGCGACTAACAACTCGAGAGGCGACAGGTCACGACTAGACGTTTAGAAGGTCGCGACTGAAAGTTCCAGAGGCGAGGAGTCGCGACTAGTGGACACTGAGGTCGCGACCAAAGTTCGAATACTGAAGGTAACACTTCTTTCTCCTTGACTTAAACACATTCGGTAGATCCTGGCTGGGAATGGAAAAATTTTTAAAGTTAATTTCCGCTGCGTGTCTTCCAATTCCCTTCAAATTCAACATAAAAGCTCACTGTAAAAGTCCAGATCAGTAGGTAGCCGAATATATGCAGTTTGGAAGAGTTATTTTACCATTTTACCCTTTAATTAGCACATTGCCACGCGCAATCATGTAATATACAAAAGTACAAATTAAGGCATGAAATAAATGGTAAAGTTATTATAAAAATCTCAAAATTGTCATAGAAACCATATACAAAATATGGCTTATCACTTATCCATGGCAAAGTCAAGAATATCAACTTGATTCAATAACCAATCATCTAACTAACTTGTTTAAGCATCAATTCATAGTTCTAACTTAATTTTCCTCTTCCTCCTTTAACTTTGAATTTTGGACAGCAAGGGTTCCAAGGGAAGAATGAAGTTTCTAACCATTGAAACCTAAGTTTCTTCCTTCCAAAACACTTATAAATAAACTAGGAAGGATCTCTTACCTTAGATACTTGCTTAGGTGGCTTCTCCTTGATCTTATTTTGAGTTCTCTCTTCATTTTGGCATGGTTTCCCCAAGGGTCCTCTAGGTGCACGAATTTGTGAAGTTGGAAGGGGGTATTTATAGCCAAAACTTTGGCACCTTGGGTCCATAATGTCCTCACTTGTCCTAATTATTACAATGGCCTAATCTTGAACTTGATTGGTTAGTTTTTGGATTAATTAACCTTAATCATCATTAGGTTAATTCTTATATTATTTTATTAGATTTTAGCATATGGGATAATCTTCCTTTCCTCTTCTTGGTGCCATGTGTAAATCTTGTGGGACCCACCATGTGCAAAACCCTAATTCTCCTTTATCCCTTTTTTTCTTTTTTAAAAATTCATAAATTATTCATTATTGGACTTGGGCTCCAAGACAACTTTTAGGACTTATTGGGCTGCCCTAGGACAAAATATTGAGCCTTCCTTAGGTCCAATTGCTAATTGGCATAAATTCCAAGGCACTTCCCTTATACCGATATCCTTAAATTACCCTGATTTTAAAATAAATGTTAAACACCTCTTTTAATGGTTCTAATATTTTTAGAAGTTCATTCTAATATAAAATGAATTTTCTACAAAGTCTCATAATTTTTTGAGACTCAGAAGTCCTGATAAAAATTTTATACATTTCCTTTAAACCCTTTATCGGTGTCCTTTTTCACCGTAAATTCCATAATTAATTCTACAGGACTCCTTTTTTACTTCTATCAGTTTTATAAATTCTCATATTAATTATAAGAATTTACTACCAAATTTTATCTGATTATGAGTTTCAGAAGATACTATAATGATTACCAAACTTCTAAAATTAATATCAATTTTTTAGGACCTCAAATCAAAATTCTGTGTTGCGTTAAACTGATCAGAATAATTTTCTCTATTTATTGGGAAAATTTGGACTAAACTGATTCTGGGCATTTTAAGGCCTTTTCCAGCTCAACTTTCCATAATTACCATTTTGCCCCCTGAACTTTTAAAAATTACACTTAATGGCCAAAAGTTTATGTCTACTTTATATTTTGCACCATAGAACTTTTAGACTTTTCAGTTTAGTTCCTCTTCTTTAAACCTTTATCTAATCATTTTTTTCTTCTCTATTCATCATCACAATCCTTTCCAAACCTCTTTTCTCTATCAGTATTACACAGATAAGAAAAATTAGGATATGATAGGATGCCAAGTAGTACCCACATTACATGGCCAGTTATTTTAGTTCATTTATAATCTTCTTTCATGGGTCTCACACAAGAGGACATATATAATGTTATCTATGTTAATCTTGTCATATTCTGATTTTTAGACCTAGAAGCCTAGTATGAGCCTAAAATAAGTAGGCTACTAGGCCTTGTTGAGCAAAAGTCCCAAAAGATATACAGATGATGTTCAGGGACTAAACTGCAGATAATGAAAGTTCATGGACTAAGTTGTAAATAGTGAAAGTTCCTTAGGGCAAATATATAAATAAGTTAATCTAAGGCTTGGAGGAAGAATTTACCTTAGTTTCCTTGAAGCTTGGAAGGTAGGAAGCTTGATTTTAGGTTGAGAGAAAAATATGCAAGAGGTTCCTCAACGATTGATGCAATGGCTAGCCAAGGGGCTTAAGGGGGAGTATTTATAGGCAAAGCGAATATTAGATCAATGGCCAAGATGATGGCCAAAATTGCATCTTACAAATCAAGGGTTTAGATTTAACCACCTAGCTTGCTTATATCATCAACTCCTTCCCATGACATCATGGAGGCTAGGTGGCACCATTCTAAGGTAGAAGAGACTTCTTGAAAAATCCTGTCCAATCTAGTATAGACTTAGTCTGATTTTCTAAAAACTAGACTATCTTCTAAATCTAATTTTTATGAGGTTTCTAATTTATTTTCTGACATTAGATTTAATGTCTATATTCTTCTTGCCTTTAACATTATTGGACTGGGTAAGGATTTTATTACTTGAACCTTAAAATGACCAAAATGCCCTTCATTCACTTTTATAGCACTAGGGACATTTTCGTCTTTTTACATTTCACTAGGTATTTCTTAGTCCTGGTCCCCTATTCCTGTAACCCTCTTTGACTTCCTGCTCAGGGTTATCTCCTTTGTTATATATTTGATCTAACAATACACGAAAACTTATACTTTAAATTAATTATTTTAAAAATTTATATCAATTAATCGGGGCCTCAAATCAAAAGTCTGATTCTCGCCAAACAAAGAAAATCTGAATAACAGATAAATTAAAAAAAATCAAAAAATATAAAGGAAAAATAGATAAAACTTACTCAAACATCTGAATTTGGCAACAATAGGTCAGACCTAATAGCTAAAACTATTAAAAATGTTTAGAACAATGAAAACTTGCAGTATGAATTTTCTCAAATTTTTCTGGGCAAGTCATAAATAGTTCTAGCAAAGCAGTGAGGATAATTGAAATTTACCAAACAAAAAAAATTGAAGACTAGAATCTACTACAAACTAAGGAAATAAAGGAAGAAAAAAAGAAAACACTTAATCTAGGAGTCAAGGGAATTGACTCCCTGGCAACGTCGCCAAAATTTGATGTCGCTTGTCGTTAGCGCTCAAATTATTTATTAAATTAATCTCTATGTAATATGGAGATCAACTTAGGTCGTATTCTTTACGTTGAGTCAACACGTGACTTAACTCTAGATTACTAGGTGTGCATAGAAGGAGGAGTAGAAGAGAGCTTGATTAATTAGAATTCCTAGAAAAATAAAGAGAAAAAAATGAGAATAAAAGCAAGACAAATAGAGGATATTACCAATCTGGAGACGAGAGCTCTCAAGGATTAATACGTGATTATCATCGTTCAATAATATATCAAAGTTATAAAAATTATATATACTAAGTCCCAAACATGCAGAACCCTAGACAATCATCATGGTCATAATAATAAAATCCACAATTATACCTAGATCTAGCATATAATTGTATCAAGCATGATTATTTAAAAGTTTCACTTAGGATGTGATAAAATTAAGCAATAAATAATTTGTTCATCTAACATGGATATTCAACCGAAAACCCTTTAATTAAACATGTGAACCCAACATAAATAATTATAAGAGAAAATCAAAGAAATTAAATAAAAATCAACAAATTATAAATTGAAATAATAAATCACAAGAGTTTGATCACACAAGTGTCTCAACCGAGACCCTAAATCCAATATACACAAATCTCAAAACTGACACCAAGGAAATGATAAACTTGTATAAAGGAAAAATATCAAATCATAAAATTGTTCAACTTCTACTCTAAAGTATAGGAACTAAAGCCACTACATCTCTCCTTAAGAACTTAGAAAGAAATGGATGGAATTTGGAAAAGATGAAGAAGACGATTGTGATTGGTGTCTAACGGAGGAGCCTTGAATTCCTTTATATAGCCTTAGGTTGTGCCCTCGGTGTTTTCCTTATTGATGTGGGACTTTTCACTGATTGACTCTTCAAAAAATGATGATTTATCCTGAATTTATTTTTCATGATCCTTCTAAACTGTCATATTTTCTAATATCTCCAAAGATAATCCTTTTAACTCAAATATCCTAAAAATAACTCTAATAAAAAGTAATAATATAAAAGAGATAAAATAATTAATTAAAAAATAGAAAAAGAAAATACCCTTATATATTATCTTTTAATTAAATTATAATGTTAGATACTAAAGAATTATCTTTAAATTAATTCAGATGATATTGAATTAATATAATATAACATAATACTAATATAATATTATAGTAAAAGAATGAATTAATATAATATTAATATAATATTATTAGAGGTCTTTAGATTTTCTCTAATTATATAGTATAATTTTCTCTTTCAATTTGATAATTTCTCAATTAACTTTCCTCATATAATATAATTATATAATAGTTGATGTGCGTCCTATTTATCATTTGTTTATTTTTCTCAATTTACTGAAATACAAAAAAATAAAATATCTTCATACAAATCAGTTTAATCAAGAGAAATAATAAAGTCAATAAAAATACAAAAAAAAATATTTTTAATTATTTAATTCATATAATTAATTAAAACAAAAGTGAGCAAATAGATTGGAAATAATATAATACTAGGTAGGAAGATTCATATGTTAAAAGCAAATCCCACCACTTTATCTCTCTCTCCTAGACCTGAACCGCGTAGCTGCTAGAGAGAATCCTGAGCCAAAGAAACGTCCAGGTACTAAGGGAAGCTAGATGGTTCCACAGTAAGTACATAAGACATTTCCACCATTACAAGTTTACAACTATACAATATGGAAGATGAATGACTCTTTGGACAACATTGGCAACTAGAAGTTGAAGCAACAAGGTCGTCATGAGAACTTGAAGGCAGCAATTTCTAAGGCTCGTATCATCAAGGAGGCTGCAGAGTTCTCTGCCTCCTTCCTTCTTGACTTTTCTTCTCCCACCATGCAGAGCATGCCTTCCTCAGTCTCTAGCCGAACCGAGCAGATGAATTTCTTGTCGTGTGGAGGACCACTTTCGTTCTCAATGCTGAAAACCAGAGCACAGTGACATAAGCAACTTTGAGGGGAAGTGAAAGAACAGCATTGAAGCCATAACATAGAAGCTAGAATAAAACAAGTCTTCAATACCACTAACATGCACCAAATCATTACAGATTAATGCTAGTTGGTTACACCTTGTTCAATTCTATCTGTTACCCAGTTTGTGAATCGTAACAAGTATACTGTGGAGGATGACTAAAGTTCTAGAAGCATAACCTGGTCGAAACTTACAGTAACAAGGCTACCTATGGTCACTCAGAGTGCGAAAGCTAGTAACTGGAATTGAATAGACTATGAAGAAATTGTTAATTATGGAGGTATCAACATAATTAGGAAGGGGAAAAACCTAGAGTCTGTAAATTGTACAAATACTTGAGATTGAAACGACAGTCAAGAAATTGTTGTTCGATATGGGTGAATCTGAAGTACAATACCTTCATTCATGTGGGTCCAGATTTGGATCCTTTCATGTTACTTTTCATGCTAGTGTTTCTTCTGCATTTTTCTGAACTACCCAGCATAAGCCCATGACTAATTAAGTAAGCATGAAAGGAACCAAATCCTGTAGTTCCTGGTTATCACACATGCCCACTATCATTTAAAATTTGGCAGCCAGAGAAAACCAAAAGATAATACCAAATTATATGGAGAAACTGCATCCAAAATTTACACCAACGAAGTTGCATATCAATACATTATAGCAGCTCTTACCGGTATATTGGTTCGGACCTCTTTATCTTTCCACAAATCTCGTGCAACTTTTGCTTTGCGCCTTTGATCTCAAAAGGACCATCAATGTCCATGTCAGCGCATGAGTTTTGACCAGTAATAGCAGGGTCAGAATTGGCTAAGAGAGGCAGGGCAGCCTTGGCAGCATTAAGCCTCGCAATGTTCTTCTGATCAGAAATTGCTGTAGCAACCGATTTTCCATCCACATAAATACCGGCATGGATTTTTCTTCCCTTCTTCCAATGCTTTATGAGAATTTCTTTACCTTGCTTCTGACATAACTCAAAAAGCATAGTCACAGGTTGTGGTCGTTGCTTGAGATCATCTGGCGTTACTAAGGGCTCCATAACACCTCTAAATATCTGCTTACAATCATGCCAAGTACATCAGAAAAAGAAAAGGAGCTATTAATCACACTGTAAAACAAAGACCTTCAAATGCACATCCAATTTCATGCTTCCAATGTTTTAATAGCTTGTTTATGGAATCAATATTCATAAGAATTAAAAAAACAACAATGATTATAAAAGATTCAGCTTCAACACAGTTTATAGGTTTTCTAGATACAAGAAACAAAATGAAAAGCCAAAGGCTGGAACATAAAGGGGCAGAGATCATTCAAAAGCATCTATAATTAGGTTTGTATACTTCAAACCAAATTATGTTCTAGAAACAAGGATTCAAAATTCCAATTCATTTTCCTTTTCATGAAGTTAGCTGCGGCAAAAACAAAGAAATCATCATATGTTGTTCTTTTCTTTTATTCATCCAAACAAGTTATCAAACTCAAGGGTATTATTAGCAATGGCACTCACCCCCCAAAATATATGAATGTCATAATCAACATCTACATAAACTGCAGCAGCAATGGACTCTACAATATCAGCAAGAACCTTTGGAGCTTTCACTGATCCACCATAGGTAACAAGACCATCTTCTTCGCTCACAACCTCTGCAAACTCTCTTACCTTCATAAAACATAAAAAACTAAGCATAATATAATGAAACCGATTCAACTATGACCTTCAAAAATAAGAACACATGCAAGAAAAAGAGCAAAGATATAATTTGCTACTGTAGTCATTGATTATGAGTAAGTTCAAAATTTGTAACCAGCCACACATGTCTAGAAGTTACTGCTGAGAAAAGAGCTAAAAGATATAAAGGCATCGTCTGAACAGAGACAAAATCAAGGCATAGTCCGAGCAAAGATACAACTTGCCCGAGCTACTTGTACTGTGGTCATTGATTTTTGAGTAATTTCTAACCAGCCACACGTCACTAGAGTTAGTTTCAAAGCAGGATAAAATAGACACATTTTTTAAAGGAAAAGGACAAAATGAATATATATATATATATATATATTGTAAACATTACAAAGTCTTGAAGGGAGGCAAAAGAAACAGGGCTAAAAGGTAAAAGATTAAGTTTTAGCATAGAGTTAAAGTAACAATGCAAATACTAAAGGAAAGATGATCCTTGAGCATGTATTGAATGTCCTGAACCACACCACATTAAGCTGACCTGACTGAAGAGAGGCCAGAGGGATGAGGGATCTGTTTACTAACCAGATTTGCAACAAATCCTTGCTCACTGAGTTTACAGACTTTGATTCTTAAGAATAGCCATTTTCAAATTGTGCAATGTATTGACTCATAAAAAAATATGCTGGCCTCCAAATAGTAAATATATATACCACATACATACTTTGATTTTCATTACGAATCATGTTTCCCTTCAAAATTTACCGTAAATTAGCACTGATGCTAAAAGATATACAGGCATAGTCTGAACAAAAACAAAATTAAGGCGTAAAGATAAAATCCTCATTGTTTCTCAGCAAACGAAAGACAAACCTTATCAAGAAGAGAAGGAGCATTGTGTCGCATGTAGCGAATGAGGCCTTTACGAAGGGCAACACGAGCGAGCCTCTCGGTGCTAAGATTAGCCGCCCGGAGAAGAGAGAGTTTACCGGGATCGAGGTCGGGATGAACACGGAACAGGTGGTTGCTGGTGGCGAGGCCTAAGACAGCGTCGCCTATGAACTCCAAGCGTTCATAGTTAAGACTCTCAGGGAAGGAAGAATGGGTGAGAGCTTCTTCCAGAAGCTTATTCCTCCTGAAACTGTAACCGATGATCGCCTCCACTAATCGAACGGAATCTTCCATCTCCGCCGACAACGCCGCCGCGCCGGGAATATTGAAGAAGAAATTATCGTTACGGAATGTGGGGAACGTGGGAATTGTGGGGTTGATGAAGGGAAGAGGAGTGGTTCCAGCGAAAGGACCCCGTTTCCATGCTCAAGTGATAGTTTCAATAGTATTTAAATTTTTTAACTAATAATTTAAAATAAAAAATTATTTTTTAAAAAAATTATAAGAGAGATTATTTTTATTTTAAATTTTGTACATATCAAAATAATTTTATAAAAAATAAAATTTAAAAAATAAATAAATTTAGACTGTCTGGTCAGATTTAATGATTTAAGGAGCATCAACATAAATGGATCCGACGAGGAAAGGGAAATAACTGAATAAAAAAAAAAAGATCGTCTGGTTCATTTGATCATATTTTGAATTTAAAACTTAACAAGCAAGGAAAGATGGAATATTAAAAAAGCGTACCAACGACCACAATAGATTCTGCGTATTCTTCTGTGATGTGATGACTGAAGCAGAATCGGGGAAGACGTGGAAACACGCGCGCGTACGGGAGAGGGGGCATGTCTTTTACTATTACACCGCTGTCCTCTCCCATCCTATCCTATTTCACTCCTATTTCTTTTCTAACTTTTATAATAAATAATATTTGAATGATTTAAGCAATTACATCCAAGACGCGTACCAAAATCTAAATTAGAATTATACTTTTAATAAATTCTTAATCAAGTTAAAAGATTTTATAAAATTTTTTGAATGTTGTTAAAAGAATACAATACCGCTTGCTTTTTAAAAATGTAAGCATTAAATATGATATAAATGATAATAATTTTAAATTAAAAATAATCATACAAATTATATTCCGATTCTAATTATGTATAAGGTTAAGATTTTTTAAATATAACTTTTTCATGTTCTAACTTTTATAATTTTTTTTATCTGAAGCTGTCTTCATCTTTTTACAATCCATACTATATATTAATTAGAATAGATCGTTAAAATATATTTAAAGGTAAAATAACAAAAATTAATGAATTTGATTTGAGGTTTTTCGTTTTCTTTTTCTTTTTTGTCAAACAGTTGATAAATTTATTTTTATTTATTTGAGTTTAAATAATTTGATTCAAAATATCTAATGATTTTTCTAGAAAATATATAAAAGTAGATATATCATATTTAATTTATATATTTAAAAAAGTAAGGAGTATTTTAATCTTTTAACAACATTCAAAAATTTCTAACGAAACATCTTAAATTAGTTATGAATTTGTTAAATGTGTAAGTTTCTCAGTCAAATTTCATTAATTTTTTTATTTGAATTCAAATAAAAGATAAAAAAAATAAAAATTGCAAAATCCTATAATGGTACACTCAAATTGTATCCCTTGTAACAAGGGTTGTGTTGGATTTATTTATACTCATTTGAACTCAAATTTAAATTTAAATTTAAGACTTTATACTTAAATAATTAAAACTCTTACTAATAACCGATATATGATAAACATATGGGATATAATAAAATAAGATAAATAAGATAAAAGTAATTTTTAAAATTTAAATAAATATATGTTTAGATAAAATTTATATATATAATTATTTATACATATAATCAACAATATTTGGTACCAAGTAAAAAAATATTAGCTCTTTAAAAATAAAAGAAGTATAAAATATTTAAAAATATATATAGTATGCATAATAAAAAAAATTATATGTATAAATAAAATGTTGATAACAACATATGAATAAAATATTTATTATTTCTTTTTTATCGTAATAATATAATTAAATTAAAACATAATGAACAAGAATAATATTCATAATACTGCCAATAACCATGAGGCAATTTCCTTCCCATTTTACCTTTAAAATTTTGAAGTGTTACCAACCAATACATGCACATGTGCTGGTACAGAACATTTTTTTTTTTTTTGCCAACGCTGGTACAAAACATTTATTGCATTGTGTATTGTCACATCCAGTATTTTTTAAGTATGAGAAAAATAAGATATTCATAGGCTAAATAAGAGAAAAATGTTCAAGATAAAAGATTAAAAAAATGGTAAGGGAAAACGAAAAGTTAAGATGGGTCAAAGATATAATTTTAAAATTTTTTGAGTTATAATGTAAATATGAAAAGTTTTGGGTTAAAGGGTAATTATAAAAATATTCCAAAAATGGAGAAAAATGGAATAGGGATTTTTAAATTATTTTTAAGACCTAGAAGAATTATAAATGATGGAAAAGGAGAACTAGTATCAAAACCTTAGCATATTGGATAAAATAGTCCATTGAATTTACAAACTATATTTCACTTGTGAAATTCTTTGATGTAAAATTTATAATATTAAGCAGTCTCTAAACTACTTCAATTTTTTAATTTTTTATTATTTAGAGGGGCAAATGTTAATGATTTATAATTACCAAGCGATATCAAATGTGTGCCTCCCCTTTCCTATACTCTCCCTTCTAATATAGTTGTATCATGTGAAACTCGAATTTAAAACCTAAATAATCTAATAGGGCCTTACACAAGACCAACTTTGTATTGGCGAACAACTTATATATGATTTACCCATCGTTCTAGATTCTGCTAGTGAATAGGTGAAATATATAACTATTTGGAGCGTAGTCGATCCTTAGAGAGTACTAATTTATTGTGATTCAAGTCGCGGTGCTTGAGAAAATATCTTAACTCCTGGGTACCTAGATTTTCGTTTAAGGGTAATTGACAGCTCGTCCTACCTAATATTGATATTGTCTATGAGAAAAGGAAATTTCGCCCTATTCTTAAATCGTAGGTGAACTCAACATTTTTCTAAAAATTTATTTATCAAAAAAAATTTCTACAAGATTTTTATAATCATTATTTATTTATTGTATATAGCATATATATTAAAAAGTTTCCCAAAATTTTTAAGGAAAAAGAAATTAAGTGTTACCTTCCCCTCACCGAAAAAAATCCTCCCTCATAAAACATGTTATGGATTAAATTTCTAAAAGTCCAATCTTCTTAATGTGATCAGAAGGGGGAAAACATTTGAATTCAGAACAAAGTTCTTATCCCTAATCCATATATTCTTGCATTTGAAATATCCTCCATAATTTAATAAAATCCATAAAACATATGTAAATGTATTTTTCTGGCCTTGCAAAATAAATTTAAATGCCATGAGAGAGAGACAAATGTGTTGAAGAGAATGGACGCTTCAAATAACATCTGGCATTACATGATAAGATTGCCAACGTGAACTTTGGAGTTGATATCTATAACATTACTATTACCTTGTATTCTACGTCATTTATGATAGAATACAATTAGTAATATGCCTAAACACTTTTAAATCATAAAACATTAAGTTAAAAATACCAGATGCTATCAAGGAAAAAATACAATGATAATGAAGTATAAATTCTGGGTAATAAATAATCAACTACACATAATGTTAACGTAGCAAGGCAAAAGAAAAGAGAATGTGTTAAAAAGAATAAACGAATCTCACACATTCTCGTTTTTTGTATCATTCTCTTCCATACTACACTATATTACTACTGTAAAATATCCAAAACTTTATCATTCGCCAAGAAACTCTCTCTTTTTGGCTGTGTTCATGTAAGGTCTAATGACAAATTCAGTTTGAGCTTGTATCCTGCTCTCCTCTTCCTATCATTTATGATAGAATACAATTAGCAATATGCCTAAACACTTTTAAATCATAAAACATTAAGTTAAAAATACCAGATGCTATCAAGGAAAAAATACAATGATAATGAAGTATAAATTCTGGGTAATAAATAATCAACTACACATAATGTTAATGTAGCAAGGCAAAAGAAAAGAGAATGTGTTAAAAAGAATAAACGAATCTCACACATTCTCGTTTTTTGTATCATTCTCTTCCATACTACACTATATTACTACTGTAAAATATCCAAAACTTTATCATTCGCCAAGAAACTTTCTCTTTTTGGCTGTGTTCATGTAAGGTCTAATGACAAATTCAGTTTGAGCTGTATCCTGCTCAACTGTTCCCAACTTTATCTGCAAAACAATTTGAAAGAACATTAGTAACTTGCTAATCATGCGGTGTATAAAAGATATAGGAAGAGGAGAGAAGGAAAAAAAGAGATATGAGAGACCGAGGAAGAGAGAATTATAAATACGGAATCACATTTCCACTAACCAAAAGACTATTAAAATTAGTCCTTAATCCCATCTATTTATAGTGATTAGCTGCTAACGGTGGTCATCACTCCTAACTACCCAAAAACCTTAACTAACTCTTTTTATTTATTATAATAACATCATCGCACAACTCGATACAATGATATCTACCTACCATCACTTGTATTTGTGTGTCGATTTGGGAACAAGTTTCAGTAAGGATCATAGATGAGGAAATCCAAATACTGTAATTTATGCAGAGCAGCTAATGATAGAAATCACAAGGATATACAGGTTTCAATAAACAGACAGACATAAGGTGCAAATAGATTAATGGTACGTGCACTAGTTACGGTAAAACTTAAGAAAATTCATGGTTTGATGAATTTTCTTATGGCAAGAGTGAAATCTACTGAACTGCTGAAGTTTCATCCGCATAAGATTTAATTTTATGACCCTATTATATAGGTTGATGCCGAAGATTCAATGAAATAATATCTTGGTGGTATGCAATAAGCAAAGTTTCAGTAAGGATCATAGGTGAGGAAATCCAAATACTGTAATTTATGCAGAGCAGCTAATGATAGAAATCACAAGGATATACAGGTTTCAATAAACAGACAGACACAAGGTGCAAATAGATTAATGGTACGTGCACTAGTTATGGTAAAACTTCAGAAAATTCATGGTTTGATGAATTTTCTTATGGCAAGAGTGAAATCTACTGAACTGCTGAAGTTTCATCCGCATAAGATTTAATTTTATGACCCTATTATATAGGTTGATGCCGAAGATTCAATGAAATAATATCTTGGTGGTATGCAATAAGCAAAGTTTCAGTAAGGATCATAGGTGAGGAAATCCAAATACTGTAATTTATGCAGAGCAGCTAATGATAGAAATCACAAGGATATACAGGTTTCAATAAACAGACAGACACAAGGTGCAAATAGATTAATGGTACGTGCACTAGTTATGGTAAAACTTCAGAAAATTCATGGTTTGATGAATTTTCTTATGGCAAGAGTGAAATCTACTGAACTGCTGAAGTTTTATCCGCATAAGATTTAATTTTATGACCCTATTATATAGGTTGATGCCGAAGATTCAATGAAATAATATCTTGGTGGTATGCAATAAGCAAAAATGAAATCATTAAAAATACTGCTTGAGTTGAAGTGGGGAAAAATCATCCAAGTTGCTACAATGTCCATGAGTTAAAAATTACTTGAATGACAGCTGGAAAATTTAATTTCTTGAGAATAATCTTAATTGCAGAACAATCTCTAGAGAGGTCAAACCTGATAAAGCCGCAACTCAAATCGAGGTCCAATTTCCTTCAAATCAACAGATTTAGGTCCCCCATGCTTTTCATATATATGATGCCTGTATGTAAGATTCATTAATGAAATATATATATATATGCATATGAAGGGTTAAAGACCCTGATAATTTCACGAAACAAGGAAACAAACTCCAGTCCACAAAGGTTAAGCATTAGTGAATGAAGAAAATACCACAGAAACTGTTGTGTTCTTGGCAAAAGTATGACAGAAAAGTAAGGGAAGAAGGGAAAAGGGAAGCAAAGAAGTTCAAGAAGTTCAGAAGAGGAAGAAGGAAGAAGAGAGAATAGAAGAAGAGGTAGTTGCGAAGAGAACTCAATGGATATACTATCACTTAAATGTCATTCGGTCTGTCTTCAGTCAGGTACAATCTTCCTATTTATAGGCAAGTAGTTGCCTGCCTAGGTACTAACGGATTACCGTAACTACCTACATACAACTAAGCAGAACAATTAGTAATTTTTATAACAATACCCCCCGTTTCAACAACCCTTGCCCTCAAGGGTTAGGGACTGAAAACTCAGGGTACTGCTGTTGTAGAGTATAAAGGGTAGTCCATGAAGCTTCTTCTTCTGGATATCCCCTCCATTGTACCAATACCTCAGTGACAATACGTTTCTTCTTTCTTCCCACTCTAGTAGCCAATATTTTCTCAGGATATTGAGTACTAGGAACAGAGGGAAAATCAATAGGAGGATGCCTTTGTTTCACCCTAGGATCAGGACAGAGTTTGAACAAGGATACATGAAATATAGGGTGAATTCTAGACTCCACAGGTAATTCCAATCTGTATGCTACAGCCCCAATCCTTTCTATGACTTTATACGGTCCATAGAATCTAGGAGCTAATTTCTGAGTGCTCGGGTTGCTGCAGACACTTGTTGGTATGGCTGCAATTTTAGGAAAACCCATTGACCTACTTGGAACTCCCAATCAGACCTCTTAAGATCTGCCCTCTGCTTCATAGTATTGACAGCCTTATGCAGGTGGTATTTCAAAACTGCTAGCATTCTTTCCCTGGCTTCAAAACTCCTATCTACAGCTTCAATGACAGCTGTTCTGGGAATATGGGGAGAATAAATGGGAGGCTTCTGTCCATACAATAATTCATAGGGAGTTGCTTGGATGGAGGTGTGGAAAGTTGTATTATACCACCATTCTGCCAATGATATCCACTAATTCCATTCCTTAGGATTCTTCCAGCACACGCACCTCAAATAAGACTCTAAACACCTATTCAAGACTTCAGTTTGACCATCACTTTGGGGATGGTAAGCAGAAGATAGCTTCTGTTCAATCTTCAGAATCCTCATAAACTCCTTCCAGAAATTGCTCACAAAAATAGGATCTCGATCACTTATGATTTCCACAGGCGCCCCATGAAGTTTATAGACTTGCTCAAGGAAAATCTGAGCAAGGGAAGAAGCTGAAAAAGGATGAGCTAAGCTTAAAAAGTGAGCATACTTACTCATCCTATCAACTATAACCCAAATCACCTCCTTCCCATTGGATTTAGGAAGTCCCTCAATAAAATCCATTGAAATGCTTTCCCACACTTTACTTGGGATAGGAAGGGGCTGCAGTAATCCAGGAGAAGCCACTCTCTCATACTTACACCTAGCACATGTATCACAACCCCTAACATATTCTTCCACTTCTTTATGAAGGTTTTTCCACCAGAATAAACTACGGATTTTCTGATATGTAGCGTTGACCCCTGAATGGCCTCCTTGAGCACTAGCATGGAGCCATTCCAAAACCTTTTGTTTTGTAGTAGCAACATTACCAATTACTATTTTGCCATCTCTACGCAATACTGACCCATCCCAAGTAAACTTCCTCAAGATCCCCTCATCTTGCTGCTTAATTTCATTCAACACTGATGCTGTCACCGAATCAGCTTCCCAAGATCCCTTAATCAATTTCAATAATTCAGAAGAACCAGTGTCAAGGGAAACCTGTAAGATTTGTGAGCCATGTAACCTTGATAAACCATCAGCCGCAGAGTTGTCACTCCCCCTTTTATACTGTATCTCATAATCATAACCCATCAGTTTAGCTATCCAATACATTTGAAAGGGTGTTTTAAGTTTCTGTCCCAACAAAAACTTTAGGCTCTGTTGATCTGTCCTGATACTGAATCTACCCCTTTCTAAATATTGATGCCAGTTTTCAACAGCCAACACTACTGCCAACAATTCCTTTTCATATATAGACAACTTCACATGTTGAGGAGCTAATGCCTTGCTGAAGAAAGCAAGGGGTTGACCTTCTTGCATAAGGACAGCCCCAACTCCACCTCCACAAGCATCAGTTTCTACCACAAACTTCTTAGAGAAATCCGGAAGAGCAAGCACCGGTGCTGAAATTAATATGTTCTTCAGTTGTTGAAATGAACTGCTAGCCTGTTCTGTCCACTGAAAAGCATCCTTACGTGTAAGCAAGGTTAAGGGCCTAGCTACTTCCCCAAACCCTCGAATAAACCGCCTATAATATCTTGCCAACCCAAGAAACCCTCTCAGCTGCCTCACATTCTTGGGTTCTGGCCATTCCACCACCGCCTGAATTTTTCTGGGGTCGGTTGATACCTTACCAGCTGCAATAATGTGCCCTAAATACTCAACATTCTGGGCACCGAAAGTACACTTGCTTTTCTTAACAAAATACTGTTGATCACGTAGAACACTCAAAACAGTTTCTAAGTGACGGACATGCTCTTCTATGGAGGGACTGTAGATGAGAATATCATAAAAAAATACTAACACAAACTTGCGAAGGAATGGTCTAAAAATATCATTCATAGCTACCTGAAAAGTGACTGGAGCATTGGTTAGCCCAAAGGGCATAACCAACCATTCATAATGCCCTAAATGGGTTTTAAATGCTGTCTTGAAACAATCCTTAGGCATCATTCTTATCTGGTGGTACCCAGCCCTTAAATCCAGTTTAGTGAACCATTTGGCCATGTGCAACTCATCCAACAAGTCTTCCACCAAAGGAATAGGGTACTGGTTTTTAATTGTGCACTTGTTCAATTCTCGATAATCGATACACATCCTCCACGTACCATCTTTCTTTTTAACCAACACAATAGGAGCAGAGAAAGGAGAGGAACTCTCTTGCAACACCCCATAATGTAACAGTTCTCTAATCTGCTGCTCAATGACATCCTTTTGCTCAGCAGAATATTTCAAATTTATGGGATTAGTTCCTTCCTTCAATACTATGGAATGATTATGGCCTACCCTTAATGGTGGTAATTCTGTAGGCTCCCGAAATACATCTTCGTATTTTGTTAGAGTCAACTGCACTCTTCCCAGTCCATTACCCCCATCATCCTGTATTGCAAAACACTGAACCTGCTCCCCCTCAGAAGGCCGCAAGAGTTGCACTAGAAACATCCCCCTATCACCACTCAAATATCCATTCAGTTTGGCCACCGGCCTTACATCCAACATTTTAGGCCCAGCAGCTTGCAACTTGCACAACTTTCCCTTGTACCAAAAGTGCATAATCATCCGATCATACTCCCAATAGGCATTCTTGATGGATTTCAACCATTGTAAACCCAGTACAATATCGTATGTATTCAAATCAATGATCCTAAGGGTACATTCAAACTCCAAACCTTGCATCTTCCACTTGAAACCCTCCCAAACTCCATACACCTTCAGTTGACCCCCTCCAGCTACTTGTACAGTAGACAAATCTGTACTCTGCTCCTTCCACCCTAACCTTCGTGCCAGCCCGACGTCAAGGAAGTCATGGGTACTTCCATTATCTATCAAGACATAGATATTCCGTGTTCCTACAATTGCCCCAATTTTCATAGTCCTCCCCATATCATCTCCATTAATGGCGTGTAAAGAGATCAGCAGGACAGTGTCGTCACCCCTTTCCATATCCTGGCAGTTGAACCCCTCGTTTTCTTCATCGAAAGCAATGAAATGGAGCTGCATCCTCTGCCTTTGGGCACAGCGGTGGTCACGAGAAAACGATTCATCACAAAAGAAACACAAGTTCTTCGCTTTGTGCTCCGCTTCTTCTTCCGATGTCAACATCTTAAATGGTCGGCCATAACGCGCGTTACTCTTGGAAGAAGACGCAACTGCGTCTTTAGTCGTCGATGGGGCTGGGTTGACTGGCTGGCCGACTCCCCCATTCAGAAGCGCGTTCTTGTAAGAATTTTCTTTTGCTACAGTTGCCGTGGGACCCATTACCTGTTTCCCTGCTATTTCATTCACCCCTCTAGCTACCCGATGACCCATCGCTATTTCTTGTATCCTGGCCAATCGTTGAGCCTCCACAAGTGTCTGTGGATCAAACATCAAGACGGAGTCGGCGATCTCCTGCTTCAACGCCCCGACATAGACATCCACAAGGTACGCCTCTGGCAAATCGAGCCTGGCCGCGACCGTATCAAACCGAACATTAAATTCTGCCAACGGTCCTTCCTGTCGTAAGTGCGTCAATTCCATCATGGGTTTCTCGTAAGGGGGTCCGAACGTTTTTCTCAACAATTCAGCGTATTCTGGCCATGTGGGGCGAGCATCTCCCCATCAACGTTCCGTCGCCAACTGCCACTCAAAGGCGTCGCTGTCAAGGTTCACCGCTACCGTGTCTACCCTCACCTCTTCAGGAATATTCTCGAGACGGAAGTATCTTTCGCATATCAGGATCCAGGAATGTATGTTCTTGCCGTCATACCTGGGGAATTCCATTCTTGGACCGCGTTGTCGTCGTCGATCTTCTGGGTCCCCATTGTTCCGTTGCTGCCCATTTCGGTTAGAGTTGCCATGCGTGATATTACGCATTTCCTGCGTCAGAACTTACAATTCTTGCCGGAATGTACGTCCCATGTTCTGCAACTCATCGTGGAACCCCAGAACCGTCTCCTGGAGCTCGTCCACATTCTGTAAACGTTGCTCGACATTATGTATTCGCCCATCCATTTTCTTGACGCCTTCTTGCTTCCGGGTCTCTACCATCCAGCGTTACGTGACAACGGTCCGAAGATAGTCCGCTCTGATACCACTTGTGTTCTTGGCAAAAGTATGACAGAAAAGTAAGGGAAGAAGGGAAAAGGGAAGCAAAGAAGTTCAAGAAGTTCAAAAGAGGAAGAAGGAAGAAGAGAGAATAGAAGAAGAGGTAGTTGCGAAGAGAACTCAATGGATATACTATCACTTAAATGTTATTCGGTCTATCTTCAATCAGGTACAATCTTCCTATTTATAGGCAAGTAGTTGCCTGCCTAGGTACTAACGGATTACCGTAACTACCTATGTACAGCTAAGCAGAACAATTAGTAATTTTTATAACAGAAACCTAATGAAAAATCTACACCTTGTACTACCATTTGTGAGTGACTTCACTTAAAAATTCACGTGGCATGGGAATGATCACTGATACATACTGGAAGCACATTCTAATAAGTATGCATGTACAACTTAAATATAAAGGTAATTCCTGCTTATTTACGTGTACATTCGTCCAAAAATGGACGTTTTCGGCTTTTAGGAAACTGCATCCCCTGCATTAAGGAGGAATACTACAGGGTATCCATTTTGCCGTATAAAAAGGTCTGTTAAAACTTCAGCCAATGAGGGGGCACAGAGGGTTATATTATTGCGGTGCAATATAGAGGTTGTATTGATTAAACAATAGCTAAACATCATCATCCGTAGCAAGAAATGGTAAACCAACCTGAATGAGATATAATCAGACTGATTGGAAAAGGTAATAATACGCTTTGTATCTGGCTTTGGCACTGGAAAGAGATGCTTCAGAATGTTTGCTGTCCTTTGCCCTAGCTGAAGATACCAATTTATAATTCCAAACATAAGTAATTTCACATAAATAAGCATTGTGCAGCGACTGATTGTTCAAAGGGTACAGACAATACAATCTCAAAAGTTGGCAGAAGAAACGGTCAATACAAAAAAGTTCAAAGCAAAAGGGTGATTCAAATGGATCTGTATTTTTATTATTATCAGACATTAACAAAATGGCAACTTGAATTAAAACATTCATGTAGCATATCCTTCAACTTCTCAGAATGTTCAAGCCAATTTTTAGCACATCATCCTTCATCAGTTAATCTCACATGACATTTACTACTAAGATTTTAGTCCTTTTCCTTGCTAAGATATCAGAACATGATGGCGTGTAGGACCTGCAGGCATTAAGATGCCACGGTATGTAAGGCTTGCCAGTGTTAGGAGCTAATAGAGAAGCAACTAACAGACCACAACCCAGACAACTGATATTTTGATTAGATTTATAAGCGAAATATAGTATTACATGCAAAGTGCTATTACCTTAGTTGAGAAATTATCAAGAATCAAATGCGGATAGGCCTCAGGAATGGTGCCAACTGCTTTCTTATCTTTAATGTCGTGCCTTGTGACCTATAAGAAAGCAATTAATTACCACATTTCTTCCTAAAATAAATAACAAATATCAAAAGATCAAAACACTTACAACGTTTAGTAACCCAAAATATGCACTTGGACCAAATGGTAGGTGGCTAATAATTAAACCATCTGGCACACCACGATGTTCATGAACCAAGACAACATCCGTGAAGTCATGTGCACGGCATGTTTCTATAATCTCAGAGATAACCTGAAAAGAAGAGAAGGGATAATATCAATGGCTGAATTTAACAAGACCAAATCCTCATTAGTTGACTTCATAGTGCGCTGGACAAGTGGAGGTAGTGGGACAGATGGCCCATGGGTTTAAAGTTGGAAGGAAAGAGATAAATATCGAAAGGCCTTAACATTGAACCTGAAACTGAAAAGGTTGTGCTCTTGGTCAAGTATATGGGCATATTTACGTTGGCTCCAATACTAGCAAGTAAATGGGCTGGTGGTGGGCCTCTGCTAATTGAATATGGATACAAAGCAATGAGAGTTGGTCTACAGCATCAAGTTGAGATGCAAAATGGGTTCAAGGGACATGATAACAGGTATATTGTCGTCAAAAGAGGAACGTATGTTCACCATTTGAACCAGAACAAGGCTCAGATGCCAACGTGTTCACCATTCAGGAATTCAATCCATGATATCTCATTAACATAATCAAAGTTTTGATATGAGGAATTGTGTTAGAGACATATCAAAAATATTCCTCAGCCTTTTTCTGCCATCTTAAGCAATTTTAATACCTAGATTCTTGATGACAATGCAGCAAATAATCAAAAAGATCATGCTGAATGAGATGCAGGAGTTCGGGAAAAAGAAGCAGGTACCACAAAAACAATTATACAAGATACGACGGATCAGAGCAAAGAAGCAATGTTAAGAGCTAATATGCTATAGAGTCATGCATTGCATTCAGTGCTTAATAGTAAACCATAAATTGATCTCTTAATAAACTTCAATGACGAGAAGTGTGAGGACTATGTTAGTATATATAAAATTTTCACAAATGACCCACCATATCTAAAATTGGAATCCTGAGGGCATTAGCTAAAAAACCACCCAAATAAAAGACTCTTCATTCTACACTTGAGTGTAGAGTAGTGGTTAAGGAGGGAAGGTACCAACCTGACCACCACGATTCATTCTTTGTGCATTCGGGAAGACAATACTCAATTCCTACACACACAAAAAAAAAGAAAAAGGAAATGAAGCTCAGAAATTGTCTGCAAGCATAAAATATTCAAATAAAGTTAACTTTCAATGGCTAACTAAGAAAATGACCACAATTAAAGCATGCAACCTTTACAAACTGTGTAAGAGGAGCACTAGGATTCCTAGATGTGGTTAGCAAAATTTTTGGATCCTTTTCCGTAGCATTTGCATACTCATCATCAATGTGAGTTCTTGGGACTGAATCAGAGTATAGACAACAAAAGAGAGAAATATCAGCAATTTACAAGCCATGACAAACCCCACATTAAAATATACAATTTAGGTAAACAAAACAGACTAAAGTAAAGAGAATTATAACAAGAACTAATCCTTCACACATTAAAATGCTGTATAAATAATTCTTATAACATATTAAATGTCCTTGTTAACTAATTCAAATTTTCAATAGTTGGGTTGAAGCCAGAGGGACATTTTGCTATTAGTTCATTGTGTAACATAAGAAAGGATTTGGAGTAGTACACATGCAAGTTTAGATTATTGAAATGAAGAGCATAGTTTTTTTTAAAAAAAAAAAGTCAGCTGAAGTTACCAAATTAAAAGAGCTAATATGGGCTTAGATTTGTGGTGTGGAGCCGTCGATCCTTCCATGGTGCTCTAACAACATTGAGAAAAAAAAAAAGTACAAACAAAAACAAAGGAGAAGAACACATTGGGATGACAAATTTAAGCGGGCTTTACCCTAACTAAATTCTACTCACACTGCACATTACCTATCAACGAATGCCATAGTCTACACACAATTTGACTTAACTTCAACAAGCCTATAAGGGATCCATTAACCCAAACCAAAAGGCAGTAGACATGCATTTGTCATTAACAATCATGCGATTTATGAGTGAAGGAAATTATATATTATTGTCAGGCTTATTCCCTGAGCATGAAAACACTTTTCACAATAGTTTACTAAGATAACCAGATAAATATAGAATTGAAGGAAGCATACCAGCTGTATTTTCATCCTCGAGATCAATCTCTTGGCGAAGAGCCGCCTCCTCGTTCCTAAGCTCAGTGGGGATTGGTTTTCCTTCTGCAAAAGGGAAAACAAAATAATAAACGTTCACAATTAGCAACAACCCAATTACACACACACATATTTTTGAGGAAGAAAGGCCAAAAGCAGTAAGTAACCTTGAAGCGCTTCTCTTATCATGCGCTTCTTCTCATAAAGCAAACGCTCTTTCCCTTCCAAACTCTTTCTATACAGATACTCTCTCCTCAAGCGGATATTTCGGCGCAGCATTGTTCCAAGCTAAACAAAACCTGAGAGAAGAAGGAGAAGTGAAGGCGCCGACAACGAAGTGAACGAACAAGGGGTAAAACCGTTCACAAATGTTTGCCGCCTTCGAGGTTCGAAGGGTTTAGGTTTTAGGAGGAGCAAATTAGCATTAAAAAAAGCCAAGTAATGAAACAAGGGAAATTTTTATACAAGGACACTGTAGCAATTTATTCAAAAAGCACCATAAAAAATTCCGAAACTTCCCTATGATCCAGGATTAAATTGAAATTAACTCAATAATGCTACAAGATAAAAACATTCCACAAATAAAAAAAATATAGACTTTAACAAAAATAATAAAAAAATTAACAAGATAAATAGGGACATTGACAACAAAAATATAAATTTTAACAAGAACAACAACAATAAAATTAACAAAATAAATAGATACATTAATAAGACGAATAAATAAATTAACAAGAATAATATAAAAATTCACAAAACGAATAATAATATTATTAAAATAAATAGGAGCATTAATAATAAGAATATAGATTTTAATAAAATTAATTAAGAAATTAACAAGATAAGAAGAAGATAAAATCTTTTACTATGCATGGAACTCCATATATATTACATGCTATCCTTACAAGATTCTCATTATCAGCATTATTTTCTAGCACGTTACTAGAAGTCCACAATTTATTAAATCTTCTTACTTTTGCAAGTCCCACACTTTGTACCTATACCAAAAACTATTTCTCAATGAGTCTAATGTAACATCTCCTTTCACCTTGAATATAATATTCAATGAGTCTAATGTAACATCTCTTTTCACCTTAAATATAATATTCAAGTATTTTATATAAAGACAACGTATTTGGTTTGTCACTCTATGTTGATTGAATGCCTATTCTAAAAAGTATCTACTCCTCTTATGTATGTTAGATTGCCTATATTTTTAATATTTAACCAACTTTTATCTATTATATGAAGTTGGAGAACAATACTTTTTCAAGCCTCATTAAAAATGGGAAATTTTTATGAAGCCATCTCCTAAAGAAGATGGGAATATAATTATTTAATAACTTAAAATAAAATAAGTGCATTATTTAAATGAACTTAGTATCTGCAAAAATTCTTAGCAATAGTGGTAAAATACAACTTCAAAGTAAAGATAAAAATCAAAATAAATACATAGAAATTTTCTCTAACAGAACAAATGAATGCACTTTAAACACTTCAAAAGATAAAATACTTTCCTTCCCAACTGATAGTCAAATACATAGTCCCATGAAAGTACCTTAGCAATCAAAATAGTGAAATAAAAAATCTCTTCACAAAGGGAACAAAACGAAACCATAGACATAGAAATAATAGAAGAAACAAACAGGAAAATAATATTAAAAGCAGTGGAGTTTATACAGTTTTAACATTTCCTGTAGCTCATTTTCATACTTGTTTTCTTACATTACCAATATATTCTTTTATATTTATTTATTACCATCTAGAAATAATCAATGATGAGTATTACATTCTGGCAAAATGCAATAAGTAAAGGCACAAATTTAGCAAACTGTAACTTGAAACGTGCATTCATAATAATGGGCAATTTTTCAACATACTTCTCTCTCTTTCTCTCCTATCATCATCAGCAGAATATTTCAGAGAATTCATTCATGCCACCCACATGGCTGCTTTGGTTTTGTTTAATGTTTTTTTTAAACTCTCTGTTAGTTAGCACAAGCGACATCTTTCTTTACTGATGCAGTAGCTTCTATTTTTTCGATAGCATTTTACCAGGGAAAAAATGAACTTTAGTCATTTAAAAAAGAAAAAAATAATCTTTTGATCATATATAGCACCTGAGATAAAACAAACAAATGTAATGTACCTCGTACGGTTTATGGTTGAGGAGAACCGTGTTTAGTGAAGAAAGATTCAGTAAATCTTGTTAGATTTAGGTAGATAGGCTGGATCACCCAAAAGGCAGTGAATTAGATGAATGAAGACTTTTAAAAACTCTTCAAAGACCTGATGAATGAAACAACATAATTTGTAAAGCTTTGATTGAAAATAAGTTACTGGAAATCAAAGAGTTAAGGAAGAAGAATTTGCACAGAAAATTTATCCTGATTCGGTATTTCTTTGATCTACATCCAGTCTTCAGCTTCTCACTGAGATTTTTCAATCTACTATACACTAAGAATATAACAGGCCCTTGGTAGCCTTTACAAGCTCTAATTTCACAGCTAATTGAGAACTACCTCAAATTTGAGGTTACACTACACTTCTGTGGCAACACTCCTCCTTAAACTAACACGAGTAAATCCCAACATTGAATCCCTTTATTCCAAGGTTTTGCTCTCAGATAAGAAAAGAATTGAGGGTAAATCTAACTCTCAGAAAGTGTGAATAGATAAACATTATAGCTCACTATTTTTCTTTCTCAAAAGAATAATACATAAGGAACTGAGAGTTGAGTGCTTTATTTGTTTGATAACTCTGATGATTTCATGCCTGTGTATAACTCATTGTTGCTATAGTTGACGTGGCCCTTAGTCATCTTCTCTAACTTCTTAACTTTAAATGCTCTTCTATTTATAGTTGATCTTGTGACCGTTGAGCATTGTTTTTGTCGAGGCTTTCTTCCGTTGAGTTTTCTATCAGTTAGAAATATGACCGTTGAACTAGCCGTTGTAGCCATTGAGGCTTTTAGTCTTTTTGTCATTGAAAGTTCGTTGGCTTTGATCTCGGTCTAATCTTAGGTTTAGCTTTGAGTTTAACAGAATCTAAACTCTTGATATTAATTCTGTAAACACTTCAAGATTTAATCGTTAGTATATAAACACGTGAAGTGAGAATTTGGAGAACTTAGTTTAAACTTGAAATAGATTTAATCACAACAAGAATGATAGTAGAATAATGCATGCTCAATCATATTTGATGGCTCAATCAAGTGTAAAATTAATTCAATTATAAACACTTTAAGATCAATTAAGGATTCTGCTTGTTTTTAAAGATTATGCTATATTAATCGATTATCTAATCAATTAATTATAATCAACGTGTGAAATAGAACATAGAGCATCATACTAAATGGATTATTCAAACATATATAATGTAATTTTATAACGATAAGTTTCTCAAAAGATTTATTATGAAGAATAATGAGAAACATAGGCAAATTATCACTTGAATCAATTTATGAAATGGGAAATCAGTTTGTAGTTTAAAAACAGAGATATATTTCAAATTTCTAAAGTTTTTGCACTTCATCAAATGTTTAGTCGATTAATGTGTCTGGAAGATTTAAAATAGAAAATATTTCAACACAAATTAATGGAACAATTAATTTGTTAATAAAAATTAATCGATTAACCAATGGATTAATTAGTTTATATTTGAATTTCACAAAATTGATACTTCACAGATTAATCGAACAGTTAACAGATTAATATAAATTAATTGATTAACTAATCGATTAATAGCAATATCTTTATTCAAGAAAAAATATATTTTCAATAAATTAATCTATTAACTAATCGATTAATTTCAATTAATCGATTAATTGGTTCATTAACTTACTTCCAGAAGGGCAGCTCTCCACATTAATCGATTAACTAATGGATTATTGGTTACTCATTAATCGATTAACTAATCGATTAATTGATTTTTCTTTGTAAAACAGATTGCTGCCTTTATATTAATCTATCATTCAATTAATTAATTGATATTAATATATTAACTAATCGATTAACTCCTTCTTCTTTTCTTTTAAATTTTATTCCATTAAAAACAAATTTTTATTACTTCAAAAACACTTTTCACATCATAAATCTACTTAATTCTTTTATTCTCTTTTGACATCATCAAAACATATTCAATCTATCATTCTCCCCTTTTTTTATGATAGCAAAACTTAAGTGAAAGTGAAGTTAAGTTGAGTGGTTTAAAAATATATAAAGTCAATGAATCACTTAGTCAAAACAAAATGTAATAAGTCAATAATCAATGAATAATAACGTGAATATCATTCCATTAAAACTTCAAAATGTTTTATAATGGATTAAACAAAAATACAAATTAAAAATAGAGGATTCCTTCTCCTCTCCCCCTTTTTGACATCATCCAAAAGGTCAGGGCTAAGGAAGAAGGAATGACTAAGGGAAGCTGGGGTAAGGGCAAGTCTGATGTTGAGTCAATGGGTGGTAGAGGTGAGATAATGGAGGTGGAAGGTGCAGAAGCAGGCTGGTCAGGCTAAGGCGGTGAAGGATCTCTGAGATCGGCTTCCATGAAAGAAGGTATAATGTTGTTGAGTTATGCTAACAAGATGTTCTTGACATCAAACACTTTTTCATGAATAGTAGCTTGTCTTGCAGATAGCGCCTCGTGCCACTCTGTAACCTCTTCCTTGAATACCTGGAAATCTTGGATGTGAGCTTCGAGTAAAGTATGGATTCCATAGCTCCGTCTCTCATGGATCAAGTCTACTTCCTTAGTTAAAGCGGTGAGTCTACTCTCTAACTCAACAAACTCTATCTGAAGGCATCTCTGAATGGATGCACCTAGAAAAGATAGTGCTATAGAAACTTGAGGTTTGACAGAGGAATGGCCTTCGTCCTAAAGAAGAGAGGTACTGGCAGTTGGCTGCTTGGCTTGAGGGTCCCTCGGAAACTTGCCCTTCTTGGCATGATATAGTAGCTTGATTTGATCTTCATCTTATTCAGTTGCGTCATCCTAAAAGCATGATCTCTTCCTTCTTCATTCTCTCTAAATGATGGATGTTGTAGTGCTTGAGGATGAAGGAGATAAGCTGTCAGTAGGGCATTTGTGTAGTCTTTATTCTCTTCAGATAGAACTCTCTCATCTAGCTGTATATGAAAGTTTCAAGGTTGAGCTTTTCTCCACTGATGATCCTTGCCAGAGTGATGTAGTCCTACTGGTTCATGTAACTGAAGCTCGAGGACTTGACTATTATATACCGGGAGTAGATGTAATGGATAATGCGATAATGATCGCACATCTGACTCGGGGTGAAGGTTAGGTATCCCATGTAAGGCTTGTTAGTCTACAGTAGGATATGGTAAGCCTTGGCGTGATCTAAAGGCTTCATATCTATAGAGGGAAGGCCTAATCAAATGGTTGATCACACTGAAGTCTAGCTTGATCTCTTTGCCCCTAAGCCTAGTAGTTAGATAGCTGTCTATGATGTTCTCCTCTTCATCTAAAGAATCAAACATCTTCATGTTGCAGTAAAATCTTCTAACTACCTCTAAACTATATGGCTCATTAATCCTTAGCTAGCTCTCTAATGGTAGAGGGACTTAATCAAGTCTAGGTTTACCCTATGATCTAACTTCAGGGCAAATACGTCAACATATACTACTGGACAACACTTCCTCTCCCTAAACTCAGAGTTGTACCTAGCCATATCTATATCCAAATTTATGTTACCTTGAAGGAATACCATGTTAGATGGCTGTGACTCTGAGGGGACTGATGTAGTAGGCTTCCTTGAAATCCATTGCCTCTTCCCAAGAGACTCAGTAGTAGTCTCTACAGTCTTCTTGAGCATCTCTACGAACTCTAGATCAAAGTCAGTTTCAGAGTTTGCTTGCAACCTTTTGGCCTTCCTTTTGGACTGAGGAGATTGCTTAGGGCTTAGCTCTTTCCCTTCACTAGTGCCTTGCTCACCGGTGCCTTCCCTTTTCCCTTTTAAGCTTCTGGCCCATCCTTGGCCAATTTTGATAGAAATTTCTTCTTTTTCTCCTTTGATTGAGATGCCTGAGAAGTGTTGGATATGGATTTGGAAGGTGGTTGCTCAGATCCATCCAAGTTGGTTGTTTTGGTTCTCACTATTCTCTTCGATTTTTTGACAGATTAAATGGTAAAATGGAGGAATTTGGAAGTGATTTTGGTTGAGTTTTGATTGGAAAAGGGTGCGCAAACTTCCCCCAAGGAAATTTGTGGAAATTTGGAGATTGAAGATAAGAGAATTTAGAGATTAATCAGTTGGGGAAACTCTTGCAAATTTTTCTCTCAACCAAAAATCAAGCTTCCAACCTTCCAAACTTTAAGGATTTCAAGGTAAATTCTTTCTCCAAGCTTTAGGTGCTGTAATTGGAAGGTTAATCTCTTGATTTAGTAGTTGAAATTTCATTTTGTATTCCCTTATGCATTCTGTCTGAAATGTGTTATGAAAAGGGGAAGAAGAATTTCAAGTTAGAAGTAGTTAAAACAAGTTGAAACAAGTTAGATTTAAGTGGTTTAAGCTTGTAGAATCAATAGATTCTTGGAAGCCTATGTATGGCATGCTTGCTGCCATTTTGGGAACTTTAAGAAGGAAGTTTAATTTGTTGATTTTTATATTTTCAATGGGTTTAAAATGAAAAATTATGTAGGGTTAATTAGAGAAGCAAGCATTGGAATCAAAATGTGGAATCTTTTAATTTTAGAAGTGGCACTTCAATTCTGTCCAAATTTGGTAAGGGAGTTAGAATTTCAAAATTCTAACTCCATAATTGAGTTCTACATGAAAAATTATGTGGGATTGAATCTTTTAAGTTAATTTTAGAGAGATGGGACTAAAAGCCCAAAAATAGAATTGAAAAGGGTACTTAGAGAACTCTAGCATTAGAATTGTGCTTATAGATTGTATTATGACATGCCATTACTTTACAATGTATATGCTTTGATATTTTTCTAAGGAGAACTCCAACTCTAGAGGGAAGGATCAATGATACTTCAAGTGGTAGCAAGGATATAACACTTTAGAATTTACTTTGTTGATTGTTTAATTGCATTATGTTTTATGATGATTGGTTGAGCTTGCCATGAATTGATGCAATGAGCTATGATGAGTTGTTGCACTCCTTGCATTATATGTCATAACAATATGCATGTTAGAGTATGCTTGAAGGTAGAGTTATGTTGCTCCCATTTCATATAACATGTAATTATATATTCTAACTTAGTTAATGATAAAGTTCATATCTCTTGCTATTGAGATTTCTTTCAAATCTCATTCCTTTCATGATTTTACCATTGATATAGGGGCTAAGACATCCAAAGGAAAGATCCTAAATGTGGACAATTAAGCATGCTATATTATGTAGTTATGATGCCACACTTTGTATTGAAGTATTTTTAGCAATGGCATGTACCCCTAAATGAGGCAGTGACCTTGTGACTATGTTTTAACGTAGTATTTCGCATGTGTATAGTTAATATATTGATCTTTAAATGGACAAAAAGGTCACCTAATTTGGTTAAGTATACAATTTAACATAATTTTTTAAAGTTTAAGTTCAGAATCTGGGAAACTAGAAGTTGATCAAATAAACAGTGAACTTTAACAAAAATTGGGGATGACTCAGAGCTAATTAGTTCTATTTGATATGTTTCCCTTAAATATGACTTAAAGAGCTTTCAATAGGATTTGAAACCATCTCATTCCGATTTTTCTAGAATTAGTTATGAATTTTCAAAGTTGGATAAGAAATCTGGATTTGTCAAATGAACAATGCCCGAGAGAAATTTTTTGAAAATTCACTTTACCAACTTTAAGAGGTCTAAAAGACGTTCCAAAGGCTTCCAAATACGCATATATTCATAGTAAAATAAGGAGGTTATATCCTATACCCATATGTACTTGGATCAAGCACTCAATTACCTAGAGTTATGTCGAACCCAGATATTCCCGGACCAAGCACACAATTACCTAGAGTCAAAACTGAGTTTAATAACTATCGTGAACTTTTAGAGGAATTTAAAATTATAGCCTGACATATCAAGAAATATGAGAACCAGGAACTTATTGTCTATTTAGACTTTCTTCATGATGTTATAGTACTTTATTATCTGGTTAATCGGGAGCTCAAACTTTGGATAAGTTCACTTAGATGATGGCACTCTACAAAATACTCCTATATACACCTGTATGGTCCTGAAAGCTTACACATTTACAAAACTTTGGTGTACAGGACTTTCAAATCTTAGTTACTGAAACATCCTACTTTTAACCTCTCAGAGTACGTATTCGGAAGTGTATTTAATTAGCGGAAGCATTATTTCGGCCCAAAAATTTAAAATTTTAAAACTTACTTCTCGAGTACTATTCATTAGGTAATTTCCAGATTGACAATCCAACTTTAGAAATTCATAACTAATTGTAGAAAAATTGTATGGAGGTGGTCCAAATTTCTAATTGAAGATCTTTCATATCTCTTTAAGGTACAAACATAAATATGGACATTTACTTTGACAATCAATACAATTAAATCATTACTTTTTACTGTTCATTTGGCAAATTCTAGAAATTCTAGATTATGTCTTGTAAATTTGGAAATTCGTTTCTCTTGATATACATATCCAAATAAGGCGCATTATCTATGAATTTAAAGATCTGGATGTGTACTATATGATTATAAAATTTTGTGAATTAATTCTTTCATTTGCTAGGTCAAACTAAAGTCTCAACAAAACTGCTTAGGACCTACATTTTTACCATTTCAATTTCCTTTCTTTAATTCCCAATAATTGTTCCAGCATGCATAAACCATCTCTTTGGCTTCTCATACATTCATATACATCATGGATTATTTCATACATTTTATCACATAAATAGGCACTTTACATGGCATTTACACACATGAAAATTCATAGCATATGCTAGTACATCAATTACTTCACTTTCTTTCCATCATGCTTGACCTAAATTGGTTGGTTGTGGGAGGGTGAGATTCTAGGGAATCTTAGTAGCAAACATTACCACTTAAATATGCAAGATGGATTTTAATACATGATATGTAATTTCATTAAACTTTCTTCATTTAGTGACATGCTATCATGCTATAAGCTTTGTATAAAAATGCATGGCCATGGGAAACATGTTATTCATAACATATTCAACATCCTTCATGAAGGGAATTGGAAGACACGCAGCGGAAATTAACTTTAAAAATTTTTCCATTCCCAGCCAGGATCTACCGAATGTGTTTAAGTCAAGGAGAAAGAAGTGTTACCTTTCGGTATTTGAGCTTTAGTCGCGACCTCCGTATCCACTAGTCGCGACTCCTCGCCTCTGGAACTTTCAGTCGTGACTACTCATCTTCTCGTCGCGACCTGTCGCCTCTGGAGTTGTTAGTCGCGCTGCTCTCTTCTGGATCACAAGAAGTCGACAACTCAGATCAGCTTCCTCTACCGGTATCCACACAAACAGCGTTCCAACCACGAACGACTTGCTAGCGCCTCTTGTCCTTCTAGGGTTTTCTCAAGATTCCGTCCTCACCGTCTCTATTCCCGCAGTTTCTTATCTGCAAACCTTTTGCACTCTCCTGCCCCTTTTTCTCTTGTGAGTTGTGTTGTGTATTGTGTAGAACCCTAGCTCCTAATGTCAAATATATAGGATGCCATCGGGCTTCTAATTGGGCCAGGCTTCAGAATTAATCTTATATTAATTCTGAAATTAATATAATATCATATATTGCATAATTTGATAAGAAACTAATTAAATAAATACGGTTTTTATTAAATCCGTCTCACAGATTTAATTTACCTATTTATTTAATTTAAAATAAAGATAAGACGGAATTATATTTGGTTTATTCTCATAAATCAAATTTGAGATATCTTATCAATTTGAATTTCAAATTCAAATAGATCATATCCATTTAAATTCAAATTCAAAAGTGATAGAAATTTAATTTATCCTTATAAATTAAATCTTGCAAATATCTCTTATATTATATATATAATATATATATACAAATTTATATATATATATAAAATATATAAATCCACCCTAGACTATTCATTGAATCTAGACATCTCTTAGATTCAATGAATCTCATCACAGTTCGAGTTGGGCTATTTTGTGTGCGACCATGTAGGCCCATATGAAGTTGGCAGTGGGCCAGTTACTATACTGACCCACAAGTCGTAAGCGGTCTTTATCAAGGCATTACGACTACCCAAATCATATGAGGATCGATGAACGATGTATTCTTTCATACAACCATATCACGTCCCTTTTGTCACACGATATTTCGGTCATGGATGAGGCATGGTGAACGTCATCCTCCTATTCCTGACCGTTACTTTCTTGATCCCTGAGTAGTCTGACGATATAAATAGAACTACCCTTCCATTACAGTATGGCCATACATTTCTCAGACTCACTCATCGAGGGGCCCAGTAATATCTCTCTACGAATGTAAGGGACAAATTCCATCTTGACCATTCACATTCCTCCGCATGAAAAACCACTGAGCCCGAACATAGCCTTTATGATCACTCGGTGAAAAGTGACTTTTAACTAGGTCAAAGCTCAGCGTTTGTCATGTAGGAATCCATGATGATCTCAGGTCAAAGGGCATAGTGACATGGCTTGTATATGAGAGAAGCTTATGACTTAACCCATGCAGCTCTCTCATAGCGGGTCGGTCCAACACCTTATACTCTTACATGTGCCTATGACTTTAATTTATATCTCTATATATCTTCAAAGTCATACTAGTCTTATTTCATCTCTGCTCCCGCATAGATGACCGACCAGGGACATTTAGGATAAGATCATAAGTTATCCAAGGATGGTCATCACAGTAAACATGCAAATAATGTGATAACATAATTAAGAAATTCATAAAACAATAATGTTTATAAGACAATGATTGGCCCCTAGGGCACAATTTCCAATACTTCATATGTCACAACATCATTTAATCATCATATACATGTCAACACATAAATATACCACATTAAGCACATAAAGAGGTGAGTCCACTACCTTATCAATAAGCTTTATCTCTTGTTCTAGCACTTGCTCCCTAAGCTTCCAACCATGCATACCTTTGGTTAACCACTTCCTCACATCCTCTTGGATGTTTCAAGTTCCTAAACACAATTATATTCATCACATAATTCATTAGGACCATGAATTCAAACAATTTTCAAGACTATCCTTCTTGAACTCTTAACTCTTTACTTTAACTTTAGGGATTTCTATCCATCTTCCTAAAAGTTACTTCCATAGGTCAATCCCACATAATTTTTCATGAGGAATCTAAATATGAGCTAAGATTTATAAAAATCAATCTCCTTCCCCATGAACCGGACAGAAACCATAGGTACCCTCCAAGAAATCAAAAAATTCTCATTTTGATTCTAATGCTTCCAATACTTGTTTTTCTATTTTATCCCACACAATTTTTCATTTTGAAACCATTGAAAGCATCAAAATCATGAAATTCCCACATATGAACAGTGATATGTACAGTAGCAGCCAAGAGCATAAACCCACAATTGCATACAAACTTGAATTTCAAAGCCAATACTACTTGATTCTAGCTTGCTTCTACTTGTCTAAGCTTTGTATAACATAAAATTCATCCTTTCCCCACCATTTAGCATTTCGTCCAGCAGAGCATAGGGAGGAATAAAACATTTTCAAATCATTAAATCTAATAACTAATCCTCCCACTAGAAGCTTAAACCTTAGGGAGAAAGATTACCTTAGATGCTTGCTTATTTGCCTCTTGAGTTGGGATCCAAGACAACATTTGGGACTTATTGGGATGCCCTAGGATGAAATATTAGCCCTTTTTTAGGTTAAATTGCTAATTAGCACAAATCTCAAGGCACTTTCCTTACACCGATATCTTTAAATTACCCTAATCTTGAAATAAATACTAGACACCTATTTTAATGGTTCTAACATTTTTAGAAATTCATTCTAATATAAAATGAATTCCCTGAAAAGTCTCATAATTTTCTGAGACCCAAAAGTCCTGATAAAAATTCTCTACATTTCCTCAAAACCCTTTAGCAGTGTCCTATTCCACCTTAAATTCCATAATTAATTCTACAAGACTCCTTTTTGACTTCTGTTAGTTTTATAAATCCTCATATTAATTATAAGAATTTACTATAAAATTTTATTTGATTCTAAGGTTTGAAAAATACTGCAATAATTTTTCTAAACTTTAAAAATTTATATCAATTCATCAGGACCTCAAATCAAAATTCTATGTTTCGTTAAACTGATCAGAATAATTTTCTCTATTTATTGGTAAAATTTGGGACTGAACTGTTTCCAGCAGTTTTGGGCCTTTTCTGGCTCAACTTTCTCATAATTACAATTTTACCCTTGAACTTTTTGACAAATTACATTTTAGTCCCTCAAACTTTCTAAAATTACACTTAAGGGCCTAAACTTTATCTCTATATTTTATTTTGTACCATGGACCTTTTAAACTTTTCAGTTTTGTCCCTCTCTTCCTTCAAAACTCATCTAACATTTATCATTCATTCTAATCATCGTCATAATCCCTTTCAAAATTCTTTCCTTTATCTGTCCCTTACAGTTCCACTGTCTATTTCATACAAATAGAAAAAAATTAGGATATCACAGTTACAGATCTAGAAGCTTTTGTAATCTATACTTTTATGTAAAAGCTTACATATATGGGTGTCTGACTATAGATAGAATGTTGACTTTTGTTACTACTTAACGTATATGTACATAAAAGTATAGAATGCTATATGATAAACTCTACTGCTTCTATGTACAAAGTTGATACTTATAATGAAATATAAGTTAAGTAGTTTAATCTCCCATTTCTTGTTATAATTCATAAAAGAAATTAAAATGGTGAGAACATGAAGATTGTGTCATCAAATGAACATGGACTGGAGAATGATAGAGCACCTCATGATCATATCCAACTGGTTCTAGAAAGGCTAGAACGTTAACAAGAAGCTTTAGATGAGGTACGGGCTAGGCAAGCCTGTCAGGAGCAAGAGAAAGATGCCACTATAGCCACAATAATTGCACACTTGAGATAACCAGAGGCACCTGAGCCTCAACTAGCCCCATAGCCTATCTAACCAAAAGGGTAGGCATGACCTTTAGTAGATTATGATAGTATCTAGTAGTAGATTGCTCTTTTTTGTAAACATAATCCACCAATGTTTGACAGAGCCTTTGATATTCAAGCAGTCAAGGACTGGATCAACCGATTAGAGAAGATCTTTAAAGTTTTGGATTGCCCGTCAGAATGAAAGCTCCAGATGGCAATATACAAGTTGAAGAAGGATGATGATAGATAGTAGAGAAACACAGAACTACTACTCCAAGCTAAGAATGTTTCTGTCACCTGGGAAGTATTTCTTGAATAGTTCTGCAAGAAGTATTTTCCATGATCTATGAGGGGATGAAAGGGAGGTATAGTTCCTTACCCTAAAGTAGCAGGAGAGGGAATCTTTCGATGAGTGCCTAGCAAGGTTTATTCACCTCTCCCATTATTTCACATATCTGCTATAATGAGAGGTAATTAATGGAGAAAATGGTTAGGGGTTTGAAATAGTCTTTGAGAGAGATGATAGCTTGTAATATCCTAATTTTTATACCCAGAAGCCCATAAACTAGCTTGAAAACAAGTAAGCTAACAAGCCCCTTTAAGCAGAAGTCCTAAAAATATACAGGGAATGTTTAGGGACTAATTTATAAATAGTGAAAAGTTTAGGGATTTAAATGTAAATAATGAAGTTCCTGGGGCAAGTATGTAAAGTTAGAGGCTCTAGAAGAGTATCCTAGGCACAAAAAGAGGCAAGAGAAAGAAATGACTGAATTATAAAGAAGAAAAGTTATTCAAGGCCTAAGAAAGTAAAAAGGGAATTTTGAAGTTCCAGGTACCAAATAGAAATTTCAAAAAGTGTAGTAAGGGACTAAAATAGAATTTGGTCAAATTCAGGGACCAAAGTGTAATTATAGAATTTTTAAGGCATAAATATAAATATCAAGAAGGCATAAAAGTTCAGGACCTAGATTTTATTTTTGGAAATGATCAGGGAAAGTCTTTAAATCCATGATTTGAAGGTAGGATTAGATAGAGGAGATTTCCCTTATCAATTATTCCATGAACTGCATGATTTTTATTTGAGGTCCTGATTAATTGATATGATTTTTTGAATAATCAAATGTTCAAAAAATATTTTAAACTAGTAATTGGATCAGATATCCAATAAAAATTATATATTCATTGACAAGAAATTATGTAGAAAAAGATACAGGGTTCAATACAAAAAAAATCCTAAAAAGTACAAAATGATGAAAATGGCCCTATATTATAAATATGAATAAAGAATGAATTGAGGGTATGTTAGTCATTTGACCAAGGTCAAAAGGTCAAAGAGGTACAGGAATAGATGACTAGAGTTAAAAAATATTCTGAGGAAGTATAAAATAACAATAATACCCCTAGGGTTAATATAGTACATAATTGTGAATTAATGGCATTTTGGCATTTTCCAAGGGGACAGTAATTAAATTTATACCCAATCCAAGAATGTCAATGATAGAAAAAAAATCCAAATATTGGATTTAAGGTCATAATATATATTATAGAATCTTAGAAAAATTAAGTTAAGAGAAAAGTCTAATTTTTAGGGAATTGGACTGAGCCGGTACCGATTAGACTAGAATTTTTCTTTACACTTCTTCTTCTTGGAATTGTGCCACCTAGCTGCCTATTTGTCCCTTGATGATATCATGGACGATGTCACATAAAACTTGGTGGGCAAGTTTAATCCACGAAGCGATCCTAGCTGTTGATTCAAATAGTGTAAGAAATGATCTTAGCCCTTGAATTGCTAGGGGATTTTTCTATAAATACCCCTTTCCCTTCACATTTTTTCCAAGTTAGGAAGACCATGGGGAAGCTATAGCCAAATGGAAACTCAAGCAATCCAAGAGTAGTCCAAGGTACTTAAGGTTCAAGCTAGCTAGGAATTAAGGTAAGTAATCTATCATTGTTTATTTTACTTCAATTTAGGAGCTTGAATCTAAGATTTTAGTGGATGGATTTTGAGTTATTCCCTAGGGTATATGCTGGCCAAAATCTAGAAATTTAAGGGGAAAAGGAAAAGCAAAGTAGAGACATGGAATTAAGACATAGATAAGCTTGGATTAATGTTTATACTTTGAATTAATTGTGAAACCTTAAATTCCCATTTTAAGAGGCCTTTCGACCAGACCAATGACAAGACCAAGGGAGATGATTTTGATAATTTTGATGCTTCCATTGAGTCCAGAAGGCAAAATTGTATATGATTGAGCCAAGGTACAAGAGTTGGAAGAACAAAAATCAAAAGTGAAATTTTTGAGAAAACCTTAGTGCTCCATGATTCTGTTTTGTCCATACCTGAAGGAAGGAGTTAGGATTTGCCAATTTTGACTTCATATTTTAATTCCTTGAGAAAATTGTGTATGATATGGTCAAGGCACAATTTAATTCAAAGGGTAAAGTAATTAACCGAAATTAAAGAAAGTGAGAGGATTATATGTTTAAGAATTATAACCAAGTTATAGAAGTCAAGTTTGAATTTGATTAAAATGGAATGGTAATAAGTGAAGTGTTATGTTATGTTTATACCTTAATTAGAATGGATAAGGAATCATAAAGCATGAAGGAAAGAGTAAGGAAATGCGACAAAGAGGTAGTAAACTTATACCTAAACTTGTATGCTTGATGCTTGAGTGTTGTTGGCTTGATTTACTTATGTGAAGCATGTATGATTGAGAAAGCTCTATTTCTTTTTATGCTATAGTATATGTTATAAGTAAGAAGCATGGAAGCATGTCATTATGCAAGCATGATCATAGTAAGCATGCATGTTTAACACTAAGCATATAGTTGAATATATTGTTTGTGGTACCGTTTGCTACTGAGATACCCCCCAAAATTTCACCCCCATTCCTATGTCACAACCCTTCTCAAGATGAAGGAAATGCTGTTACATGAAGAGACGATAAGGGGTTAAACAACATGATTGATTATAATTTATGTTATGACTTGTATCATGTATAAATGAAAAATGTTCAGATTCTGGCGATAATTTGTATCTGCCTAGAAAAAATAGTAAATGATTAAATAAATATATGATATTTTACGTGATGGTAGTAGACATCCTAAGCTTTAACTTGATGTAAAGTATGCTGCATTTGGATGTCTATACGTGGAGAACTAAATTTTTAAATTTAAGGGACTGAATCTGAAAATAGGAAAAATTGACCAATGGAACAATAAACTTTGGACATTGACTGGGTTTGACTCAGTAAGAGCGTGGTTAATGACTCATTTTTCCGTGTAAGAGGCTTAAGTTAGCTTCACGTAACAACTTGAACCACTTCATTTTTATTTTTTTAGAATTAATTATGATTAATGAGGTTTCCTATTTGAAATTTACACAGTGAACAGTGCTCGAGAAAGTAAAATTCAAGATTGTGTAATTTGACTTCAATGATTTGAAAAGTGGTTCCAGATGCTGCCGTTTGGTCCCTAAGATGTAGAAAATTAAGGTGTTATATTTTGATATTAGAGCAAAAGGTTCTAGCATAGGCACATAATAAAGTTTCTTGCACTAGGCAGAGGTTCTGGTGTAAGATAGGAATGCTCTGAACATGATACAGAGTACGCAGCGGACTAGTTAAGGCATAATTTGTTGAAACTAGATGTATCACCCAAGAGGGGGTGAATTGGGTATTTTAAAATTTTTGAAAACTCATAAAATATATTTGAATAAAATCAATAAGAGGGGTTTAGAACAATATCACCTAAGGAAGAAGTTGTTGAAGAAAGATTGCACAAGTCGATTTATACTGGTTCGGCCTAATCCACTTGACCTTACCTAAAGCACCTATGAGTGTTCCACTATACTTTAAGATTTTGTGGGCTCTTGGTGCCTCAGTATATTCTCATGAGAATCCCCTCTTACTCCCCCTTACAACCCGTAAGGTTACAAACCAGTGAGAATCCCTCTCACTCCCCTTATCCCCGTAAGGTTTCAGTCACTCAAGAATCCTGTTAAGCAATTTAGAAAATGATTGATACATATAAGACTCTCAATAGAGTAGATAAGTTCTCTTTTCTAAGAATATGTATGCTCTAAACCAAAAGAAGAGTGAACGAAGAATAACAAAGATTATCACTGAGTATGATCAAAATGCATACTGAATAATTGTTGTATTGTCATACATCTCTCCCAACTTTTTCTACTTTCTTATTTTGGCGTCTTCTTCCTTTATACTTTGTTCTTCATAATTCTGTTGAAGTAGCTATTGAGATAGCCTTTGTTGAATATAGTCGTTATTGCTGACGTGTACAATCTGATACTTTTGGGCTCTTTATTAATCTCCTATTTTATCCTGTAAATGATCTTAAAGCATGCTTTATTAATGATATATAATCAATGTAATCATAAAGCAAGTAATTCCAAATGATTTAGGATTAAAGATCAAAATCTGATAAAGTATATTTTTAATCTCTTTTCACAAAATAGCTTGACTTATCAAAGACATCCTTATCGAAGAGGTTTCTGATAAATTGACGAAAAATTGCATTTGAAATAGTTTAAATCTTATCGAGCAATTCTTCGATAATCAGTCTTATCGAAAAGGACTTCGATAAATCTTTAATAAATTGAAAAGAGATAGTTCATGATTTATCGAATAGTTCTTTGATAAATATCCTTATCGATAAACTCTTTGAAGAATTTTCTTTCAAATCATATGCTTTTAGATTTATCGATATATTTCACAGTATGTAATTTATCGAAGTGTTCTTTGATAAATAAGTTCTTTAAATAGCTTATCAATAAATGTTGAAATATATCATTTTTCAAATTTTTCAAACAGACTTTCAATCATTCTGATCTTTTTTCAAATCATATATCATAATTGGAAACAATAGTTCATAAGATCATTTATCAATACAAATAATAAGATTTATCATTTTAGCACAATAAATCAAACCAGAGATCAAAGCATGACTTGAAAGATTTATCATGTTATAACAAGTCATCAGCATATAATCATTCATGAGCATATAATTATTCAGCAAATAAAAATGGGTTATAGAATTCATGAATATCATTCATTTAATCAATTTCAAGTAATTCATAAGCTCAACAAAGATATTCATAGGACTATCAATCAGATATTAGTTTAATCTTGATATAAGCACCTTATCGAAGATATCTTTGATAAATTGTCTAATTGGATAATTTATTGATAAGAGCATAATGAATTATTCTTTGAAACTTTTATGAATAAACTTTTCTTCATAGATTCAAGATATATCAAACCATAGATGATTCAAACAAATCAGTCAACCATTATAAGAAATGAATCGTGATCAAAATATTTCAAATAATCGAATCACATCAAGAGCATTAATCAATATTAAGATTCCAGTGATTTGAATTTGAAATAACTTATTTCTTCTTTCTCAAACTCGATCTTATACAATGATAACTTAAAGTTCCAAAGACCAATTTTTGAGAAGAGAACAATTCAATTTGATTAGATAACTGTAAAGCTCATTAATTAGAACAAAAGCTCAATGATATAGACATTTCTAAAAACATTTTCAATGATCATATTTTAGTCCTATAAATATTTTTATTCTCTGATTGTATAGTATTCTATCAAAAGCAAATAGCAAAATATGCGAAAGACCATTTTTCAGTGCTTTTGAAATTCTCCTCTTATTTATCGAAGAGTTATTTGATAAATCCCCTTATCGAATAGTCCTTCGATAAATGAGCCTTTGAAAACAAAATGACTTATTTGAAAATCATATTTTATTTATCTAATATCTTATCGATAAATACTCTGTTCGATTAATTATTCGATAAAGCTTTTCATAATATTCTTTTCCAAAGCTGAGTCTATGAAATAATTATTGAAGGCTTTTTCAATAAATCCCTTTATTAAATAAGTTTCGAATAGCTTTAATTTGAGAATAACGACTCAGAATTTTCATAAGCTAAAGATATGATTGATTTATTGAAGTCTTTATCAATAAAAAACTTTATCGAATAGGTCATCGATAAATGCTTTTCATAAATCATATTTTCCTTCAAAAGTTCTTGCTCATTTATCGAATAATAACCTTATCGATAAGCTTATTAATAAATGTTCCTTAACAGTTTAAAACCACTTTTTAAAATCTTCTCTCAATTAATTGTCATCATAAAAACATTAACATAGGAGTCTAACACAATTAAGGTTGAGGTTAGTGATGGGTCACTTGTTCATAATCCAACTAAGGTTATGGAATGGAGGTGAATGCTCTAAGAAAATTGAATTCTCAGTTAGTTGAGGCTTATGAAAGGTAAGAGATAGTTGCCCGTCTGCTAGTGATCACTGAAGATAGGGGAAAGTTAAAAGTATTAATTGCCTAAAGATATGAGCCAGACCCTTCCTCAGTTAATTGAAAGACTTAGTTAGGGATCACAGAGAGGCCAAGGACACAGAAGTCCTTCAGGTTAGGGGTACAGAAGTCTTTCAATTGACAGGAGATGTTATGATGGAATAAAATTAAGTATGACTAGCAGAGGTTAAGGGAAAGGTAGCCATAGATTAAGAGACTTCCCTAAGAAAGAGTAATGCATGAGTTAGATATGGGAAATAGAGGTTGAGTCTGTACCATGTACCTCAACAGGAGGGTAAAGTGGTAACCTAAGCTAGGTGAATGAATGTAATCCTGTTAAGGCTAGAGCAACCTGAAGAGTAGCTATCTCATATTCCTGAATAGATAAAAATGATCTTGGAGATAGTAAGCTAAAGATGAACAAGCCTCAGTGAATTCTTAGGGATTAATATAAAAGGATGATAAGAGATAGAGAATGAAACAGATAGATAAATGGAACCAGTATGATGAGAGATAAGTATGTTCCTAGTAATGTTAAAAAGATACTCAGTCTTGGGTTAGGTTGAGTGTAACATCTTGGTTTTTGGGTCTAGGAGAACTGGGAGGTAGTCTGATATGGGCAGGTTGCTAAATCCGTAGTCCCAAGGTAGTAATATGATATGGGCAGATCGCTTACCTATATTTTGTAGGAATCCAAGGAATGAGCTAAGTCCCTCAGGATTTAAAGATGAGTTAAGTCTTTGACCTACAAAATAGGGATAGTTCACCTAGGTTCAAAAAGAGGAATGTAAGGAATATCCTAAGTCTTAAGCCTAGAAATTCTACAGGTAGCTAGATATGGGCTGGCTCCTGAGTAAGATACCTGATATAGGCAAGTTGTCGAACCTTTCAATTAACAATGACTCCCGAAGAGTTCAGGGGATGAGTTGTTGAAAGAGAATTTCGAGAACTTAAGATGAAGGATAAGAAGATGAGTAAAGATGTCAGAAAGAGAATACAGGGGTATAATCGTAATTATGAAAAAGATCGGGCTGGTAGCTGATGAGTACCATATTTTACCATAAAATAGAGAAAATTATGTTAATCATTTCACTGAACTGTGAAATATACATATGATGTCTCTATGAGTATGTAAGAATTATGAAAAGTTAAGGGACTTAATTGAAAAGAAGAAAAGTTTCCAAGGGCAAAATGGTAATTATAGAAAGTTGAGCCAGAAGTGGCTTAGAACTGCCTGGAAGCATTTCAGTCCCAAATTTCATCAGTAGATAGAGGAAATGATGCTGGTTAATCTGGCTTAATACAGGAATTTTATCAGAGCTGTAGATAGCTGAAATTTATCTGATAGTGGAAAAGTTATCTAAAATTTTTATCAAATCTCTTGGACCTCAAATATGAGTGAAAAGTTACAAGAATATGTGTTCTGTGAAGACGGAGGTCAGGGAACTGACAGAATCCCGAAAGGAGTTATATAGAAAAGTTATTCACTTTTTAGTGAATTGAGACGGGAGTTTGTGAGCTCCTAGGATCCGATAGGGAGATTTGGCAGTAAATAAACTAGGACTAAATGAGCCTAGATGACATAACGCAGATGCCCATAGTGACACCAAGGTTGTCCCAGGCCCATGATATCAGTTCAGTGGTAAAAGGGGCCGGTGTCTGGAAAAAGGTGTAAAATGACAAAAATGCCCTTATGTTGTAAAATAGCTTAAGAATGAGTAAAGGGTATTCTGGTCATTTGACTATGGTTAGTCAGTCAAGAAAGATTATCTGGATAGTTGACCAGGGTCAGAGAATACTTTGGTAAGATATGAAAAGACAATAATGCCCCTAGATTCATTAAAGTAAAGAAAGAGGAACCAAGGGCATTTTGGTAATTTACCAAGGGATGGTTCTTGGGAATTGAGCCATCAGAGTACTTAGGCTGGATCAGAGACCCAAGATAGCATTCCCAGAGTCCAAAAACGTAGGCCAAGGAATATGTGGGTTAAAGTGGTATTAAAATACTATTTTAGTGCTGTTTCCAAAAAGTGGGGTTACTCGGGTTGACGTGATAACCGGGGAATTGATTAGATTAAGTCCTGAGCTTATCTGGTAGCCATGAGGTGGTGTGAAAGGTGCCATCAAGATGCCACATGGCACTACTCTAGAGGGAGAAAAAAAGTTAAGGACACGTGGCACGATCTCAGCCGTTCATTCTGGGACAAGACTCTGGAACTCTCTGGAAATGCTGAGTCAGCTGGTGAGGTGTCCCAAGGGCCCCACCGTTGTGCCACCTAGCATGTGAGGTGTCCAATGATGATGTCACTTTTAATGAGTCATTATGGAGGATGATGTCATCACGATGATGCAAGTGAAGCTTCTTGAGGAAGCAAGCGATCTGAGCCATTCATCGTGAATCAATTTGAGCCATCTATTTCACCTTGCCTCAAGTATAAATACCCCACCCCCTTTCCATTCCATTCACAGTTTTGGAGAGTAAGAAGAGATAGAAAGAGAAAGAGAGAAAGAAAGAGAAAGAGAGAAGGAAGTTCTGGAGGAGCCGAAGCAGTATAGAGATATTAGAGTTCTGCTAAGCTAGTAAGGTAGTAAACTTACCTAAACTTGTATGTGTTGAATATATGATTGATTGTGTTATGGGTTGATTGATTGCTGTTAATATGTAATTGTTAAAGCTCTGTACTATGATTACCTTGGCCAATTGTATTTCATATGTTACATGGAAGCATGCACATTACATTATGTTGACACAATCACAAGCAAGCACAAATATCAATCATTGATGCATACACTGTTTAGTACCGTTTGCTACTGAGATTCCCCGAATCTCATCCCCTATGTATAACCCATTACAGGGAGGTTATATCAAAGTGAATTTTGAGAATGCTAAAAGACGCCGTTATGCTGCCAAAATTAATAGAATGTCAGTAATGAAGAAAAGAAATGATACGTACTGTGTACGTAGGTACTATCTAAGGAGTCTGGAAGTGAGTGGACCTAGCTAGTTCATCCAGTATTTCTTGGGTGCTTACATAGAATGGTAGTTTCCATGGGAATTACCGAATCAGTACAATTATTTTTAAAGATAACGTATAGTAGTTATACTGCCGGATTTCAGGCAGGAAAGATGTAATAGAGATATGAGGATTTTGTTCATGCCCTATTGTATAACAATTTATTATTTAATAATAAATATTGTTTGACATGTTCAGCTTGTGTATAAGAAATTGAGAGAGAAATTCGCAAGTCCTAAGGCAGCGGTGTTCCGACCTCAGTTTGACCTAGTAAACAAAAGAGTTTGGCCGCAAAATTTGGTGAACCAGTAGCACACATATGGGGCATACGTGGATAGGTAATAAGCCTCATTTGGATGTGTAGAACGAAATAAATCAGTTCTCAAAGTAAATGTTCAGAATAAGAAACTTAAGAGTAAAGTTTTAATTTATGGGCTTAAGTTAAGATATAATCGAGCTAATATCGCTTCAGCAAGTGTACTCTGAGGGGTCTAAGGGAGGATGTTTCATTGAGAGGCTCCTAAGTTGGGATATAATGAATGAAAGCTCTGGCCACTAAGTTTTTCCTAAGTATTGGGAACTAGTCCTCTGAGTTAGAAATGTTATTGCTCTAGACAGAGCAAGATACTCTATCCATGTAGGAAAGGGTGCAATTGAGATGGAGTTGATGTTGCTTTTGTTAGAATGGTTGTTTCACCTAAGAGGGGTGAATTGGGTATTTTTTTTTGAAAAACTCTAAAGATATTTGAATGAATTTAAAGATTAGAGTTTAGAATGATATCACCAAAGGATGAAGTTGTAGGAGAAATATTACACATGATGATTTATACTGGTTCATCCTAATCCACTTGGCCTATTTCTAGTCCCCAAAGTCCTCCTCTGAGTGTTCCACTATCTCCAAGATTATGTGGGCTGTTGGTGCCTCAATAAATTCTAGTGAGAATCCCTTCTTACTCCCCTTACAACTCGTAAGGTTACAATTTGTGAGAATCCTTCTCACTCCTTCTTACACCCGTAAGGTTACAGTCACTCAAGAATCTCACTTGAGCAATTCAGAAAATGATTGATAATATAAAGCTCTCTTAATAGAATGAATAAGATAAACACTTAAGCTTAAGTTCTTAGGTTTCTCTCTTTCTGTAGAATATAAAGTGCTTTGAACCAAAGGAGAGGAAATAGAGTAAAACAAAGATAATTAGTGAATGTGATCAAAGTGCATTGTAAGCATTTGATGTATCTTCTTACATCTCCATACGTCTTCAGCTTTCTCACTTTGGCTTCTTCTTCTTTTTATACTTTTTTCTTCATAAATTTATTAAAGTAGTAGTTGAAATAGCCATTTATTAAATATATCTGTTATTGTTATAGTGACAATCTGATGCTTTTGAGCTCTTTATTGATCTCTTCATTTAATCATGTTTTATCATGTAAATGATCTTAAAACATGCTTTAGTAATGATATATAATCAATGTAAGCATAAAACAATTGTTTCTAAATGATTTAAAATTAAAGATTAAGATCTAATAAAGCTTGGTTTAAAGACACTTTTCACAAAATGGCTTGACTTATTGAAGAGCTGATAGAAGGACACCCTTATCAAAAAGGTCTTCGATAAATTGCTGAGAATTAGATTTGAAATAGTTAAAACCTTATTGAGTAATTCTTCGATAATCATCCTTATCAAAAAGGATTTTGATAAATCTTCAATGAATTGTATAGAGATAGTTCATGATTTATCAAATAGTTCTTTGATAAATGTCAACTCTTTGAAAAAAAATTCTTTAAAATAGATGCTTTCAGACTTATCGATATATTTTACAATACATCATTTATCGAAGTGTTTTTTGATAAATGGACTCATTGAATAGCTTATCGATAAATGCTGAAGAATATTCTTTTAAAATCTTTTCAAACAGACTTTCAAACATTCAGATCTTTTCTCAAATCAGCATGTAATATATTTAGAAATCATTACTCATAAGATCATTTAGCAATACAGGTCAAGGTTATCATCTAGCAAATCAAGATAAGTCACAACATTATATTATATTATGTCAGAATAAGAACAAGTCCGTAGCATATAGTTTCATTCAATAAGATCAGGCTATAAACTATAAATTCATGAGGATAATTCATTTAATTAAATTCAAGTAATTCATAAGCTCAACAAAGATATTTCATAGGACTATAAATCAGATATCAATGTAAGCTTGATATAAGGATCTTATCGAAGATCTCTTTGATAAAATGACTGATTGGACAGTTTATCGATAAGAGCATATTGAATAAACCTTTTCTCTATAAATTTGACTAATCAAACCATAGATTAATCAACAATATAAGCACTTGAATCATATGGAGAAAAGATTTCTTAAGTTGAAAGTGATTTGAATTTTAAAACATATTATCTTTTCTTTCTCAAAATTGATCTAATATAAATTTGTAAATTAGAATTCCAAAGATCAATTTAAGAGGAAATATGATTAAGTCACTGTTAAATTAAAAGTATTGTTCAGAATCAAAGATCTAGTGACAGTTAATAGAGCAAACTTTTAATCCTTCTTAGATTTGAAATCACAAGTTATAAATCATTTTGAGAAGCAATAAACACAATATTAGTTTATCAATCAAAAGTAAATAGTAAAAATATGTGGAAGATCATTTTTCATTGCTTTTGAAATTTTTAGAAATTTTCTCTTATTTATCGAAGAGTTATTCGATAAATCCCCTTATCAAATAGTTCTTCTATAAATGAGTATTAAATTCTTCTTTAAAAATAGTGTTCATTGATTGAAGATCTTATCGATAAATACTTTGTTCGATCAATGCTTCGATAAATGATTTTATAAAATTCTTTTCGCTAGACTGAGTCTATGAAATACTTATCGAAGACTTCTTTGATATATCGAATATAGCTTCGAATAAGTTTAGTTTCAGAACAATGACTCAAAATTTTTATGTGCTAAATATAGTTTGATTTATTGAAGTCTTTATTGATAAGAGACTTTATCGAATAGGTCTTCATTTAAATGCTATTTCAAAAATTATATTTTTCTTCAAAAGTTCTTTCTGATTTATCGAATAACTTATCGAATAATTGTTTTATCGATAAGGTTTTCGATAAATACTCTATATCAATTAAGTTTTTTCTGAAATCATTCTCAATTAATTATCATCATCAAAATATTAACATGGGAGTCTAACATTTCTCACCCTTTTTGGTGATATCAAAACTTCATTGAGAATCTTTTAAATTTTTAAATTACATTTTTCATTAAGCACTAATAAATGAGAAATCATATAAATTCAAACATACATAGAGAAGCATATCAAGACATATCACAGAAACAAATTTCATTCCTTTTAAAATTCAATCACATCTTAAAATCAAATAAATAGTGAACACTATTAGAAAAAAGTTATATAATGGCGGTTAAAAGTGACCTTTCACTGCAGTTTTTTGATCCTCATGAATTTTGCTGCCATTGTATGTCTAACTTTTTACATCGGTTGAAAAATCTCCGTTAAGTGTAATACTTTAACGGCGGTTTTATAAAAATTGTCGTTATATATTTAGTATTTTATGGCAGTTTTCAGTACAACTGCCATTACAGTTTAACATTATAAAGGTGATTTTTATTTTAACCGCCGTTACAAGTATATACTGTAAAGGCAATTTTAAGAAAAATCGCCGTTTAAGGTTTAATTAGTTTTTTTTTACATTTTCTTTTAATTTTTTCATCTATACCACCCTGTATTTGCCATAATGAAGACAGACTATAGGCAGCAAAGTAAGTAAGTAATGAAAAAACTCAAATTAAATGTCAATATATATTAATAAATTAATTTGAATTCTTATTGTACAAGCATACATAAACAAATATTGTACAATTATATATACACACGAAATGAATGCTTGATTAAGGCAAGTTCTCCAGCATATATTTTGCCAAAGCTTCCATCATTGAGAGGATTTGATCACCTTCAAAGCTCTTTTTGTTATGCTCAAACAACTGCAAGTTAGAAGTAATAGGTACCAGATATGATAAATTAAAAACCTCTAAATATTGATCACTTTATACCTCATGTAAGCTATCCATGATCCTTATCTCAATGATCTCCTACATATATCAGATTATATAATATCCGCACTCAACATTGCCCAGTTGACGGTGATACTAACAAAATAGAAAAACACATAGCACATTAGTGATTGAAACTAAAAAACTGAAACTTAATTATTTGAGAAGTACTTACTTGAGGATAAATCCATGAAGGATTAGGACTACTGGGATGGTTACTGACCAAGTGGAAGCCTTGCATAGCCCTATCTTAATTGAAAAAAAAGATATCATATAACTTGCTAAATTTTTATGTTAACAAATCTATGAAGAAAAACTCATGTGTTGATGATGGATGAAATCTCAGTATCTGGCAGTCCGAACAATGAATTGAACTAGTACATCATATTAGGTTCAGGGGCTATGACAAGCAGAGTCTAATGCGTACTACAAAATATTAATGACATTATATATGAATGTAGAGTAATATGTATGAGTATGCCAAGTATAAGAGTATACTTACCTATTAATGTAAGGTGCAAAATATATCTTCCTCCTGATGTGTGTAATAATGTCATCCATGTACATAATCCTCAAGCACCTATCGGTACCTATCTCTTGGATATGTTGAGGACACATGAAGTTATATGTGTCTCCTTTTGCTTCTTCTAAGAATCTCCGATAGAAGTGGCTATTGCATATAGAGAAATGAGTCAGTACTGTGCGAATGGTTAAACATAAAGTATTAAAATAAAGTTACAACTTACTATATGGCACACTGGATGGCTGTTGAATCCAGCTCCTAAAAATTAAGGAATTGCACTATGTCATTCCTGTCCAGGGTGAATTTATAAATCTCTTGTGTGGTCAAAACCCCAAACAGAATGGTGAAACTAAGTGCTTCCTCTAATACTTCTACCATAGAGTGAAACATTGATATAACACAATATCTAGAGGATATGTTCTCAGGAAGAGGTCTGAGCTTGTCTATTTTCGCCCGCTGAATCGTGAAACTAAGTATTGCCTCTAATGCTGCTATAATAGAGTGGAGCATTAATACAACAAAATATCTAGAGGATATGTTCTCAGGAAGAGGTCTGAGCTTGTCTATTTTTGCCCTCTAAACCTTGGATTTTTGTGGCACCTTTTCTGGTTCTGGGCCTTTGGGGTTTCTTCTTCAGCACCTTTCCTGGCACCTGCTCTAATGTAACTCACTTTCTCAATTTGATCAGTTGTGTTGTGTCACATCCTGCTTTTTTCCTTATCTGTAGATAATTAATTTTTCTCTATCTGTAGAAGACTGATATAGGAAAGACGTAAGGAACAGACTGTGATGATGAGTAGAATAAAATCTAATGATTAAGATAAGTTTTAAGCCATAGAAATAGAGAAGGTATACAGTTGTAAAGAAAAAGGGGCTAAATTGTAATTTAGTGGAGTTTAGGGACAGTTTCAATTAATGAAAGTTTCAAGGACAATGGTTATTTAGAAAAAGAAAGGGACTAAAGTGAAAATTCTAAAAGTTCCATGGTGCAAAATAGAAGTATACATAAGCTTAAGGCCATTAAGTGTAATTATGAAAAGTTAAGGGCCTAAAGTATAATTTTCAAAAATTAGGGGCAAAAGGGTAATTATGAGAAAATTGAACTAAAAAGGCCAAAAATTTGCTAAAAATATTTTGATCCCAAATTTTACCAGTAAATAGAGAATGGCAATTAGGCCAGACATATTTTTCAAAATTTTGATTTGAGGCCCCAGATAATTGATAATAATTTATAAAGTCCAAAGATTATTATAGGACCTTATGGATTTTCTAATCAGATAAAATTTAGCAAAAAATTCCCATAATTAATATGAGAATTTATAAAGCTAATATAACTTAAAAAGGAGTTCTGTAGAATTTATAATATAATTTACAGTGGAATAATACATCCGATAAATACTTTTAGATGAGTTTTCTTGGGAATTGAGTTATAAAGGTATTGGATCCATTTAAAGGCCCAAGTTAGTGTCCCATAGGCCCAGTCAAATATTTGAACATTCATGTGGGCCAATGTCCAGAGAAACCCTAAAATGTGAAAAATTATGAAAATACCCCTGTGTTGTAATATTGAACAAGAGATGAATGGAGGGCATTTTGGTCATTTGGGCATGGTCAAAATGTCAAGGGAGAGATATGAATGATTGATGAGAGTCAGAATATGCCCTAATGAAGTGTAAAGAGGTGTGAAATGACAATTGTGCCCTTAAGGTTAATATAGTGTAAAATGATTAACCAAGGGTATTTCAATCATTTTCTAAAGGATGGTAAGCAGATAAATACATAATCCAACAATGTCAATGGTAGAAAAAATTTGGATATTGGATTTAAGGTCAGAAAACATATTATGGAATCTAAAAAAAATTAGAGTTATTAATATTCTAGTTTGTGTGAAAGTTGATCGGGTCGGTACCGGATTGGACTGGAATTTTTCCAATCAAATTTTTATCCTAAATTACCTCAAACAAGGCCTTAAATGATGTCATGGATGATGTCATATTAAAATTTGGTGCGCAAGTCAAGATTAAGAAGCAATCTTGGCCCTTAATTCAAATAGTGAAAGAATATATCTAAGCCCTTGATTCACCCATAAAATTCTCACCCTTCCCCCAAATTTACAGCACGTACAGCATTAAGAAGCCATGGGGAGGTGCTTCCAAAATTGCTCTGGACTCAAGGAAAGAAGGAAAGCAAGTAATCAAAGAAGCTATGATTCAAGAGCATAAGGTAAGTACTTTAATCAAGCTTTTAATTTTGAGTTCCAGGAAGAATTATCTTGATTTAAATAGCTAGAAAACAATGGAATTTCTCCTCTTCCATGGCTGGAAAAACCTGTACATAATTAGGGGAAGGACAAAGTGAGGTTAGAACAAGATAAAACAAAGAGGATTAAGCTAGAATCAAGTGGTATTAACTTGTAGAATCATGTAAGTTTGTAATTTCAATCTTGAGTATGCTTCTGCCACTATGAGAAATTCTGGACAGGAAGAGGAATTTTATGATTTGATGATTCTAATGGATTTAAAATGAAAAATTGTGTGGGATAAAGTAGAGAAACAAGTATTGGAAGCATTGAAATCAAAACTGTAATTTTTGGAGATGCTATGTGTTATTCTGGTTTCTATCTATTTCATGGGGAAGGAGTTTGATTTTTATAAATCTAAGCTCATATTTGGATTCCTCATGAAAAATTGTGTGAGATTAACATATGGAAATAATTTTTAGAAAGATGGATAGAAATCCCTAAAGTTAAAGTAAAGAGTTAAGAGTTCAAGAAGGATAGTCTTGAACATTAATTGAGTTCATGGTCCTAATGAGTTACGTGATGAATATGGATATGTTTAGGACCTTGATACATCCAAGAGGATGTTGGGAAGTGGTTGACCGAAGGTCTGCATGGTTGGAAGCTTAGGGAGCAAGTGCAAGAACAAGAAAGAAAGCTTATGGTTAAGGTAGTGGACTTATCTCTTTATGTGCTTGATATGGTATGCTTATGTGTTGATATGTATATGATGATTGAATGATGTTGTGACATGATAAATGATGATAAATATGTTATGAATAACATGTTTCCCATGGCCATGCATTTTTATACAAAGCATATAGCATATGGCATGTCACTAATTAAAGAAAGTTTAATGAAATTACATATCATGCATTAGCATCCATCTTGCATATTTAAGTGGTAATGCTTGCTACTGAGATCCTCAGAAAGCCAAGATGGAAAAGGTATGCATGAAGAGCTAAAGAAAGGAAGAAAGAAAGTGGCAATTATTTATTCTAGCATGTATTGTATAAATTACCAACTATGTTCATGTCATATAATATGCATTATATGTAAAGAAAAATGTATGAAATAATTATGACATAACTTCATATTGTATATGAGTGTATGGGAATTTAAGTTGATGATTTATAAATGTTGAAATAATTTAGGAGATTTATGAAAGAAAGTCAATTGCTAAAAACAAAGGTCCTAAAGCAGTTTTGTTGTGGCTTCAGTTTGACCTAGTAAATGAAGGAATTAATTAACAAAATTTTATAAGCATGTAGTACACATCTAGAGCTTTAAATTAATAGGTAATAATCCTCATTTGGATGTGTATATCAAGAGAAATAAATTTCCAAATTTACAAGACAGAGTCTGAAATTTCTAGAATTTGCCATATGAACAGTAAAAGTAATAACTCTATTGATTGGAAAAGTAAATGTCCATATTTATATTTTCCCCTTAAACAGCAATGAAAGAGATTCAAGTATAAATTTGGATCACCTCCATACAATATTTCTAGAATTAGTTATAAATTTTTAAAATTGGATTGTCAATCTGGAATTTACCAAATAAATAGTACTCGATAGTTAAGAATTAAAAATTTTAATTGTTAGGTTAAAGTAATACTTCCGCTAGTTAAATACGCTTTCGAATACATACTCTACGGGGTTAAAAGTAGTATGTTTCATGTTGGTCACATAATATACTACCCTAGAGCTTGCTCCAACATTTTGACCTTGTAAGTAGGGCAGGGAACCGGTGCAGTGCCTGTATGGTTCTGTGTTTTATCGTGACCTTGACATTGTCTTTAGGAAATTGTTTCTAGTGAAGTATTTTGGCTTCTAGTACATGGTACTATGAGCGATGAAGGATGTAGTCCCTTGGTCTATCATAATGTAGAGACCACACTTTTCCCAATCGTCCTCATTGTGCTTATGAAACATCCTCCCTTAGACCCCTCAGAGTACACTTACGGAAGCGATATTAGCTCGATCATATCTTAACTTAAGCCCAGAAATTAAAATTTTTACTCTTAAGTTCCTTATTCTGAACCTTTAATTTGAGAACTGATTAATCTCATTCTACACATCCAAACAAGGCTTATTACCTATCCACGGAATGCCCCAGATGTGTACCACTGGCTCACCAAATTTCATAGCCAAACTCCTTCGTTTACTAGGTAAAACTAAGGTCAAAACACTGCTACCTCAGGACCTGCGAATTTCTCCCTTAATTCCCCATTCACAAATTGAACATGCCAAACAATATTTATTATTAAATAATAAAATGTCATACAACAGGACATACATAAAATTCTCATATTTCTATTACATCTTTTTCTGCCCGAATTTCGGCAGTATAACCGCTAGGCTTCATCTGTACAAAGAACTGAACTGTACTGATTCGGTAATTCCCTCATGAGAACTACCATTCTACGTAAGTACCCAGGAAAGACTGGATGAATCGGTTAGGTCCACTCACTTTCAGCCTCCTTAGACAGCACCTACGTACACAGTACTTATCATATTCTGATGTTCAGTCTTAACTTCGGCAGCATAACGGCGTCTCTCAAAATTCTTAAAATCCACTTCAACATAATCTCCCTGTAATGGGTTAGATATGGGGAATGAGATTCGGGGGAATCTCAATAGTAATAATCATAACAATATATGTAATGCAGAGTGACAGTGCTTGCTTGTGATTGTGTACAGATAAGTATGCTGCGTGCTTCCATATTCAATAATATATGATCATAGCATTGTAATAGAGCTTCAAGCATAACATATAAGACAACAATCCAACCAAACAATAGCACAACAAATCACAAAGGCTGATATTATCTCTCTTTTGTCTATATATGATTGATACAAGTTCAAGTATGCCTATGTTTCTCATTATTCTTCTTAATCAATCTTTTAAGAAACTTTATAATGAGCAGGTCAGATTGTAGTCTTTCTATCCATCAAAATAATAAAGTTTGCACCCAATAATATAGTATAAGGCATAACCCTGTCGTTCTTCTCGAGGAGCTTTTCTATTGGAGACCTAGCATATTGGTGAAAAAACCATTGAAAACCTGAGTGAAAGTAAAATGGGTTTTAGGGTTTGATTGATTTTTTATGCAATAAAATAAGGGTTTAGTAAAGTAAATATTTTTGTATTTTTGATTAAGATGAAAAAGAGTTGGTTTGTGAAAGAAATGTGTTATGACAGACTCTTGATGATGAAAACATATCTATTCTTGCTCTTAATTTGATATGGGAGTTTTTGAAATCACTAAGTCTTAAACAAAACCTCAGTCGGTCGATTGAGTCCAGAGCATTAATATTTCTTAAACTCCTTTGATCAAAGCTAGTTTAAAAACTCTTAATGAACTGTTAAAAACCACTTAGTGTTAATTTAAATCAGATGATGAAAATTCCCTCGAATGGTCGTCGATCGACAAACCCTAGATTTCAAGCAATTGAATTAATTAGCAACGATCGTTGATAATAGTCCAACTATCTTAAAATCGAAACTGAAATATTATATTAGAAACCAACATTCAAAGCATCCAAAGTTAATTACAATTCTCTAATCTGAGAATAATCAATCGACATTTAATCCCTTGTTCATATAATGAAAACCCTAGATCTAGCAGCATCAAAACATGAAAAAGGTGTAGATTAAAACAAAAAAACTCCCCAGTACAGTCCATGAGCACAAGATATGAGATCCATCACTAAGAGCCTAAATATTTAGCCTCTTATAACTCCTACTGTGTTGCAATCGCTGCCTAGATATGCTTGTAATGACTCTAAATACCATATGCTTGTAATGACTCTAAATCTCAATAACTATATAACACTTATGCAAAGAATCAAGAGGTCTTTTAGGGGTGAAATGATGAAGATAGGCCACGTGGAATGGAATATGAAGGATAGAAAGTACTATATGCATTTAATAAAGAATATGTAGCGTGAATTCATGTCTTCAGAGATGTAGAGGTGATAATTGTGCTAGTAGGAGTTGATAATAATGCCTTCTTCATTTCTCTTTTCTTTGTTTCTTTCTTCAATTTTTCTTGCACCTTTTTTTCTTGCATTATGCTCTTTTCTCTTCTTTTTATTTGGCACCTTATACATAGAAGATGTAGCACAACATCACAATAATAATGATTTTTTTTACATGAATAAAAAATGATGTTTATGCATATATGACTTTCTATAAAAATGATGGAAAGAAAAGTGATGGGCTCAAAGGGGGTGGCTACGGATATAATATGTAACGGGCTTGTGTTTAGGATAAACAAGTTTAAAAATGAATGGCTCTATCATATTCAATAACATAAATGCGCAAGTAATTCTCAAATTAGAGCCAAGACAAGTTCTAGAGGATAAAACCAATTGAATAATCACTTAATATAGGAATTTAGGCCGAGAATCCTTCCAACCAAGGTTTTCATCTAAATTGCTCATAAGCTAAAGTCTCAAATACTGTTCATCATTCACTAGGCATTAAAACACTTATCACAACTGAAAACCCTTTCAAATGATGATTTAACAGTTCCAAAGTAATCACTTAGAATCATGTAATAATCCCAAATCTAACAGTAAAAACTTAAGTGTTTCCAATTCAATTTCCAAGAAATTTAACAAAAAATTCAAGTGTGAAAATGGTTTCTGTAAACTCTTTATTCAAAAGGTTAAAAAATAAGAGGGCCATGAATAATTTATAAAGCACCTTAGTAGCTTAAAAGGAATCCTTCTATACAGCATTGCACAAAGCAAAGAGAAGGTAAGTGGACATTTTCACACTCAGGTCGCGACTAAAAGTAGTGAAGGACACGACCAAAGTACACAGTGGGTGCTAGCTCTAAACTTACCAAAACTAGTCGTGACCAAGAAAGGTTCCTGTCGTGACACAAATGCATAGAGGTATAGTCGCAACCTAAAGACACTAGCGTCACGATAGTGTTTTACAGAGATTCCATAATCACTAATTTTCAAACCGGGTCATGCCCACATTATACATAGGTCACGACTAATTTTCACAGAGAGCGTATTAAGTCCAAAATTTCATGCTAGGTCGTGACTGAAAACAGTGAAGGTCGTGACCAATTTTCATAGAGACTATGAAACATCCTCCCTTAGACCCCTCAGAGTACACTTGTGGAAGCGATATTGACTTAATTGTAGCTCAACTTAAGTCCAGAAATTGAACTTTTACTCTTAAGTTCCTTATTCTGAACCTTTACTTTGAGAACTGATCTTTCTCATTCTACACATCCAAATGAGGCTTATTACGTATCCACATAATGCCCCAGATGTGTGCTACTGGCTCACCAAATTTTGTGGCCAAACTCTTTCGTTTACTAGGTCAAACTGAGGTCAAAATACTGCTACCTTAGGACCTACGAATTTCTCTCTCATAATTTCTCATACACAAACTTAACATGCCAAACAACATTTATTATCAAATAATAAATTGTCATACAACAGGGCATGAACAAAATCCTCATATCACTATTACATCTTTCCTGCCTGAAATTCGGCAATATAACTATAAAACTTCATCTTTAAAAATATTTGAACTGTACTGATTCGGTAATTCCCATGGGAACTACCATTCTACGTAAGTACCCAGGAAAGACTGGATGAACCGGCTAGTTCCACTCACTTCTAGACTCCTTAGATAGTACCTACGTACACAGTACGTATCAGCTTCTTCCTTCACTACCATAATTTTAGCAGCATAACATCGTCTCTTAGCATTCTCAAAATTCACTTCGATATAACCTCCCTGTAATGGGTTATACATAGGGGATGAGATTCGGGGGAATCTCAGTAGTAATAATCATAACAATATATGTAATGCAGTGTGATAGTGCTTGCTTGTGATTGTGTACAGCTAAGTATGCTGCGTGCCGCCATACTCAATAATAACATATGATCATAGCATTATGTAGTAGAGCTTCAAGCATAACATATAAGACAACAATCCAACCAAACAATAGCACATCAAATCACAAATCCATTACATAAAAGCTAGGATTAGTTACTACCTCCAAAGCTTAGCAGAACTCTAGAATCTCTATACTGCTTTTGGCTCCGCCAGAACTTCCTTTCCTCTTTATTTCTCTCACTTTCTCTCTCTAGAACTTCCTTATCACTCTAAAAGGGCTCTTGGCCATGCATAATGAAGAGAAAGGGGGGTATTTATAGTTTTGATGGATGGCATTTTCGTAATTTTGAAGCCTTCTGAACTTGTGGCCCTGGTTTTTCCAGAATTTCCTATTTTTCTTTATTCCCTTTTACTGCATCATCAAAGGACACCTCAGGGGACACCTTATCAGTCACATTTCTCACATGGCGAAATTGAGAGAGCCAAGAAACCTTCTGGAAGCTTTCCAGGCCAGTCCTGTACCGGTCCGGTCCGATTCCCCACAAACTGGACTCAACGGCTAAGATTGTACCACGTGTCCTTAACTTTTCTTCTCCCTCTAGACCAGTGCCATGTGGGGCCTAGAAGGGACCTTTCTCGCCATCCCATGACCTCTAGATAAGTCCCAGACTTTATCTGATCACCTCCTTGGTTATCGTGCCAACCGAGTAACTTTACTTTACTGAAAAGTCACTAAATCATTATTTTAATGCCACTTTTTCTCACATTTATGCTGGGCTACGTTTTTGGGCCTGGGAATATCATCTTGGGTCTCTGATCCAGCCCAAGTACTCTGATGGCCCGATTCCCAAGAAACACCCCTTGGCAAATTACCAAAATGCCCTTGGTTCCTTTTTCTTTTCTTTAATGAGTCTAGGAGCATTATTGTCTTTTCACCTCTTACCAGAGTACTCTCTGACCCTGGTCAACTATCCAGATATCCGTTTTTTACTGTCTAACCTTAGTCAAATGACCAGGCCCATAATATCAGTTCATTCTTCAGTTATTCTATAACATAAGGGCATTTTCGTCATTTTACACCTTTTTCCCGGACACCGGCCCCTCTTACCACTGAACTGATATTATGGGCCTGGGCCTTCCCTGGTGTCACTATGGGTCTTAAAAACACTGTATGACCTCTGGCCATAGTCCGATCATCTCTATTCGGACCGCTCTTCCTTTACCGATTATAACTGGAAATTCCCAGCTTCAGGAATTTTTACAGAAAAATCGGGACCTCAAATCAAAATTCTGTGTTGCATCATTCAACCTGGAATCCTTTTCTCTATCTCCCGGTATTTTCAGACATTTAATCCGGACTGGGCTGCTTTTGCCTGAAAGTACGCTCTCTCGCACACTTTTCAAAAATGACAATTTTACACTTGGTCACATATCTAATTCTTTCATACCCATAGAGACCTCATATGCACATTTCACAGTTCAGTGAAATGATTAGCATAATTTTCTCTATTTTTTGGCAAAATATGGTACTCATCGGCTACCAGCCCGATCTTTCCCATAATTGCGATTATGCCAATGAATCCTCTTTCTGGCATCTTAACCTCATCTTCTCATCCCTCATCTTAAGGTCTAGAAATTCTCTTTCAATAACTCATCCCCTAAACTCTTCTGGAGTCATTGTTAATTGAAAGAATCGACAACCCGCCCATATCAGGTTATCTTACACAGGAGTCAGCCCATATCAAGCTACCTACAGAATTCTTAGGCTTAAGACTTAGGATATTCCTCACATTCCTCATTTTGAACCTAGGTGAACTGTCTCGATTCTATAGGTTAAAGACTTAACTCATCTTTAAATCCTAAAGGACTTAGCTCATCCCTCAGATTCCTACAAAATACAGGTAAGTAGTCCGCCCATATCAGATTACTACCCTAAGACTACGGGTTTAGCAGCCTACCCATATCAAACTACCTCCCAGTTCTCCTAGACCCAAAAATCAGGATGTTACACAAGTCATCATCCAAAGTGGCCATTGGAGGTTTCATTGAAGAACAGATCATGTGCATGGTTTGTAAGTGCCCGTGTGGACATTCTTCTGCAAAACCATGAAATCTAGGTAAGGCTGCAATCTAAGCTACTTTAATTTCAAAATTAGCCTCTTCAACATAGAAACCATTAGGATCATAATTCATATGCGAATGATTAATTTCCCTAACACTTCTATTATCTTCTACGTTCATAGGTATTTCATTTTCTCCATTCCCATTATGCCCATTATGATCAGCCATATTTAATTCAGTTTCAGATTCTAGAATACTAGAGGAGGAACTAGATTTTGCTTCTTCTTCTCTAAACTCCCTAAATTCTCTCCTTAGTTTCCTAAGTCTCCTTTCAATTTCAGGTTCAAAAGGTACTAATGTTTCAGTTCTCCTGAGCATGCAATGTAGAAATAATCAAGAGTAATTAATGTAAACAGTCAGATTCAGTTCAGAAGTTGCACAACAGAAAATTTTCAATAGGTCACGACAAAAGTGTATGTTAGTCGTGACTCAAAATTACAAAGAGTAGAAGTCGCGCCGAAAAGATTTAAATGTCGCGACTGGTTTTCGCAGAGAGCAGTTGGATGTCACAGATCACAATATGGTTGCGACTCAAAGTGGTTTATGTCGCGACTAAAAGTGATAGAGAGTAATTATCGCGACTCAGTTCAGGTAAGGTTGCGACTCAAAGACACAGAGACTAATCCTGCAGAAAGTAAAAAAAAAAATGAAGTATGTAATGCAAGTTAAAAATTACTAAAAACTAAAATGAAATGAAAAACAATGAAAATGACTCAGGTAGGCAATGGAATTGACAAACAATTACTAGGGAACCAATTACTTGGCCCCCCGGCAACGGCGCCATTGATGAGTGCGTCAGATTATCGCAGTCCGAGCCATCAAAATTAAGTGAATTGTATGCTAGTAATGTAGTATAAGGCACAACCCTATCGTTCTTCTCAAGGAGCCTTTCTAAAGGAATCCTAGCAAATTGCATGTCAAATTCAACAGTAGACCTTAGTAAAGAGTAAATGGTTTTGTTGTTTTATGGGTGCAGTAAAATAAAGATGCAGTAAAATAGATGTTTTTGTGTTTTTGTTTAAGATGGAAAATTGTTGGTTTGTGAAAGTAGTATATGATGATAGGCTCTTGATGATAAAAAATATCTACCCTTGCTCTCAATGTATATGGAGTTTGAAATCACTAAGTCTTGAATAAAACCTCAATCGATCGATTGAGTCCAGAACCCTAATATTCTTTAAACTCCTTTGATCAAAGCTAGTTTAAAGACTATTATTGAACTGCTAAGGATCACTTAGTGCGTAATTTAAACCAGATGGAAGAATGCCCTCGAGTGAGCGTCGATCGACTAACCCTAGAATTCAAGCAATCGAATCAATTAGCAACGATCGTTGACAACCGTTCAACTAGCTTAAACTCAAAACTGAAATATTGTATTTAAACCAGCATTCAAACATCCAAAGTAAATTACATTTGTCTAATATGCGAATAATCAATCGATATTCAAAACTTGTTCATATGATGAAAAACCCTAAATCTAGAAGCAATCATAATATGACAAGATGCAAATTAGAACAGAAGAAACTCCCCGTTTTAGTCTGTGAGCTTAAGATATTAGATCCATCACCAAGAGAGTAAAGGTCTAGCCTCTCATGACTTCTGCTGCACTGTAATCGCTGATCAGATGTGATGCCATGAAGAAATGATGAAGAGATGAAGGTGAATGGTGTAGAAAGATGGAAGATGAGTAGAAAGTGTGTGGAGAGCTCTTGAGTACTGCTTCTTAGCCTAAGCAAGTCCAAAAATTAGCCTCCCCCTGATGATCCCTCTCTTCTTATAACAGCATGACCTAATTCAAAGCACGCAATTTCATCAATTTCGTACTTTTAGTCGCGACCAGATACATTTGTTGGTCGCGACCTATGAACAGTGAGAATCTTCCAGAAGAATTATGGGTCACGACCTTAGGACTCTTTGGTCTCGACTAAATAGCACAGAGGCGTTGTTCTACTTTCATTAACTTTTGATTTCTTTCCTGGTCCTTGTTCTCTTCCAAAGTACCTGCAAAAGCTCAATGTAAAAGTCCATATCAGTAGATAACCGAATATATGCAGTTTGGAAGAGTTATTTTACCATTTTACCCTTTAATTAGCATATTACCACGCACAATCATGTAATACATAAAAGTACAATTTAAGGCATGAAATGAATGGTAAAGTTATTATAAAACTCTCAAAATTGTCATAGAAACTATATACAAAATATGTCTTATCAGTGAGTGAGGATAAGTAGAGTTAAAAAGTATTGGCCCTTTAACCAAAATAGTAGAGTGTGGAACTGAAGGCATTGGAATTCACTGGTTGGTATGCCATTTTTGGTCGCGATCTCTTAGGCTTATTTTCAACTTCTAGTCGCGACTCAAACTCACAGAGACTGTCTCTAAAGCATTTGGTCGTGACCTCTTCATCTTTGTGTCGCGACAGGAGATCTCTGGAGTCGTTAGTCGCGACCAATAGGTCTTCTTGTCGGGACCCAGTTTTACAGAGAGGTTCCCCCTCAGTAGACTGATATTTGGTCGTGACCTGCAGGCCTTCACATTGCAACTTGGGGTCACAGAAGCTCGACCCTTCTTCATTTGTTCCACTTCTAACTTCCAGGGTATCTTGTGAACCTGTAAAATACTCACAAACTCTTTTCTAAAAGCATTATCACTGGCAAATGATGAAATCACATTGATATTTGATGAAAATGAGAAATCTGGAGAGGGTAAAAGCATGCTATTTACATCTAAACAGTTAAAACATAATGCATTACCTTCACAAGAGCAAGAAAAAGAGTAAACAGAAGAAAGAGATTAAAAATAATCATCATACGCACTCTGAAATATCCCAATTTTCAAGCCCAGAGATTGAGAAAGTAGCCTGAAATAGATAGGCTACCAGACCCCTTTGAGCAGAAGTCCCAGAAACATACAGAGGGTTTTCAAGTACTAAACTGCAAATAAGTGAAAGTACAGGGACTTATATGTAAATAGTGAAAGTCCCTAGGGGCATAATGGTCATTTTAGAAAAGAAAGGGACTAAAGTGAAAAGTTTAAAAGTTCCATGGTAAGAAATAAAAGTAGACACAAGTTGTGGGCCATTAAGGTAATTATGAAAAGCTAAGGAACTTAATTGAAAAGAAGAAAAAATTTTAGGGGCAAAATGGTAATTATAGAAAGTTGAGCCAGAAGTGGCTTAGAATAGCCCGGAAGCATTTTAGTCCCAAATTTCACCAGTAGATAGAGGAAATGATGCTAGTAAATCTAGCCTAATACAGGAATTTTATCAGAGTTTCAGATAGCTGAAATTTATCTGATAGTCAGAAAGTTATCTGAAATTTTTATCAGATCTCCTAGACCTCAGATATGGGTGAAAGTTACAAGAATACTTGTCCTATGAAGCCGGAGGTCAGGGAACTGACTGAATCCCCAAAGGAGTTCTGTAGAAAAAGTTATTAACTGTTTAGTGAATTTAGACGAGAGTTCGTGAACGCCCGATATCCGATTGAGAAATTAATCCGTAAGCAACTGGGACTGAATGAGCCCAGATGGCATCACACAGAGGTCCATAATGACACCAAGGGAGGCCTAGTCCCATGATATCAGTTCAGCGGTAAAAGGGGCTAGTGTTCGAAAAAAGGTGCAAAATGACGAAAATACCCCTATGTTGGAAAATAATTAAAGAATGAGTGAAGGGTATTTTGGTCATTTGACTAAGGTTAGACAGTCAAGAAAGGTTATATGAATAGTTGACCAGGGTCAGGGAATACTCTGGTAAGGTGTGAAAAGACAATATGCCCCTAGACTCATTAAAGTAAATAAAGAGGGGCCAAGGGCATTTTGGTAATTTGCTAAGGGGTATTTCTTGGGAATTGAGCCATTAGAGTACTTGAGCTTGATCAGAGACCCAAGAAAGCATTCCAAGAGCCCAAAAATGTAGCCCAAGAAATATGTGGGTTAAAGTGGCATTAAAATAATATTTTAGTGACTTTTTAATAAAGTAAAGTTACTCGGTTGAAGTGATAACCGGGGAATTGATCAGATAAAGTTCTAGACTTATCCGAAAGCCATGAGGTGGCATTAAAGGTACCCATAAGGCGCCATATGGCAAGAGCATAGAGGAAGAAGAAAAAGCTAAGGACACGTGTCACGATCTCAGCCATTGATTCCGGGATAAGGCTCTGGAATTCTCTAGAAGCGTTGAGTCAGCTGGTGAGGTATCCTAAGGGCCCCACCATTGCACCACCTAAGCATATGAGTGTCCCTTGATGATGTCATTTTGATGAGTCATTGAGGATGATGATGTCATCATGATGATGCAGGCGAAGCTTCTTAAGGAAGCTAAGCGATCTGAGCCATTCATCGTGATTTGATCTGAGCCGTCTATTCCACCTTGCTTCACCTATAAATACCCTCCCCCTCCCATTCCAAAGCACACCCACGGCCAAGAAGAAGAGAAAGAAAGAGAGAGAGAGAAAGAAAGAGGGAACGAGAGAAAGAAAGGAAGAGAAAGAAGGAGTTCTGGCTGAGCTAGGAACAATCCAAGGAGCTTAGGGACTTGGCAAGCTTAGGAATAAGGTAAGTAAGTTATTCTAATCCCTTCTCTAATAAATTAGAGGATTGTTCTTATAAATTAGATAGTTAGAATAGAGAAATATCTCTCTCTATAAGGTTAGCCGTGGATAGAAAGAAAGTTAGGGGATGGTCAGAATAGGGGTATTGCCTCAGATAACCTTGAGTTAAGTGGAGTTATGCTGGATAAGATAATAATAAGAATATTATTATGCTATGTATATGCTCTGACCTCTATAAAGAAGGGATAGGGATCTTAGAGCAAAGGCTAAAGACTAAAGGAAAGGCTGGATGCCAGGTAGTGGACTTATACCTAAACTTGTATGCTTATTGCTTGAGTGTTGTTAATATGCTATTGACTTGTCTTGGTTATGTGAAGCATGTATGATTGATAATGCTCTATTTCTTTTTATGCTGTGACCATATGTTATAAGTAAGAATTATAACATATATTTTGCCATGTATATGTCATAATGCAAGCATAATCATAGTAAAGCAAGCATGTTTAACACTAAGCATATATTTGCATACACTGTTTGTGGTACCGTTTACTATTGAGATTTCCCTAGAAATCTTACCCCTACCTTTTCCAAATATAACAGGGTACTGGTTTGGAGAAGATGAAGCTAGGAAAGTGAGGATGTGATATTTTGGTATCAGAGCAAAAGGTTATGGCATTAGTACAGAACAAAGTTTTAGTACATAGGATTCTGGCTCAGAGCATAAGATTCTGGCACAAAACAGAAGGTTCTAGCTTAGTGATGGTCTGGTTTAGTTAGACTGACCCCTTAAACAAGTTAGAAATTTGAATGGTTCTCTCCCTAGAGTACGATATAGGGATGGTGTTCACTTCTTAGAGAAAGATTTAGACAAGAGACAGTGACACCCAGATAGATAAAACTATACCCCTAGCTTTACAGTCTTACGAAGGATATATTACGATAGAGTAGTCTTAGTCAGCCGTTACCGCCGAGGTCTCGTGTTCCTTAGCACGATGTGGCTGAACTAAGCATGATAACGTCTGAGAAGCAGTTTCCTCTATTGGTAGAGACAGAAGCTGACCAGTTCAAGGTTAAGGAAGCTGCAAGAGTAGATCGAGGTATCATTCTATGACCAGATGCTACAGTGAAGATGATAAGATGTCTAAGTTACAACATAAAGACGTGAGAGTCGCAACTAGCTGCTACAGAGAAATGAGGTTGTGGCGAGTCAAGTCACAGGTCGTGACTAGTGTGCATAAAGGAGTCCAGGTCACGACGATATAAGAGTTAGGTCACAACTAAAGGACATAGAGATGTCAGGTCGCGACAAGTAGAGTGCGATGGTTGCGACTAAAAGTCACAGAGAATGTGAGTCGTGACTACCCAATACTCAGGTTGTGACCAGGATGTACAGAGACTTAATGATGAGAATAAAGGTACTAACCTCACTGAAGTCCATCGGCTAGAGGATTGGTATATGTAACATCCTGGACTTTTCTTTAGTTGAAAACCCTAAGTCTTTAGCTAAGGAAATTATTAGAGAAATATAAATAGTGTTATAGATAGACTAGAGGACCAAATTGTAAAGTTAGAAAGTATGATAGCCAAAATTACAAAGTAGACAAAACTTCAGGGACTAAAATGCAAATATGGAGAAGTTCAAGGGACCTAAATGTAATTGTGAACAGTTACATGAACTGTACTTTCAGCCCAAAACAGCCTGGTTTATGATCTGAAAATACCGAAAGATAAAGCACAACATTTCGGGTTGAATGAGAGACGTCAGAATTTTGATTTGAGGTCCCGATTAATTGATATAAATTCGGTAAGTCTGAAAAGTACTTGAAATTTTTAGGAGACCGACTGGACATCAGAATTCTGTGAGATTATGATAGAAGATATTTTGTAAATTATGGGAGATTGTAAAAAAGACCACACTACCAAAAGGGGTCCAGATAATTTTAAAAAGAATTTTAAAGAAATTTTAGGACTTTGTCTACCGGCTCTAAAAATTAGGGTTTTATTCGTTGAGAGACCCAAGCTCAACAAAATACCATGAAAGTTTACTAGGAGGCTCAAAATGAATTTAGATGGGTTATTATGGACTAAGTCAAAGTCCAATAGCCAGTATGAGCCTAAACTAAAATTGAGACAAAATTGTAATTTCAGGAAATTTCGGGCCGAAAATGGCAGTTCTGGAAAAGATTTAGAAAAATATCAATAAATTCCATAAAATGTAAAATAAGATTCTAAGACATTTTTATGAAGGGGAAATGACAAAAATACCCTTATGTGAATTTTTATCTTATTATGGCTCTATTTGAGGTATCCGATAAAAATTAAGTATTCGGGCCATAAAAAGACTTCAAAAAAATATGATAAAATAGGGATAAATATTGAAAGGGTCATTAATTATGCCAGATAGTCCAGACAGGGTCAGAGAGTATTCTAGAAAATATCATGCCATTGTACAATTTAATTTCACCGAAAATCACCTGAATCGGTACCTGTTAAATCCGAAAAATTTGAGAAAATTCAAGAAGCACCAAGAAGCTCCAAGGTACTCCAAGAAGCTTCAAGAATCCTTGAGGTGGCACCAAATGAAGAGGGAGAAGGAAAAAAGAAGAGGACAACTCAAAAGTAGTCATAATTACAACCAAAAAGGAGATTAAACCATAACCCTTGGATCAAACTTTTAAGAATTGAATCCTAGCCCTTCATTACTCTCAATTTTTGCTATAAATACCCCCTCCCAAGGCCTCCATTTTGTGCATCCCTCTTTACCTAGGGGAAACTCTTGACAATTCAAAACTCAAGCCAAGATCAAAGGTTCCAACCTCCCAAGGTTCAAGGATACTAAGGTAAGCATACTTCCAAGCTTTTAGTGATTTATTTGGAAGTTTAATTTATGGTTTCAGGGGTTAGGAACCATAAATGTTTAAGGGGAGATGCTTCCCAAATTAGGGAAAGATGATATTGATGATAAGGGTAGCAAAGACAAGTTGAAAAGGATAAGATTTAACATGTTTGAGCTCATGGAATCGAAGGTTTCTTGAAATTGTTCTTGAACTACCTTGCTGTCCAGATTTATGCACTTTGTTCTAGGGTTGAGATATGATGATTTTAAGGCCTCCAAGGTGTTCAAAATGCAATTTTGTGTAGGGCATAGTAGGGAGACCCTAAATGGAAGCCTTAAACATCAAAATGGAACTTTTAGAGAACCCTAAGTGCAATTTTCGTTTCTGTCCGTACGGACAGAATAGGAGATGAAGAAATTTCAAAATTTTGATCACACCATTGTATTCCTTAGGTAAAAGTGTGTAAGATAGGATCCCATGAGTTAATTTTAGTACTTGGGAGAAATAAAACCCTAATTTAATTCAAGAAAGGGTAGTTAGGGTTTTTAGGTTTGAATTGAAGGGAATTGGAAGACACGCAGCGGAAATTAACTTTAAAAATTTTTCCATTCCCAGCCAGGATCTACCGAATGTGTTTAAGTCAAGGAGAAAGAAGTGTTACCTTCGGTTTCAAGCTTTGGTCGCGACCTCAGTGTCCACTAGTCGCGACTCCTCGCCTCTGGAACTTTCAGTCGCGACCTCCTCAGCTTCTAGTCGCGACCTGTCGCCTCTGGAGTTTGTAGTCGCGACCTACTCTGCTTCTAGTCGCGACCTGTCGCCTCTGGAGCTTTTAGTCGCGACCTGTCTCCTCTTTTCGGATTTCTGACGTTCAGATGCCCGTTTGGTCGCGACCTAAGTGTGTTCTGGTCGCGACCTTTCTTCGTGTCTGGCCGTATCGTAGAAGTCGACAGCTCAGATCGGCTTCCTCTACCGGTATCCACACGAACAGCGTTCCAATCGCGAACGACGTGCTAGCGCCTCTTGTCCCTCTAAGGCTTTCTAGAGATTCCGTCCTCACCGTCTCTATTTCGGCAGTTTCTTATATGCAAACCTTTTGCACTCTCCCTGCCCCCTTTTCTCACGACTGAATGTGTGTGTGAAGAGATCTATTGTGTGTAGAACCCTAGCTCCTAATGTCAAATATATAGGAAGCTATCGGGCTTCTAATAGGGTCGGGCTTCAGAATTAATCTTATATTAATTCTGAATTAATACAATATCATATATTGCATAATTTAATAAGAAACTGATTAAATAAATATTGTTTATATTAAATCCGTCCCACAGATTTAATTCACCTATTTATTTAATTTAAAATAAAGATAAGACAGAATTATATTTGATTTATTCTCATAAATCAAAATTGAGATATCTTATCAATTTGAATTTCAAATTCAAATAGATCATATCCATTTAAATTCAAATTCAAAAATGATAGAGATTTAATTTATCCTTATAAATTAAATCTTACAAATATCTCTTATATTATTTATATAATATATATATAAACTAATTTATATATATATATAAAATATATATCCACCCTAGATTATTCATTGAATTTAGACATCTCTTAGATTCAATGAATCTGGACATCATAGCTCGCATTGGGCTGTTTTGTGTGCGACCCTGTAGGCCCATATGAAGTTGGCAGTGGCCCAGTTACTATACTGACCCACAAGTCGTAAGCGGTCTCTAGCAAGGCATTACGACTACCCAAAACATATGAGGATCGATAAACGATGTAACCTTTCATACAACCATATCACGTCCCTTTTGTCACACGATATTTCGGTCAAGGATGAGGCATGGTGAACGTCATCCTCCTGTTCCTGACCGTTACTTTCTCGATCCCTGAGTAGTCTGAATATAGAAATGGAACTACCCTTCCATTCCAGTATGGCCATACATTTCTCAGACTCACTCATCGAGGGGCCCAGTAATATCTCTCTACGAATGTGAGGGACAAATTCCATCTTGACCATTCACATTCCTCCGCATGAAAACCACTAAGCCCGAGCATAGCCTTTATGATCACTCGGTCAAAAGTGACTTTTGTCTAGGTCAAAGCTGAGCGTTTGTCATGTAGGAATCCATGATGATCTCAGGTCAAAGGGCATAGTGACATGGCTTGTATATGAGAGAAGCTTATGACTTGACCCATGCAGCTCTCTCATTGCGGGTCGATCCAACACCCTGTACTCTTACATGTGCTTATGACTTTGATTTATATCTCTATATATCTTCAAAGTCATACTGGTCTTATTTCATCTCTGCTCCCACATAGATGACCGACCAGGGACATTTAGGATAAGATCACGAGTTATCCAAGGATTGTCATCATAGTAAACATGCAAATAATATGATAACTTTATTAAGAAATTCATAAATCAACAATGTTCATAAGATAATGATTGGCCCCTAGGGCACAATCTCCAACATCCTCCCACTTGCACTAGGTACAATCATTAATTTGCCTAATTCCCATTGACCTAACATGACACTCATGTTTTGCTTGCACAAGCGGCTTTGTTAGAGGATCAGCAACATTGTCTTCCCCTGCTACCTTGCATATTTTTATATCACCTCTATCATTGATTTCTCTGATGAGATGAAATCGCCTGAGTATATGCTTGGCACGACACGCAGGCCGTATTTAGAAAAATTACAACACTTGTAATCTAGAGCCATATTGTTCACCATACCCAAACATTCAAGAATCAAAATTCATACTATTTGAAGGGCAATAAATGTTTCAAAACATTCATATATCAGGAAAGTCAATACATATTACGATTATGTTGCGCTACGATTAAATAGCCACGACGGTCCCGCTAGCCGGTTAGCGGGCGGGGTGTGGGGCAGCGCCCCAATAGAAATTTTTTTTTGATAAATAATCAAGAATCTTAATTCTTTTTCCTTAGACCCCATCAATATTAATTGATCAAATCAATTGATATACACCACCGATTTCAGTTTCCTTTTAGATTCCGTATATGTCATACATAAACAGATTCCATATATGTCATACATATCTCGCATGTTATCATATAATCAGCTAAGAAGTCTAACATACATCACATGTATCAACAATCAAACCTAACTTAAACACAAAACGGCATGGCTCTGATACCACTGAAGGGAATTAGAAGACACGCAGCGGAAATTAACTTTAAAAATTTTTCCATTCCCAGCCAGGATCTACAGAATGTGTTTAAGTCAAGGAGAAAGAAGTGTTACCTTCGGTTTCAAGCTTTGGTCGCGACCTCATTGTCCACTAGTCGCGACTCTTCGCCTCTGGAACATTTTAGTCGCGACCTCCTCTACTTCTCGTCGCGACCTAAAGTCTCTGGAGTTTGTAGTCGCGACCTCGTCAGCTTCAAGTCGCGACCTGCCTCTTCTTTTCGGATTTCTGACGTTCAGATGCCCGTATGGTCGCGACCTCAGCGTGTTCTGGTCGCGACCTTGCTTCGTGTTTGGTCGTATCGTATAAGTCGACAGCTCAGATCGGCTTCCTCTACCGGTATCCACACGAACAGCGTTCCAATCGCGAACGACGTGCTAGCGCCTCTTGTCCCTCTAGGGCTTTCTAGAGATTCCGTCCTCACCGTCTCTATCTCGGCAGTTTCTTATGTGCAAACCTTTTGCACTCTCCCTGCCCCCTCTTCTCACGTCTGAATATGTGTGAAGAGATCTATGTTGTCTCTAGAACCCTAGCTCCTAATGTCAAATATATAGGAAGCTATCGGGCTTCTAATAGGGCCGGGCTTCAGAATTAATCTTATATTAATTCTGAATTAATACAATATCATATATTGCATAATTTAATAAGAAACTGATTAAATAAATATGGTTTATATTAAATCCGTCCCACAGATTTAATTCACCTATTTATTTAATTTAAAATAAAGATAAGACAGAATTATATTTGATTTATTCTCATAAATCAAATTTGAGATATCTTATCAATTTGAATTTCAAATTCAAATAGATCATATCCATTTAAATTCAAATTCAAAAATGATAGAGATTTAATTTATCCTTATAAATTAAATCTTACAAATATCTCTTATATTATATATATAATATATATAAACTAATTTATATATATATATAAAATATATATCCACCCTAGATTATTCATTGAATCTAGACATCTCTTAGATTCAATGAATCTGGACATCATAGCTCGCATTGGGCTGTTTTGTGTGCGACCCTGTAGGCCCATATGAAGTTGGCAGTGGGCCAGTTACTATACTGACCCACAAGTCGTAAGCGGTCTCTAGCAAGGCATTACGACTACCCAAAACATATGAGGATCGATAAACGATGTAACCTTTCATACAACCATATCACGTCCCTTTTGTCACACGATATTTCGGTCAAGGATGAGGCATGGTGAACGTCATCCTCCTGTTCCTGACCGTTACTTTCTCGATCCCTGAGTAGTCTGAATATAGAAATGGAACTACCCTTCCATTCCAGTATGGCCATACATTTCTCAGACTCACTCATCGAGGGGCCCAGTAATATCTCTCTACGAATGTGAGGGACAAATTCCATCTTGACCATTCACATTCCTCCGCATGAAAAACCACTAAGCCCGAGCATAGCCTTTATGATCACTCGGTCAAAAGTGACTTTTGACTAGGTCAAAGCTGAGCGTTTGTCATGTAGGAATCCATGATGATCTCAGGTCAAAGGGCATAGTGACATGGCTTGTATATGAGAGAAGCTTATGACTTGACCCATGCAGCTCTCTCATTGCGGGTCGGTCCAGCACCCTGTACTCTTACATGTGCCTATGACTTTGATTTATATCTCTATATATCTTCAAAGTCATACTGGTCTTATTTCATCTCTGCTCCCGCATAGATGACCGACCAGGGACATTTAGGATAAGATCACGAGTTATCCAAGGATGGTCATCACAGTAAACATGCAAATAATGTGATAACCCGATACAATGATTGGCCCCTAGGGCACAATTTCCAACAGACGCATCATCCTGTAATTTCTCACTTATATCTGCAATCTAGGATATCCGGTAGGAATTTTTATAACTTTTAGACTATCAGATCAATTTTGGCTATCTGGAGTCTGGAGAAAATTCATGTATTAGGCCAGATTACCGAGCATTACTTGCTCTATCTACTGGTGAAATCTGGGACTGGATTGCTTCCGGGCAGTCCAAACCACTTCCGGCCTAACTTTCTTTAATTACAATTTAACCCCAAAGAACTTTTCTTCTTTTCAATTAAGTCCCTTTTTATTTTGCTAAAATTACACTTAAGGACCCCACCTTTTTGTCTACTTTTCCCTTTTAGCCTTATACTTTTCATATTTGCACTTAAGTCCTTACATTTTCTTTCTTTTGCAATTTAATCCCTTTCTTTGCATAAATGGCCATCATATCCCTAGGGACTTTCACTATTTACATATAAGTCCCCAGACTTTCACTTATTTGTAGTTTAGTCCCTAAAAACCCTCTGTATGTTTCGGGGACTTCTGCTCAAAGGGGTATGGTAGTCTATCTATTTCAGGCTTACTTTCTGAATCTCTAGGCCTGAAAATTTGGGATGTCACATTTCTACCCCCTTAAAATAAATTTCATCCTCAAAATTTACTTGGCATCTTAGTCAACTATCCTGGATATATTTCCTCTGTATATCCTTATACTTATTGACAACTCATTACACTTGTGAGTAGTGTCCATTTCTTTCATATCTCATCCCTCAGAATATTGATGTAGTTCTGGGGTATCTTTCACCCTTCTTATACTTTGCTAATCCCTTAGGAGAAATATTGTTCTACTGACTTCCTTTAATACAAACTCATAACTCAGATAATTTCGCAACTTTTCTTAACTTTTCTCATAACTTCATGCATCTAAGCCAAACCTTTGTGGCATTTGCACTTTTTCTTATCCTTCTTAGGGCTTATCTATCGTTATGCTATGCTTGCCTTAGCACCTTTTGTACTACTGGGTTAGGGCTAGGTTACCATTCTTATAGCTCTAGGCCTTAGTATTTTCTTTCATAGAACTACGTTCTATCTTTACTTTGCCTTAGACCCTCTTCTCTAGGTCTTTCTGGCCTTTTAATCTCTTTACCCTCATTGGGGGATCTATCTGCTCATACTTTTCCATTCTCAAAATATATTGGGTTCTCTTCTCTGTTTTTCAGGAATACTTCTACAAAACTTTGAATATCAGTACTCAGATTTGAACTTGGACTCCGTCTTCGTCTAAGGAAAACTAAGTTCAGTCTGTATATAATAGAGGCTATATGAGGAAAACCATTATAAAATAATTTTTCTGGGTGAGTTTATCAATTAGTGAAGCTTCCTTAACTTCTTCTTTGGTGTTCATCTTCCTTAAGAGATATTACATTGTACTCATGTCTTTATGGCTCATGACTTTCCTTAGGCTAGGTCTAACTGCGACCTCGGGATCTAACTGCGATCAACCGTTAGCCTCTTCAGAATCTAACTGCGACTCTGAAGTTGTTAATATCTAACTATGACCCTGGAGCCATACTAGGATCTAACTGTGACCCTCCAGAATTTAACTGTGATTCTGTTGTACTGTATATCTCCCAAAGATCTTAAACCAACAGACTAAGTTATAAGGTTAACTGCTTCCACCTGTTGATAACTCAATAAAAATTTTAAAATATATTTAGTAGCCTCATATTATTTACCTAGGCTTTGCTTACTTCCTCTTGTACTCAGGAGTTCCTTCTCATCTTTCTTACTTTAGTGTGGTTTACCATTGGCTATGGTCTAACCACCTGCCATTGCATTCTATTGCTATGGCCTCATCATAACTTCTCATTTCAATAGAAATGGCCTTGAGTACTGTATTCACAAGTCTGCAGAATTACCTGGGTAACACCAATCATAAATCATATCTGAATATCATATCATCACTTATCGTCCCATAAACTAAGACTATCTATCATCCTCAATACATTTCTTATTGCATATCATATGGTATGGGAGCAACATAACTTTCTCCTAACTTCTTCATCTCATATACACTCTACCCTGCATATACTGCGAAAGGGAAGTATCCATGCATGTCATCATATAACAACTGCAAGGAGATACAACTATTCATCATGACTTATGGCAACACAAGCCATATCAGCATCATAATTTGCTCAACCATCCATCGTACACCGCTATTAGTTAAGCTATATAACATTCTAATTTTAGGTTTCTTATCTGACTAGCTCATCTAGCTTTGGCTACCATATTACCCTCTTATCAGGGTATAGACTCAACCCTTCTTTACTCTATCTTATATAGGTAATAGGGGAGTCACTCTATCTTTTAAATTGTGGCTACCTCTTTACTATCTCTTAACTTCTTCTATCTATCCATCAGTCCTAGTTTATTCTTGACCGGACTATGGTTCCTTATTGGCCTTTCTCTTAATCCTTAATTCTCATGGATCTCATTCATCATCTCTCACTATTACTTCTGTTCTCTAGGGGAGAGTACCCTAGGTCTACTACTTCTTCATGATGGAATCCCTCTGCTTAGGGAATATTTAGCTCTTTATCTATTAACCATCACGTCTCATACTATCTTATCTCAGATTTAAATTTTTTCCTTTCAACCATAATATAAGCTTTAACGTCCAAGGGTTTTACTAACCCTAACTACTTTGTATACGTTTCCTCTACATCCTACTTTTAAAACCTATAATCATACTCATCCTTATACAAAGCAATAGACTAGGTATAGGGTAGCTCAATAGTGTGCATACTGGACAACATAATCCAATCACATATAGGATTTATCCATTCATTAGCCAGTGGAAACAGAACACAAATAAACTCGTATCTTAATTTGGTGCAGGAGACTTTCTTATCTCGTTGCCAGTTAGGGTATATACTCTTCCCTGAGTCAGGTATCTTTCGCCTGATGTGTTCTGTGGACACTCCCTGGCATAATGTCCAGACTTTCCACACCTATAGCATAACCCTTGACCTGCTAGATAAGGCCTTGTACTATGGTCTCGACCACAGTTCCCGCATATATTAGGCCTTGGTTGCCTACTAACTTCTCTTGACCCACTACCAGGCCTACTTCCCTGTTTCTTATTAACTTCTGACCCATATACTGGCCCATTTCTCTTCTTACTGTTCCCTCTCAAGGAACCTGATGGCACCATTCTCAATGGTACTGATGTAATAGGCTTACTCTTTTCTGGATATTGCACATTCTTTTCTGTGATCCTGCATACCTCTACTGCTTCATTAAACCTTCGTATCTGTCTAGGAAAAACCTTCTCCTTCAATGTAGGATTCAATCCACGAGTTAACTTCTCAGTGGTCCACCTCTCATCATTCATACAGTTTAGGTAAGTGGAGTATCATGAAAGACGAATGAACCTAGCAAGATAATCATCAAAGGGTTCTCGTTCGTCCTGCTTTAACATTAAAAATTCTGCTTCATGTCCATCCCTTACTAACTGTGGAAAATATTTCTCGTTGAACTGCTCAAGAAATATTTCCCATGTAAGGGGAATATTTCTTGATTGTAGAATTACTTCGGTGTTCCTCCATCACCTATCAGCATCTTTTTTCTAGCTTGTAAACTGCCAGCTGGGCCTTTCTTTCAGTAGGACATTCTAAAATTTTAAAGATTTTCTCTAACTGGCTAACCCAATCCTCGGCTACTTGAGTATCAAAAGTCCCTTCAAACATGGGCGGATTAAACTTATGGAATTGTTCCATCCATGTTTGAAGACTTTCCTGGTTATTGTTATTTCTTATAGACCCCTGATGTCTATTCATTCCAATTTGCCCATGATCGGACTGAGGTTCAGGTTCTATATTATCTTCTTGTACCACCTCCTTCTCAGACTGTTGTAAGCTTGCAACCGCAGCAGCAACCGCCTTAGCGATAGCAGAATCTCGTTCTTGATCTTGGCGAGCCTGGGTTGCCCGTATCTCATCTATTACATATTGCTGTTGTTCTAACCTATCTAGAACAATTTGCACAGGGTCTATCTGATTATTAGTACCCTCATCCCGGGGCTCTACCACTTCTGGTCTAACCGTTCTTCTTGTATTAACCATAACTTCTACTTCTTTTTCTAGAAGTGGGAAATACAGTCATATATATGCACAACAATATATGTACACATGTAAAATATTTAGAATAACCCATACTACATACCACACATCTTAACTATTTCAGAGCATCACTGAGCCAGAACCTTCTGTTTTGTGCCAGAATCTTATGCTCTGAACCAAAGCCCTTTCTGGTTTATGCCAGAACCTTCTGCTCTGATACCAAAATGAAACATCCTTACTTTCATACATCTTAGAGACCATTTGACAGCATTTAGAACCACTTTCAAGGTCATTGAAGTCCAATTTCTCAATTTGGAGTTTTACTCTTATCGAGTACTGTTCACTATGTAAATTCCAGATGAGTGACCTGACTTCAAAAAATCATAACTAATTCTAGAAAAATTGAAATGAAGTGGTTCCAATTTATAATTGAATATAACTCAATTATATTTCAGGAAAAAATCACTCATTGACCACTCCTTGACCAAGTCAACATCAGTCAACGTTACAACTTTACTGTTCATCCAACGTTTTTCTCCTGAATTCAGCATTCTGGTCCCAACTTTGATAATTTATATCTCCATGTGTAGACATCCAAATAAGGCATTCTATATATCAAATCGAAGCTTCAAATGTCTACTATTTACCTTGAAAATATCATACATTTATTCATCCATTTACTATTTTTAATTATAGGTCAAACATCACTAAGTCCCCACGAGTTACTGTTCATAGTGGCAAATTCCAGCACTCAACCTTACTCACATATGCATACATCCATCCCATATCAGTCAAATATGCCAAACAGTATCTATTATTAAATAATAAGTTGTTATACATCTGGGCATGTACAAAAATTCTCATATTCCTACTACATCTTTTCCTGCCTGAAATCCGGCAGCATAACTGCTACGCTTCATCTTCAGAAAGTAACTGATCTTGTACAGATTCGGTAATTCCCGTGAGAACTACCATTCTACATAAGTAACCAGGAAAGACTAGATGAACCGGCTAGGTCCACTCACTTCCAGCCTCCTTAGACAGTACCTACGCACACAGTACGTATCAGCTCCTTTCTTCGCTACTGCTATCTTGTCATAATTTCGGCAGAATAACGGCGTCTCTTAAAATTCTCAAAATTTACTTTGACATAACCTCCCTGTAATGGGTTATTTATTGGGATGAGATTCGAGGGAATATCAGTAGTAATAATCATAACAATATATGTAATGTAGAGTGACAGTGCTTGCTTGTGATTGTGTACAGATAAGTATGCTGCGTGCTTCCATACTCAATAACATATGATCATAGCATTGTAGCAGAGCTTCAAGCATAACATATAAGACAACAATCCAACCAAACAATAGCACAACAAATCACAAAGCCATTACATAAAAGCTAGGATTAGTTACTACCTGAAAAGCTTAGCAGAACTCTAGAATCTCTATACTGCTTTCAGCTCCGCCAGAACTTCCTTTCTTTCTTTCTTCCTCTCACTTTCTCTCTCTAGAACTTCCTTCTCTCTCTTAAATGCTCTTGTCCGTGATGCATATGAAGGCAAGGGGGTATTTATAGTTTTGATGAATGGCATTTCCGTAATTTTGAAGAGCTCTGAACTTGTGGCCACGGTTTTTCCGGAATTTCCTATTTTTCTTTATTCCCTTTACTGCATCATCCAAGGGACACCTCATGGGACACCTCATCCCTCACATTCTTCACATGATGAAATTTGGGAGAGCAAGAAGCCTTCTGGAAGCTTTCCAGTCCAATCCGGTACCGGCCCGGTCTGTTTCCTCAAAAACTGGACTGTTTTCTGAATCTAATCTTTCTGAAAATTCATATTATGTCTTCTGACTTTAAATTTAGTATCTAGGTCCTTTATATCATTAACATTTTTATACTGGGTCTAAACTCAATTACATATCCCTTGTGAAATGACCAAAATACCCCTGGGTGCCCTTTCTTGCACTATCTTAACCCTAAGGGTAAAATCGTCATTTTACACCTTTCTGTACCTTGTCAGGGCATATACTGACCCTGGTTAACCTTACCTGTGTATATCTTGGCTTCTGGGCCTATCCAGAATGACCAAAATGCCCTCCATTCATTTAGTACCCTTTAGTACAACACAGGGGCATTTTCGTAATTTCGCATTTTTTCGGGGTTCTGCTGGACACTGACCCACCTATCAGTCCAAGGGTCTTACTGGGCCTTTGATGGCACCATTATTGGGCCTCCTAGGGTCCACTACCTTTATGGCACGTATTACGAGGAATCTTCCCCGGCAATGTTCATCGAATATTTTAACTATTATACACCGTTTATACACATCTCCGGACACCGGCTCCTTTTACCAGATACACTGAACTACTGTGTCTAGGCATCCATTTTGGTCATAACAGTCATCTGACTGAGGTCATCCGAACTCATTCAGTCTCAGTTTAAATACCGATAAATTTCCCTATCAGATACCTGGAGGCCTCACACTCCCGTCTATATTTTCTAATTTGTGAATAACTTTCTCTACAGACCTCCTATCGGTATTCTGTCAGTTTCTTGACATCTGCCCCATCAGGACGCATCATCCTGTAATTTCTCGCTTATATCTGCAATCTAGGATATCCGGTAGGAATTTTTATAACTTTTGGACTATCATATCAATTTTGGCTATCTGGAGTCTGGAGAAAATTCATGTATTAGGCCAGATTACCGAGCATTACTTGCTCTATCTACTGGTGAAATCTGGGACTGAAATGCTTCCGGGCAGTCCAAACCACTTCCGGCCTAACTTTCTTTAATTACAATTTAGCCCCAAAGAACTTTTCTTCTTTTCAATTAAGTCCCTTTTTATTTGGCTAAAATTACACTTAAGGACCCCACCTTTTTGTCTACTTTTCCCTTTTAGCCTTATACTTTTCATATTTGCACTTAAGTCCTTACATTTTTTTTTCAATTTAATCCCTTTCTTTGCATAAATGGCCATCATATCCCTAGGGACTTTCACTATTTACATATAAGTCCCCGGACTTTCACTTATTTGCAGTTTAGTCCCTAAAAACCCTCTGTATGTTTTGGGGACTTCTGCTCAAAGGGGTCTGGTAGTCTATCTATTTCAGGCTTACTTTCTGAATCTCTAGGCCTGAAAATTTGGGATGTCACAAAAGAAATGGACACTACTCACAAGTTCAATATAATGAGTTGTCCATGAGTATGAGAATATGGATACCCCAAGCTTTAGTCATAAAGCAGGAAAGGATATAAAGAGGGGATATATCCAAAATAGTTGACTAAGATACTAATTAAATTTTGAGGATGAAATTTATTTTCAGTTGATAGAAATGAAATATCCCAATTTTCAGGCCCAGAGACTGAGAAAGTAGCCTAAAATAGATAGGCTACCAGACCCCTTTGAGCAGAAGTCCCAGAAATATACAGAGGGTTTTCAAGGACTAAACTGCAAATAAGTGAAAGTACAGGGACTTATATGTAAATAGTGAAAGTCCCTAGGGGCATAATGGTCATTTTAGAAAAGAAAGGGACTAAAGTGAAAAGTTTAAAAGTTCCATGGTAAGAAATAAAAGTAGACCCAAGTTGTGGGCCATTAAGGTAATTATGAAAAGTTAAGGAACTTAATGGAAAAGAAGAAAAAATTTTAGGGGCAAAATGGTAATTATAGAAAGTTGAGCCAGAAGTGGCTTAGAACAGCCTGGAAGTATTTCAATCCCAAATTTCACCAGTAGATAGAGGAAATGATGCTAGTTAATCTAGCCTAATACAGGAATTTTATCAGAGTTTCAGGTAGCTGAAATTTATCTGATAGTCAGAAAGTTATCTGAAATTTTTATCAGATCTCCTGGACCTCAGATATGAGTGAAAAGTTACAAGAATATGCGTCCTGTAAAGACTGAGATCAGGGAATTGACAGAATCCCGAAAGGAGTTCTATAGAAAAGTTATTCACTGTTTAGTGAATTTAGACGGGAGTTCGTGAACGCCCGATATCCGATTGAGAAATTAATCGGTAAGCAAACTGGACTGAATGAGCCCAGATGGCGTCACACAGAGGCCCATAATGACATCAAGGGTGGCCCTTTTACCGCTGAACTGGAGGTCAGGGAACTGACAGAATCCCGAAAGGAGTTATGTAGAAAAAGTTATTCACTTTTTAGTGAATTTTGACGGGAGTTCGTGAATGCCCGATATCTGGTTGGGAAATTAGCAGTAAGCAAACTGGGACTGAATGAGCCCAGATGATGTCACATGAGGCCCATGATGACGCCAAGGGAGGTGTAATATCCTTAATTTTCTGTACTGATTTCTATGTACAGATTAGATGGAATATATGAGTTCTTTTTCAGGAAAAAGATGTGGTTCTTTATGTAAAGAAAAGGATTAAATTGCAAAAGAAAGGAAATGGAAGGACTTAAATGCAATTATGGAAAGTTTAAGGTTAGGAAAGAAAGGTAGACAAAAATGTCGGGTCTCAAAGTGTAATTTTAGCCAAATAAAGGGACTTAAATGCAAAGAAGAAAAAGTTCCCTGGGGCTAAAGTATAATTAAAGAAAAATAGGCCAGAAGTGGTTTGGACTGCCCGACAGCATTTCAGTCCCAGATTTTACCAGAAGATAGGGCAAGTGACGCTGGGTAATCCAGCTTAATACTGGAATTTTTGAAGACTCCAGATAGTCAAAAATGGACTGATCGTCCAAAAGTTGTAAAAATTCCTAACGGATACCCTAGATTTCAGATATAAGTAAGAAATTACAGGATGATACACCCTTATGGGGCGGATGTTAGGAAACAGACAGAATACTGATAGGAGGTCTGTAAAAAAAGTTATTCACGAATTAACAAATCCAGACGGGAGTATGAGGCCTCCAGGGATCCGATAGGCAGATTTATCGGTATTTAAACTAAGACTGAATGAGGTCAGGTAACAACAGTCATATGGCCGTTATGACCCAAATGGATGCCCAGACACAGTAGGGCAGTGTATCTGACAGAAGGAGCCGGTGTCCGGATATGTGTGTAAACGGTGCATAAAAGCTAAAATATTCGGTGAACCTGGACAGGGGAGGATCCTCGTAATACGTGCCATGAAGGTGTTGGACCCAGAAAGGCCCACTAATGGCGCCATCAAAGGTCCAATAGGACACGTGGACTGATAGGTGGGCCACTGTCCAGCAGAACCCCGGAAAAGTACGAAATTATGAAAATGCCCCTGTGTTGTACTAAAGGGGTAGCAGATGAATGGAGGGTATTCTGGTCATTTTGGACAGGCTCAGAAGCTAAGACATACATAAACAGGGTTGTCTAGAGCCAGTATATGCTTTGACCAGGTTACAGAAAGGTGTAAAATGATGATTTTGCCCTTAGGGTTAAAATAGGCCAGAAAGGGCACCAAGGGCATTTTGGTCATTTCGCAGGGAATCTGTAATTGAGGTTAGACCCAGTATTAAAATGTTAATAATATAAAGGATCCAGATACTAAATGTAAGGCTAGAAGACATAATATGGGTTTTCAGAAAAATTAGATTCAGAAAACGGTCTAGTTTTCGAGGCGACGGACCGGGCCGGTACCGGATTGGACCGGAAAGTTTTCAGAAGGTTTCTTCCCTCTCCATTTTCTCCATGTGAAGAATGTAGGTGGTGAGGTGTCCCATGAGGTGGCATTGAGTGATGTCATGCATGATGCAGTAAAAGGAATAAAGAAAAATAGGAAATTCCGGGAAAACCAGGACCACAGGATCAAATGGCTTCAAAATTACAAGAATGCCACTCCTCAAAACTATAAATACCCCCTAGCTCTTCATTCCCACGGCCTAAGGAGCATTTAGAGAGATAAGGAAGTTCTTGAGAGAGAAAGTGAGAAAAAGAAAGAAGAAAGGAAGTTCTGGTGGAGTTGGAAGCAGTAGAGAAGTTCTGAAGTTCTGCTTTTGAGGTAGTAACTAATCTTAGCTTTTATGTAATGTCTTTGTGATTTGTTGTGCTATTGTTTAGTTGGATTGTTGTCTTATGTTATGCTTGAAGCTCTATTACAATGCTATGATCATATGTTATTGAATATTGAAGCATGCAGCATACTTATATGTACACAATCACAAGCAAGCACTGTCACACTACATTACATATATTATTATGATTATTACTACTGGGATTCTTTTGAATCTCATTCCCATATATAACATTACAGGGGATGTTCTGTCAAAATAAAATTTGGAAATTTTAAGAGACGCCGTTAGGCTGCCGAAATTCTGGCAACGAATAAGGAACAAAGAAAGCAACTGATACGTATTGTGTACGTAGGTGCTGTCTAAGGAGGCTGGAAGTGAGTGGACCTAGCAGGTTCATCCAGTCTTTCCTGGGTACTTACGTAGAATGGTAGTTCCTGTGGGAATTACCGAATTAGTACAAGATTGGTTACTTTCTACAAAAGGAATGTAGCAGTTATGCTGCCGGATATTAGACAACGAAAAATGTAATAGAAAATATGAGGATGTTAATCATGCACTGATGTATAATAGTTGATTATTTAATGATGATTGTTATCTAGCATGTTTAACTAATATGTGATGTATGTATGCACTAATATGTAAGGTTGGTTACTGAAAAATGACTATGTGAACAGTAACCCGTGGAGACCAATTTACATTTGATAAATCATTAAAAATAGTAAATGGTTAAATAAATGTATGATATTTTTATGGTAAATAGTAGACATACTAAGATTTAATTGGATATATATAATGCTTCATTTGTATGTATATACGAAAAGATATAAATTTTTAAAGTTGGGACCAGAATGCTGGATTCAGGAGAAAATCACTGGATGAACAGTAAAGTTGAAATGTTGACCCACGTTGAATTTGTCAAATAATGGTCAACCAATGATTTTTCCCTGAAATATAATTAAGTTATCTTCATGTATCAATTTGAACCACTTTATTTCTATTTTTCTATAATTAGTTATGATTTTTCAAAGTCAGGTCACTCATCTGGAATTTGCCAAAGTGAACAGTACCCGATGAAAATAAAATTCCAGATTAAGAGTTTAGACTTCAATGACCCTGAAAGTGGTTCTAAGTGCTACTGAATGGTACTTAAGATATATAAAAATAAGGATGTGACAGGAGGCCCAGGCCAATGATATTAGTTCAGCGGTAAAAGGGGCTAGTACCCGAAAAAGGTACAAAATGACGAAAATACCCCTATGTTGTAAAATAATTAAAGAATGAGTGAAGGGTATTTTGATCATTCGAATAAGGTTAGACAGTCAAGAAAGGTTATATGAATAGTTGACCAGGGTCAGGGAATACTATGGTAAGGTGTGAAAAGACAATAATGCCCACAGACTCATTAAAGTAAATAAAGAGGGACCAAGGGCATTTTGGTAATTTTCCAAGGGATGTTTCTTGGGAATTGAGCCTTCAGAGTGCTTGAGCTTGATCAGAGACCCAAGATAGCATTCCAAGAGGCCAAAAACGTAGCCCAAGAAATATGTGGGTTAAAGTGGCATTAACATAATATTTTAGTGACTTTTCAATAAAGTAAAGTTACTCGGTTGAAGTGATAACCGAGAAATTGATCAGATAAAGTTCTAGACTTATCCGAAAGCCATAATGTGGCATGAAGGTACCCATAAGGCGCCACATGGCAAGAGCATAGAGGAAGAAGAAAAAGCTAAGGACATGTGGCACGATCTCAGCTGTTTATTCCGGGATAAGGCTCTGGAATTCTCTGGAAGCGCTGAGTCAGCTGGTGAGGTATCCCAAGGGCCCCATCATTACGCCACCTAAGCATATGAGGTGTCCCTTGATGATTTCATTATGATGAGTCATTGAGGATGATGATGTCATCATGATGATGCAGGCGAAGCTTCTTGAGGAAGCTAAGCGATCTGAGCCGTTCATCATGATTCAATCTGAGCCGTCTATTCCACCTTGCTCCACCTATAAATACCCCTCCCCCTCCCATTCCAAAGCACACCCACGGCCAAGAAGAAGAGAAAGGAAGAGAGAGAGAAAGAAAGAGGGAACGAGAGAAAGAAAGGAAGAGAAAGAAGGAGTTCTAGCTGAGCTAGGAGCAATCCAAGGAGCTTAGGGACTTGGCAAGCTTAGAAATAAGGTAAGTAAGTTATTCTAGTTCCTGCTCTAATAAATTAGGGGATTGTTCTTATAAATTAGATAGTTAGAATAGAGAAATATCTCTCTCTATAAGGTTAGCCGTGGATAGAAAGAAAGTTAGGGGATGGTCAGAATAGGGGTATTGCCTCAGATAATCTTGAGTTAAGTGAAGTTATGCTGGATAAGATAATAATAAGAATATTATTATGTTATGTATAGGCTCTGACCTCTATAAAGAAGGGATCTCAGAGCAAAGGCTAAAGACTAAAGGAAAGGCTGGATGCCAGGTAGTAGACTTATACCTAAACTTGTATGCTTATTGCTTGAGTGTTGTTAATATGCTATTGACTTGTCTTGGTTATGTGAAGCATGTGTGATTGATAATGCTCTATTTCTTTTTATGCTATGGCTATATGTTATAAGTAAGAATTAAAGAAGCATGTATATGTCATAATGCAAGCATAATCATAGTAAAGCAAGCATAGTTAACACTAAGCATATATTTGCATACACTGTTTGTGGTACCGTTTACTACTGAGATTTCCCCAGAAATCTCACCCCTACCTTTTTCAAACATAACAGGGTACTGGTTTGGAGAAGATAAAGCTAGGAAAGTGAGGATGTGACACACTCAAAGATAAATTTGAATCCTCATGTTCCTGAAACGCTTCATGGGGTTTTTGGGAATTATGCAACATAGAATCATACCCATCATGCAAACTCAATTCATGCTCATCCCTAGTCTCTTCCACAGCATAATCAATAGCATTTAACCCAGCAAAAGTAGAATTATCAAAAGGATATTTCATTGCTTTATTCATATTAAAAGTTACTACATGTTCTCCAACTTCCATTGTAATGGAACTATGCTTCATACTAATATTTGTCTTGGAGGTTTGAAGAAAAGGTCTGCCTAGGATCAAAGTGCTCTCACTCACTAGCTCACTGGACATATCCAGAACATAAAAATCAGTTGGGAACACTAAGTCCTTGACCCGTACAAGAATATCCTCAAGAATTCCCTTAGGATACCTAATCGACCTATCAGCTAGCTGGAGCACTACACTTGTGTCTCTAAGATTCTTAATACCTAAGGCTAAGTATACCGACCAAGGCATCACATTAATGGCAGCCCCTAAATCTAGTAACGCTCCTTGGATATGAACCTTTCCTATAATGCATGGAATGGTGTAAGATCTTGGATCTTGGCACTTAACTGGTAATTCAGCCTTAAAAAGTGTTGACATATTAGCACTCACCTGAATTCTCTCAAGGGGCCTAAACTTTTTCTTATCAGCACATAATTCTTTTAAAAATTTAGCATACTTAGGATTTCTCTTGAGGAATTCAACCATAGGGATATTTATTTCTAATTTATTGAAGAGATTATAACCATCTTGTGCAAAGTCAGGGTCAATCTTTTTCTTTCCAGCAAAATAAGATTTAGAAAAAGGGAGATCTTTTATACTTACCTCCTTACTTGTATGCTTAGAGGCTCCTTGCTTGCTAGACTCTGCCTTCTCCTCAGTTTAGTTTCCTTTGTATGCTAGACTTTGCACGGTCACTTCCTCTTCTTGCTTCTCTTGTAGTTCCTCTTGTGCTTGTGAGTTCTCTTCTTGGGTTACCTTCTTAATCATAAGCTACTGTTCTTTAAGACTTTCTGATTTCCCAATCTTCATCTATGACGATTTTCACATCCTTATTTTCATACATCTTAGGGACCACTTAGTAGCATCTGGAACCACTTTTAAGGTCATTGAAGTAAAATTTCCAAATCTGGAGTTTTACTCTACCGAGTACTGTTCACTGTGTAAATTCCAGACAAGTGACTTGACTTCGAAAAATCATAACTAATTTTAGAAAAATCGAAACAAAGTGTTTCAAATTGGTAAATGAAGCTAACTTAATTCTATTTTAGGGAAAAATAACTCGTTTACCACGTATTAACAAAGTCAATGTCAATCAACGCTATAATTTTACTGCTTATCCAACATTTTTCCCCTGAATCCAGCATTTTGGTCCCAACTTTGAAAAATTATATCTCCATGTGTAGACATTCAAATAAGACATTCTATATATAAAATTGAAGCTTTATATGTCTACTATTTATTGTCAAAATATCATACATTTATTCAACTATTTACTATTTTTAATTATAGATCAAATGTCACTACCTCACCACGAGTTACTGTTTATGGTGGCAAATTCCAGCAACCAACTTTACATACATATGCATAACATACATCAATCACTTATCAATCATGCAAAATAATTCTTAACTTCTCTTCATGAATCCTCATCTCCTCTGTAACATCCCTAATTTCTGTACTAAGTTGTATGTACAGATTGAATAAAATATATGAGATGTTTAGGAAAAGATGTGGCCATATTTATGTAAAGAAAAGGATTAATTGGAAGAGGAGGAAAGTCTAAGAGCCAAAGTGCAAAATTATGAAAATGCCACTGTGATGCCCTAAGAAACCAAAAGTAAATGGAGGGCATTTTGGTCATTTCACACAATGGATGGATATCAGAGGAAATTTGATAGTAAATTATTATAATTAATATGAGAATTTTTGGAGTTGACAGAAGTCAAAAAGGAGTCCTGTAGAATTAATTATGGAATTTACGGTAAAAAAGGACACCGATAAAGGGTTAAAGGAAACATATGTAATTTTTAACAGGACTTCTGGGTCTCAGAAAATTATGAAACTTTGTAGAGAATTCATTTTATATTAGAATGAATTTCTAAAAATGTTAGAACAATTAAAGAAGGTGTTTAGCATTTATTCTGAGATCAGGATAATTTAAGGATATCGGTATAAGGAAAGTACATTGGGATTTGTGCCAATTAGCTATTGGACCTAAAAGAGGCCCAACATTTCGTCCTAGGCCAGCCCAATAAGGCCCAAAAGTTATCTTGGAGCCCAAGTCCAATAATGAATAATTTATGGATTTTTGAAAAGAAAGAAAAGAGAATAAAGTAAGAATTAGGTGTTGCACATGGTGGGACCCACAAGGACTTCAAAATGGCACCCAAAAAGAGGAAGGGTTAGGTGTACCAAGGGAGGCCATGCTAGTGATGTCATGGTGGTAAGGTCTTGAGTGAAAAGTGAAAAGACATTTCAAGATCAAACCTTTAACCATTAGATCAAATAGTTTCCAAAGTGATCTTGGCCTTCAAATGGCACATGACTTTTGCTATAAATACCCCCCTTTCCATTCATTCTTCACACCCAAGAGCTCCTTTAGAAAGAGAAGTGAGTTCTAGAGAAAGAAAGTGGAAGAAAGCAAGGGTCTTGAAGGAGCAAGTAAGGTAAGTTGTCTCCTTGCTTCTACCTTTTGTTCTTATGGTTTGTGCTTGAGTTTAAGTGATTTTTTAGGCTTACATATTGGGGAAATGCTGCTGGAATTTCTATGTATATGTGAGAGGAACATGAGTTTTATGTCATAGATAGTTTAGACAAGCTTAAACAAGCTAGTTGCATGGTTGGTTGTTGGATTAAGTTGATGTTCTTGACTTTACCATGGAAGAACATTTCGGTTTGCACTGTTCATGATAGAAAGAGATGGAATTTCAATGATTTAATGCTTCCATTGAGTTTATATGATAATTTTGTGTAGGATTGGAAAGGTTTTGAACCTTGGAAACCATTGGAATTAAAGGTTGTAATGTTGAAAATTCCTTTCGGTTACTGTTCACTCGCATGAACAGTGATTTGAATTTCATGATTTTGATACTTACAATGGTCTTAAAATGAGATTTTGTGTGGGGGGAAAGTGGAGGAACAAGTATGGGAAGCATTGGAATCAAAATGAGAATTTTTGGAAGATTTATGTATGTTTTTCCAAATCTGTACAGAACAGTGTATTCTTGCTGGAATTTGGTTATTTTTAGTTCATAAATGGATTCAAAAGGTAAAATTGTGTAGGGTAAGGTCAAGACATCAATTGATTCAAGGGCCAAGTTAATTGGCAAAGATTAAAGAAAGTTATGTTAGTTAAAGCAAGTTAAAGGTTCAAGAGAGATAGTCTTGAGTAGTGTTTGAGTTCATGGTCCTAATGGATTATGTAATGAATATGAATGTGATTAGGACCTTGAAACCTCTAAGAAGATGTTGGGGAATGATTGACCAAAAAGCTTGGGAAGCAAGTGCAAGCATTAGAAAGAGAGCTTAAATCCAAGGTAGTAAACTTACCCTAAACTTGTATGTATTGAATGTTATGCTTGATTGTGCTATGACTTTGTTGAATTGTGTGCATATCTGTATATGATTGAAGCTCTGTTTCTATGATTACCTTGGCCAATTGTATTTCATATGTTACATGGAAGCATGCACATTACACAATGTTTACACTTTCACAAGCAAGCACAAGTATTTACTTTAATGCATGCATTGTTTAGTACCGTTTGCTACTGAGATTCCCCCGAATCTCATCCCCTATTTATAACCCATTACAGAGAGGTTATATCGAAGTGAATTTTGAGAATGCTGTAAGACGCCGTTATGCTGCCGATTTTCAGACTGAACATAAGGAGATGATACGTACTGTGTACGTAGGTACTGTCTAAGGAGTCTGGAAGTGAGTGGACCTAGTCGGTTCATCCAGTCTTTCCTGGGTACTTATGTAGAATGGTAATTCTCACGGGAATACCGAATCAGTACAAGATCAGTTATTTTTACAAATGAAGTATAGTAGTTATACTGCCGGATTTCAGGCAGGAAAGATGTAATAGAGATACGAGGATCTTGTTCATGCCCTTTGTATAAAGATTTATTATTTAATGATAAGTATTGTTTGGCATGTTTGTTTGATATGTGATTAATGTATGCATATGTATGTAAAGTTGCTTGCTGGAATTTGCCACCATGAACAGTAACTCGTGGTGATATAGTGATGTTTGATCTATAATTAAAAATAGTAAATGATTAAATAAATGTATGGTATGTTTATGATAAATAGTAGACATACCAAGCTTCGATTTGATATATAGAATGTCTCATTTCGATGTCTACACATGGAGATATAAATTATCAAAGTTGGGACCAAAATGCTGGATTCAGGAGAAAAACGCTGGATGAACAGTAAAGTTGTAACTTTGACTGACGTTGACTTGGACAAGGAATGGTCAACAAGTTATTTTTCCTTGAAATAGTATTGAGTTAGCGTCATGTAGAAATTTGAACCACTGCATTCCGATTTTTCTACAATTAGTTATGATTTTTTGAAGTCAGGTCACTCATCTGGAATTTACACAGTGAACAGTGCTCGATAAGAGTAAAACTCCAGATTGAGAAATTGGACTTTAATGACCTTGAAAGTGGTTCTAAATACTACCAATTGGTCCCTAAGATGTACAAAAATAAGGATGTTTCATTTTGGTTTCAGAGCAAAGGATTCTGGCTTAGGAAATGCTCTGAACAGATGATTTCTGGCGTTAGTATAGAATAAAGTTAGCACAGAACAAAGGGTTCTGGCTCAGAGGATAAGATTCTGGCACAGAACAGAAGGTTCTGGCTCAGTGATGCTCTGGTTTAGTGAGACTGATCCCTTAAACAAATGAGAAGTTTGAGTGGTTCTTTCCCTAGAGTATGATATAGGGATGGTGTTCACTGCTTAGAAAGGTTTAGATAGAAGACAGTGACACTAGACGAATGAGACTGTACCCTAAGCTTTATAGTCTTACGAAGGATATGATTACGATCGGCTAATCTTAGTCAGCCGATACAGCCGAGGTCTCATGTTTATTAAAATAATGTGGCTGGACTAAGCAGAATAATGTTTAAGAAGCAGTTTCCTCTATGGATAGAGATAGAAGCTGATCAGTTCACGACTAAGGAAGTTGTAAGAGTAGCTTGAGGTATCATGTTGTGACCAGATACTATAGTGAGCATGCTAGATGTCCAAGTTACGACAAGTTAAGTCATAAGTCACGATGAGAGAAGACTTTTGGTCGCAAAACACAGGGTAAATGTTGGAGTAGTAGACATGGGGATTCATAAAGTTAAGCTTGAAACATCAGCTAATCAGTGAGACCCCCAACCTTTAATACTGTATAAAGATGAGGTACACCTAGACTTTGACTCTTCAGGTAGTGAAGAGAGTTCAGATGAAGTATAAGGGACTCAATCAGGAAGGTTTATAGTAAAGTACCCATGCATATTTTTGTAGACTCTGATTTATAGTCTAGAAATTATGAGAAATTCAGTCATATGTTGTGTATGCATCAGATAATGCTGCACTAGATAATGATGGGTCTAGTAATTATGTACAGGATGAGTTTGATAGAGTGCTCTCTAACCTGATATAAGCTCTATTCCTCCGATGAGAGGACAAATTTCAGCTGAGGAAGAAGAGTACTGATACTGGATTATAGGTAGGCCAGATATTATTCCTCCTTTACTAGAGTTTGAGGATAAGTTTGATATGAGTAGCCTAAGAACCAGTTACAATCTGTGACATCCCTTCCTATTATCCCAGTCTAGGAATATACGAGGGTATAGATAAAGATTAAAGGGATATTTCTAGCCCTAATCCACCCCAGCCTTCTTTATGAAAGATAGACAATGTGACTATACTAGTCTCAAGAAAGGCTGTGGGAAGTGAACTACTTAGTTTAGGTTAAGGGATGGAAGGAAGTAGAAATCAAGAGCAGTCAGTTTAGCTGCAGTTCTTCAATGCCGTAGCAAGGATGATAAATAGAGATGTGATAGAGGGCATTGACCTGGATTAAGTTTTCATGTTAGTAGCATGATATGAGATGGCCATAAGCCAGATATTGCCATATACCCTACGTGACATGTAAAGCTAAGTGAGCTTTTGGCAAATGGTTCATAACTGAGGTGTAAGGATCGGCCATTACTAGGGTAAAGACTAGACAAGAACATTCTAAGGGAATGTTTAAAGCAAGTTAGATCCAGGTCGGATGTAAAGTAGTTTGGGACACATCTAGAAGTCCTCGAGAAGTTAGGCCATGACGAAAGGTGACCCGAGGTCGTGACTAAAGAATGTAAAACTGTCCAGTCATGACAAGTAAAATGAGATGGTCACAACTAAAGTTCATTGATGCGTTGCGCCTAGTTCATACTCAGGTCACGATGAAGATACGCAGGGACCTGATGAAGGATGAAGATGCCAGCCTCACTGAAGGTTATTAGTTAGAGGTTTAGCACATGATGTAGGCAAGCTAAACAGTATGAGAAATAGAGATACATGCTAGTCTAAGATGATGTTCAGAAATAGATCCTCTATATGACTATCAAGAGTAAATCTACATTTGGAAAGACTTTGTTCATTTAGTCTTTTATGAACAAAAGAATCAAAAGTTAGGATAAGGCTTACGCAAGAAATGAGCCTAACATATGGCTTCAAGTTCTCGAAAGTTAAAGTCCCTAAAACAGGATATTAGTCCCACATCAGTTGGGGAGGTGAACGAAGCATGCTTTATAAGGGTGTGGATACCTCTCCCTCATGAACGCGTTTCCAGTACTCACCAAGCGCCCTCGTCACCAAGCGCCCCAGTGGGGGTAGGCAGGCACGAGTGGTAGGCAGGTAGTGCTGGGAAACAAAACCCTGACCTCGTGTGGGCCTAGAGGCGCCTGCCTAAGGGGAGATGGGACAATATCTTCCTCTACATAGCTATGATACCTAGAGGACGCGTGTTCGGGTGCCTAAGGGGTTAAAGTCCTCATGTGCCTGTAGAACAAAACCGTGACCTCATGTGGGCCTGGGGCCTGCCTAAGGGGAAAGCGGACAATATCTATGTGGAAGGGTGCTGGGCTATTAGAGAACATAAGTAATGGTGCTGGATGATGAATGGGATTTATGTGATCTAAGTTGGCTAGAATCAAGAAAAAGACCAGGAAGGAACCATAATCCGGTCAAGAGTAGACTGAGACTGATGTATACGCGCGGAAAGAGTTAAGAGATAGTAGAAAGATACCAATGTTACTCCAGAGAAATGGAGACTGTTTCGCTCACCTGAGAAGTAATTCTTGAGTAAGATTATGAAAAGTATTCCTCTCAGTTAAATAGAGATGAGCGTGAGGCTAAGGGTTAAAAGGAGAAAGAGGAACCCTTTGATGAAATATGTAGCCGAGTTCATCCACATGAGCAATGAGAGTTGAATGATTAAGAAGTCAGTTAATGGGTTGAATTCCGTGTTATAACGAAAAAGTTTTTCTCAGGTAGTCACATAAGTCTAATAGAGCGGTAGTTGTAAGCAAGATTAGAAAAAGAAAGATAGCCACGGTTCTTAAAGATAAAGTAACTCCCATATTCGATAGAAAGGTTGAGTCTATACCCTGATAAGAAGGTAGCATGTCAGCCTAAGTGAAATAGATAGATATTTCAGGATGAATGATCAGGATATGATAGGCAATATGATAAAGGAAATATGTTTTGAGGCTTACTTAGTTCATTACAATATCTGATGAATGGTTGAGCAAATTATGATGATGAATAGTTGCATCTCCTTGCAGTTGTCATATAATGACATGCATGTTAGAGTATACCATGATGAATACTCCCATTTCGTAGTATATGCTGGGTAGAGTATATATGGTGAGGAAGTTATGAGAAAATTATGTTGCTCCCATACCATATGATATGCAATAAGGAATATATTGAGGATGATAGATAGTCTCAGTTTATGGGACGATAAGTTATGATATGATATTCTGATATGATTTATGATTGGGGTGATTCAGGTTTTTCTATAGGCTTGCTAATGCAGTACTCAGAGCCATTTCTATTGAAAGGAATGGTATACATAAAGAGTTAGATTTGAAACAGATGACTCTGAGATAGAGACTAGATTCAGATGAGTACAGATCACTCTTCAGATAAGAGTTGGATCTGATGTAGTCTGCTCGTAGTTAGAGCATAGTTCAAATGGCTCACAGTTAGAGCACAGATTTACATGAGAAGTTATGATGAGGCCATAGCAGCAGAATGCAATGGCAGGTGGTTAAACCATGATTGCACAAGGCATGGTAAGCCATAGTAAGAGAAAGATGAGAAGGAACTCCTGAGTAAGAGAGGAAATAAGTAAGGTCTTGGGAAATAATATGGGCTACTGAACGTAATATTTCTAAATTTTTATTTATCAACAAGTAGAAGCGGTGAACCATATAACTTAGTCTGTTGGTTTAAGATCTTCGGGAGATATACAGAATCGCAGTTAGATTCTAGAGGGTCACAGTTAGATCCTAGCATGGCTCCAGGGTCGCAGTTAGATCCTAACAGTTCCAGAGTCGCAGTTAGATTCTGAAGAGGCTGACGGTTGATTGTAGTTAGATCCCGAGGTCGCAGTTAGACCTAGCCTAAGGAAAGTAATGAGCCATGAGATATGAATACAATATAGTATCTCTTTGGGAAGATGAATGCCAAAGACGAAGTTAAGGTAAGGAAGCTTCACTAGTTGATAAACTCATCCAGAAAAATTATTTATAATGATTTTCCTCAGATAGCCTATATTATACAGACTGAACTTAGTTTTCTTTAAACAAAGACGGAGTCCAAGTTAAAGTCTGAGTGCTGAAATTCAAAAGTTTTATAGAAGTATGCCTGAGGAACAAAGAAGAGAACCCCATATGTTTTGAGAACAGAAAAGTATGAGCAGATAAATCCTCCAGATGAGGATATAAAGATTAAAAGGCTAGAGAGACCTAGAGAAGAAGGTCTAAAGTAAAGATAGAACCCAGTAGTTCTATGAGATAAAGAATGCTAAGGCTTAGAAGAGTAAGGTAGCCTTCATCCAGAAAGATGTTTAGGCAAGAGTAGTCTAAGAAAGAGTAATGAAAAAGGGTCCAGTTGTCACAGAAGTTGGTATAGATGGACAAGGTAAGAAAAGTAAAAAGTTAAAGTAAGATAGACCCCAGAGCTACACCAAGATGTTAAGGGGTAAGATATGAAAGAGTGTAAATACCATAGAAGTTTGGCATATATATGATAAATGATAAACAAAGTTATGAAAAGTTAGAAAGGGTTATGAACATTAAAGGATTAAAACCCTTCTGTCAAGTCCAAATAAGAGTGGATTTGAAATGAAAGATTCAAATTACGACTTTGTTCAGGAGAACGAGAAGCAAAAGAGCAATACTCTCCTGAGAGGCTGATAAAGTCATAAGAGAATGTTAGAGCTTTGCATTTAGGAGCAAGTATACAGTCCTACAAGATATTGGCCAAGCATTATGCATGTTAGAGTATATGCTCCTACTTAGCAGTAAAGTAAAGAAAAGAATAACTGCATAAGTCCTCTCTCTGTATGATGTTGAATCATTAAAGATGATAAGAGAAACAATAGAGTTATAAGAGTTTCTATACGAAAAGAGGATAAAGCTTTGCGGATGTTAAAGAATTCTGCGAGATGCTAAGAGAAGTAATAAGGGATAAGTGTTAGAAAGTATGATGAGTGAGTAAGGGAAACTCCCGAATACAATAATATTCGAGAGAGTTTGATATGAAAGAAATGGACACTACTCTCAAGTCTAGTACAAGGAGTTGTCCATAAGCAAATGGATGCATAGCACAAGATCAAGTGCCGTGATGAAGTAGAAATAAACTCCAATTAAGTTGACTCATACAAAAAGAGTACTGACAGCAAGGACATGAAGCGGATATTGAAAGTACTCCGCTAGATAATAAGATAAAAGGTAAGAGATGGATACCCCAATTCTTAGTCATAAAGCAGAAAGAGATTTAAAGAGGATGTATATTTAAGATTGTTGACTAAGGTACTAAGTAAATTTCGAGGACGAAATTTATTTTAAGGGGGAGAGAAATGTAACATCCCTAATTTCTGTACTAAGTTGTATGTACAGATTGAATAAAATATATGAGATGTTTAGGAAAAGATGTGGCCATATTTATGTAAAGAAAAGGATTAATTGGAAGAGGAAGAAAGTCTAAGAGCCAAAGTGCAAAATTACGAAAATGCCACTGTGATGCCCTAAGAAACCAAAAGTAAATGGAGGGCATTTTGGTCATTTCACACAATGGATGGATATCAGAGGAAATTTGATAGTAAATTATTATAATTAATATGAGAATTTATGGAGTTGACAGAAGTCAAAAAGGAGTCCTGTAGAATTAATTATGGAATTTACGGTGAAAAAGGACACCGATAAAGGGTTAAAGGAAACATATGTAATTTTTAACAGGACTTCTGGGTCTCAGAAAATTATGAAACTTTGTAGAGAATTCATTTTATATTAGAATGAATTTCTAAAAATGTTAAAACAATTAAAGGAGGTGTTTAGCATTTATTCTGAGATCATGATAATTTAAGGATATCGGTATAAGGAAAGTACATTGGGATTTGTGCCAATTAGCTATTGGACCTAAAAGAGGCCCAACATTTCGTCCTAGGCCAGCCCAATAAGGCCCAAAAGTTATCTTGGAGCCCAAGTCCAATAATGAATAATTTATGGATTTTTGAAAAGAAAGAAAAGAGAATAAAGTAAGAATTAGGTGTTGCACATGGTGGGACCCACAAGGACTTCAAAATGGCACCCAAAAAGAGGAAGGGTTAGGTGTACCAAGGGAGGCCATGCTAGTGATGTCATGGTGGTAAGGTCTTGAGTGAAAAGTGAAAAGATATTTCAAGATCAAACCTTTAACCATTAGATCAAATAGTTTCCAAAGTGATCTTGGCCTTCAAATGGCACATGACTTTTGCTATAAATACCCCCCTTTCCATTCATTCTTCACACCCAAGAGCTCCTTTAGAAAGAGAAGTGAGTTCTAGAGAAAGAAAGTGGAAGAAAGCAAGGAAGAAGCAAGGGTCTTGAAGGAGCAAGTAAGGTAAGTTGTCTCCTTGCTTCTACCTTTTGTTCTTATGGTTTGTGCTTGAGTTTAAGTGATTTTTTAGGCTTACATATTGGGGAATGCTGCTGGAATTTCTATGTATATGTGAGAGGAACATGAGTTTTATGTCATAGATAGTTTAGACAAGCTTAAACAAGCTAGTTGCATGGTTGGTTGTTGGATTAAGTTGATGTTCTTGACTTTACCATGGAAGAACATTTCGGTTTGCACTGTTCATGATAGAAAGAGATGGAATTTCAATGATTTAATGCTTCCATTGAGTTTATATGATAATTTTGTGTAGGATTGGAAAGGTTTTGAACCTTGGAAACCATTGGAATTAAAGGTTGTAATGTTGAAAATTCCTTTCGGTTACTGTTCACTCGCATGAACAGTGATTTGAATTTCATGATTTTGATACTTCCAATGGTCTTAAAATGAGATTTTGTGTGGGGGGAAAGTGGAGGAACAAGTATGGGAAGCATTGGAATCAAAATGAGAATTTTTGGAAGATTTATGTATGTTTTTCCAAATCTGTACAGAACAGTGTATTCTTGCTGGAATTTGGTTATTTTTAGTTCATAAATGGATTCAAAAGGTAAAATTGTGTAGGGTAAGGTCAAGACATCAATTGATTCAAGGGCCAAGTTAATTGGCAAAGATTAAAGAAAGTTATGTTAGTTAAAGCAAGTTAAAGGTTCAAGAGAGATAGTCTTGAGTAGTGTTTGAGTTCATGGTCCTAATGGATTATGTAATGAATATGAATGTGATTAGGACCTTGAAACCTCTAAGAAGATGTTGGGGAATGATTGACCAAAAAGCTTGGGAAGCAAGTGCAAGCATTAGAAAGAGAGCTTAAATCCAAGGTAGTAAACTTACCCTAAACTTGTATGTATTGAATGTTATGCTTGATTGTGCTATGACTTTGTTGAATTGTGTGCATATCTGTATATGATTGAAGCTCTGTTTCTATGATTACCTTGGCCAATTGTATTTCATATGTTACATGGAAGCGTGCACATTACACAATGTTTACACTTTCACAAGCAAGCACAAGTATTTACTTTAATGCATGCATTGTTTAGTACCGTTTGCTACTGAGATTCCCCCGAATCTCATCCCCTATTTATAACCCATTACAGAGAGGTTATATCGAAGTGAATTTTGAGAATGCTGTAAGACGCCGTTATGCTGCCGATTTTCAGACTGAACATAAGGAGATGATACGTACTGTGTACGTAGGTACTGTCTAAGGAGTCTGGAAGTGAGTGGACCTAGTCGGTTCATCCAGTCTTTCCTGGGTACTTACGTAGAATGGTAATTCTCACGGGAATTACCGAATCAGTACAAGATCAGTTATTTTTACAGATGAAGTATAGTAGTTATACTGCCGGATTTCAGGCAGGAAAGATGTAATAGAGATACGAGGATCTTGTTCATGCCCTATTGTATAAAGATTTATTATTTAATGATAAGTATTGTTTGGCATGTTTGTTTGATATGTGATTAATGTATGCATATGTATGTAAAGTTGCTTGCTGGAATTTGCCACCATGAACAGTAACTCGTGGTGATATAGTGATGTTTGATCTATAATTAAAAATAGTAAATGATTAAATAAATGTATGGTATGTTTATGATAAATAGTAGACATACCAAGCTTCGATTTGATATATAGAATGTCTCATTTCGATGTCTACACATGGAGATATAAATTATCAAAGTTGGGACCAAAATGCTGGATTCAGGAGAAAAACGCTGGATGAACAGTAAAGTTGTAACTTTGACTGACGTTGACTTGGACAAGGAATGGTCAACAAGTTATTTTTCCTTGAAATAGTATTGAGTTAGCTTCATGTAAAAATTTGAACCACTGCATTCCGATTTTTCTACAATTAGTTATGATTTTTTGAAGTCAGGTCACTCATCTGGAATTTACACAGTGAACAGTGCTCGATAAGAGTAAAACTCCAGATTGAGAAATTGGACTTTAATGACCTTGAAAGTGGTTCTAAATACTACCAATTGGTCCCTAATATGTACAAAAATAAGGATGTTTCATCCTCCATCTTGAGAAAACCTGCTGTAATTGGATTGATATGGAAGGGGTGAGAATTCGGGGGAAATCTCAGTAGCAAACGGAAACCATATAATGTATGCAACTATATGCTTGATGTTACTATGTGTGTACTTAATGATTATGCTTGTATAATGATAACTTACATGCTTCATGTCCCTTAATTATAATATATGGTCATAGCATAAAAAGAAACAGAGCATCATTTAATCATACATGCTTCATATCATCAAAGTAAGTAAATATCACATAAAACATTCAAGCAACATAAGCATATAAGTAGGTAAGTTCACTACCTGGCGTGTAGCGATTCCTTTAGTCCTTTACCTTTGATATGAGGTTCCACCTTTTCATAGTTCATAGCCTATACATAGCATAATAATATTTTATTATTATCTCATCCAGTATAACTCCACTTAACTCAAGCTTATCTTGAGGTAATACCCCTATCCTGACAATCCCCTAGCTTTCTTTCTATCCACGGCTAACCTTATAGAGAGAAATATTTTTCTATTCTAACTATCTAATTTATAAGAACAATCCTCTAATTTATTAGATCAGGGACTAGAATAAATTACTTACCTTATTCCTAAGTTTGCCGAGTCCCTAAACTCCTTAGATTGTTCCTATCTCAGCCAGAACTCCTTCTTTCTCTTCCTTTCTTTCTTTCTCTCTTTCTCTTTCTCTTCTCTTCTTGGTTCTTGCCGTGGAATGAAATGGAGGGAGGGGTGGGGTATTTATGTTGAAACAAAGTGAAATGGATGGCTCATATCGAATCAAGATGAATGGCTCAGATCGCTTAGCTTCCTCAAAAAGCATCGCCTGCATCATCATGATGACATCATCATCCTAGATGACTCATCAAAATGACATCATCCATGGACACCTCACATGCTTAGGTGGTGCAATGGTGGGGCCCTTGGGACACCTCACCAGCAAACTCAGCGCTTCCAGAGAATTCCAGAGTCTTATCCCGGAATGAACGGCTGAGATCGTGCCACGTGTCCTTACTTTTTCTTCTTTCCCTATGCTCATGCCATGTGGCGTCTTATGGGTACCTTTGATGCCACCTCATGGCTTCTGGATAAGTCTCAAGCTTTATCTGCTCAATTCCCTGGTTATCACTCCACTCGGTAACTTTACTTTATTGAAAAATTATTAAAATATTACTTTAATGCCACTTTAACCCTCATAATTCTTGGGCCACATTTTTGGCCTCTTGGAATGTCATCTTGGGTCTCTAATCCAGCCAAAGTACTCTGATGGCTCAATTTCCAAGAACCATCCCTTGGTAAATTACCAAAATGCTATTGGTTCCTCTTCATTTACTTTAATGAGTCTAGGGCATTATTGTCTTTACACCTTACCAGAGTATTCCCTGACCCTAGTCAACTATCCAGATAACCTTTCTTGACTGTCTAACCTTATTCAAATGACCAAAATACCCTTCACTCATTCTTTAACTATTTTATAACACAGGGATATTTTCGTCATTTTGCACCTTTTTCTGGACGCGGGCCAATTTTCCGCTGAACTGATATCATGGGCCTGGTCCTCCCTTGGTGTCATTATAGGCCTCTGTGTGACGCCATCTGGGCTCATTCAGTCCCAGTTTGCTTACCGATTAATTTCTCAATCGGATATCGGGCATTCACGAACTCCCGTCTCAATTCACTAAAAAGTGAATAACTTTTTTTACAGAACTTCTTTCGGGATTCTGTCAGTTCCCTGACCTCCAGCTTCACAGGACGCACCTTCCTGTAACTTTTCACTCATATCTGAGGTCCAGGAGATCTGATAGAAATTTCAGATAACTTTTAGACTATCAGATAATTTCCAGCTTTCTGGAACTTTAATAAAATTTCTGTATTAGGCTAGATTAACCAGCATTATTTTCTCTATCTACTGGTGAAATTTGGGACTAAAATGCTTATGGGAAGTTCTAAGCCACTTCCGGCTCAACTTTCTATAATTACCATTTTGCCCCTTGAAACTTTTTTTCTTTTCAATTAAGTCCCTCAACTTTTCATAATTACACTTAATGGCCCACAACTTGTGTCTACTTTTACTTTTACACCATGAGACTTTTAAAAATTCACTTTAGCCCCTTTCTTTTTCTAAATGACCATTATACCCCTAGGGACTTTCACTATTTACATACAAGTCCCTGTACTTTCACTTATTTATAGTTTAGTCCCTAAAAACCCTCTGTATGTTTCTGGGACTTCTACTCAAAGGGGTCTGGCAGCCTATCTATTTCAAGCTACTTTCTCAGTCTCTGGGCCTGAAAATTGGGATATTACATTTCTTTCATATCTTACCCTTCAGAATTTTGATGTAATTATGGGGTCTACATCATTCCTCTTAAACTTTGTTAATCTCTCAAGAGAAATACTGTTCTTTTTGCCTTTCTTTCTCCTGATATAAAATCATAATTTAGGTTATGATTCTAACATGAGAGGTTCTATTCTCTTGCTTTTTATAACTTCTCTAACTTTTCTAATTTTTCGTAAATTTTCTTATCCTTTTATATAACGTTATGCATTTATGCCAAACCTTTGTGGCATTTGCACTCTTTCTTGCCTCTTCTCAGGGCTTACTTATCATTAGGCTACTCTTGCCTTAGCACCTTTCGTGCTACTGGGTTAGGGCTAGGTTACTCTTTGTGTAGCTCTAGACCCTAGCATTCTCTTTCTCATAGAACTATGTTCTATCTTTCCTTTTCTTTAGACCTCTTCTCTAGGTCTCTCTCTTTTAATTTCTTTTATCCTCATCTAGAGGATCTATCTGATCATACTTCTCTGTTCTCAAAACATATGGGGTTCTCTTCTCTGTTCCTCAGGTATACTTCTACAAAACTTTGAATATCAGCACTCAGATTTTAACTTGGACTTCATCTTCGTTTAAGGGAAAAACTAAGTTCAGTCTGTATATAATAGAGGCTATCTGAGGAAAACCATTATAAATAATTTTTCTAGATGAGTTTATCAACTAGTGAAGCTTTCTTACCTTAACTTTGTCTTTGGCATTCATCTTCCTAAAGAGATACTACATTGTACTCATATCTTCATGGCTCATTACTTTCCTTAGGCTAGGTCTAACTGCGACCTCGGGATCTAACTACGATCAATCGTTAGCCTCTTCAAAATCTAACTGCGACTCTGAAGCTGTTAAGATCTAACTGCGATCCTTCAGGATCTAACTACGACCCTAGAGCCATGCTAGGATCTAACTGCGATCCTACAGAATCTAACTGTGATTCTGTTATACTGTATCATAATCTCTTGAAGATCTTAAACCAACAGACTAAGTTATAAGGTTAACTGCTTCCACTTGTTGATAACTCAATAAATAAATATTTTTTAAAAATTTTATATCTAGTAGCCTCATATTATTTACCCAGACTTTACTTACTTCTTCTCTTACTCAGGAGTTCCTTCTCATCTTTCTTACTTTAATGTGGCTTACCATGGGCTATTTCCTTGTGCAATCATGGTCTAACCACCTGCCATTGCATTCTGCTGCTATGGCCTCATCATAACTTCTCATTTCAATTTGTGCTCTAACTGCGAGCCATTTGAACTACGCTCTAACTGAGAGCCATTTGAACTATGCTCTAATTGCGAGTAATCTGTATCAGATCCAACTCTAATCTAAAAAGTGATCTATACTCATATGAAACTAGCTCTATCTGAGAGCCATCTATTTCAGATCCAACTCTTATCTGAAGAGTGATCTGAAAATAATCTCTTAACTGTTATCTGTTGCTCTTTCCGTATACCATTCCTTTTAATAGAAATGATCCTGGGTACTATATTCACAAGCCTATAGAATTACCTGAGTAACCCCTAGTCATACTGCAACAGATTGTCCTACTCATTGAGACTATATATCATCCTTAATACATTCCTTATTGCATGTCATACGGTATGGGAGCAACATAACTTTCTCATAACTTCCTATCTCATATTTACTTTACCTTGCATATACTGCATATACTTTACTCATCTCATCATATCATACTTTAACATGCATGTCATCATATGACAACTGTATGGAGATGCAACATCATAACTTATGGCGACATAAGCCATATCATCATCATAATTTGCTCAACCATCCATCGCACATTGCAATAAACATTATTTCCTTTATCACATTATCTGTCATATCCTGACCATTCATTCAGGAACCTGAAGCATCTATCTATCTTACTTAGGCTGCCACGCTACCCTCTTACCAAGGTATAGACTCAACTCTTTATTACTCTATCTTATATAGGGAATAGGGGAGTCACTTTATCTTTTAAACTATGGCTACCTCTCTACTATCTCTTAACTTCTTTTATCTATCTATCTATCAGTCCCAGTCTGTTCTTGACTGGACTGTGGTTCCTTATTGGTCTTTCTCTTGATCCTAGCAAACTTGAGTTGCATAGATCTCATTCATCATCTCTTACTATCACTTCTATTCTCTAGGGTACTCTACCCTAGGTCTACTACTTCTCAGTGATGGAATCCCTCTGCCTAGGGAACATTAGCTCTTTATCTATTAACTATCATGTCTCTAACCTTAGTCCATATGCTAGGATTATTCCTAGACAAATCTCATTCTAACTTTTAGGTCTTCTATTTAGAATAGCTGAATAAAACCTTTGAAATGTAGATCTACTCCTAGTTATCACATGGAGGATCTACTTTTAAACATCATCTTAAGTTGATCTTTCGTATCTCAGTACTTTGTACTATCTGGCTTGATCATGTGTTATACCAATCCTCTAGCCGATGGACTTCAGCGAGGTTGGTATCTTCATTCCCATCATTAGGTCTCTGTACATCCTAGTCGCGACCTGAGTATTGGCTAATCGTGACTCATAACCTCTGTGATCTTTTGTCGTGACCATCGTACTCTACTCGTCATGACCTGACCACTGCCTAGTCGTGACTCACATGCTCTGTGACTTTTAGTCGTGACCAAAGGTCTTATCCCGTCACGACCTAAACTCCTTTGTACACACTAGTCGCGACCTGTGACTTGACTCGTCATAACCTCACTTTTGTAGCAGTTAGTTGCGAGCTGCACACCTTCACGTCATAACTTGGACATCTCATTATCCTCACTGTAGCGTATGGTCACAGAATAATACCTCGAGCTACTCTTTCAGCTTTCCTTACCTTGAACTGGTTAGCTTCTATCTCTACCAATAGAGGAAACTACTTCTCAGACGTTATCATGCTTAGTCCAGTCACATCGTGTTAAGGAACACGAGACCTCAGCGGTAACGGCTGACTAAGACTACTTTATCGTAATCATATCCTTCGTAAGAATGTAAAGCTCAGGGTATAGTTTTATCTATCTGGGTGTCACTATCTCTTATCTGAATCTTTCTCTAAGCAGTAAACACCATCCCTATATCATACTCTAGGGAAAGAACCGTTCAAATTTCTAACTTGTTTAAGGGGTCAGTCTAACTAAACCAGAGCTTCACTAAGTTAGAACCTTCTGTTCTGTGCCAGAATCTTATGCTCAAAGCTAGAACCCTTTCTGTTCTATGCCAGAACCTATTCGTCTGATACCAAAATATCACATCCTTATTTTCATATATCTTAGGGACTATTTAGTAGCATCTGGAACCACTTTTAAGGTCATTAAAGTAAAATTTCCTAATATGGAGTTTTACTCTATCGAGTACTGTTCACTGTGTAAATTCCAGACAAGTGACCTGACTTCGAAAAATCATAACTGATTCTAGAAAAATCAAAACAAAGTGTTTCAAATTGGTAAATGAAGCTAACTTAATTCTATTTCAGGGAAAAATAACTCGTTTACCACGTATTAACAAAGTCAATGTCAGTCAACGCTATAATTTTACTGCTCATCCAACATTTTTCCACTGAATCCAGCATTTTGGTCCCAACTTTGAAAAATTATATCTCCATGTGTAGACATTCAAATAAGGCATTCTATATATCAAATCGAAGCTTTATATGTCTACTATTTATTGTAAAAATATCATACATTTATTCAACTATTTGCTATTTTTAATTACAGATCAAAGGTCATTACCTCACCACGAGTTACTATTCATGGTGGCAAATTCTAGCAACCAACTTTACATACATATGCATAACATACATCAATCACATATCAATCATGCTAAATAATTCTTAACTTCTCTTCATGAATCCTCATCTCCTCCATCTTCAGAAGACCTACTGTAATTGGATTGATATGGACGGGGTGAGATTTCGGGGGAAATCTCAGTAGCAAACAGAAACCATATAATGTATGCAGCTATATGCTTGATGTTACTATTGAAGGGAATTGGAAGACACGCAGCAGAATTAACTTTAAAAATTTTTCCATTCCTTGCCTGGATCTGCCGAATGCGTTTAAGTCAAGGAGCAAGAAGTATTACCTTCGGTATTCGAACTATGGTGGGGACCTCCGTGTCCACTAGTCGCGACTTGTCAGCTCTGGAGTTTTCAGTCGCGACTTCCTCAACTTCTCATCATGACGGGTAGTCTCTGGAGTTTTCAGTCACGATGTACTCAGCTTTTAGTCGCGACGGGTAGTCTCTGGAGTTGTCAGTCGTGACGTCCTCAGCTTCTAGTCGCGACTGGAGGCCTCTTTTTGATTTTTTGACGTTCAGATGCCTATTTGGTCGTGACCTCAGTGTCACCTAGTCGCGACTTGTCGTCGTACCTGGTGCTCTCTTCTCGATCACAAGAAGTCGACGACTCAGATCAGCTTCCTCTACCAGTATCCACACGAACAGCGTTCCAACTATGAACGACATGCTAGCGCCTCTTGTCCCTCTAAGGCTTTCTCGAGATTCCGTCCTCACTGTATCTATTTTGGTCGTTTCTTATGTACAAACCTTTTGCAGCCTCCTTGTCACTCACTCTCTCGTCCAAAACCCTTAGCCCCTAATGTCAAATATATAGGATGCTAACGGTGTTCTGATTGAGATGGATTTTGGAATTAATCTTATATTAATTATGAAATTAATACAATATCATATATTGCATAATTTGATAAGAAACTAATTAAATAAATATTGTTTATATTAAATCCGTCCCACAGATTTAATTTACCTATTCATTTAATTTAAAATAAAGATAAGACAGAATTATATTTGATTTATTCTCATAAATAAAATTTGAGATATCATATCAATTTAAATTTCAAATTCAAATAGATCATATCAATTTAAATTCAAATTCAAAAGTGATAGAGATTTAATTTATCTTTATAAATTAAATCTTGCAAATATCTCTTATATTATATATAATATATATATACGAATTTATATATATAATATATATATACGGATTTATATATATACTTGTTTACGTGTCCTTTCATATTTATGATATATGCTTATTTTTATAATACATTCGCTGCGAGCATATCTGAACAATTATGAGATAAACTGGGAAAGTATGATAAGATGTATTCGCAATGCTATTTTCATATAAATATAATATTCTTTATGAATATGAAACTGTCAAAAGCATGAATAGATATGCAATGCTTCTTCCAATCCTTGAGCATGTTTAAAAGGACAAATTAAATATACGTGAGATGCTTCTATTTTGATCTTCTAAGTGCATGGCTTTGTTGAACATTGATTACTTCTCTCTCATATTTTGATCGTAATATTTCTAGATCATGAACATTTGACTATGACTAATCTCTATTATTATATATGTTGAAATTTGCAAGAATATTTCTCGAAGTTCTCTAAACATGGAAAATTTGAATATATATGCAAGCATGCCCATTATTGCTTCCTTCACTGCAACCATGTATAAGCTTTTTCTTTGTTTTTCTCATACCTGTTCTTGAAAGTGTATTAAGAGTAAGAGAAAACATAAACCAAATCTCACAAAGATCATAAAACGTAATAAGAAACACATTCTTGACAACCATTGTGAAGAAATCGAATACCGAAAGAAGTTCATAAAATTGGGTCACTAAAAAATAGTTTTTTGAGCAACTTGAGGGCATGAATGTGTAGAGATCAAAGATTTGAAGGCAACGACAATAAGAATGCCTCAAACGGAGGTCAGAAGTAGGAGAAACAAGGGAGAAAAAATGACAGGTTATGGTGAAAGTCGGACCTCTGGCCAGGTTAAGTTGACCCGACTAGAGGTTGAAGACGACCTCTGAATGGTTAAAGTGACTTTGTTTTGACCCTTCCCCTCAAAACATAGTGCTTCATTTAAATGAAAAACTGTGTCTCAAGTAAGGGTTGACCCAACTCAATGGTCAACCATGTCAACCCTAACCCCATATGAGGATCAGTCGGGTCAGGTAAAGTCAACCCAACCCGAAACTAAAAAAAATAAAATAATATTTTATTATTAAAATATTTAATTAATTAAAATATAACAAACAAGAACTTTGGAGGCGCGTGAAGTCAACGTTAACCTCCCCTAGTTAACCTAAACACATGGCTCGACTCTTAAGGATGAGCCGAGTCTAATGGTATAAAGCATGAAGCCGTCTGAGGGCCCTAGGGTAGTATGTGACCTTCACGTGCTACCCCAAGAGTAGAGAGCTCTCCCTACAACTTCTCATGAATTTTTTAAATCCAGCACCTTTTTGGGGCACGTCAGGGCATGTGGGAGATGTTGGAAATTGTGCCCTAGGGGCCAATCATTGCATTATGAACATTGTTGATTTATGAATTTCTTAATTATGTTATCACATTATTTGCATGTTTACTGTGATGACCATCCTTGGATAACTCATGATCTTATCATAAATATCCCTGGTCGTCATCTATGCGGGAGTAGAGATGAAATAAGACCAGTATGACTTTGAAGATATATAGAGATATAAATCAAAGTCATAGGCACATGTAAGAGTACAGGGTGTTGGACCGACCCGCTATGAGAGAGCTGCATAAGTTAAGTCATAAGCTTCTCTCATATACAAGCCATGTCACTATGCCCTTTGACCTAAGATCATCATGGATTCCTACATGACAAACACTCAGCTTTGACCTAGTCAAAAGTCACTTTTGACCGAGTGATCATAAAGGCTATATTCAGGCTAAGTGGTTTTTCATGCGGAGGAATGTGAATGGTCAAGATGGAATTTGTCCCTCACATTCGTAGAGAGATATTACTGGGCCCCTCGATGAGTGAGTCTGAGAAATGTATGGCCATACTGTAATGGAAAGGTAGTTCCATTTCTATAGTCAGACTACTCAAGGATCGAGAAAGTAACGGTCAGGAACAGGAGGATGATGTTCTCCATGCCTCATCCATGACCGAAATATCGTGTGACAAAAGGGATGTGATATGGTTGTATGAAAGGTTACATCATTTATCGATCCTCATATGATTTGGGTAGTCGTAATGTCCTGCTAGAGACCGCTTATGACTTGTGGGTCAGTAAAGTAATTGGCCCACTGCCAACTTCATATGGGCCTACAGGGTCACACACAAAATAGCCCAACACGAGCTATGATGTCCAGATTCATTGAATCTAAGATATATCTAGATTCAATGAATAATCTAGGGTGGATTTATATATTTTATATATATATAAATTTGTATATATATTATATATAATATAAGAGATATTTGCAAGATTTAATTTATAAATATCAATTAAATCTCTATCACTTTTGAATTTGAATTTAAATTGATATGATCTATTTGAATTTGAAATTTAAATTGATAAGATATCTCAAATTTGATTTATGAGAATAAATCAAATATAATTCTGTCTTATCTTTATTAAATAAATAGGTAAATTAAATTTGTGAGACGGATTTAATATAAACTATATTTATTCAATTAGTTTCTTATCAAATTATGTAATATATGATATTGTATTAATTTTAGAATTAATATAAGATTAATTCTGAAATGCAGCCCAATAAGAACACCGATGGAATCCTATATATTTGATATTAGGGGCTAGGGTTCTACAGGAGAGAAAAAGGGGCAAGGAGAGTGCAAAAGGTTTGCAGATAAGAAATTGCCAAAATAGAGACAGTGAGGACGGATTCTTGAGAAAGCCCTAGAGGGACAAGAGGCGCTAGCACGTTATTTGTGATTGGAACGCTGTTCATGTGGATACCAGTGGAGGAAGCCGATCTGAGTTGTCAACTTCTTACGATCGAGAAAAGAGGACCAGGTACGACGACAAGTCACGACCAGTTGACACAGAGGTCGCAACTAAATAGGCATCTGAACGTCAGAAATCCAAAAAGAGACGACAGGTCGCGACGTTCAGATGCCTATTTAGATTTCTGAGGCTAAGGAAGTTACGACTTAAAACTCCAGAGGCTACAGGTCGCGACTAGTAGCAATGGAGGTCGCGACAGAAAACTCTAGAGGAGACAGGTTGTGACTATAAGCTGAGTAGGTCACGACTGAAAACTCCAAAGGCGAAGAGTCACGACTAGTGGACACTGAGGTCGTGACGACAGCTCGAATATCAAAGGTAACGCTTATTTTTCCTTGACTTAAACACATTCGGTAGATCCTGGCAGGGAATGGAAAAATTTTTAAAAGTTAATTTCCGCTGCGTGTCTTCCAATTCCCTTCAGTGGTATCAAAGCCATGCCGTTTTGTGTTTAAGTTAGGTTTGATTGTTGATACATATGATGTATGTTAGCCGATTATATGATAACATGTGAATTATGGAATCCGTTTTATGTATGACATATAAGGAATCCAAATGGAAACTGAAATCGGTGGTGTATGTTAATTGATTTGATCAATTAATATTTATAGGGTCTTAGGAAATAGAATTAAGATTCTTGATTATTTATCAAAAAAAATCTTGGGGCCCTGCCCCAGACCCCGCCCGCTAACCGGCTAGCGGGACCGCCGTGGCTACCTGGTCGTAGCGCAACATAATCGTAATACATACAGCCTTTCCTGATGTATGAATGTTTTGAAACATTTATTGCCCTTCACATAATATGAATTTTGATTCTTGAATGTTTGGGTATGGTGAACAATATGGCTCTAGATTACAAGTGTTATAATTTTTCTAAATACGGCCTGCGTGTCGTGCCTTCCTCTAATTACTCTCGTTGTAAATTCTCTTCTGATCTCATTCCCCTTGAATGTTAAAACGAGGTTTCCTTATGTAATTTTCCCATTCTAATTAGAGATCTCCTCTCATTGGCTTTAGGGGACTTAGGATAGGTGAGCCATATTGTATCACGTTTAAGATTATGCATCTTATGCTTATATGTTCGATATGCATATCACTTGTATGAGATACAACAGAGATACATGCATTTTGTAAACCAGATAGTTAATTAAGCCCGCTAAATGAAATCTTAAGTCATAATTTTGTCAATTAATGAACACTTGTCAAAACCTCGATCGCTCATTTGTAGGTTCCACCAAAGTGGGTGCATTTGAGTTATCTTGGGGAGATAAGGAAAGAGTAATGGTGCTACTCACATATGTTTGTTATTGTTTGACTTAATTGAGATTATCAAAACCATTTTGGGTCTCAAGGCACTAGATGGGATTAAAACATGTTGGATTATATGATGATGGAATCCCATGAATATCTAAGAGTTACATTTGATGTAATTGGTAAAGCTGTTACCTACCTAAATAACTTAAAGTTAAGCGTCCTGCCAAAGCGGACTTAAGTTTAAGCCAAATATGGATCTTAGCCCACTAATTATTACATTGAGGGTTGTTTTATTTAGTGGGAGATTGCTAATTCAATTGCATATTTTAATTGTAGAATCATGACGACTAGTAATACTGCTACATTATCGTTGCGATCTGTCCTTAAGAAGGACAAACTCAATGGGACAAACTTTCTTGATTGGTTCAGGAACTTGAGAATTGTTCTCAAGCAGGAAAGAAAGGCATATGTCCTAGATCAACCCATTCCTGAGGAGCCAGCAGCCAATGCTCCTAGAGCTCAAAGAGATTCTTATGCAAAGTATAAGGAAGACTCTGTCGATGTGGGATGCTTGATGCTTGCCACCATGGTTCCGGAGCTCCAAAGAGATCTGGAACACATGGAGGCTTATGAGATGATTGTACATCTCAAGGAAATTTTCCTGCAACAGGCAAGGCAAGAGAGGTATGAGACCACTAAGGCCTTATATTCTTGCAAGATGGCTGAAGGTGCATCAGTCAGTGCTCATGTCTTAAAGATGAAAGGGTACATTGATCACCTTGAGAGGCTTGGATTTCCCATGAGCTAGGAGTTAGCTACGGATTTGATCTTGAACTCACTCCCAGAAAGTTATGACCAGTTTGTCATGAACTACAACATGAACAACATGGAGAAATCTATTTCTGAACTGCATGGGATGCTTAAAACTGCTGAGCCGAATATTAAGAAGAAGCCTAGTACAGTTTTGATGGTTCAGAAAGGAAAGGGTATGAAAAAGAAAGGCAAGGGCAAGGGGAAGGGTCATGGCTCATCAGGTTACACTTCCATTGCTAGGAATAGTATATGTTCCATTTATCGTAATGATGTATTCTATGCTCATGGTGATTTGCATGTTGATCATTACATATTAAATTTGGAACAACCAATCATGGAAATATCTATAACATAACTGCCAAAAGGATCAAACCAAACGATTTGAATCCGACATACCTCTAGCATTGTCGTCTGGGCCACATAAATGAGAAACATATTTCTAAACTCCATCAAGATGGATTTCTCAACTCATTTGATTTTGAATCATATGATACTTGTGAATCTTGTTTGTTAGGAAAGATGACAAAGTCGCCTTTCATTGGGCACAGTGAGAGGGCCACTGATTTGTTGGGCCTCATACATACAGATGTGTGTGGACCGATGAATACAAATGCCAGAAGAGGTTATTTATACTTCATCACATTCATAGATGATTTTAGTAGATATGGCTACGTCTATCTAATGAAACATAAATTCGAATCTTTTAAAATTTTCAAGATATTTCAAAATGAAGTACAAAACCAGCTTGGCAAAACAATTAAAGCCCTTCGATCTGATCGAGGTGGTGAATATTTGAGCCAAGAGTTCATCGATCATCTTAGGAATTGTGGGATAGTCTCACAATTGACTCCTCCAGGAACACCACAATGGAATGGCGTTTATGAACGGAGGAATCGAACACTATTAGATATGGTTTGATCCATGATGAGTCGAACAGATCTTCCATCATCCTTTTGGGGCCACGCCCTAGAGACAGCTGCGTTCACACTGAATCGTGTTCCATCTAAGGCAGTTGAAAAGACTCCGTATGAGATATGGACTGGGAGGAAACGTAGTTTATCTTTTCTCAAGATTTGGGGATGTGAGGTTTATGTTAAGCAACAAGCCTCAGATAAGTTAGCGCCCAAATCCTCAAAGTGCCTTTTTGTGGGATATCCTAAGGAAACCAAGGGATATTATGTCTACAACCCCACTGATAACAAAGTGTTTGTTGTCAGAAATTGTATCTTTCTCGAACGAGAATTTATCTCTAAAAGAATCAGTGGGAGCAAGGTACACCTCGAAGAAGTTCGAGAGCCACAAGACACCACAGAACTAGAGATGGAAAATAGAGAAGACTCACAACAACTTGTTGAGACTCCTCAAGTCACGAAGGCCCACGACGATCTAATAAGGCACGACTTCAAGCTCAGAGATATGGATTTCTGCTTTCTGACAATCGTGATATGTTGCTCATTGAGAATAATGAGCTAACTGCTTATCGAGAAGCTGTAGTGGGACCAAACTCTGAAAAGTGGCTAAATGCCATGAAGTCTGAGATGCAATCCATGTACGACAATCAGGTATGGACCTTAGTCGACCCGCCTGAAGGTGTAAAAACTGTCGGGTGCAAGTGGATTTTTAAAGAGAAAACTGACATGGATGGTGAAACATCCTCCCTTAGACCCCTCAGAGTATACTTGCGGAAGCGATATTGGCTCGATTGTATCTCAACTTAAGTCTAGAAATTGAACTTTTACTCTTAAGTTCCTTATTCTGAACCTTTACTTTGAGAACTGATATTTCTCATTCTACACATCCAAATGAGGCTTATTACCTATCCACGTAATGCCCCAGATGTGTGCTACTGGCTCACCAAATTTCGTGGCCAAATTCCTCCGTTTACTAGGTCAAACTGAGGTCAAAACATGGCTACCTCAGAACCTACGAATTTCTCTCTCATAATTTCCTTATGCACAAGCTGAACATGCCAAACAATATTTATTATTACATAATAAATTGTTATACAAAAGGGTATGAACAAAATCCTCATATCTCTGTTACATATTTCCTGCCTAAAATCCAGCAGTATAACTACTATACTTCATCTTTAAAAATAACTGATCTTGTACTGATTCCGTAATTCCCATGAGAACTACCATTCTACGTAAGTACCCAGGAAAGATTGGATGAACCAGCTAGGTCCACTCACTTCCAGACTCCTTAGACAGTACCTATGTACACAGTACGTATCAGCTTCTTCCTTCACTACGATAATTTTGGCAGCATAACAACGTCTCGTAGCATTCTCAAAATTCACTTCGATATAACCTCCCTGTAATGGATTATATATAGGGGATGAGATTCGGGGGAATCTCAGTAGTAATAATCATAACAATATATGTAATGCATTGTGATAGTGCTTGCTTGTGATTGTGTACAGATAAGTATGCTGCATGCTTCCTGTAATACCCCAATTTTTAGGCCCAGAGACTCAGAAAGTGAGCCTGAAATAGATAGACTATCAGACTCCTTTGAACAGAAGTCCTAAAAACATACAGAGGGTTTTTAGGGACTAAACTGCAAATAAGTCAAAGATCAAGGACTTATAGGTAAATAGTGAAAGTCCCTAAAGATATAGTGACTATTTATGCAAGGAAAGGGGTTAAATTACAAAAGAAAAAAAATGTAGGGACTTAGATGTAATTATGAAAAGTTTAAGGCCAAAAAGAAAAGTAGACAAAAAGGTGGGGTCCTTAAGTGTAATTTTTGCCAAATAAAAAGGGATTTAATTATAAAGAAGAAAAGTTTCCTGGGGCTAAAGTATAATTAAAGAAAGTCAGGCCGGAAGTGGTTTACATTGCCCGATAGCATTTTAGTCCCAAATTCTACCAGAAGGTAGGGCAGGGGACGCCGGGTAACCCAGCCTAATACCGGAATTTTTGAAGACTCCAGATAGCCAGAAATGGACTGATCGTCCAAAACTTATAAAAATTCCTACCGGATATCCTAGATCTCAGATATAAGTGAGAAAATACAGGATGATGCGCCTTTATGGGGCGGATGTCAGGAAACTGACAGAATACCGATAGGAGGTCTGTAGAAAAATTTATTCACAAAATAGCAAATACAGACGGGAGTGTGTGGCCTCCGGGTAGAAGATTTATCGGTATTTTTAAAGGGGCTGAATGAGATCGGATGACCTCGGTCAGATGACCGTTATGACCCATAGGGATGCCTGAACATAGTAGGACACTGTATCTGGGAAAAGGAGCCGGTGTCCGGAAAGGTGTATAATCGGTAAATAATAATTAAAATATTTGGTGAATTGTGACAGAGGAAGATTCCTCGTAATACGTGCCATATAGTTAATGGACCCAGGAAGCCCAAAAAATGGTGCCATTAGAGTCCCAATAAGGCTCTTGGACTGATAGGTGGGCCAGTGTCCAGCAGAACCCCGGAAAAGTGCGAAATTACGAAAATGCCCCTGTGTTGTACAAAAAGGGAAGTAGATGAATGAAGGGCATTCTGGTCATTCTGGATAGGCCCAGAGGTCAAGACATGTCTAAATAAGGTTGAATAGAGCCAGTATAAGCTTTGACCAGGTCCAGAAAGGTGTGAAATGACGATTTTGCCCTTAGGGTTAAAATAGGACAAGATAGGGCACAAAGGGCATTTTGGTCATTTCGCAGGGGATCTGTAACTGAGTCTGGACCCAGTATTAAAAATTTAATGATATAAAGGGTCTAGATACTAAATGTGAGGTTAGTAGACATAAAAAGGATCTTCAGAAACATCAGATTCAGAAAACGGCACGTTTTTCGAGGCGTGGACCGGGCCGGTACCGGATTGGACCGAAAAGCTTCCAGAACCTCCAAATTTCGTCACATGAAGCATATGGGTGGTGAGGTGTCCTATGAGGTGTCCCATGAGGTGTCCAGGGTGATGCAGTAAAAGGAAATTAAAGAAAATAGGAAATTTCAGGAAAAACCAGGACCACAGGATCATAAGTCTTCCTAATTACAAGATTGCCATTGCTCAACACTATAAATACCCCCTAGCTCTTCATTTTCACGCCAAGAAGCATTCTTAGAGGTAGAAAGAAGTTCTTGAGAGAGAAAGTGTGAGGAAGAAAGAAGTAAGGAAGTTCTGGTGAAGTTGGAAGTAGTAGGGAAGTTCTGAAGCTCTGCTTTTGAGGTAGTAACTAATCCTAGCTCTTATGTAATGTCTTTGTGATGTGTTGTTTTGTTTGGTTGGATTGTTGTCTTATATGTTATGCTTGAAGCTCTATTCCAATGCTATGATCATATGTTATTGAATATGGAAGCATGCAGCATACTTATCTGTACACAATCACAAGCAAGCACCGTCACTCTGCATTACATATATTGTTATGATTGTTGCTACTGGGATTCTTTTGAATCTCATTCCCATACATAACATTACAGGGGAGGTTCTGTCAAAATGAAATTTGGAAATTTTAAGATTCTTTTCTCATTCCCATACCGTCACTCTGCATCCGGTACCGGCCTGCGTGTCGTACCTTCCTCTAATTACTCTCGTTGTACATTCTTTTCTCATCTCGCTCCCCTCGAATGTTAAAACGAGGTTTCCTTATGTAATTTTCCTATTCTAATTAGCGATTTCCTCTCATTAGCTTTAGGGGACTTAGGATAGGTGAGCCATATTGTATCACGTTTAAGATTATGCATCTTATGCTTATATGTTCGATATGCATATCACTTGTATGAGATACAACAGAGATACATGCATTTTGTAAACCAGATAGTTAATTAAGCCCTCTAAATGAAATTTTAAGTCATAATTCTGTCAATTAATGAACACTTGTCAAAACCTCGATCGTTCATTTGTAGGCTCCACTAAAGTGGGTGCATTTGAGTTATCTTGGGGAGATAAGCAAAGAGTAATAGTGCTACTCACATATGTTTGTTATTGTTTGACTTAATTGAGATTATCAAAACGGTTTTGGGTCTCAAGGCATTAGATGGGATTAAAATATGCCGGATCATATGATGATGGAATCCCATGAATATCTAAGAGTTACATTTGATGTAATTGGTAAAGCTGTTACCTACCTAAATAACTTAAAGTTAAGCGTCCTGCCAAAATGGACTTAAGTTTAAGCCAAATATAGATCTTAGCCCACTAATTATTACATTGAGGGTTGTTTTATTCTCTTTCTTATATGTCTGAGTAGTGTAATGGATAGTTGTAAAAGTGTCCCAAGCTATTCCCCATCTTCAGAGCATGAACTAAGATACTCTTCATCCTCAAATGATCTTAGAACTCTGAATGACCATAGAATTGCTAGCACCAACAAATGTCTAACTTTCAATTTTCTAACTAGCTGGCCTTTCTTCATGATAATCATTACACTACTCAGACATATACAAGTTTCATACATAATAAATGCATTATTGTCTATGTAATAGCAAAATAGCTTAAGCATCAAGTAAGGCCATTGTTACCGAACTTGTTAGAGGTGACAAGCTGAATGAAGACAATTCTGGCATGTGGCGCCATAAGATATCATATGTCCTGGAAGAACAAGATGTCACTAATTTCCTCATGACTGTTCTTCCATAGCGGGATGCTAACATAGCACGAAGAGACTAGGGGTATTGTTCATCTTGCATTTTTCCAAATTTGGCAGTCCAACTTTGAAAAATCATAACTAATTTACAAATATTGTATGGAGGTGCTCTAAGTTTATATTTAAAGATCTTTCAATGCTTTTTAAGATAAAAATATCAAACTTGACATTTACTTGACCAATTCGTACAGTTAATTCATTAAACTTTACTATTCATTTGATCAATTCTATAACTTCCAGATTTATGCCTCAACTTTGGAAATTCATATCTCTTAGTACACACATCCAATTAAGGCAAACTACCCATTCTTTTAAATTTTGAGATATGTACTACATGCTCACTAAATTTCATGGTCAGATTCAATATTTACTTGGTCAAACCAAGGCTAGAACATAACTGGTCTAGAACCTACAAAATTGCCTTACTAACTTCTTTCTTTAATTCTCTTTATTGTTCCAGCATGCATAAACCATAATCTTTGTTTCTCATACAATCTTATACTCTTGTAAACATGCCATAATTATTCTATACAATTTCATTACAAAAATGGCACATTACTTAAATGAGAGAACCAAGCATTTCATGCTAGAACATGTGATTCTCTACTTTTCATCTTCCATTCTTTTGCGCTTGTTCATGCATACATCTTCCATCATACTTGAACTATATTGGTTGGTTAAGGGAGTGGTGAGATTCATGGGAATCTCAGTAGTAAATATTACCACTAATGCATGTAAGATAATGCTTGGTACATGACATGCTTGCTTACCATAAATCATGCTATCATAATGATATATGTGCATGCACAATGTTTCTTGCATTATAAATATGGCTATTATATTAATAGAAATAGAGATTTAACTATTCATACATGCATAATTCACATAATCAAGTAAAGCAATCAACATATTAGCTCACACAAGCACAAGTATCAAACACACAAGTTAGGTAAGTTCACTACTTTATACCATAAGATTCCCCGGGATTTCTACTTGCTTCCTAGGCTTCCCAACCATGAGGACTTTCAGTCAACCTTCTTAGAATTGGTAATAATACCTAAGATAGGGTGAATTGGGTAAAGTTATAAAATTTAAAAATTCTTGAAAAAAAATAGATAAGGTAGAATAATGTCACAAAGTGCAGTAGGGAAAGGAAATCAACACAAAAGATTTATCTTAGCCTACGTCCAGTCCTCAGATACCCTCTGATATTTTCAATTATATCTTTTAAGATTCCATAGGCTCTTGGTGCCTCAGTACATTCATTGTGAGAATCCCTCTCACTCCTCCTTACAACCTATAAGGATTTAACCCACTCAATTGTCCCACACTCTTGAGAAACTCAGAATTTAAAAAAAGAATTGATGAATTTCTCTCTCAGAGAAGTAATAATAATCACTAAAATACAATGATTCTCTCTTAAACAAACTCTCTATTCACACTTAGTAAAACAGAGGATAATAAAGTATAAGCACTAAACACTTAGAGAATAAAGAATAAGATTGAATGCGTGATAACTGTTTCTGAAGTTCGTTGAGTGTCTTAACTTTAGCATTCAATTCGCCATGTATTTATAGCTTTAGTTCTAAGGATATCCGTTAGAAAAATTGAGCATTGAGTGAAGTGGAGACTAAGCTGTTAGAGGTTAGCGGTAGTAGGTGATAGCATTTAGTGCATTTTTCTGACAGTTAGCCTTTTAGCCACAACCTCTTCATTTTTTAATTCTGTAATGTAAACATGATAGGCAAACATTGTGAGTGTAATAGGCAATGATAAGAAACATATAGGAATAATTACACTGTGTTTAAACTTGTTGCATCAAAATCTAATCGATAAAATTATTTGAAAAACTATCATCATTTATCGGAGAGCTTATCAATAAGATTATTTGTCGAAAAAGACTTCGATAAAACTTGAATGAAATCCTTTGTAAAATAGTTGAGCCTCTTATCAATAAATGGTTTCACTACTATAAAATAAACTTTCTAAATCCCCCTTTCTAAACCAGTTCTTGTGAAAACGATTTTAAAAAATGACCAGTGGTATTTTTATAAATAAGGTAAAATATTTACACCAGATGTACAAGTAACTAATGTAGAAGAAATTATTAGTTGCATTTTTGTAAATAAGGTAAAATATTTATACCTGATGTACACGTGAATAATGTAAAAGAAATTAGGGGTGTCATTTTTATAAATATGGGTAAAATATTTATACCTGATATACACGTGACCGGTGTAAAAGAAATTAGCGGTGGCATTTTGTGAATAAGGGTGAAATATTTACACCTGATGTACACATGACCGGCGTAAAAGAAATGAGGGTGGTATTTTTGTGAATAAGGGTGAAATATTTACACCTGATGTATACATGGCTGGTGTAAAAGAAGATAGCGGTGGCATTATTGTATGTAAGGGTGAAATATTTACACCTGATGTATACGTGATCGGTGTAAAAGAAATTAGCGGTGACATTTTTGTAAATAAGGGTAAAATATTTACACCTAATGTATATGTGACTGATGTAAATCAATTTCATCTGGTGTAGAATATTGCCACATTTACCGCTCATTTGTTTCGTCACATTCCTAAAGCCTTAACTTCCCTACTCCCTCATCGTCGTCTTCTCCTTCCTTCGGCCTCCTTTACGTCATCTCCCTCATTGTCGACTGATCCTTCCTTTGACCTCTCTCTCTTCATTCTCCCTCTTTAAGAAATTTTGGTTTAGCAGATCAAGAATCTAATAGGAAGGTAATAGTTTTTCTACTACTTTTCTTTTCGCTTGTCTTAGTTTCTCGCGTTCCTATTCTTAGATTTTCTCTCTATTTCTCCGTTTTGTGCGTTCATTTTATCTGTTGTATTTGTGTTTTTCTTGTTTCTTTCTTTCTGGGTTCTGTTTAAATATATTTTTGTTCATTTTTAAGGAGGTAAGCTGGAGGAATTGGGACAAGGCACGGCTGGAGAAAAGGATTTCTACACCGGTTTAAAATGGCATTCTACATCGCACATACAACCGGTGTAGAAATGGACCGTGTAAAAAGTGAGACATTTTACACCGCTCACAAGACCGGTGTAGAATATATACTTTTTTACACCGGTCTACATTTTAAAGTGGTTCACATTTACATCCGGTGTATTATTTTATAACATCTACACCTGTTGAATATTGGGACGATGTAGATTATTCAAATGTTAACACCGGTTGAATATTGGGACGATATAGATTATTCAAATGTTAACACCGGTTGTATATACGTCTGATGTAGATGTTATTAAATTTATATTATTATATATGTTCTTTCTACACCGGCAGGTATATACGTCCGATGTAGATGTTATTAAATTTATATTTAATATATTTCGTTGGCCTGAAGCTTCATAAATAAACTGCCCGAATATACGACTCAAAGGGCATGATCATTGATCATCAGTTCAAGATGCCAGAGACATATATAATTCAATTGCTCATTATATTATTCATTTAATAAAATTCAATACAAAAATGCTACACTTTGAATAGAAAAGTAGAAAAAGTTATTCAGGGAAAGACAAATACTATTGAGAAGGAAGGAATTGAACAAAAAACTCTGCCCACCGATTACGCAGGTCCTCAATATCTTGTTCAGGAAATGGATCAGGTTGATCAAACATCTAAAATATGAAATCAAAATCAAAGAAATTAAGGCATTACTAATATAGATTAGATTGACAATTAAGAAATATGAAATCATTAAAAATACAAGTTTACCTCCTCAGTTAGGTCAGTCCTCTTTGACAAGATAATATTGACCATGTGTCTAACTATGTAGAAGCCGCACAAGTTGCTTTCTCTGGGTTGCCTTCGACTCTGTAATATTAACAAGATAAAAATTATTTCTCAACATCAAAACGGGGAACCTAGCTAAGACCTAATATATACTTTTATTACCTTCGATGTGATCCATTCAAGGTCCCTCACCAAGTTAGCGTGCTTAAGGCCCCTTGCAACTGCGAATGTCCTCATAGCCCTATGACCAAAGTTATAAAGTTAGTAACCCATTTATCACAAAGATCATTGTGTATAGAAGAAAACTCACGTACGTGTTCATGATCTTCTTGACATCAACTGATGTCTTGTAATGGAGGGACCATAAGAAGAAAACTTTATAACTATGCTTACAGAGGATGACCAATTGCCAATGATTACTGTAGAGATTAATCAAAAGAGAATGAGTATTATAATTAAGCAAATACAAAACTAGTATGAAATAAAATGAAATATTATTATTCTTACTCCTGCATATATGGTGCAAAGAAACAATCAATATCGGTTTCACCAAGCCTCCTTGAAATGTATGCAAGCCTCAAAGATTGAGAGGTCCCTTTTGCATAAATTTGATATGGGCATAGGAATCCGAACTTGCCTTGTTTGCCCTTGGAGGAAACCAATTCAGCTTGCATGTACCTACAAGTAATGCATACACGACATTAGTTGTAAGACTTGAACTTTGTTATTACATATATTTACATTTAAATTATACTTACATCAAAAACACTTAGATGCAGCCGGAGGTCAGTTGTTCCTTGGGAGTGATCAGAGATTTGACGTCCGCATTGTCAAGGAAGGCCGGTGCCCCATGTCGCCCACAACTGAATCCATAGGCAACGTATCCACATGGAACATTTTGTCATATGCCAATAAGATCACACATTGCATGGCATTCAAAGTGGGAGGGGTAGGAAGTTGGCTGGGGGATGAGGCGACGTGATCCGAAACAAGATGCTTTGGCCATAATATGAAAGTCCCTTTTGTTTGGCTCACTGTCTTCACCTCATCAGTGGGAATTGGGACAAGAGCATCTCCAATTAGCACGTCTTCAACTGTCACCCTTAATTGATCGTCCTGAATTTGGATGTGGTGACCAGTTGCCCCCAGGCTATGGATGGAGCCATGTGCCACTAAGCGTCTAAAAGGATCCTCCACAAATAGATCACAATGTTTTTCATCCTCTGACAGCGGCAAGCAACAACTCCCCTTAGTGCTTGGATGGGCTACAATTGAGGGCGGGAGGGGATCAGTTGGCTCTTGCTGCCTTGATGTCATCATGGACAATATTTCTTCCTTGATCTTTGCCAACCCCTCTTGTAATCGCGCCTCAATTGAAGCTTCTGCTTGTGCCCTAGCCTCTATCCAAGCCTCTGCCTTAGCCTCTGCCCTTATGGTGGAGAGCAAGGATTCCAACTCTGCCCTCGGCACCACATGTGAGGAACGTCTTTGAGATGCTCCAAAGTAATCTCTTATACCCACACCTCTTCCAACTCCCCTGACACGGCCCCCATGTTCTTGTTTCCCAGTGGCAACAATCAAGATGTCATTCCTACCATCTGACTTGAAGGATCCATCGGACTCTTGTTGTTTAAGATCACTCTATAACATAGAAAGAACAAGCATAAGGAAAATGATATAATTATAGTCTACTAAAACACAATAATGCAAGTAGTTCTTACAATTTTTTCAGCAATCATGCGAGCATTGTCCCTTGTAAATGTTAATCTCTTTCTTTGGCGAGTGTACAACCATTTTTCTTCTCGACGTATTGGAGAGGGGGGGTCAAGAAGAACACTAGGATCCGACTCAGCATTTTCTTCTAGCCTCTTCCTCTTGGCCCCCAACAACTCTCTTTTTGCCTTCGCATAACCCCCTCGAGACATTGTGTGGGGGCAATCATTCTTGAGGTCGTATTCAATCGCTTTTGCCCTTTTTTCCTACAAGACATGAAGTAGTTAAAATCAATACATATGATATTCTGATACGTTTTCTGCCAACACATACAAAAGGATACACTCACCATTGTTGCTGGCATGGTCCGAATCCTAACAAATTTTTCCCAAGCAGCTTCGTCAATGGATTGGTACTTGCTGTATAGAGAAGGTTGAGGATGACCACTTCTGTCTCCATGCACATACTGACGAGCTAGTTTGTCTTGAATGCCCTCCAACGCTCATCACAATAAGGCAACATCTTCTTCTTCAAGACCTCATTGTTGGGAACATCGTAAGTGAGCTGTAATGATTGCCATTGAAAGCAGAGTAATCAACAAACAGTTGTGTATTTGGTATTGCTCTGTATGCAATATTATAGTGTTCCTATACCCGGATAGTGTCCCAAATTTGATTCTTCACGCGATCATCCATAGCATCCCATGTTAAATAGGTGATGCTAGGCTTGTTGCGTGCTAGGAGGCTGACAAAACTTACGTACTTTGCCCTGTGTTCACCAGTTGGGTTCCAGTTTCTGTCAAACTCTATCGAAAGCAGTTTCCCCTCTTTCTTGTCCTTCGTAATGCCTTTCAAAAGAATCGCACTTCTGCCCTTTCTTTGCGTAGTATCGCTTGGAGCATCGCTAGCCTCAATTTGAGTAACTCTATCCCCCATATTCCTATATACGCAATAACAACATCAAAAGCATTGTAAACAGACTTAACCCTTTTTCCTTCAACCCGTCAGAGTACACAAAACTTGTTCCTTTAGCAATTATGAATGGAAAGATGTGCAAGCATTTATCAGGAAAAATAGAAAACCTAGATTAAACGAACATAAAAACAGCGAAGCACGTACACACGGGAAAATAAGTGCAGAGAACACGTACACGGACTAGCAGAACGAGAGAAGAGAGAAGAATGACTGAGCACGGAGAAGCCTCACGAAAACCACAGAGCACGACGAGCGAAGATATGACAGAGTATATGAGAAATGAGAATGATGGTCGCGCCAAGGGGCGGGCTTAAAAAATAAATATAAACATTTTACACCGGATATAAATTATTCTACCCTGGACAACAACATAATCGATGTAAAATTGATACATTTTATACAGGATAAAGTATATAACCGATGTAAAAAATAACACCGTCTAAAATATAACACCGGATAAAGTATAAACAGGTGTAAAATCAAACTATAATTTATTTACCAAATTGTTAGTAGTAGACTTTTTACACCGGATAGCACTTAAGACCGGTTTTAATTTTGTAGTTATTTTTTTAAACTCCATTATCATATATATCATCACATCCCTTAGCGTCACAACATTCTTATCAGAACAAGAATCTGTCTCTGTTATTATTACATCAAAATCATATATGCAATCATAACATTAAACTTAATATTGCATGTTTAGACTACATCAAAAACAAGAAACACATAGAAATCAATCAGAATCCACTTCTTCTTCATTTAATTTTGGTAAACCTACTGAAAAAGAAGGGATCTCACAAATAGAATCATCATTGTCAACAACCCTTTTTCCTTGGAGCGCGACAGACCATCTTTCATTTTGAGGATCAGTGATATAGAACACTTGCTTTGATTGGTCTGCCATAATGAAAGGCTCATCCCTAAAACTTGTATTATTCAAATCAACTAGTGTAAATCCTAACTGGTCGACCATAACACCATTGTTTACATTAGCCCACTTGTATTTGAACACGGGAACTTTGAATTTAGAGTAGTCCACCTCCTAAATCTCTTCAACAACACCATAATAAGGGATGGCTACTAATTTAGGATTATTGTCTTTTGAACTAGAGAAATGCATAGCTTCAGCAACTAACATAACACCACTATTTTGCACGTTACTTCTATCATCTAGGGACTTCATATAAAAGGAATACCCGTTGATATCAAATGAATTCCAACAGATCACATTATGTTCAGGACCACATGCCAACCATTTAACTGTATCAGAAACATAATCCTCATTTTCAACCTCCAGTTTGAACCAATGTGCAAAAGATTTGTTGTGTTCTCTAATCAGTCTTTGCTCTGTCATCCTATTATTTTTTTCGGACAAGATCTTTATGAATAGCAATATAGTCTTGAACTTCATCAATGTTATTCAAGATGTGTAAGTGTATTTGCTACAATTCATTACAATCAACACTCATCACCGATATTCTGCGTTGACCCCCCTGTTTGGCACGGGGTTTGTGGAGACCAGTAAGTCTTACTTTAGACAGGTATTGTTGACAAAAATCCATAGCTTCTTCGACAATATATTTTTGAACAATGGATGCTTCGGGCTGATTTGGATTCTTCATATACCCTTTAAGGATTTTCATGTATCTTTCAAATGGGTACATCCATCGTAAGTATACAGGGCCACACAGTTTTATCTCTCGCACTAGATGAACGATGAGGTGCACCATGATGTCAAAAAAGGCAGGAAGAAACTGTTTTTCAAGCTGGCACAAAATAACATAACCCTCGTACTCCAATTCCTCCAACTTTTCAGTCTCAAACACTTTGCCACATATAGCATTAAAGAAGAAGCAAAGTCGGGTTACAATGTGTCTCAAATCATCTTGAAGGATTCCTCGAACAGCCACTGGGAGTAATTGTTGCATCAATACATGACAATCATGAGACTTTTGGCCTACTAATTTCAAATCTTTCATGGACACAATCCTCTAAAGATTAGATGAGTACCCAGAGGGAACTTTGATTCCTTGCAAACACTCACAAATACTTCTTCTCTCAGCCTTGGACAAAATGTTAGTCTCTTCAACATGATAGCTCCCCTCACCATCTGGCCTCGGATGTAAATCCTCTCATATTTCCATTTCTTTCAAATCCAATCTTGCCTTCAAACCATCTTTGGAACTACCATGTGTGTTGAGAAGTGTTCCAACAATGTTGTCACACACATTTTTCTCCACATGCATCACATCAATACAGTGCCTTACATGAAGATGTCGCCAATACGAAAGCTCAAAGAACACAAATCTTTTTTTCCATACTTTTTTCTCACTTTTCTTGGTAATCTTACCGAAAGTGACATTGATGTCTTTCACCTTTTCATAAACTTGTTCGCCAGTCAATGGCTTTAGAGCATTTTCAAATTCTGGGCCACCATAAAATTTCTTCTTTAGTCGACGGTATGGGTGGGCTTGTCTTAGAAATCTCCTATAACCTAGGTAGACTGTCTTTCTTCCATAACGAAGTTGATAGTAGCAAGTCCCTTCCTCACAAATCGGACATGCTTTATGGCCCTTAACACTATACCCTGACAAGTTTCCGTATGTAGGAAAGTCATTAATTGTACAAAACATCATGGCCCGCATATTGAAGACCTCCTTCTTAACTGCATCAAAAACATCCACACCTTCCCATAGCTTCTCAAATCTTCGATCAAGGGTGTTAGGTAAACGTCTATGTCATTTCCCGATTATTTTGGTCCTGAGATCAGCATAGACAACATTATATACTTCCGCTTCATACACAACAAGGGAGATAGGTTGTAAATCACCAGAAGGACGGGCCATGAACTATGTATACTACTAAGGCTACTATAAGGGTTCATGCCATCCGTACTAAGTCCAAGCCTTAGGTTTCGTGGTTCATTGCCAAACTCAAGAAATAAGTCATCAATCTTCTTCCATTGCAAAGAGTCAGCCGGATAACGAATCTTTCCATCATTAATCCTTTCATTTGCATGCCATAACATTTTCTTTGCATCATCTTTATTAGAAAAAAGTCGCTTAAACCTTGGTACAATTGGAAGATACCATAACACCTTGGTAGGAGAGTTGTTTGATCTGTACCTTGGTGTCTTACATATTGGACACTTCTCCTTATCTTCAAACTCTTTCCTGTACAATATGCAATCATTTGGGCATGCATGAATCTTTCTATACTGCATGCCTAAAGGACCCATGCATGAATCTTTCTATACTGCATGCCTAAAGGACCTATTATTTTCTTCGCATCATAGTAGCATTTGGGTAACGCATTTTCTTCAGGAAACATGTCCTGTAACAACTCAAGCAATTATGAAAAAACACTGTCACTCCACCCATGCCGAGCTTTCACACTTACCAATCTCAACACCCATTCAACAGGTTGTATTTTCTACACCCTGGGTATAGAGGCTTTTCTGCATCATTGTACATATTACCATATGCATGTGACCGTATAAAAGCATCTTCTCTAACATCACGAATCATGTCCTCTACTTGATCATCAGTATCCATGTCATCGTCAAAGGTCTGTTCCACCTATTCACTATGTTATACCCATACCGTGTAACTCTTACAAAACCCCTCACAAATTAGATGAGTGTAAATATCAGCAAGATTTTGTTTCCTCTCATTCAAACAACTCACACAAGGACAATAAAACCTTCCATTGTCATCATCACCATTCCGTTTAGCAAAATCCAAAAACTCCTTCACCCCCTCAGCATACTCAACACTTGTTCGATTAGCATTTATCCAACTACGATCCATATTTGTGGAAGACTAAGAAACTAGAAAAACATAAAATAAGAAACCATTACGTTATAGATAATGTATGGAGAGAATAAATTTTTAGTTCTCGAGAGGAGTTCAAAACAAAACTCACTGTCTATAAAGCGCCGAGAAGACTTAACGCGCGAACCAGGGAAAAATGAGAGATGGAAGGCGCAAGAAATATACCAAATAAAAGAGTATTTGGTAAAAAAAATTAAAAAAAAGTTTATTTGATAAGAAAATATACACCGGACAAAATGTTACACCGGTGTAGATATATATAACAGGTGTAGAGAGTATATTTTACACCAGCCACTATATATAAACCGGTGTAAAATATTTTTTTTAAGTGATAGACCACTATGTCATCAACTTTTACACAAAAAAATATATATATCAGAATATATAAAAGTTACAATCTTTCACTACTCATCAGACTAAGAGTTTTAGGAGTCATCAGATTGGGTGAGATCAACAGGATTAAAGAAGCTATCACGGGGTTGATGGCAGAGAACTTCTGAGCGAAAGTCTCTGAAACTTGCTTTCAGTCTGTCAACTTTCTGATTCAGTTCTTCCACAGAGTCCTCCAGCCCATTGAAGCGCAGTATGAGTTCCTCAAGGCTCTCCATCAGAGTCACAACAAGGGGAGGAGGAGAAGGAATAGAAGGGTGAGGATCAGGATGTTTGTCTTCAAAGATATCTCTGTTTCTTTTATGGGGCGGAGAAGGAGGCGTACATAAGGAAGAGGCCATTGGAGGAGTCAGATAGATAGAATGAAAAGAAAATAGAGACAAAGTGATGAGACGAAATGTACAGATCGTTCATAGGAATGGTATACATATATATATGGTTCATGATCAATAAGAAGATAAAAGAATGCAATTGGCCTTCTATCATAATGACTACAGACGTTGGGAACTGAAGAAGTGAAATAAACGGTCTGAAGAATAAAGAAAGTGGGAAAGCATAGACAGGAAGTTGAAAAGGTAGATAGGATGAAGCTTTTAAAACCGGTTGTTTATATTTTAAATCGATTACTTTTGAAACCGGTGTAAAAAGTGGGATTTAGATGTATAGAACATTTTGAAAAATAAACGGATCATCTCAGCAACGTATGCAGAACAAGAAACTTGTTAAACTTTATTCATTCAAATTAAACTTTACTAACTAACTTTACATCTTGAAATCTGTATAAATACAATATCATTATCTCCTCATTCTTTTCATTACATCAAAAAGGAGGTGGGAAATAGAGAAAGGCAGGTGACCCCGCTTTCACTCATCACCATCATCTTTCGAGTCATTATTTTGGGAGTTTGAATTGGGATCAACAACAGGATGAAAGAAACTATCATCCTGTTGATAGCGATGAACTTCAGAACGGAAGTCTCTGAAATGTTCATTCATCCTCTCAACTTTTAGACTCAGTTCTTCCACCGAGCGCTCCAGGGAATTGAAGCGCAGGATGAGTTCCTCCAGGCACTCCACCAGTTTCTGGAGCAGGGGAGGAGGAGAAGGAACTGAAGAGTTATCATGATAGACAATTTTGTCTTCAAAATTATGTCTTTGTGTTTTATGAGGCGAAGAAGGAGGGGTGGATGAGGAAGAAGCCATTGGAGAGTTAAGATAGAAGAATAGAAGAAATGAATATAAAACAGATATCGGAGAAGGTGATCATGATGAACTACTACGCATGTCTGAGAAGACTTGACATAAAATGGCGGGAAAGGATACAGACGGAGTTTATCTAAACTGGACTAAATTTTTCCACATCGGTCACTATAACATCCGCTGTAGAAAGTAAACATCTAAACCGGACTACAGTTTTCCATATCGGTCACGAGTAAATAGGGCGTAAATATTTCATATTATTTACAAAAATACCACCGGTCATTTTTTAAAACCTTCTCCGCATTGACTGGTTTAAAAATGGGGATTTTGAATACCAATTTTCCACCAGTGAGGGTTATGGTTTGTTTCCTTTTATATTTCATACGTTTCTGTTACGTCTTCAATTAGGTGATGGCATTTCTGGGTTTTCGCTTCTATGTATATATCTGGGGTTTTCATTTCTTTCGTTTATGGGTTTTTCTTTCTGTGTATATATCTGGGTTTTTCATTTCTTTCATTTATGGGTTCTCTGGCTTTCTTCTTTCTATAGTTATTCTTTGAGTTTTTCTCCATCCCTTTATAATTGGTGACTTCTCTTTCTCATTCGCCCACTCCTATTTTATCATTTATGATATGAGATAATTTCCTAAAGAGGGTTTTTCTTTATTCCTCTTTTTTGTTCTCCACTTGCATTTTATAGGTACCTATATTCTTCTTCATCACTCTCCTCCTCCTTCATATTTGTGACGAAGAAAGAAAGAACTTCAATACTTTAATGGCGAAAATGGTTTAGGAGCTTCTCTTATATGAATCTAGAGTTTTTAATCTTGATTTTTTTTTTACATTATTTTTTAAAACTAGGGAGCAACGGGTTTAGAAAACTGATGATTTTAATTTTTTTATTTTTACATTACTTTTTTAAACCAGTTGTATAAAGTAACCGATTTAAAAAAAACTAATTTTCTACACTGGTCGTACAATCGGTGTAGAATATCAGACTTTCTACATGAGTTATATCTACACCGGAGTACGGTCCGGTATAGAAGCCCATTTTTAACTAGTTTAGAAAGCCCATTTTCTAACAGTGTTTGCTCAAATAGCTTATCGATAAATGCCATACAGAATCAAACTAAGTTTAAATTCTCTGAATCTAACTTATTGAAGATTTATTCGAAGAACTATCTTATTGAATAACTTATCGATAAATTACTTCAAATAACATTTTGAAACAAGTCTGTTGTTAGTGAAATTTTCATATTCTTATCGAAGAGATCTTCGATAAGTAGCCTTATTGAATATCTTATCGATAAATTGAGTCTTTGATAGACAGACTTCATATTTTAATAAATAGCTTATCGATAAATTAATAAGATCTTCAAATAGAGTATTCATTTAACAAGCATCATTTATCGAAGACTTTACAATAAACGAATTTATTGAATAGGAAGTCGATAAATTCTTTTCAAAAATATTTTCAAAAAATCTATTTCTGTTTTGATTATTATTCTTATCGATACAAGCTTGGATAAATACCTTCACAAATTTCACTGAGTCATTTTCAAATTTATCGAGGGATTTATTGATAAATAACTTTATCAAATAAGTCTTCGAAGAGAGATCATTTTGGAAACAAAGACTCAGAGTTTTTTTCATAGTCTATTTCTCGAAGGTCTTATCGATAAGTGAACTTATCGAATAGGTCTTTGATAAATATTGTTCAGAAATTAATCTTTTCACAAATTTCTTTTTCATTTATCAAAGGACTTATCAAAAATGTGTCTTATAGATAAATATTCTTTATCTGTCTTAATATACTTTTTGAAAACATTTTCTCAATTATCATCATCAAAATATTAGAGTCTAACAAACCTTATCAATTCATCCTCTTGGATGTCTCAAGGTCTTAAATATATCCACATTAATCATATAACTCATTGGACCAAGAACTCACACAATATGGAAGACTAGTTCACTGAACTTAACCTCTATCTCTTAATTTTGTATTAGTGTTCTACCTTTCTAAAAATTATTCCCATAGGCCAATCCTACACAATTTTACATGAGGAAACTAGATATGAGCTTGGATTTATTAAAATCACATTCCTTCCAATGAAATTGTCCTTGGCCGAGAGCTATCATTCCTTGGTGCCAAAATTTCACTTTTGATTCCAATGCTTCCACCTTCACTTTCTCAACTTGGTTCCACATAATTTTTCATTCTAAATCCATTATAAGCCTTAGAATCATTAAAATCACATCTTAGGGTATAGAATTAGTTAAGGCAGTAGCACTCTCTAGGCAACCAATGTTAGATTTATGTAGATAGGCCGGATCACCCAAGAGGGGGTAAATTGGGTGATTGATGACTTTTAAAAACTTTTGAAAATTCTTTGAAAATCTGAAGAATGAAATAACATAGTTTGAAAAACTTTTATTTAAAATTGAGATAAGTTACTAGAAATCAAAGAGTTTAAGCAGAAGAAGAAGATGGCACACAATGATTTATCCTGGTTCGGTCTTTCCTGGACCTACATCCAATCCTCAACTTCCAACTGAGATTTTTCAATCCAGTATTTATCAAGATTATAATGGGCTCTTCGTAGCCTTTACAACCTCAATTTAAGCGGCTAATTGAGAACCACGTCAAACTGAGGTTACACCATACTTCCATGGCAACAATCCCCCTTAAACAAATACGAGAAATTCCCAACCTTGAATCCCCTGATTCTAAGGTTTTACTCTCAGATTGAAGAAAAATGAAGGGTGAATCTGAAACATCCTTACTTTCGTATGTCTTAGGGACCATTCAGTAGCATTTAGAACCACTTTCAAGATCATTGAAGTCCAATTTCTCAATCTGGAGTTTTACTCTTATCGAGTACTGTTCACTGTGTAAATTCCAGATGAGTGACCCGACTTCGAAAACTCATAACTAATTCTAGAAAAATCGAAATGAAGTGGTTCCAATTTATAAATGAAGATAACTCAATTATCTTTCAGGGAAAAAATAACTTGTTGACCATTAGTTGACCAAGTCAACGTCAGTCAACGTGTCAACTTTATTGTTCATCCCACGTTTTTCTCCATGAATCCAGCATTCTGGTCCCAATTTTGATAATTTATATCTTCCTGTGTAGACATCCAAATGATACATTTTATATATCAAATTAAAGCTTGGTATGTCTACTATCTACCATAAACTTTCATACATTTATTCATCCATTTACTATTTTTAATTATTTATCAAACATGACCTTGTCACCACGTGTTACTGTTCACAGTGGTATATTTCAGCATTTCTACTTTGCATACCTATGCATACATCCCTCATACATCAGTCAAACATGCCAAACAACAATTATTATTAATTAATAAGTTGTTTTACATCTGGACATGTACATAAATTCTCATATCTCTATTACATCTTTTTCTGCCTAAACTCCGGCAGCATAACCGCTACGCTTCATCTGTACAAAGAACTTAACCGTACTGATTCGGTAATCCCCTCATGAGAACTACCGTTCTACGTAGTACCCAAGAAAGACTAGATGAACCGGCTAGGTCCACTCAATTCTAGCCTCCTTAGACAGCACTACGTACACAATACTTATCATATACTGATGTTCAGTCTTTACTTCGGCAGCATCACGGCGTCTCTTAACATTCCCAGAATTCATTTTGACATAACCTCCCCTGTAATGGTTTACTTATTGGGATGAGATTCGGGGGAATCTCAGTAGCAACAATCATAACAATATATGTAATGCAGAGTGACAGTGCTTGCTTGTGATTGTGTACAGATAAGTATGCTGCGTGCTTCCATGCTTAATAACATATGATCATAGCATTACAGCAGAGCTTCAGACATAACATATAAGACAACAATCCAACCAAACAATAGCACAATAAATCACAAAGCCATTACATAAAAGCTAGGATTAGTTACTACCTGGCTAGCTTAGCAGAACTCCATTATCCTTATTCTGCTTCCAGCTCCGCCAGAACTTCCTTACTTCCTTTTCTCCTTTCTCTCTTCCTTTCCTTCTCCTTCTCTCTCTTCTTTCTCTCCCTTCTCCCTTGCCTTGCGTGAATGAAAATGGAATGAAGGGGGCGTATTTATAATTGCCTTCAATGGCAATTCTGCAGTTTCTATGAACTTTGATCCTGCGGTCCCGGTTTTTCCTGGATTTTCCTATTTTCTTTAATTCCTCATTTACTGCATCATGCATGACATCATTGGGACACCTCACCAGGACACCTCAGCGCCACATTTATCACATGTCTGAAATCCTGGACACCTCAGCAGCTGACTCAGCATGCTGACTCACCGGTCCAGTCTCTTGCCTCGTAATACGTGTCCTCAACTTTTTCTTCTGCCTTTATGTTGGCGCCATGTGTCATCTTACTGGCACCTGTCACGCCTTCCAATACTATCCAGATAAATCCAGGACTTTATCTGATCATCTCCTCGGTTATCGTGCCAACCGAGTAACTTTACTTTATTGAAACAGCATTAAAATAATATTTTAATGCCACTTTTTCCCACATATCACTGGGCCTACGTTTTTGGGCTCTGGGAATGTTATCTTGGATCCTGATCAAGCTCAAGTACTCTGATGGCTCGATTCCCAAGAAACAGCCCTTGGCAAATTACCAAAATACCCTTGGGTGCCCTTTCTTGTACTATTTTAACCCTAAGGGTAAAATCGTCATTTCATACCCTTCTGTACTCTGTCAGGGCATATACTGACTCCAAATAACTTTATCTGTATATACCTTGGCTTCTGGGCCTTTCCAGAATTACCAAAATGCCCTCCATTCATCTGTTACTCTTTAGTACAACAGAGGGGCATTTTCGTAATTTCGCACTTTTCCGGAGTTCTGCCGGACACTGGCCCACCTATCAGTCCAAGTGTGTTGCTGGGCCTCTACTGGCGCCATTATTGGGCCTTTCTGGGTCCAATATCCTCATGGCACGCATTACGAGGAATCTTCCCCCGTTAATAATTATTGAATATTTTATCTATTATTCACCGTTTATACACATATCCGGACACCGGCTCCTTCTGTCCGATACACTGGCCTGCGGTGTTCAGGCATCACTGTGAGTCATATCAGTCATCTGACTGAGGTCATCCGAACTCATTCAGTCCCCTTTCAAATACCGATAAATCTCCCTATCGGATCCCCGGAGGCCTCACACTCCCGTCTGGATTTTCTGATTTGCGAATAACTTTTTCTACAGGCCTCCTATCGGTATTCTGTCAGTTTCCCGACATCCGCCCCATAAGGACTTATCATCCTATATTTTCTCACCTAGATCTGAATTCTAGGATATCCGGTATGAATTTTTATAACTTTTGGACGATCAGTCCATTTCTGGCTATCTGGAGTCTTCAAAATTCCTGTATCAAGCCAGATTACCGAGCGTCTCTTGCTCTCTCTACCGGTGAAATCTGGGACTGAAATGCTTTCGGACAGTCCAAACCACTTCCGGCCCGACTTTCTTTAATTACAATTTAGCCCCAGGGAACTTTTCTTCTTTTCATTTAAGTCCCTTTTTATTTGGCTAAAATTACACTTAAGGACCCCACATTTTTGTCTACTTTCCTTTTTGGCCTTGAAACTTTCCATAATTGCACTTAAGTCCTTTCATTTCCTTTACTAGGTCTAGGGGCATTATTGTCTTTTCATATTTTACCAGAGTATTCTCTGGCCCTGGTCAACTATCCAGATACCCCTTCTTGACTGTCTAACCTTAGCCAAATGACCAAAATACCCTTTACTCATTCTTCAGTTATTCTATAACATAAGGGCATTTTCGTCATTTTGCACCTTTTTCCCGGACACCGGCCCCTCTTACCCATGAACTGATATTATGGGCCTGGGCCTTCCCTGGTGTCACTACGGGCCTTAGACAACACTGTATGGCCTCTGTCCATAGTCCGATCATCTCTATTCGGACTGCCTTTCCTTTACCGATTATAACTGTAAATTCCCATCTTCAGGAATTTTTACAGAAAAATCGGGACCTCAAATCAAAATTCTGTGACTCCTCATTCAATCCGGAATCCTTTTCTCTATCTCCCGGTATTTTCAGATATTTTATCCGGACCGGGCTGTTTTGGCCTGAAAAAGCACTCACGCGCACACTTTTCCAAAATGACCATTTTACCCCTGGTCATATTTCTAATTCTTTCATACACCTAGAGACCTCATATGCATATTTCACAGTTCAGTGAAATGATCAGCATAATTTTCTCTATTTTCTGGCAAAATATGGTACTCATCGGCTACCATTCTGATCTTTCCCATAATTACGATTATGCCCTTGAATTCTCCTTCTGGCATTTCTAGGCCTAAAAATTGGGGTGTTACAGAATCTAACTCTCAAATAGAGTAAATAGATAGACATTGAAGATCACTGTATATCTTTCTTAAAAGAATAATACATAAAGAACAAAGAGTTGAATAACTCAGGAAGTTTTGACTCTTTCATGACTTGTATTCAGCTTTTGGATATCTCATCATGTTCTTATCGTTCATTTTCACCCACCTCTTAACTTTAAATGCTATTTAATTTATAGTTGATCTTGTGACAGTTGAACATTCTTTCTGTTATGGCTTTCTTCTGTTGAGTTTTCTTCCAGTTGGAAATATGACCGTTGAACTAGCCGTTGTAGCCATTAAGGCTTTTTGTTTTTTTGTCGTTGAATGCCCGTTGGCTTTTATCTCGGACTATTCTCATCTTTAACTTTAAACTCAACTAAATCTGAACTTCAGTATTTAATCCTGTAAACATTTTAAGATTTAATCATTAGTAAATAAACATGTGAAGTGAGGATTTGATGAAATAAATTGAAACTTGAATACAATGATTCACAACAAGAATGATATGAGAATAATGTATGCTCAATCATATGAATCAATGTTTGATAGCCCCAATCAATGATCAAGAGTATAAATTCAATTCAGTTGTGACCACTTTAAAATCATATAGAGATTCTGCTTGTTTTCAAAGATTATTAATCGATTAATTAGAATTAACACGTAAAACAGAAAATAGAGCATCATACTGATTGAAATGTTTATGCACATATGATGTAATATTATGAAGACAAGTTGCTCAAAAGATTTGTCATGAAAAATACTAAGAATCATAGGCAAGTTATCACATAAATCAATTATATGAAGTAGAAAATAAGTCTGTAGCTTAAAACAGAGATATCTTTGAAGTTTCTGAAGTTAATCGAACTCCTAATCGATTAATGTGTCTAGAAGATTTGAAATAGAAAAGATTTCAACATAAATTAATCGAACAAGTAATCTGTTACAATAAATTAATCGATTAACTAATCGATTAATTAGTTTATATTTGAATTTTATAAAACTAAAAATTTATTGATTAATCGAACATTTAAAAGATTAATAAAAATTAATCGATTAACTAATCGATTAATAGGAATATCTTTGTTTAAAAGAAAATCTATTTTCAATATATTAATCGATTAACCAATCGATTAATTGTCTCATTATCTTTCTTCTAGAAGGCCAGCTCTCAACATTAGTCCTGTTTGCTTTCTATGGAAACCATGATTTTAAAAGTCCTTTTGGGCAAAACCTTAGTGTGGGGAAATTTCAAAACAAACAGCCATATTTGTCCAAAATGGCTTATGGACCAAACCATGGTTTCAGATAAGCTGGTCAGAGTAGCTTTTGGAATAGTAAAAGAGCTTATGGACTACTTAATTACTATTTTACCCTTACTTTTTCTTACACCATCTCTCCTCTCTTTTCTATCTTTTCCACTATCTTTCCTCTCTCCTCTATCTTCTATCTTTTTCACTCTATCTCCTCTCTCCTCTCTCCTCTCTTATACTTTTAATAAAATTATACCATTTTTGGTAATTTTCCAATTATAAAAGTCATTTTGGTAATAACTATCCAAACACTCAAAAGCTACCCAAAAGCCCTTTTTTTTCATAAGTCATTTTCTAAAAATATATCCAAACACACATTAATCGATTAACTAATCGATTAATAGTCACTCATTAATTAATTAATTGATTTTCTTTTGTAAAACAGGTTGCTGCCTTTCAATTAATCTATCATTAAATCAATTAATTGACATTAATCGATTAATACTCAATAATCGAATAACTAATCGATTAGCTCTACTAACTTCTTCTTTTAACTTCATTTGATTACAAATTCATTTTCATCATTCCATACACACTTTTTCACATCATTAAACAACTTGTTTCTCTTTTTTTTTCTTAAACTTTATTCCATTAAAAACACAATTCTATTGCTTTAAAAATATCAACTCTATTCTTTTCTTTTGTCATCATCAAAACATATTCAATCTAACATTCTCCCCATTTTTTATGATGGGAAAATTGAAGTTAAAGGGAAGATAAGTTGAGTTGTAGTTAAATGATTGAAAACTTTTTTTAAATCCAATTCAAAATATAACAAGACAAGAGATAATGAATAATACCATGAATATTTCATTAAAGCATTAAAAGTTTTACAATGGATTGAAACTCAAAATACACAAGTAAAACAACAAAACAGTCAAAGACTTAATCATCGGTCAACTGACTCCATGGAGAGTTCCTTCTCCTCTTCACTTCTTTTCTTACCCTTTTTGACATCATCCAAAAAGGTCAAGGCTAATGAGGAAGGAATGACTAAGGGAAACTAGGGTAAGGGTAGGTCTAAAACTGAGTCAATGAGTAGTAGAGGTACTACCAAAGTGAAGGTATATGAGGGAGCAGATGAAGACTCTAAGACTGTGATAGTAGAAGGCACTGAGGTGGCTATTCAGGCTGAGAAAGTGAAGGGTCTTGAAGCTCTTCTTCAGTGAATGAGGGTCCCATACTGTGGATGTAATGCAGAATAAGGTTCTTGACATCGAACACTTCTTCATGAATATAAGCCTGACGTGCAGATAAAGCCTCTGGACGCTCTTTAACCTCTTCCTTGAAGGCTTGGAAATCTCATATGTGATCTTCGAGTATAGTTTGGATTCTATAGCTTCATATCTCATGAGCCAAATCTGCTTCCATCCTAGAAGTTATGAGTCTGCTCTCCAACTCTGTAAACTCCATCTGAAGGTACCTCTAGATATATGCTCATAGAAAGGATGGAGCTGTAGATACTTGTGGTCTGGCAGAGGAATGACCTTCATCCTAAGGAATAGAATTACTGGTAGATGGCTGGTTGGCTTGAGGATCCCTCGGAAGCTTGCCTTTCTTAGCATAGCATCTTTATTTTATCTTGTTCAGCTGCTTCATTCTGAATGTATTGATCTCTTCCTTCTTCCTTCCCTCGAGATAATAGATGTTGTAATGCTTAAGGATGAAGGAGACCAACTGGGGTAGGGTATCAGAGTAGTCCTTGTCCTCTTTAGGAAAAAATCCCTTATCTGGCTATAGATGAAAGCTTCTAGGTTGAGCTTTTCTCCACTAATGATCCTTGCCAGAGTGAGGTAGTCCTGCTGATTCATGTCATTAAAGCTCAAGGACTTAACAATTATTCATTGGGAGTAGATGTAATGGATGATGTAGTAATGATCGTACAGCTAACTTAGGGTAAAAGTTAGGGATCCCGGGTAAGGCTTGGTGGTCTGCAGAAAGATGTGGTATGCCTTGGGTTAATCTAAAGCATTTATATCTGTAGAGGGAGGGGCTCCTATTATGTGGTTGATCACACTAAAGTCTAGCTTGATCTCTCTGCCTCTAAGCTGGTAATTAGGTAACTGTCGACCAGAGTCTCATCATCATCCATAGTGTCGACTATCTCCATGTTACAATAAAATATTCTAAATACCTTAATACTATATGGCTTATTAATCCTCAGCCTACTCTCATAATAATGTAAAGGCTTAATAAAGTCTAAGTTCACCCTATGGTCTAACTTTAGGGCTGATATATCAACAGATACTACTAGACAGTATTTCCTTTCCCTAAATTTTGAGTTGAACCTAGCCATGTCTACATCTAGATTGATGTTACCTTAAAGAAATATGAGGCTAGATGACTGAGGCCCTGAGGGGATTGATGTGGCAGGCTTCCTAGAGGTCCTCTATCTCTTACCAAGAGGCTCAGTAACAGTCTTTATAGTCTTCTTCAGCATGTTAGTGAACTCTGGATCAGAGTCAATGTTAGAGTCTGCCTTCTGTGACTTAACCTTCCTCTTGGATTGAGGAGATTGCTCAGAGACTTGGCTATTTCCTTTTGTCGGCGTCTTACTCGCCAGAGGCTTCCTTTTTCCCTTTTGTGCATCTAGCCCATCCTTGGTCACCTTTGGCTAAAATTTCTTCTTCTCCTCCTTCAACTATGAGGCTTGAGAAGTATTAGAGATGGATTTTGAAGGTTGTTGCTTATAACTGTTACATCCTGATTTTTTCCCATCTGTATGGAACAGACAGTGGAACCTGTAAGAGACAGATAGAGGAAAAAGTTTTAGAAAGGATTATGATGATGATCAGAAGAAATGATAAAGGTTAGATGAGTTTTAAAGAAAGAGAGAGACTAAATTGAAGTCTAAAAGTTCCATGGTGTAAAATGAAAGCAGACAAAATTTATGGGCCATTAAGTGTAATTATAAAAAGTTGAGGGACTAAAGTGTAATTTTCAAAAGTTCAGGGGCAAAATGGTAATTATAGAAAGTCAAGCTAGAAAAGGCTCCCAAAACTGCCCGAAAGCATTTCAGTCCTAAATTTTACCAATAAGTAGAAAAAATTATTTTGATCAGTTTAACACAACACAGAATTTTAATTTGAGGTCCTAATAAATTGATAAGAATTTCTAAAGTTTGGAAAAATTAGTACAGTATCTTCTAGAACTCAGAATCAGATAAAATTTTATAAGAAATTCTTATAATTAATATGAGAATTTATGAAACTGACAGAACTAAAAAAGGAGTTATGTATAATTTATTATAAAATTTATAGTAGAATAAAACACCCGATAAATATTTTTCGGGGGAATTTCTTTGGAATTGAGCACATGAAGGCAGGGGACCAAGTGGAAGGCCCAAAAAGGTTCCTCATAGGCCCAATAGTACTTTTTACCTCATAGGCACAATGATATATTTAGATAGGTGTGTGGGCCAGTATTAATAAAGATCCTGAAAAATATAAAATTACGAAAATGCCATTAGGTTATGTAAAATTACGAAAATACCCCTGTGTTGCAATATTGAACAAGAGATTAGCGCAGGGTATTTTGGTCTTTTGGACAGGGTTAAAACGCTAAAGGAGATACATGAATGAATAATCAGAGTCAATATATACCCTGATAATTAAGATGTAAAAAGGTGTGAAATGACAGTTATGCCCTTAAGGCTAATATAGTGTGAGATAGAGAACCAAGGGCATTTCAGTTATTTTTTAAAGGATGGTAAGAAGATAAATACCCTGTCGAACAATGTCAATGGTAAGAAAAATCTGGATACTGGATTTAAGGTTAGATAATATATTATAAAATCTCAGAAAAATTAGAGTTATTAAACAGTCTGGTTTTTGTGAAATTTGACAGGACCGATACCGAATTGGATTGGAATTTTTCCAATCAGATCCTAGCCCTAAATTGTGCCAAACAATGCCCTAAATGATGTCATGGATGATGTCAAAAAGTGGCTTCTAGGGCAAGTTTGATGCAAGAATGATGATAAGACACATTTTGTATAATATCCTTAATTTTCTGTACTGGTTCTGTAAGGAATTGGAAGACACGCAGCGGAAATAAACTTTAAAATTTTCCATTCCTTGCCAGGATCTGCCGTATGTGTTTAAGTCAAGTGGAAAGAATCATTACCCTTAGTGTTGCTCAGCGAATTTCACAGCTTCTCTACGTGGGTGGTGATCTCTTTCTGATCGCAAGAAATCGACGGAGTGTTCCTCAGCGACCTTCACAGATTCTCTCCGCGGACGGTGGTCTCTTTCCGATCACAAGAAGTCGACGCCTCAGGTCGGCTTCCTCTACTGGTATCCACACGAACAGCGTTCCAACCACGAACGACGTGCTAGCGTCTCCTGTCCCTCCAAGGCTTTCACAAGTCTCCGTCTCTATTTCGGCAGTTTCTTGTCTGCAAACCTTTTGCAGATTCCGTTCAGCCTTTTGTGTTCTGTGTAATTTTCAAACGTAGCTCCTCCAATCAGATACAGAGGATGCTATGCGTTTTTCCACTTGACCTAATTGGATTTTGGAGTTAATCTTATATTAATTCCGAATTGATACAATATCATATATTGTATAATTTTATAAGAAACTAATTAAATAAAATAATATTAAATCCGTCCCACAGATTTAATTACTTATTTATTTAACTTTAAATAAAGATGAGACTGAGTTATATTTGATTTATTCCCATAAATCAAATTTGAGATATCCTATCAATTTAAATTTCGAATTTCAAACGTGATAGAGATTTAATTTATCCTTATAAATTAAATCTTATAAATATCTCTTATATGAGATATCCTATCAATTTGAATTTCGAATTTCAAACGTGATAGAGATTTAATTTATCCTTATAAATTAAATCTTATAAATATCTCTTATATGAGATATCCTATCAATTTGAATTTCGAATTCAAACGTGATAGGGATTTAATTTATCCTTATAAATTAAATCTCATATATCTCATATATATAATATATATATATACGAATTTATATATATACGAATATAAATATAAATAAATATATATACATTCACCTGGATCTTTCATTGAATCTGGACATGTCTTAGATTCAATGAATCTGGACATCATAGCTCGTGTTGGGCTATTTTGTGTGCGACCCTGTAGGCCCATATGAAGTTGGCAGTGGGCCATTTGCTATACTAGCCCACAAGTCGCAAGCGGTCTCTAGCAAGACATAACAACTACCCAAATCATATGAGGATCGATAAACGATGTAACCTTTTATACAACCATATCATGTCCCTTCTGTCACGCGATATTTTGGTCATGGATGAGGCATGGATAATGTCATCCTCCTATTCCCGACCGTTACTTTCTCGATCCCTGAGTAGTCTGACTATAGAAATGGAACTACCTTTCCATTACAGTATGGCCATACATTTCTCAGACTCACTCATCGAGGGGCCCAGTAATATCTCTCCACGAATGTGAGGGACAAATTCCATCTTGACCATTCACATTCCTCCGCATGAAAAACCACTAAGCCCGAACATAGTCTTTATGATCACTCGGTCAAAAGTGACTTTTGACTAGGTCAAAGCTGAGCGTTTTGTCATGTAGGAATCCATGATGATCTCAGGTCAAAGGGCATATTGACATGGTTTGTATATGAGAGAAGCTTATGACGTTACCCATGCAGTTCTCTCATAGCGGGTCGGTCCAACACCCTGTACTCTTACATGTGCTTATGACTTTGATTTATATCTCTATACATCTTCAAAGTCATACTGGTCTTATTTCATCTGTGCTCCCACATAGATGATCGACCAGGGACATTTAGGATAATATCATGAATTATCCAAGGATGGTCATCATAGTAAACATGCAAATAATATGATAACTCAATTAATAAATTCATAAATCAATAATGTTCATAAGACAATGATTGGCCCCTAGGGCACGATTTCCAACAGGTTCCTATGTACAGATTAAACGGAATATATGAACTCTGTTTCAGGAAAAACATGTGGACCTTTATGTAAAGAAAAGGATTAAATTGCAAAAGAAAGGAAATTAAGGGACCTAAATGCAATTATGGAAAGTTTAAAGTTAGGAATGAAAGGTAGACAAAAATGTGGGGTCTTAAAGTGTAATTTTAGCCAAATTAAGGGACTTAATTATAAAGAAGGAAAAGTTCCCTGGGGCTAAAGTATAATTAAAGAAAATAGGCCAGAAGTGGTTTGCACCGCCCGACAGCATTTCAGTCCCAGATTCTACCAGAAGGTAGGGCAGGTGACGCCGGGTAACCAAGCCTAATACCGGAATTTTTGAAGACTCCAGATAGCCAGAAATGGACTGATCGTCCAAAAGTTATAAAAATTTATACCGGATACCCTAGATTTCAGATATAAGTGGGAAAATACAGGATGATGCGCCTTTATGGGGCGGATGTCGGGAAACTGACAGGATACCGATAGGAGGTCTGTAGGAAAAGTTATTCACAAAATAAAAAATCCAGACGGGAGTGTGAGGCCTCCGGGGATCCGGGTAGGAGATTTATCGGTATTTTTAAAGGGGCTGAATGCGATCGGATGACTTCGGTCAGATGACCGTTATAACCCCCAACGATGCCTGAACACAGTAGGACACTATATCTGGGAAAAAGAGCCGGTGTCCGGAAAAGGTATATAATCGGTAAATAATAGTTAAAATATTCAATGAACTGTGTTAAAGGAAGATTCCTCGTAATACGTGCCATACAGGTAATGGACCCAGGAAGCCAAAAAATGGCGCTATTAGAGGCCCAATAAGACTCTTGGACTGATAGGTGGGCCAGGGTCCAGCAGAACCCCGAAAAAGTGCGAAATTACAAAAATGCCCCTATGTTGTACAAAAAGGGCAGCTGATGAATAAAGGGTATTCTGGTCATTTTGGACAGACCCAGAGGTCAAGACATGTCTAAATAAGGTTGACTAGAGCCAGTATAAGCTTTGACCGGGTCCAGAAAGGTGTGAAATGACGATTTTGCCCTTAGGGTTAAAATAGGACAAGATAGGGCACCAAGGGCATTTTGGTCATTTCACAGGGGATCTGTAATTGAGTCTGGACCCAGTATTCAAAAGTTAATGATATAAAGGGTCTAGATACTAAATGTGAGGTCAGTAGACATAAAAAGGATCTTCAGAAACATCAGATTCAGAAAACGGCACGTTTTTCGAGGCGATGGACCGGGCCGGTACCGGATTGGACCGGAAAGCTTCCAGAACCTCCAAATTTCATCACATGAAGAATATGGGTGGTAAGGTGTCCTATGAGGTGTCCCATGAGGTGTCCAGGGTGATGCAGTAAAAAAGAATTAAAGAAAATAGGAAATTCCAGGAAAAACCAGGACCACAGGATCATAAGTCTTCCTAATTACAAGATTGCCATTGCTCAACACTATAAATACCCCCACCTAGCCCCTCATTTCGGCATGAGCAAGGAAGAAGGGAAGAGAGAAGTTCTTGAGAGAGAAAGTGTGAGAAAGAAAGAAATAAGGAAGTTCTGGTGAAGTTGGAAGTAGTAGGGAAGTTCTGAAGCACTGCTTTTGAGGTAACAACTAATCCTAGCTCTTATGTAATATCTTTGTGATGTGTTGTTTTGTTTGGTTGATTGTTGTCCTATATGTTATGCTTGAAGCTCTATTCCAATGCTATGATCATATGTTATTGAATATGGAAGCATGCAGCATACTTATCTGTACACAGTCACAAGCAAGCACCGTCACTCTGCATTACATATTTTGTTATGATTATTGTTACTGGGATTCTTTTGAATCTCATTCCCAAACATAACATTACAGGGGAGGTTCTGTCAAAATAAAATTTGGAAATCTTAAGAGACGCCGGTAGGCTGCCGAAATTCCGGCAACGAAGACGGAACAAAGAAAGGAACTGATACGGACTGTGTACGTAGTGCTGTCTAAGGAGGCTGGAAGTGAGTGGACCCAGCAGGTTCATCCAGTCTTTCCTGGGTACTACGTAGAATGGTAGTTATCATAAGGGAATTACCGAATCGGTACAACATCGGTTACTTTCTAAAGAAGAATTGTAGCAGTTATGCTGCCGGATTTTAGACAGAGAAGGATGTAATAAAATATGAGGGAGTTAATCATGCACTGATATATAACAGTTGATTATTTGATATTAATTATTATCTGGCTTGTATGACTGATATGTGTTGGTTGTATGCTTGGATATGTAAAGACTAAATGCTGAAAATAGGCTCAGTGAACAGTAACTCGTGAAAACCCATTCATGTTTGATAAATCATTAAAAATAGTAAATGATTGAATTAATGTACGCAATTTGTAGGGTAAAAAGTAGACATACTAATCTTTAATTTTATATATAGAATGTCTAATTTGGACGTATACACGAAAAGATATAAATTGTTAAAGTTGGGACCAGAATGCTGGATTCAGGAGAAAGTCATTGGATGAACAGTAAGATTGAAACGTTGACCCACGTTAAATTTGTCAAGGATTGGTCAACCAATGATTTTTCCCTGAAATATTTTTGAGTTAGCTTCATGTATCAATTTGAACCACTTCATTTCGATTTTTCTAGAATTAGTTATGAATTTTTAAAATCAGGTCACTCATCTGGAATTTGCCACAGTGAACAGTACTCGATATGAATAAAATTCCAGATTAAGTGTTTAGACTTCAATGACCCTGAAAGTGGTTTAAGTGCTACTGAATGGTCCCTAAGATGTATAAAAATAATAATGTGACATTTTGGTATCAGAGCAAAGGATTCTGGCTTAAGAAATGCTCTGAGTAGATGATTTATAGAAAGATATACCATGATAAAGCCGTCATAATTGACACTAAGTTAGTGTTTGCAGGATGGCTAGACATAGATTTGGGTCTGAAACTACAGTAAACCAATGGGAATTAAGACCAGAGGTCTCTAGTTCAGATAGTTCAGAAGAAGAGATAGTAAGCAATGATTCTGACCTCTGGACACCTCCAGTAGCTGGTGATTCTGAGGAGGATAGTTCCTCGGTAGGATCAAACTTTCCAATGGATGATCAGGAGGTGATGATAACAGAAGGCCCTATTCCTGCCATTCCTATAAGTGCGGTACCCTTGAATATAACAGACAGTTCAGGATCCAGCCAAGTACGTGTTCAGAGTAATGCGCCAGGTCCCAGTAGGCCCGAAGTAACTCTAGTAGAAATGTATTTGGGAGGTTTAATCGTAAGAATGGTCCCAGGGAGGAACCTGAGTAGAGAGCAACTTGAGAGCTCGGTAGCATTAGCCCGACAACTATACGAGTTGAGGCAGACCCTGTTCGAAAACATAGATCAAGATTATTCGGTGAAAACCATATATCAAGCCTGGGATCCAAATGTGTTAACCATGGGGCTTTGGCTAGAAATTATGAATGACGTATTGCCGAAGACTCCTACCTGGAGATCGGAGTTGGACCAGTATTTTGATAGAGAATCATATTGTACCATATCCGACTGGATCTACCTAGTAGGAGAATATATTAGAATGAAGTTTAAGAAAAATTAGAGTAATATTTCTAATGTATAAAAGACTAGAATGGTACTGTGATATGTACATATACTCTGTATGTATATTATGTGTGAAATGAAATGAAAAGGAATTATGTTATTTATCGTACTCCCTTCTGTTTTTAAGTATAACAAAATGGTACGAACGAGGAGAACTATTCCAGCTGAGGAACCCCGAGAGGCTGGAAACCTTAATCAAATGATTCTAGAACGACTAGAACAGCAACAAAAGATGATAAAAGAAATGAGAGCTGCTCAAGCACGAAATGAACAAGAAAGAGATGCTGCCATAGCCGCGGCAGTAGCAGCAGCTGTAAATAATTTAAGACCGCCAGAGCCTTCAGGAGCAACTAGTAGAGAACCTGAAGAAGTACCACAGCAGGCGGAACAGCCCCAGAGAAGGGTTGAATCAAGGGAGGAGGCAGTTGGCATCCAACAATGGATGGTGCGATTTTGCAAACACAATCCTCCCATATTCGAAGGGACATTTGAAGTACATGTAGTATAAAATTGGGTCAGCAGATTAGAGAAGATCTTTAAGGTCCTCGACTGCCCGACTGAAACCAAGGCCCAAATGGCCATCTATCAATTGGAAAAGGATGCGGATAGATGGTGGAAGAATACAGAGTTACTTCTCCAAGCAAGAGATATTCCAGTTACCTGGGAAGTATTTCTTGAGCAATTTTATGAGAAATATTTCCCTCAATCTGTCAGAGATGAAAGGGAGGCTGAATTCCTTGTGCTGAGGCAAGGAGAAAAAGAAGCTTTTGATGAATATTTGGCCAAGTTCATCCGGCTATCTCAATATTCAACTTACCTATGCCAAGTGGATGACGAACGCTGGATGACAGAAATAATGATTCGAGGGCTGAATTCTATGTTAAAGGAGAAGTTAACTCCCCAACAATACAGCCAGTTCAATAAGGCTGTGGAAGCATGTCGAATCGTTGAGAACAGCATGAATCATAGAATGCTGTCCAGATCTGGGAGTAAAGATCAAGCGACTCCTGATAAGGCCGGACGGAATCAAGAAGCGGCCAGTGGGAGCGGCTATAAGAAAAGAAAGCGCCCGTGGCAGACCAAGAGGCCTAATAGGGGAAATTTCCGCTGAAGATCCAATAACAGGGATCCAAAGGCCCCAGTATGTGAAAAGTGTGGAAAGAATCATGGTGATAGACCATGCTTGATGGGCCAGAATGTATGCTACACCTGCGGAAAGCCCGGACATTTTTCCAGGGAATCTCCTCAAGCTATAACTGATCCAAGGCCAAGGACGGTGGGACGAGTGTTTGCACTCACTAGAGAGGATGCTCAGCGATCATCTGAGATGATCCAAGGTACAATCTATCTCAATGATCATGCTGTGACTGCCCTATTTGATTCGGGTGCAAGTCATTCCTTTATATCTTATGAATGTGCTAAATGCCTAGGCCTTCTGATCAGCAAGTTACGTTATGATATACAGGTGAAAACCCCCACCAACGCTAGGGTGATCACATCTGATGCCTGTCTAAATAGTGTGGTGCGTTATGAGCACTACAGTACCACCCTGGACCTGATTTGTATGCCTTTCCAGGAGATTGAGGTCATACTCGGTTTAAATTGGTTATCCTCCAATAATGTGATGTTGGACTGCAGAAACAAGACCCTAGTTCTTGGTCCAAAGATCACTGATCAGAGCTTAGAAGTACAACTGAACTTCATGACAGAGGCTCAGGAAGAAAAATATCTACGGAAAGGATGTCAGGGATATGTGGTATTCTTTTCTGTTCAAACAGAATTGGAGGAAGGCATCGAGGAGGTTCCTGTAGTCAATGAATTTCCTGAAGTCTTTCCAAAGGAGATTCAGGGATTGCCTTCGGAGCGTGAAGTGGAGTTTGCGATCGACATTGTACCTGGAGCTGGACCAGTATCAAAAGCCCCATACAGGATGGCTCCCAACGAAATGATGGAACTGAAAAAGCAAATTGAGGAGCTATTGGAGAAGGGTTTTATACGACCCAGTGTATCGCCATGGGGTGCTCCAGTACTGTTCATCAAGAAGAAAGATGGTAGCTTAAGGCTGTGCATTGACTACAGGGAATTAAATAAGCTTACAGTTAAGAACAAGTATCCTCTTCCCAGAATTGATGACCTACTAGATCAATTGGCAGGAGCGAGCTTATTCTCCAAGATTGACTTGAGATCTGGCTACCATCAACTAAGGGTCAAGCCAGATGATATTCCAAAGACGGCGTTCAGAACGCGCTACGGACATTTTGAATTTTTGGTGATGCCTTTTGGACTAACCAATGCACCTGCTATTTTCATGGACTATATGAACCGGATTTTCAGGCCTTATCTAGATCAGTTCGTTGTGGTCTTTATTGATGATATTCTGGTGTACTCCAAATCTCCAGAGGAGCATGAAAGGCATTTGAGGATTGTTCTTGGTACCCTTAAAAAGAAGAAGCTCTATGCTAAGCTGAGTAAATGCGAGTTTTAGCTGTCAGAAGTCAAATTTCTCGGTAATGTCATATCCCGAGACGGGGTAGCTGTAGATCCTAGCAAAGTTGAAGCAGTTTTGAGCTGGGAACAGCCAAGGACAGTGACAGAGATTAGAAGTTTTCTCGGCCTAGCAGGGTACTACAGACGATTCATTCAAGACTTTTCTCGAATTGCCTTACCACTTACCAAGCTGACCAGAAAGAATCAGCAGTTTAAGTGGGATGAGAAGTGCGAGGCTAGCTTCCAGCAGTTGAAGCAGAGATTAACGACTACTCCTGTGCTGATTATTCCAGACCCAACTCAGACTTATGTAGTCTACACTGATGCTAGCAAGCAGGGGCTGGGATGTGTGCTTATGCAGCAAGGTCGAGTAGTAGCCTACGCCTCTCGGCAGTTAAAGCCACATGAAGAGAATTATCCCACTCATGATCTGGAGCTTGCGACGGTGGTCTATGCCCTGAAGATATGGAGGCACTATTTATACGGAGCAATGATAGAGTTGTTTTGCGACCACAAAAGCCTGAAGTATCTGCAGGATCAGAAGGAGCTGAACATGAGGCAGCGGCGATGGATGGAATTGTTAAAAGATTATGACTTCCAGATTAAATACCATCCAGGAAAAGCCAATGTGGTAGCTGATGCCCTGAGTAGAAAGGTGGTGCAGGTTGCATACATGATGATCAAGGAATTGGAACTGATAGAAGATATGCGCGACTGGAGCCCTCTATATCAAATGCAACTGACGGAGAATCCTTTTGGAGGAGTTCATGTCAGAACTTGCATAGAAGATGAGATCAAAGAGGCTCAGGAGCAGGATAAGCTCGCAGCAATATTCAAAGACAAGCTGGAGAAAGGGAAGACAAGTAATTTTGAGATGTCCCCAGACGGATTGCTACAGTTTAGGGGAAAACCCTATATCCCAAATGTTGGGGGATTAAGGGAAAGGATTCTGGAGGAAGCACATAAAAGCCGATATACGGTACATCCAGGTATGACCAAAATATACCATGATGTTAAAAGGTTATTCTGGTGGCCTGGACTGAAGAAAGATGTTGTAGCTTACGTATCTAAGTGCTTAACCTGCCAGAAAGTGAAAGTTGAACATCAAAAGCCAGCAGGAACGTTGCAGCCTTTAGATATCCCTGAGTGGAAATGGGATGGGATTGCCATGGACTTTGTGGAAGGACTACCCTTGACACCAAGTAGACATGATGCGGTTTGGGTAGTAATCGATCGACTGACAAAGTCAGTACATTTCCTGGCAATCAATAAGAGAGATTCTCTAGAAAAGCTGGCAAAGCTGTATATAAAGGAGATCATTAGGCTCCATGGTATCCCAAGCAGCATTGTGTCTGATAGAGATCCTCGATTTACTTCAAATTTCTGGAGGGCTCTACAGGAAGAAATGGGCACTACTCTCAGATTCAGTACAGCTTATCATCCTCAGACAGATGGTCAATCTGAAAGAACAATACAGACGTTAGAGGATATGCTGAGAGCATGTGTCCTAGATTTCAAAGGCAGCTGGGATATCCATTTACCCCTTATAGAGTTTGCATATAACAATGGTTATCAGGCCAGTATACAGATGGCACCTTTTGAAGCACTCTATGGACGGAAATATAGATCCCACTTATGCTGGCTAGAGTTGAGCGAGAGAAGAATGCATGGTCCGGATATAGTGGATCAAACTGTAGAACAAGTTGCGGTAATTAGAAAATGATTGTTGACGGCTCAAAGCAGACAAAAGAGCTATGCAGATGTCAGAAGGAAGCCGTTGGAGTTTGAAGAAGGAGAACATGTATTCCTTAAGTTAACTCCAACCACAGGAGCCGGACGATCGATTAAGGTGAAGAAGTTGCATCCAAGATACATCGGGCCATTCCAGATTCTCTCAAAGATAGGAGCAGTAGCCTACAAGTTGGCTCTTCCTCTGAATCTCAGCCAGATACATGATGTGTTCCATGTTTCCCAATTAAAGAAGTATATTCCAGATCCATCTCATGTGATTAAGCAAGATGAGGTCACACTGCGAGATGACTTGACCTATGAGGTTGGACCGGTGCGAATTGCTGATAGAAAAGTCAAGCAGCTGCGGAATAAGCAAATTCCTTTAGTTAAAGTGATCTGGAAAGGCTTGACTGAACAAGAGGCTACATGGGAAACAGAAGAAAAGATGAAAGAAAAGTATCCGGAATTGTTTCTATAGGATAGGTGTAATGTAAATTTCGGGGACGAAATTTATTTTAAGGGGGAGAGAAATATAATATCCTTAATTTTCTATATTGGTTCCTATGTACAGATTAAACGGAATATATGAACTCTGTTTCAGGAAAAACATGTGGACCTTTATGTAAAGAAAAGGATTAAATTGCAAAAGAAAGGAAATTAAGGGACCTAAATGCAATTATGGAAAGTTTAAAGTTAGGAATGAAAGGTAGACAAAAATGTGGGGTCTTAAAGTGTAATTTTAGCCAAATTAAGGGACTTAATTATAAAGAAGGAAAAGTTCCCTGGGGCTAAAGTATAATTAAAGAAAATAGGCCAGAAGTGGTTTGCACCGCCTGACAGCATTTCAGTCCCAGATTCTACCAGAAGGTAGGGCAGGTGATGCCGGGTAACCAAGCCTAATACCGGATTTTTTGAAGACTCCAGATAGCCAGAAATGGACTGATCGTCCAAAAGTTATAAAAATTTATACCGGATACCCTAGATTTCAGATATAAGTGGAAAAATACAGGATGATGCGCCTTTATGGGGCGGATGTCGGGAAACTGACAGGATACCGATAGGAGGTCTGTAGGAAAAGTTATTCACAAAATAAAAAATCCAGACGGGAGTGTGAGGCCTCCGGGGATCCGGGTAGGAGATTTATCGGTATTTTTAAAGGGGCTGAATGCGATCGGATGACTTCGGTCAGATGACCGTTATAACCCCCAACGATGCCTGAACACAGTAGGACACTATATCTGGGAAAAAGAGCCGGTGTCCGGAAAAGGTATATAATCGGTAAATAATAGTTAAAATATTCAATGAACTGTGTTAAAGGAAGATTTCTCGTAATACGTGCCATACAGGTAATGGACCCAGGAAGCCAAAAAATGGCGCTATTAGAGGCCCAATAAGACTCTTGGACTGATAGGTGGGCCAGGGTCCAGCAGAACCCCGAAAAAGTGCGAAATTACAAAAATGCCCCTATGTTGTACAAAAAGGGCAGCTGATGAATAAAGAGTATTCTGGTCATTTTGGACAGACCCAGAGGTCAAGACATGTCTAAATAAGGTTGACTAGAGCCAGTATAAGCTTTGACCGGGTCCAGAAAGGTGTGAAATGACGATTTTGCCCTTAGGGTTAAAATAGGACAAGATAGGGCACCAAGGGCATTTTGGTCATTTCACAGGGGATCTGTAATTGAGTCTGGACCCAGTATTCAAAAGTTAATGATATAAAGGGTCTAGATACTAAATGTGAGGTCAGTAGACATAAAAAGGATCTTCAGAAACATCAGATTCATAAAACGGCACGTTTTTCGAGGCGATGGACCGGGCCGATACCGGATTGGACCGAAAAGCTTCCAGAACCTCCAAATTTCGTCACATGAAGAATATGGGTGGTAAGGTGTCCTATGAGGTGTCCCATGAGGTGTCCAGGGTGATGCAGTAAAAAAGAATTAAAGAAAATAGGAAATTCCAGGAAAAACCAGGACCACAGGATCATAAGTCTTCCTAATTACAAGATTGCCATTGCTCAACACTATAAATACCCCCACCTAGCCCCTCATTTCGGCATGAGCAAGGAAGAAGGGAAGAGAGAAGTTCTTGAGAGAGAAAGTGTGAGAAAGAAAGAAATAAGGAAGTTCTGGTGAAGTTGGAAGTAGTAGGGAAGTTCTGAAGCACTGCTTTTGAGGTAACAACTAATCCTAACTCTTATGTAATGTCTTTGTGATGTGTTGTTTTGTTTGGTTGATTGTTGTCCTATATGTTATGCTTGAAGCTCTATTCCAATGCTATGATCATATGTTATTGAATATGGAAGCATGCAGCATACTTATCTGTACACAGTCACAAGCAAGCACCGTCACTCTGCATTACATATTTTGTTATGATTATTGTTACTGGGATTCTTTTGAATCTCATTCCCAAACATAACATTACAGGGGAGGTTCTGTCAAAATAAAATTTGGAAATCTTAAGAGACGCCGGTAGGCTGCCGAAATTCCGGCAACGAAGACGGAACAAAGAAAGGAACTGATACGGACTGTGTACGTAGTGCTGTCTAAGGAGGCTGGAAGTGAGTGGACCCAGCAGGTTCATCCAGTCTTTCCTGGGTACTACGTAGAATGGTAGTTCTCATAAGGGAATTACAGAATCGGTACAACATCGGTTACTTTCTAAAGAAGAATTGTAGCAGTTATGCTGCCGGATTTTAGACAGAGAAGGATGTAATAAAATATGAGGGAGTTAATCATGCACTGATATATAACAGTTGATTATTTGATATTAATTATTATCTGGCTTGTATGACTGATATGTGTTGGTTGTATGCTTGGATATGTAAAGATTAAATGCTGAAAATAGGCTCAGTGAACAGTAACTCGTGAAAACCCATTCATGTTTGATAAATCATTAAAAATAGTAAATGATTGAATTAATGTACGCAATTTGTAGGGTAAAAAGTAGACATACTAAGCTTTAATTTGATATATATAATGTCTAATTTGGATGTATACACGAAAAGATATAAATTGTTAAAGTTGGAACCAGAATGCTGGATTCAGGAGAAAGTCATTGGATGAACAGTAAGATTGAAACGTTGACCCACGTTAAATTTGTAAAGGATTGGTAAACCAATGATTTTTCCCTGAAATATTTTTGAGTTAGATTCATGTAGCAATTTGAACCACTTCATTTCGATTTTTCTAGAATTAGTTATGAATTTTTAAAATCAGGTCACTCATCTGGAATTTGCCACAGTGAACAGTACTCGATATGAATAAAATTCCAGATTAAGTGTTTAGACTTCAATGACCCTGAAAGTGGTTTAAGTGCTACTGAATGGTCCCTAAGATGTATAAAAATAATAATGTGACATTTTGTATATGGTTTCTGTGACATTTTTGAGAGTTTTATAATAACTTTACCTTTCATTTCATGCCTTAAATTGTACTTTGTGTATTACATGATTGTGCATGGCAATGTGCTAATTAAAGGATAAAATGGTAAAATAACTCTTCCAAACTGCACATATATTGTTATTTACTGATTTGAACTTTTACAGCGAGCTTTTATGTTGAATTGCATGTATTTTGGAAGAGAGCAAGGACCAGGAAAGAAACCACAAGTCAATGAAAGTCAAATCATGTCTCTGCACTATTTAGTGGCGACCAAAGTGTTATCCCATCGCGACCTTTATTCTTCTGGAAGCTTCTCTGCATTTATAGGTAGCGACCAAAATAAGGAACTGGTTGCGACTAGAGAAGACAGTCGTGAAGCTGCGCATTTTTGGTTAGGTCAAGATGCTTTTAAAAGCGAGGTAAGCTACCGTCAAAGAGGAGACTAGTTTTTGGACCTGATTAGGCTAAGAAGCAATACTCAAGTGCCCTCTACAGACCTTCTCCACATATTCCATCCTTCTATACCTCTCCACGGATTTCTACACATCTCTACACCATTCACCTTTCATCTCTTCATCGTTTCTTCATGGCATCACATCTGAACAGTGATTGCAATGCAGTAGAAGTCATGAGAGGCTAAACCTTTAGTCTCTTTGTGATGGATCTAATATCTTGAGCTCACGGACTGAAACGGGGAGTTTTTACTGTTCTAATTTGTATTCCTTTACATGTCATGATTACTGCTAGATCTAAGGTTTTCATTCTATGTTTAAGGATTGAATATCGATTGATCATTCTGGAATTAGACTATCATATTTGATTTTGGATGATTTGAACTTTTGCTTTTAATAGAATATTTCAGTTTCAATTTTAAGAAAGTTGGGTTATTTTCAGCGATCGTTGCAAATCAATTCAATTGCTTGAAATCTAGGGTTTTCTATTGACGACCACTCGAAGGCGTTCTCATCATCTAGGGTTGATTACACGCTAAGTGGTTTCTAGCAGTTCACTAATAAGTTCTTAAACTAGCTTTGATCAAAGGAGTTTAAGGAATATTAGGGTTCAGGACTCAATTGATCGATTGAGGTTTTTTTCTTTGAGACTTAGTGGTTTAAAACTCCGATTTAATATAAGAGTAAGGATAGATAAGTTTCCATCATCAAGAGTCTACCATTACATATTTCTTCAACAAACCAACTCTTTTCATCTCAATCAAAAATCCAAAAAAATATCTACTTTTCTGCACCTTTATTTTATTGCATCAAGCACCCAAAACCCCAAAACCATTTTTTATTACTACTCAGGTTTACCATTAATTTTGACATCCAATTTGCTAGATTTCTAATAAAAAGGCTCCTTAAGAAGAACGATAGGGTTGTGCCTTATACTACATTATATTGGGTGCAATTACTTTATTATGATGGGCCGAACGACGACAATCCGACAGCCTCATCAAATGAATACGAACCATTTGATCAAATAATGAAATATTAAATCCTAGCCATCCATTTCCACCCAAACTTTTCTATAAATACCCCCTTTTCTCTTCTGAAGTAAAATTCAAGCAAGAAGAAGAGGAAAATTCAAGAGCAAAACAAGAAAATATTCAAGGTAATTTCCTCCTCCTATTTTTGTATTATGCTGTAGAAAGATTTCTCTTAGATTTGAATGGTTGAAACACCATTTTTCTCTCCATCTTAGCTAATGGACATGATCTAGAATTAGAGGGGAAATATGAATTTTAAGTCATGGAATGTTTAAACAAGCTTAAATAAGCTTGAATCAAGTAGTATTGGCATGGAAATTCAAATATGCATGGAATTAGGTTTTTGAGTTCATTGCTACCACTGTATGAATCACTATTTATGTATGAGAATTTCATGATTATGATGCTTCCAATAGATTTAAAATGAAAAATTATGTGAGGTAAAGTAGAGAAGCAAGTATTGGAAGCATTGGAATCAAAATAGTAATTTTTGGAGAAAACCTTGTGGTGCCACGTTTCTGTTCTGTCCAGGCCTCAAGGAAGGAGTTGAATTTGTCAATTATAACTTCTTATTTGGATTCCTTGAGTAAAAATTTTTGGGAAATGGTCAAGGCACTAATTAATTCAAAGGACAAGATAATTAACCAAAATTAAGAGAAAATTAGTTAAGATAAGGAGAGCTAGTCTTCCATTTAGTATATGATCATGGTCCTAATGAATTATGTGATAATATGAATGTTTTTAGGACCTTAATACATCAAAGAAGATGTTTGGAAGTGGTTGACCGAAAGGCTTCATGGTTGGAAAGTTAGGGAGCAAGTTTAATAACAAGAAAGAAAGCTTAAGTTCAAGTAGTGGACTTATCTCTTTATATCCTTGATGTGGTATGCTTATGTGTTGACATGTATATGATGATTGAATAATGTTGTGACATGATGAATGATGTTGAATATGTTATGAATAACATGTTTCCTGTGGCTATGAATTTTTATACAAAGCATATAGCATGATAGCATGTCCCTAAATGAAGAAAGTTTAATGACATTACATGTCATTCATTAGCATCTATCTTGCATATTTGAGTGGTAATGTTTGCTACTGAGATTCCCTATAGTCTCACCCTCCCACAACCAACTAATTTAGGTCAAGCATGATGGAAAATGTATGCATGGAGAAGAGCTAACGAATGTAAGAAAGAAAGTGAACAATTTGATACTCTAGCCTATGATGTATAGTCTTTCCTAGTTATGTAAAGTGTCTATTTATGTGATGAAAATGCATGAAATAATTATGGCATATTTACATGATATATGTGTAGATATGGAAAGCTTATTTGATGGTTTAGGAATGCTAGATTAATTTATGGACATTTAAGAAGGAAGATGAAATGGCAAAAATGTAGGTCTTCAAGCAGTCTTACTTTGACACCAGTTTGACCTAGAAAATGAAGGCATTAATTCATGAAATTTGATGGTCAATTAGTAAACATATAAGATTTAAATTCATAGGTAATACGCCTCATTTGGATGTATATATCAAGAGAAATTAATTTCCAAATTTACGAGATAGATCTGGAATTTCCAGAATTTTCCATATAAACAGTAAAAAGTAACGATTTAATTGTATTGATTGGAAAGGTAAATGTCTATATTTATATTTTTTCCTTAAATATCTATGAAATCTATTCAAGTGAAAATTTGGATCACCTTCATACGATTTTTCTATAATTAGTTATGAATTTTCAAAGTTGGACTATCAATCTGGAATTTACCAAATGAAAAGTACCCAAGAAGTAAGTTTTAAAATTTTAATTTTTGGACCAAAGTAATGCTTCCGCTAATCAAATATGCTTCCAAATACGTACTCTGAGAGGTTAAAAGTAGGATGTTTCACTTATAGAGAATCTATTATGCTCATATAGTTAAGGTTGATTTCATTTAGTAGTTAATTATTTGGCATTGCTCATATTATCATTTTTGCATTTCCAAAAGATGGTTGATTAATTACCTCAAAGTTTTCATTGTGGATTATATTATTATCTCAGATTTACCAGCATTAGCTTAGGTGTGATTCATTTCTTTGTCTAGGAGTACAAATGTTCAAGTGTGGGAGAATTGATAGGATACAAATTGTATATGATTTCTTTGATATTTTTAAGGGTTTTGTGACTATTTTACATTCATTTCAGGCCTGTAATTGTGCTTTTATGGTAATACATGATTACGCATGGCGCAATGTGTGGATTAAAGGGTAAAATGGTAAATTAACTCTTTCAAACCACATATATGTTGTTCTTTAATTAGTTGGGGTTTTACAGTGAGCTTTGATTTTGAATTGCAGGTGTTTTGGAGGAGAACCAAGGATTCAAAGTGGAGCAGATAAGAAATCACAAGAAAAAGAGGACCAAATTGAGGAATCAAGCTTATGTGATCTTTAGTCACGACCTAAGTGTCCACAGGTCACAACCTCATTTCTTCTGGGAAGTTTTTTCTGCGTTTACAGGTCGACCAAAAGAGATAGTTAGTGAATTTGCACATTTTTATTAGGTCATTCTACAATTAAAGGAAGGAGGTCAGCAGCCAACGAAAGGAGAGCGTTTTTGCTGCCAGATTTGGCCAAGAACAGTCTCATCTCAATCTCTCAACTTCTCTCTTTAACTTCTAGCCCAATCTTCCATTTTTCTTCATATTTCTACACCTTTCTCCATTTTTACACCGATTAATCTATTTCTACCACTCTTCTCATTACCTTTCCATCATCTTTTTCTACTTTCTCATGGCATCAACCTTAGATCGTGATAACATGGTAGAAGCTATAAAAGGCTAGATTTCTTAGCCTCTTGGTGATGGACATCATAGTTTGAGCTTATGGACCGTACTGGGGAGTTTTCTATCTTAATCTGCGCCTAATTCATTTTTGAGATTTCTAAATTAAGGGATTTTAATTTATGAATAGGGATTGAATATCAATTGATTATTCACTGATTAGATATTTGTAGTTGACATTGGATGATGTGATTGCTAATTTTAATATCAATATTTCAATTTTGATTTCTGGTTAGTTGGATAATTATCAACGATTGTTGATATTTAATTCGATTGCTTGAAGTCTATGGTTGTTGATTGATGATCATTTGAGGGCATTATCATCATCTAATTTAATTACACACTAAGCAGTTCTTAACAGTTCATTAAGAAGTTTTTAAGCTAGCTTTGATCAAAGGAATTTAAGAACCATTAATGCACTAGACTCAATCGATTGATTGAGGTTTTATCTAAGACTTAATGATTTTAAAACTCCTATATCAAATTAAGAGCAAGGAGAACTTTGTTTTCATCATCAAGAGGTGTCTTAATCATATTTCTCTTATATTAGTCACTACTTTCACATGTATAAAAAAAAATAAAAAAAACATCTACTTTTACTGCACCCTTATTTTATTGTACTAATATTCGATCAAACCCAAAACCCATGCTTTTAATCAAGTGTTCAATGGCTTCGTTCACCAATTTGCTAGGATTTTAATAAAAAGGCTCCTTGAGAAGAATGATAGGATTGTGCCTTATACTACATTATCGGGTGCAATCTTTATTTTGAAGGACCAGATGATGACAATCTGACCCTATCAGTTACTCAGGTATTTCTACAAATTTGTGAATACAGTACTCAGGGCCATTTCTTATGTTAGGGCTACAGTAAGTAGCAAGAGGATAGAAGTATGATAACTTTATCGAAAGAAATGATATACAGAAAAGGCAGCAAATAATAGTAAAGAGATTGCTTTTGGATCACTCTTCAAATAAGAGTTGTATCTGAAATAGATGGCTCTCAGATAGAGCTAGATTCAGATGAGTTCATATCACTCTTCAGATAGGAGTTAGATCTGATACAGATTGCTCTTCAAATAAGAGCATAGTTCAGATGCAGATTACTCGTAGTTAGAGCACAGATTAAGATTAGATGTTATGATATGACCATAACAACAGAAAGTAATGGTAGTTGGTTATGCCATAGTTAGCGACAACAGGGTAAGAAGGATGAGAAGGAACTCCTGGGTTATTTCTTAAAAAATATAGGCTACTGGGTGTATTTCTTAAAAAAATTATTGATTGAGTTATCAACAAGTAGAAGTGGTTAACCTTATAACTTAGTTTATTGGTTTTAAGATCTTCCAGAGATGATGATACAGTACAACAGAGTCACAGAGGATTCCAGGGGATCATAGTTAGATCCTAATATGGCTCTAGGGTTGTAGTTAGATCCTGAAGAAGCTTACAGTAGATCGCAGTTAGATCCTGAGGTCACAGTAGACCTAGCCTAAGGAAAGTAATGAGCCATGAAGATATGAGTACAATACAGCATCTCTCTGGAAAGATGATTACCAAAGATAAAGTTAAAATAAGGAAGCTTCACGAGTTGATTAACTTATCTAGAGAAAGTATTTATAATGATTTTTCGCAAATAGCCTCAATTATATACAAACTGAACTTAGTTTTCTATTAAACGAAGACGGAGTCCAAGTTCAAGTCTGAGTATTGATATTATGTTTTAAGAACAGAGAAATAGGCGCAAATAGATCCTTCATATGAGGATAAAGAGATTAAAAGGCCAGAGATACCCAAAGAAGAGGGTCTAAGGCAGAGTAAAGTTAGAATACAATTCTATGAGAAAGAGTATGCTAGGGCTTAGAGTCATATAAAAAGTAACCTAGCCCTAACCCAGTAGCACGCTTAACTAAAAGGTGCTCACGCTAAAGAAATCCAGTGATAGGTGACCTATTGGGAAGTACAATATTGAGTCACAAAGTTAGAAAGATGTTATAGTACACTAAGGAAATAATGTTAATTGGCATAAGTGCCTAGTGAAGAGTAAAGTAAGGGATACTAAAAGTACTTGTACTAGTTCTAAATAGAGGAACTATGAAGAGACAAAGAGATATGTCATGATAAGGTAAGATACACCATGATACGGCCAGATATGGTAAGATAAGCCATGATACGGCGTGAGAAGCATGTAATGTGATACATACTGAGAAATATGCATTGAGAGGTATAGTAAGAAGTACCGTTGTAGCTAACTTTGTAAAAAGATAGAGAGGCTCCCTCTAGGAGGGATATAATGATTAAATAAAATGATAGTAAGGTAGTAGTGAGTAAGAGTTTAGTCTCCTTGTATTAAATTCTAAGCACTATGTTATATTTATGAAAATATGCTAAAGCTCCGGATGTTAGAGCTGTGCATAATAAAGGAAGAAATGTTTAAGGTCCAATGGTATAGCTATACATTTATAAGCAGGTACACAGATCTGTAAGATGTTGGCCAGGCATTATACATGTTAGAGTACGAGCTTCTACTCAGAAATAAAGCAAAGAAAGAATAATTCCATAAGTCTTCTCTCTGTACTATGCTAAATTATTAAAGATGATAAGAGCAATTAGTAAGGTGATAGAATTTCCAAGGAAAAGAAGTGATGATATGAAAAGATGTGAAGCTTTGCGGATATTAAGAAAACTCCGCTAGATACTAAGATAAGTAATAAGAGATATGCAATAAAACATATGATGAATAGTTGACAGAAACCCCATAGTATAGTAAAGTTTAAGAGGGTTCAATATGAAAGAAATAGACACTACTCATAAGTTCAATATAGTGAGTTGTCAATAAGTATGAGTAGATAGATACCCTAAGCCTTAGTCATAAAGAAGAAAAATATATAAAGAGGAGATATATCCAAGATAGTTTGACTAAGGTACTAATTAAATTTCGAGAACGAAATTTATTTTAAGGGGTAAAAATGTCGCATCTTAATTTTTCCCTATCTATATAAGACTGATAAAGGAAAGAGGTTTAGAAGGAATTGTGATGATAAATGAGAGGAAAGATAATGATTAGACAAAGGTATAAAGAAAAGGGACTAAAGTGAAAACCCTAAAAGTTCCATGGTGCAAAATGGCAGGACCTTCTATATTTCCTAATAAGATGAAATTTGGCAACAAATTATCATAATTAATATGAGAATTTATGAAAGTGACAGAACTCAAAAAGGAGTTATGTAGAATTTATAATATAATAAAATAACTGATAAATACTTTTAAGGGGAATTTCTTAGGAGTTAAACCCATGAAGTCAGGGGACCAAGTAAAAGGCCCAACATGACACCTCATAGGCCCAATGATATTTTCATATAGGTATGTGAGCCAGTTCTAATAAAGACCCTGAAAAATATAAAATTATGAAAATACCATTATGTTATGCCATGAACAAGAGATAAATGGAGGGCGCTTTGGTTATCAGATCAAGGTTAAAAAGTCAAAGAGGGTTATCTGAATAATTGACCAGGGTCAGGGAATACTCTGTCGATGTTTAAAAAGATGATAATATCCCTAGAGTTATTAAAGTAAATAAAGAAGAACCAAGGTCATTTTGGTAATTTTTTAAGGGATCAGTAATTAAGTTTAGACCCAGTTTAAGGATGTCAATGGTAAGAAAAATTTGGATACTGGATTTAAGATTAGAAAACATATTATGGAATCTTAGAAAAATTAGATTTAGAAAATAGTCTGGTTTTTGGGAAATTAAACTGAGACAGTACCGGATTAGACTAGAATTTTTCTAGACTCTTCTTACGTTGGAATTTTGCCACACGGTGTATTAGGTGTCCCTTGATGATGTCAACAAAGATTGGTGGGCAAGCCAAATTTCAAGAGTGAATAGAGCCATTGGATCAAATAGTGCTTGAATTAATCCTATCTATCCAGCCGCCACCTCTCAAGTCTACAAATACCCCTCCCTTTCCTTCACTTTGCACCAAGTTGGGAGACCTTGGGGAGGTGCTGCTCAAGTGGAAACTCATGCAAGAAGAGAGGAGATATAAGGCACCAAAGTTCAACCTAGATAGGGATTAAGGTAAGATATATATCCTAGCTTATTTTCCTTGAGTTTGGAGGCTTGAACTTGAGGTTTTATGGAAGAGAAATGGGAAATTATATAGAGTATATATGCTTTCCAAAACCCTAGATGAAAGAATAAAGAAGAAGTTAAAGTTAAAACTATGTAAAAGATACTTAAATAAGTTAGAATTGATAGTTGGTTATTGAATTAAATTATGTTCTTGACTTTGTTCTTTATTGAGGCCTTTTGGCCAAGGGTAGAACTAAAAGGAGGAGTTTGAATTTCAATATTCTAATGCTTCAATTGAATTTATATGATGATTTTGTGTAGGATTGAATAGGTTTGAAACCTTGGAAGCATTAGAATTAGAAGTTATAATTTGTAAAGTCTTCTCTGTTACTGCTCACATGCATGAATAGTGACTGGAATTTCATGATTCTAAGCTCATAAATAGATTCAGAAGGAGAAATTGTGTAGGGTAAAGTCAAAGCACAAATTAATTCAAAGGACAAGACAATTAACCACAAATTAAGAAAGATAGGGGTTAATTGATTAAGTTAAGTTCAATGTCCTTATATGCCAATTGAAATGGATTATAATGAATGAATGAATATGTGATGTTTAGGATTTGTTTTGTGGACTCAAGAAGGTAGCTACTTGGCAAGGAAATAGAATAAGGAAATGAATAAAAGAAAGTAAAGCAATAAGGTAGTAAACTATCCTAAACTTGTATGTATTAGATGTTATGCTTGGTGTTGCTATGGCTATGTTAAATTGTGTTGCATATGTGTGTATGATTGAAGCTCTATTTTTAGGATTACTTTGGCCAATTATATTTCATATGTTACATGGAAGAATGCACATTACACATTGTTAAACTTTCACAAGCAAGCACAAGTATATACATTGATGCATACATTATTTAGTACCATTTGCTACTGAGATTTTCCCATAAATCTCACCCCTTCCATTTAATCCCAATCCCAGTAGATTCATGAATGATGAAAGAAGATGAGGAAGCATGAAGAGAAGTTATGGATTAGATAGTGTAATGGAATATGAAATTGTTATAATTGTATTTAAGGTTGTAATGTACCATGTATGCTTAAAAGCAGTACAGTTGTGGCTGTTTATAAAAATAATAAATGGAATGAATGTATAAAATTTTACAAATATTTAGTTAACATGTCAAGCTACGTTTTGACATTAAGAATGCCTTATTTCGATGTCTGTACAAAGAGAACAAATTTTCTAAAGTTAGGGATCAGAATCTGTTTTCAAAAATTTTAACCAAATAAATAGTAAGATGATTCATTGCTTATAATGTGATCTATTTGAATCATCTAGTTTAAGGTCCCGATAAATTGATATTAATTTTTGAAATCTAGAAATTAGTACAGTATCTTCTGGACCTCAGAATCAGATAAAATTTTGTAGGAAATGCTTATAATTAATATAAAAATTTATGAAACTGATAGAAGTCAAAAAAGTATTCTGTAGAATTAGTTAGAGAATTTAAGGTTAAATAAGATATTGATAATGGATTTAAAGAAAACGTATAGAATTTTTATCAGGACTTCTGAGTCGTAAAAAATTATGAGACTTTGCAGGAAATTCATTTTATAATAGAATCAATTTTTAAAAATGTTAGAACCCTTAAAAGAAGTATATAGAATTTATCTTAAAAGTCAGGGTGGTAAAGGGAAGTGCCTTGAGATTGTGCCAATTAGTAATTGAACTCAAGAGGAAGCCCAAGTTAGTGTCTTGGAGCTGAAGAAAATTTTTAGGATATTTTATGAATTTTAAAAAGAAGAAAATCTAAGAAAGTCAAAGATAAGGTTAGGGGGCATGTGAGGTGTCTTGTGAGGCCCATACTAAGGCCATATGGCGTCAAGAGCAAGGGGAGGAGTTTATGCCATATGCTAAAACATAATAAAATAATATAAGAATTTAGGTAATTGTGATTAAGGTTAATTAATCCAAAAATCAACCAATCAAATTCAAGATTAAGTCATTGTAATAATTAAGAAAAGGAGGAATAAAGTGGTCTCAAGGTGGCCAAAATTTGGCTATAAATACCCCCCCATTTCTTCACAAAACTGTGGCATTAAGGAACCCTTGGGAAAACTCTTGTCAACCAAAATCTCAACAAAAGCAAAGGCAATCCAAGGTACTTTGATCCAAGTTAGCTAAGGCATAAGGTAAGCAATCATTCCTAGCTTATTTATATGTGTTTTGGAAGAATGAAACTTAGGTTTTAATGGTTAGAAATGGGATTTTACCTTGTATATGCTTGCTGTCCAGAATTTATAAATGAAGAAGGAAAAGGAAAATCAAGTTAGAATTAAGTAAAAGATACGTAGGTAAGCTAGATAGGATGGCTAGTAATAAATTGGACTGAAATTCCTTACTTTGCATATTATGGAGGCCATTTGGCCAGTGTTGTTCTGGATAGGAAGAGTGTGATTTTCAATGATCTAATGCTTCCATTGAATCCGAAAGATGATTTTGTGTAGGAATGAATAAGATTGGAACTTTGGAAGCATTGGAATTGAAAGATGGAATTTTAAACTCTTCTCTATTACTGTTCATAATTGTGAACAATGATATGAATTTTATGATTTTAATGCTTTCAATGCTTTCAATGATATGAAATTCTAAACAATGATATGAATTTCTCTCTCCAAAAAATTATGTGGAATAAAGTAGAGAAACAAGTATTGGAAGCATTGCAATCAAAATGAGAATTTAAAAAAAAATTATGTGCACTCTTTTGGTTCTATCCAGTAAGGTAAGTAGGAGTTGAAATTTTGTAATTCTAAGCTCATAAATGTATTTAGAAAGCAAAATTGTGTACGGTAAAGTTAAGACACAAGTTAGTTTAAGGGATAAGATAATTAGCCACAAATAAAGAATGTTAGACGTTAGTTAGTTAACCAAGTTCAATATTTTTAAATCTTGGTTGAAATGAGATTTTGATGCATGTATGAATATGCAATGTTTAGAATTTGATTTGTGTGTTCAAGAAGACAACCTCACATCAAGAAAAGGTGACAAGGAAGAGGATAAAAGAAAAGTAAAGCATCAAAGAAGTAAGCATACCTAAACTTGTATGTGTTGATTGTATGGATGATTGTGTTATGGCTTTGTTGATTGATGTTGTTCATATGTATTAGTTGTAATTGTATTTCATATGTTAATGGAAGCATGCACAATACATTATGTTAACACAATCACAAGTAACCATAAGTTTCAAACATTAATAATGCATACATTGTTTAGTATTGTTTACTACTCAGATTTCCCTAGAAATCTCACACCAATCTATAATTCCATACAGAAGGACCATCAAGCATGGGAGGTGAATATTAGAGGATGATGTTATAGTTGTTTGTATGGTTATGTTATGAACAAGTTGTGGGTTGTATTTAGGTAAAGTCAGTTAATGAAAACTTCGTACTTGAACAAAGACTAGTTTTGAGCAATAACTTGTAGTCTATAATTAAAAATAGTAAATGATGTAATAAATATACCATATTTCGCCAATTTTTATTTAACATGTCAAGCTTCGTTTTGACATCAAGAACTCCTTATTTCGATGTTTATACAAGGAGAACACATTTATCAAAGTTAAGGTTCAGAAACTATTTTTAGGATTTTTGACCAAATAAATAATAAACTTTGACGCCATAACTGACTTAGTTGACTAGTCAATTGGTTTGTGACATATTTTCCCTTAAACGTCAATATGTTAGTTTCAATTACATTTTTTAACCACTTCATTTTGATTTTTCGATAATTAATTATGATTTTTCAAAGTTCATCGCTAAATCTAGAAATACCAAATGAACAGTAACTGTGAACTTGGAAATTTCAAATTTTGAGATTGAACTTCAATAAACTTGTAAGTGGTTCTAATTGCTGTCGTATGACTCTTAAGGCATTTGAAAGTAAGATGTTACAATTATCCTTTTAAATTGCTCAAGAGTGTGAGACTCTTGAGTGGATTGAAACCTTACGGGTGTAAAGGGGAGTGAGAAGGATTCTCACTGGATAACCTTACGGGTTGTAAGGGGAAGTCAGAGGGATTCTCACATGAATGTACTGAGGCACCAAGAGCCTATGGAATCTTGGAGATAGTGGAACACTCAGAGGAGTTCTCTCGGGACTGGACGTAGGCCAAGTAGATAGGTCAACTAGTATAAATCATCGTGTGCAATCTTTCTCCTAAAACTTCTTCCTTCGGTGATATCATTCTAAAATCTAGTCTTTAAATTCATTCAAATATCTTTAGAGTTTCAAAATTTTTAAAATCACCCAATTCACCCCCCCCTCTTGGGTGATATAGCCAGAATCAACAACAACTACTATAAAACTCAAGAGCTAAAGTTGTCATTTTACCTTGATTAAAGCTTGAACTTTGCTCTTATTTCTCTCTTATCCATGGCTGCCATGCTTTCTCTCTCCTTTCTAAATTTCTACAGCATTTCCCTTCTATTCTTCTTGGCCGTGCACTCTTGAGGAGGGGTAAGGGTATTTATAATGCTTTACTTATAAAATTTTCCTTCCAAGTTGCAAGAAATTACAAGATCAAATGGATGGTCAAGATTGTACCACACATCCATCTTACATCATCTTTTCCTCCTCTTGCATCATCTTCATTACACTAAGCATCATTTTCCTTGCATTATCTTGCTATGTGGTGCCATCTTGAAGGAAGAAAGAAGATCAAATCTTGGCCCTTGGATTAAGCTTGCTCTCTAAGTTTCTTACTTTACAAGACTCACATTTATTTGGATTTCTTAAGGGCCTTATGGAGCTCAGAAAATTCTTCTATCTACTCCATAATCTTTTTTTAATTATAGAGAAATTCTATGAATTTTCTTGGGCCATAACTCTTCCTTTAACTATTTCTTTCTGAATTTCCCATAAAATGTCCCTGGCATTTTGAGCTTTCAGTATTTTTGTAGCTCACACTGCTAACTTTTTCGTAATGAGACTAATTTTATAAATATTTTTATTCTCTTATCTATTTATTTCCTATTTTTACATACATTTCTCAGGCCTTCTCATGGCTCAAATAATTATATCCAAATAAATACATCAAACTCAGCCATTATACTAAAAATTCTATTAAAGTTACTTTAGGGGTATTTTTGTTATTTATGTTCATAAAAAGGCATCTATTCCTCATTTTCCATTTTCTGGGATTTTCTAGAATTTTTATGCTTTCTATATTCATAATTACCCTTTTTGGACTAGAACTTCCTAAAATTACAGTTTTACCCCTACTTGGACTCAATCTCATAAATCATCACTTTGAGGTCTCTACGTCAACCTTAGGCATGTAACTATCCTCTTTTTCTTTTCTGAGCCCTTGAGACTCTACTAGAGTCTCTAACTTTATTTACATATTTATCCCCAGGAACTTTCTCTATTTGTACTTTAGTCCCTGTACTTGCTATATTTGTAGTTTAGTCCCTGAAAACCTCTGTATGTTTCTGGTACTTCTGCTCAAAGGGGTTTGGTAGTCTACCTATTTTAGGCTACATAGCAAAGATCCTAGAACATTTCAACATGAAAAATGTCACATTCTCACTTTCCTAGCTTCATCTTCTCCAAACCAATACCCTGTTATGTTTGGAAAAGGTAAGGGTGAGATTTCGGGGGAAATCTCAGTAGCAAATGGAAACCATACAATGTATGCAACTATATGCTTGATGTTACTGTGTGTGTACTTAATGATTATGCTTGTATAATGATAACTTACATGCTTCATGTCCCTTAATTATAACATATAGTCATAGCATAAAAAGAAACAGAGCATCATTTAATCATACATGCTTCATATCATCAAAGTAAGTAAATATCACATAAAACATTCAAACAACATAAGCATACAAGTAGGTAAATTTACAACCTGGCGTGTAGCCCTTCCTTTAGTCCTTAACCTTTGATCTGAGGTTCCAACTTTTCATAGGTCAGAGCCTATACATAGCATAATAATATTTTATTATGATCTTATCTAGCATAACTTTACTTAATTCAGGCTTATCCTGAGGCAATACCCCTATTCTAACAATTCCCTAACTTTCTTTCTATCCACGGATAACCTTATAGAGAGAGATATTCTTCTATTCTAACTATTAAATTTATAAGAACAATCCTCTAATTTATTAGAGCAGGGACTAGAATAAATTACTTACCTTACTCCTAAGCTTGCCGAGTCCCTAAGCTCCTTGGATTGCTCCTAGCTCAGCTAGAACTCCTTCTTTATCTTCCTTTCTTTCTCTCGTTCTCTCTCTCTTCCTTTCTCTTCTTCTTGCCGTGGGTGCCTTGGAATAGGAGGGGTGAGGGGTATTTATAGGTGGAGGAAGTTGGCTTGAACGGTCCAGATTGAATCACGATAAACGGCTCAGATCGCTTAGCTTCCTCAAGAAGTTTTGCTTGCATCATCGTGATGACATCATCATCCTAGATGACTTATCAAAATGACATCATCCATGGACACCTCACATGCTTAGGTAGCGCAATGGTGGGGCCCTTGGGACACCTCACCAGCTGACTCAGCCCTTACAGAGAATTCCAGAGTCTTATCCCGGAATGAACGGTTGAGATCGTGCCATGTGTCCTTAGCTTTTTCTTCTTCCTCTATGCTCATGCCATATGGAGCCTTATGGGTCCCTTTCACGCCACCTCACGACTTTCGGATAAGTCTAAGCTTTACCTGATCAACTCCCCGATTATTACTTCAACCGGGTAACTTTACTTTATTGAAAAGCCACTAAAATATTATTTTAATGCCACTTTAACCCACATATTCCTTGGGCTACGTTTTTGGGCTTTTGGAATGTCATCTTGGGTCTCTGATCAAGCTCAAGTACTCGGATGGCTCAATTCCCAAGAAACATCCCTCTGCAAATTACCAAAATGCCCTTGGTTCCTCTTTATTTACTTTAATGAGTCTAGGGGCATTATCGTCTTTTCACATCTTACCAGAGTATTCCCTGACCTTAGTCAACTACTCAGATAACCTTCCTTGGCTGTCTAACCTTAGTCAAATGAACAAAATACCCTTTACTCATTCTTTAGCTATTTTATAACATAGGGATATTTTCGTCATTTCGTACATTTTCTGGACACTGGCCCCTTTTACCCGATGAACTGATATCATGGGCCTGGGCCTCCCTTGGCCTCATCATGGGCCTCTATGTGATGTCATCTGGGCTCATTCAATCCCAGCTTGCTTACCGATTAATTTCCCAATCGGATACCGAGCGTTCACTAACTCCCGTCAAAATTCACTAAAAAGTGAATAACTTTTTCTACAGAACTCCTTTCGGGATTCTATCAGTTCCCTGACCTCTGGCTTCACAGGATGCATCTTCCTATAACTTTTCACTTATATCTGAGGTCCAAGAGATCTGATAAAAATTTCAGATAACTTTTAGACTATCAGATAAATTTCAGCTATCTGAAACTCTAATAAAATTTCTGTAATAAGCTAGATTAACCACCACAACTTTCTCTATCTACTGATGAAATTTGGGACTGAAATACTTTCGGGCAGTTCTAACTTCTAAGCCACTTCCGGCTCAACTTTCTATAATTACCGTTTTGCCCTTGGAAACTTTTTCTCTTTTCAATTAAGTCCCTTAACTTTTCATAATTACACTTAATGGCCCACAACTTGTGTCTACTTTCATCTTTGCACCATAAAACTTTTAGACTTTCACTTTAGTCCCTTTCTTTTCTAAAATGACCATTATGCCCCTAGAAACTTTTACTATTTACACACAAGTCCCTGTACTTTCACTTATTTGCAGTTTAGTCCCTAAAAACCCTCTGTATGTTTCTGGGACTTTTGCTCAAAAGGGTCTGGTAGCCTATCTATTTCAGGCTACTTTCTGAGTCTTTGGGCCTGAAAATTGGGATATTACAAAAAACTACAAACCTATGGACACCCCTATAGTCAAAGGACATTGCCTAAGTGAGGATATCCGCCCCATGAAGGAATCTGACATTAAACTTATGAAAAGAGTCATATACTCAAGTGTTATTGGTAGATTAATGTAGACTATTCTATATGTACAAGGCCAGACTTATGTTTCACAGTTGAACAACCTGTAAGGGACATGTTACAAATACCAGAGTAATTGTGTATTTTAGGGATAATCTTTCTCCTAGCTGAGCGTCAGTCATTCCTGACTCAGTTGTTTTCCCAGCGTTAACCCAATTAGGCCGCATTATTCATGACCAATTGGACTCAAGCTAGAGTAGCTATCACTGGGCCAAGTCCTCATGACATCGCCTAAGTCTTAAGGACATCGCTTAACTCTGTGTTATACATATAACAACCTATGCTTGGAAGGATACTCCAACACTGACTGGCTAGAGATATGTAATCCTGCTGAACAACAGAGTAATCTCTTGGAGCAGCAAGAAACATACATGCGTATCTTTGTCATCAATGGAAGCATAATGCGTAGCATGTTATGCTGCCACTCAAGAAGCTGTATAGCTCAAAAGATTCTTGGAACTCTTAGAAATTGAAAGTGATAACAAGGGTCCAATACCGATAAACTATGACATTCAAGTGGCAATAGGTTTTATGAGGGACCCCAAGTATCACAAGAGGACTAAGCACATAGGCATTAAGTATCATTTTATAAGAGATATGGTCACTAAGAAAGAAGTGACCATTCAATGCCTATCCACTCATGAGATGATAGCACATCCCCTTAAGAAACCCAAAGCTGGCAATGTATTTGTGAAACATGTAAAGGCTTTGGGTTTACGTAAAACTTAGTGTATTGATCCATTTCTTTTTATCAATAAAATGCATTTATTTGTGTTCTGCAAATTATTGCTCCACTTAAATATATTAATGTATATATATTTAACTATGAAAGTGAAAACAAAGGCATGCAACTCAACATATCGTACAGGCAAAGGTAACTCACATACATGAGCAATTGTCTTCCAATGACCATACGGGACATGGAAGTTAAGACAACAAGTGGTCACCATGTAATAGTCAAGAAGAACCACTTCATCAATGTCACCTCAGCAAGACTGAGATGAGATCCACATGAGGCATCGAATTGAATCATGGATGAATGCTATTCATGAATCCTATAACCAGACAAGAACTCTTTATTTATGAGATGTCGTGAGATTTGTGTTAGTAGAAGTTCTTATCCAAATGTTGAGTGCATTTGTGAACTAAAGTCTATACAGTGTCGTCAAATAAAAAAGAACAAACATAGTTTAGACATCGTAACATGCAATTCATACTGCATGTGCTTAATAGAACCGCAACAAGGGACGTGGATGGAAAATCCTTATTCCATCATGGTGTGAGTCCTAGGAAGGAAAACCAAACCTTCTATAATGCCCTTAAGACTTAGGCGATGTCACGAGGACTTGGCCCAGTGATAGCTACTCTAGCTTGAGTCCAATTGGTCATGAATAATGCGGCCTAACGTGGTTAACGCTGGGAAAACAACCGAGTTAGGAATGACTGACGCTCAGCTAGGAGAAAGACTATCCCTGAAATACACAATCACTCTGGCATCTATAACATGTCCCTTACAGGTTGTTCAAATAACTAGTAAGTATGTCCTGGGAAAACTAAACCTTCCATGGTGCCCTTAAGACTTAGGCAGCGTCACAAGGACTTTACCCGATAATAGCTACTCTAGCTTGAGTCCAATTGCTCATGAGTAATGCAACCTAAGGCGGTCAATGCTAGGAAAGCGATTGAGTAAGGAACGACTAACGCTTAGGTAGGATAAAGACTTCCCTGAAATGCACAAAAGGGTTGTTTGAACAACTAGTAAATGTGGACACCACGCGTATAAGAAGGCTATCTGAGTAACTGGGACAAAAATGTCCCTTACCACTCAAGAGGGATTAGATAAGCCCAGAGCAAGGTGTAGCCTGTGATCTTGCCACTTGTGAGGAGCCAAAGGTTGTCGCTACTCTATGAAACTAGCCTTACGTAGTGCCCACTCGTCTAGGGACCATCAGCCTCAAGCCTTTGCTTAGGGCCCATGGCTCAGCTCTCCACTTGGAACGAGCAAGCCAACTAGTTGTGTCATATAACCCAACCCAGAAATGCCGTAGCCATGTTCCATCACCTTAATGCCCCCATTCATGTTACAAGCTAACGTTACCCAACTTGGTGTACGGTAGGTTTCGTCAAATTTATATAGTATCGTTTGTTTCTTATGTTAATCTATGTGGGACTTTTCTTCAAATTGTAAGTTTTGCGACAAATATTATTATTTTTTACCCTTCAAATAGCACGATTTTAACGTGTTTTGATCATTTGTAATGCCTTCTGAACATAAAGATTCATACATCAAAATGTTACAGTTTGTGACCCAAACAAAATTATGTGGTTTCAATCAACGCAAGCTAACCATAAAAGCCTTGAAGAGTACTTTTTTGATATATGCCTTTTGGAAATTACTTCGTTAAGTTGGGTCTGCACATCAATGGAGCTGTAGTAAATCTACTTCTTTCATTAACAGGAAAAAGGTTTTCCTTGTGCCAGATGGCTCCATCTCTATTGATGTGGCATTTATCTGATATATAGAGTTTGAAAAATCAACCAAATAAATAATGCCCCTTTTCAATTATATATACATGGACACATTGATGAAGATGCTTCTGATTCGAACTTTCCACTTCAGTGTTCTTCTAAAGAATACGGGTTATTGCATATTAATAACTTGATGAACAGAACAATTCACAAATGCTTTGGAATTAATTATGTGTTGCATTCAATTCATAAAATCTAAACATTTTCCTTTTTTTTTTCATTTCAAAATACTGTTATAACTTCAGAAATCCATAATTCCATTCTGGTTTAATTAAATTGTGTGTTTCATTCAATTCAAATTTTATGCTTACATATGCATTAAAGTGATTTGTTTCATTGTAATCAAGAATAGATATAATAAAATTTATAGTAATATATAAAAAACCATGAATAATATGATTTATTTCTTAACTTTTGTGTGATACTAGCTACCTCCAATTCTCAAATAATTGAGGATAAATTTGAAAAAATAAAATACGTTTTGCCACAAAATCTTAACTAACTTTATTTTTTTATGCATGAGGTAGATATCTGTCTTATATTTAAGTTTAAAAATAGTGTATGAAAAAACATATCCAATATACATCACATCATACAGAAACTGCCTGCCTATTTGAGAAACCATCAAAACTACGGTTTCAGAATCATTTCTTTACTAAATTCCTCTAATATATTTACTTAAAATCACTTCTCAAAAATTAATCCAAATACCCATAAAGTTTTCTTGAGAAACTCTCTTTAGAGGCTTTTGTTTGTTTTTACTTTATTGTCTTTCAAGTTCTAACTTTGATTTCAAAAGAAAAAAAGGAAGAGAAAACATATCCATCCAATTACCAAGATAAAAAATGAGTGACAGAAGTTTTTTTTCCCTAAAACCAAAAAAGAATGACATATATATAGAAGAGTATTTATTTAAAGTTTAATACACAATATCAATACTCTTATAACATAGTAATATAAAAGTTTTTTCTACAAATGGAAGGTCGTGAGATTCTGTTATTAATTGTCTTAAAATGTTAGCTTGCCCTTGCAATCTAAGACAAAATTTATGTTAGTAGAATTATTTTGAGTACAAAGTAAAATATATACCACTAGACATTAAACATGTATGTCAAATTAAAATTGTCTATATGCATAATTCCAGCTAATACAGTCTGGAATATTCCATCCACACTGAAAGGGACCAATCAAATCTGATTTCGAAAAAAAATACATAAAATAAAAACCAACAAATGTAATGACAGAGTGTTGCAACTTCCATACACAAGTGGGTCTGATATTTTTATTTAATTTCCTTCACAAAACAAAATCAAAATAACAGAGAAAGAGTAAAGAATCTCTCTCACATGTCCATGAGCTGTATACCGACAATTCCCCAAATAAAAAAGAACCAAAAACAGAACAAAAAACAAATCTGTACCGACACTGAAGCGAATTCAAAGATTCTTTTCTATGCTGCATTCTCAGAACACACTGCACAATTTGATCCCTTCACAATAATGTGACTTGAAATTTTAATTTTTAGAATTATATATTCTTTCCATCAAACTAATGCGAAGAAAAATAAATCCTTAAAAATTAAAACATCAAGAAATTAAATTAATGCATGTGCTTTCAAGACCAAATTGCATTTTTACCCCTTGCAATTGAAGAAAGATAGACGCAATATAATAGTCTTATTTAACTGAAACTCACTTTTATATCTATTTTTTTCTTCAATTGTGTGGATTAATAATTTAATTACTGTCTTGTTATAGAACCAAAACCCCCATGACCAAAGTTACCAACAGTGAGATAAACCTGAAGCCATTGTTTAACCCAGTTGAACTGTTATCGTCAGCGTCAGCTGTCTGATCATCTGAGGAATCCGGTGCGTCGGCGGAGTCCAGCGAATCTTCTTCTTCGTCCGACGAAGCTTCCTTCTTCTTCTTCTTCTTTGCCGGCTTAGGTGACTCGGCCGGAGTCAACGCCGGCGCCACCTTAAACAGTTCTCTGGGCAACAAAACCTTATCAATCTTGTACACCACAACAGGATCTTGATCAATCAACGTGCCAACAATGTTGGAGGTTACAACTTTGGTCTTTAACATCACATCTTCTCCATCGCTCTTCACTGAAAAATCAAACTTGTTGGCTCCTTCAGTGGCCAAAGTGTTCATCCTCCCATTATGAGATCTCAACATTTGCAGGGTTTCATACTCAGGAACGCCGTGATATAACAGTAACGATTCTTTCTCGGACTCTGTGAGGTTCTTGTATTTGGGAAGGAAGGAGGTGACGGCGTCGTCGGTCGGGCAAAATACCGTTAAGCCGCCGGCGACGTTGTGTTCGAAAGCCGGAAGAGCTTTTGAGGGACGGAGGAGATCGGCAAAGCCTTTGCAACCTTGTTTAGACATGATAATGGTGAGGTTGACGAGGCCTGGTCCAGAGGTTGGAGCTTCGGCTTCTGGAGAAGAAAGAGGATGACTGATCTGAAGAACAGAGATGACGTAAGGGATTTCGAAGACTGATTTTACGTAGAACGAATGAAGTCCATCGTTGTCTTCAGCTCCGAACCCTACTTTCCCACCTTCATCACCAAAATCAGAATCCAAATCAAATTTCAGAACGATGAAATCCATTATAATTTCTTCAGTCTAGTTTAATCTTGAACAAAATGTTAAGAGAACATATATTACATGGATATGTCTAGAAATTCATTAAAATTATACAAACTTCTCAAATATTTTTTGAATTTATACCCAAATCTCCTCACTAAATTTTAGAAACTCTGAATTCGAAGTAAAAATATAAGAAAATTTCCTTTAAGAATTAACTCCTGAAATGTTTTGTGTAATTTCACCACAAAGCCAATGGATCTAACCAATTCAATTCAAGATTAACATGTCAATGAAATGAACCCATTCCCATACAGTTTATCTTCAAATTTCAACTAATCAAGATTAACAGTGAATCACATTAATTTTTCTTGAATTTTATGGAAATTATATATGTCCTCTCTCCTATATTCAAAATTATCCACTAACTTCACTTAAAAATTAAATATATAGTCTATGAAATAAAAAAATAATGTAATTTTTTCTTCAGTAAGAGATAATTGTTTGTCTTAAAAAATAAAGAGAGATCTGTATAACTTTAACAAAAAGAAGAAGGTGTGGGTAATTTATGTTTAAATTTTAAGGGAACTCATAAATTTCAAAAATAATGAAGATATTATTATAATTTTGACAAATTTCTGGGAATTTATGTAAGTTACACAAAATTAAGGAGACTAGTCTGACACAGAATTCGTGAAAATGAATTATAGAGTATTGTCCTATCTGTTGGACCAATGAATTCAAATTTGAACTGTAAATAAAGAAGCCTGCATAGCGCATACCTCTAATGTCGGTGATGTTGATGTAGCCGGAGGTGCCGGCGGCATCTCCGGTGGCCTGAAAGAGGGAGGAGACTAAGGTGGTGCGGTTGGAGATCTGGTGGAGTTTCTTGGCGCCAAAAAAATCTGCGAGGACATGGAGGGAGAGGACGTTCTTGAGAGTGTAGATGTTGAAGTGTTTAGACAGTAGATCGGATATGCCGGCATTGTCGACGGCGAGTACGGTGATGGTGCGACGGCGGTTGATCTCGTCAGCGAGGTGGGTTTCAGAGAGGTAGTGGTTGAAGGTGGAGAAGTCAGGGTTCTTGGCCAGAATGCGAGTGATGTTGTAGCTGCCGCCATGTTTGGCTGCATTGGCAATAGAGGGAAGCAATGAGAGGAAGAGGCAGACCACAAGAGTGGTTGTGGTCACAAACGCAGATTTCTCCATTTTTCCAAAATTGCAATCAAATTGATTGGAGGTTGATTGCCTATATATATGCTTATAACAAGTGTGTGGGACAATCTTTCCATGTTATATTATTGCATCTCTACCAATCTAATTTAAACTTAGGTTAAAATATTCATAATAAAACTATATATAAATATTTTTAAAAGTCATATTTATTATTTAGTAAATTACTTAAACATGAATGGCTCATTGAATTGGTTGAAGCAATAGTTGAAGGGTTAATGGTTTAACTAGGATTGAATCGATGTCAACCTACTCTTAATTTAAATAATATAATTAAATTAAAGTATACAAAATATTTATATATAGCCCTAAAAATGAATAATATTTAACTAAAGAAAGGCATTTATCCACAAATTAATAAAATATTCATGTATAAATTACACATAATAATCCTATAAAATAGAGTCACTAAAGGCATGTCTGTTTTTGTTTTTAAAAACAGTTTTTTTTTAAACAAAAGAACCTGTTTGGCAACTTATTTTCACTTAAGTATTTTTCGAAACAAAAAATTGAAAACTATTTTATTAATTATTTTATAAAATGGTAAGTGACCTAATATTAAAAAATTTCTTACCACCACATGTTGCCGCCGCCAACTAACATCATGGATCCCTGGCAACGACCGCCTTGACAACGGTGGCCGGCGACTATCGCCACCTTTGGCAGACATCAACCACCTCCTTCATCATCGATGCCCTCCACTACTATTCATCATCACCAGATGACAGCCCACTCTGACCACTACTGCTGTTGTCACCAGATGACAGCCCTCCACTATTGATTGAGATTATTAATTAATAAAAAAAATTAAAAGTATTAAGTCGATTTAATTCAGATTTATTTTTAATTAAACTAGATATTATAAAATTTTAAAAGTAGGGGATGAATTGTGAATGGGTTGTTATCTCAAATTTTTGCAAAATATAATGCTAGATCGGCGTTAGGTATGAGCAATTAACAAATATTGGATGATTGTAATTAAAGTCAAAAGGATCATATTTTGAACAAGTTTGGCTCTTTCTTCAATGTTACTTAGTGGGGCATGATCCTGCCACCGACACTCACCCCAGTTTCTTTCCCTTCATACACATATTGCGAGTTAAAACATTTGGTTATGAAATTAATGAATACTAAAATGAAATTAATGGGGTCAAGTGTCAACATCCTTTCCAAAATGAAATTACTAAATCCATAACAAACTATGATTAATTAATCTTAAAACATTATTATTTCTAATATTAAAATTTTATTAAAATTATAATTTTAATCCTCTAATTTTATAAAAATTTAATTTATTCCCTTAATTTTATAAAGTATAATGTAATTTTAAAACTGCTAATATCCTAATGATATTTTTTGTATCAATTATTGTTATTTTTTAAAATTAAATTTAATATATTAGCATCTGATGAGAATATTTTGTCAACATTTTTTATTAATATTATTAGGATTAAAGGATTGAAATGATATTTTATAAAATTAAAGGACTAAAATAAAATTTTGTGTAAAATAAAGGGCTAAAAGTGTCCAATACCTAAAATTTTTAATCATTTCCATTTTAATAATCTATGATTCTACGCTATGAAAATTATACTGTACCGGTTACCTAGCCAGTGGCTAGTGATAATTGATTAATTATACCATCATCTAGTATGGAATATTTAATGAAGAATTGATAAAACTAATCAAAATTCAATAAAAAATTATCTTCATTTTTATACTTCAATTATATAATTAAAAACAGTAGGCCAAAACATTATATAATTTAAGAGATATTAATTATTTCATCATTAATAATATTAATATTTAGTATAAAATTGATAACAAATCCGATATACCAAGTATTCACAAGATATGAATATGTGATTCATTTTTCATGCAATGAGATCCACTTAGTTAGTTATAATTAATGTAATGGAAATTGATCGAGCTGATAAATATATATTAAATTAATATTTCATCAAGTTAATGACAAATCACATTTTAAAATATTACTAATCAACTTTATCACTACAATGCTCCAAGAAGAGCCAAACAAAAAAGTTGTTGTAATGCAACTTCTTGCCGTTGGTAGTGAGCATCGATCCATAAAACTTTGTTTAAAATAAAATATGGTAAGTCCCATAAGCTCTGAATATTCTGATAGATTGTTTGTGTTCATAATGGGACAATTTTATTTTAGCATTTTATAATTAATTTGATTGAATAAATTAAAAGACATGAGAGCTATGAGACACCAAATTTTGGAATAAAGAAGGCCTAATGACAGAGAGGATTGGACCTACACACGTGTCTGTGGGCCACCATTATTTGTACTTCTTCAGTATTCAATAAAAAACTCTACTTGCAAAGTACAGTTGTCACATATGATAAAGAATGAGCTCGTATCTTATAAAGACCCGAGTTCAATTCCTGCTGCAGTTATGAGAGTTCTTTTGGTAGGCGTTTTCGTAAGTCTCTTATAAGAGCTCTCTGAACCCTGGGGCTGTGCCCTGATTTTACTAAGGGATCGGTGCCGAATCCACCTAAATTTTTTTGCATAAAAGAATATAATAATAAGCTCTACTTGAATTGAATATTGAAGCTAGACACTAAACTGTAGTAACTTAAGTTCTATTTTCTTAAGAAAATAAATTAGTATGATAGCCCTTTGTATTCTTAGTATTAAAACTTAATTTGGGTGGACCAATAGACCAATAAATCAGTAAATTAGTTCTCCTTTGGCTAGTATAATTAAGAAATTTAGATGAGTCAATCGGGTTGAATTTTATATTTATGTCCCTTGTTAAACTTAAAACAATGTCATTTTGAGTAAAAAATAAAATAAGATTCCATCATATTTATATTTTAGTAATTATGTTTTATTTGGATTATGCGTGTTTAAAAAAAAGATATTCTATTTAGTTGTAGATTAATATTTTCTTATTTAAATATTACACTTTTTAGGGTTATATATATATATATGAATATTTTTATATGTTTTAATGAGAAAAAGATAAGAAACAACTATGTAAATTTGAAAATGATAAAATGAACGTATGAATATCTAAAAGGACAGATTGGGCAGCATGCCCAATATGTTCTTTACAAATTTGGGTGAGAAAACCAAATTACCCTGAAGCATTTGAAGAAAAAAGGAGAATGAAGCTCAAAACGTAACATATTGCTGGAGGGATTTACAACTCGTCTAATAGGATTTACAACTTTAACAATGGTATTTGCAAGTCGAACAATGGGATTTACAACTTCAACAATGATATTTACAAATGAAACTGCAACATATTTTTGAAGGGATTTGCAACTCGTCTAATGGGATTTGTAACTTCAGCAATAGTATTTGCAAGTCGAACAATGGGATTTGCAACTTCAACAATGATATTTATAACTGAAATTGCAACATATTGCTGAAGGGATTTGCAACTCTTCTAATGGGATTTGCAACTTCAATAATAGTATTTGCAAGTCGAACAATGGAATTTGTAACTTCAACTATGGGATTTACAACTTTAACAATGATATTTACAATTGAAATTGCAACATATTGCTGAAGGAATTTGCAATTCATCTAATGGGATTTGTAACTTCAACAATAGGATTTGAAACTCTTGCAATGACATTTGCAACTTCAACAATGGGATTTGCAACTTCAACAACGACATTTACAACTGAAATTGCAACATATTGCTGAAGGAATTTGCAACTCGTGTAATGGGATTTGGAACTTCAACAATAGGATTTGCAACTCGTCTAATAGCATTTGCAACTCTTGCAATGACATTTGTAACTCTTGCAGTGACATTTGCAACTTCAACAATAGGATTGGTAATTTTAATAATAGGATTTACAACTTCAACAATGACATTTATAACTAAAATTGCAACCTATTGCTAATAGGATTTGCAACTCCTGTAATGGCATTTGCAACTCATCAATAGGATTTGCAACTTCAAATATGGGATTTACAACTCCTACAATGGCATTTGCAACTTGTCTAATGGGATTTACAATTGAAATTGTAACATTTACAACTTCTGCAATAGTTATAACTGACTACACAATTTCATTCAATGTTGGAAGTGAACCACAACTCTCTGAACTTCATAATTTACTGTTAGTTGCTTACAAATGAGTTTACAGCCAAACTTTTTTCTTAAGATTGCTCTTCTAGCAAGAAAATGCTTCAAAACAAATTATTCAGATTCATGTGCATGTTTGGCGTGCTGTCCCAGTTTTAAGTCCCCAAAAATATGAAACGTTCAGGGATCAATAACAAACAGCCATATATAGTATTTTTTTTACTCTGATGATAAGGAATTCATGATCCTAAAATGATCAACTAAGTATACTTTCAATGACACCAAATGATTATATACTTAAGTTGACAGCCTCTCAAATGATAGAGATTTAATGTAATCTTCATGTTTTGGAACGCCTATTATTCTAATAACCCATTGCACATACATTAAACCACAATTTTGAATTGGTTCAACTGGTATATGTGCTGTAAAGCATCAGAAATGTGATTCTGACAAAAACAAAATTCAACAAAATATGCACAATTTCATAAAATAATATTGCAACTAAAATGATGCATAGTAAAAAAATATATCAATTACAGAAATATTTCCATTTCTACAACTTAAATTTTCATCATTTTATACCATGACTACAACATTCAGTACGAATCACAACAAAAATATGACAAGTAATGAAAATAGGGTGTAAATCAAGAAATAGGCATATGCTATCAACACGTGATGTTCATCCCCACCATCTGCAAGCGAAACTATAAGACCAGTGGAAGACCTTGTTGCCCACAGCACAAATACTGCAGCAATCACAAACCTCATGATCCCAAGTTACGACAAGAAAAGAGACAGAGCAGATAAAATCAGTACGGGCAACATACGGTACCCAACTATAAATTAGAGTCCTTCTACATGATCTAATTTTCTTCCAGATTTGATCTGGGTGGATCCCAAACTCATCAAACAAAGGTTCCTCGTCATCGAAGTTCACAGATCCCATGTCAAAGGACATGAAGGGAATGCCAAAATTAGATGGTCGGGGGGGTTGAAACGGCCCCATAGGAACCCACCTCTACGCAATGTTTGCTCCACCGGTGGTGGGGTTGCCATCGGATGGAAAACCACTGGAGGCACCGGGAAATCTTTCACCATAAGATCTGATGAATGGGAGAAAATATATCTCGACATCAAGTAATATTAGGGTCTTGACAATCTCAACGTTGATATTTCAATTTCTTAGATTATAGAGAAGGAAGTGAGATCGATAGGAAACAAATCCCTTCATAATGATTGAGTTGATATTTCCCTATTTTAATTATATTATATTATTTTAATAATGATTGAGTTGACTGTGTTAGACTCTAATATTTTGATGATGACAAATGATTTTCAAAGAACTGATTTAACTTAGCTTATTTTTTAATAAGATTATCGATAAGTGTATTGATCCTTAAGACCTTCAATAAATAAGAAAGAATTTTTGTTATATAAAACTTATTTATGTAAGGTATTTTTTTGAAGCCTTATTCGATGAGCATACTTATTGATAAGGGCTTCGATAAAATGGATTTAAACTTAGTCTATGAAGTTTCGAAACACTATTTTAGAAAATATTTTTTTTGAAGACTTATTCGATAAGGCTACTTATGAATAAAGACTTCAATAAGTAAGATATAGACTTAGTTTCTAAATTGTAAAACTGTTTTTACAAAAAGAACTTATCAAAGTATTGATCAATAAAGATATTTATTGATAAAGACTTCAATAAAGGCATTTATTAGTAATGTTTTTAAAAAGCATTTATCAATAAGGTATTCGATAAATGAAATAGCTATTTTAGTTTATCTCTATTTTCAAAAGAATTTTTCAATAAGGGTATTTATCGATAAGGTATTCGATAAATATAGAGATTTTGACTATAATTATATTTCAAACCTCATTTATCGAAGTAGTAGTCGATAAGGATATTTATCTATAAGCTGTTCGATAAATAGAGAAAATTTTTGCTTTATCACTGAACTGATAAATGATTTTATATATCACTTGCTTTTGTACATGATGTTATCTTGTTTTGACATATAGTAATAATTTACTTCTCAAATGACTTATGAAAAGATTTACAAATATACATATTACCTAGTTTTCTCAAATCTTAACTGTTTTCAAAAGAATTTATTAAAACACTTATCGATAAGGTAATTTATCGATAAATAATGACAAATTGTTATGAAGTATATTTCAAGCCTCATTTGTTGAAGTATTAATCGATAAATACATTTATCGATAAAGACTTCGATAAAGACATAAGCAGAAAACTTGGTTATGAAATTTTGTGAAGACTGTTTACATTTGTTGAAGCATTTATCGATAAGTACTTCAATAAACACTTCAACAAATAAGAGACAACTCAATTTCTGAAACTGTTAAAGATTTAACGAACGATTATTTTAATAATGACCTTAATGATCTTATGACTTGCTTTGCTTTAATAAATGATCTTATGAAATCTTATTTCCAAATATAATACATAGTTTGAAAAAAGATAACATTAAAGAAAATTTGAAAGTCTGTTATTCATGCATTTATCTATAAGCCTATTTATCGAAGATCACTTCAACAAATTGGCTATTGTGAAATATTTTGAAATGAATTTTGAATTATATATAAGTCTGAAAGCCTATGTTATAAAAAGGATATTTTTCGAAGAGCTATTCAATAAGGCTGGTTATCGAAGTTCTATTCTATAAGAATTAAAATTATTTTAATGCAATATGTTTGAAATTTATCGGAGTCCTTTTCGATAAGGTATATTTTCGATAAACACTTTAATAAATTAACTGATCTTCAAAAATATTTTCAAATCAAACTTTGACAGAATTTGATGTTTCATTCTAAAACATTATGAATAAATTGATATCAACTTAAATTCTTTATCTATCTTTTATGAAACATATTTTCAGATCAAATGTAGGCAGAAACAAGATCAAATGAACAAATTCATTAAAAAGTGAAATATATCAGAATGCATGCATCAGAAACCAACGTCTATATTCTTCAATGGCTATTTCAACGACTATCTAACTGATATTCAAAGAAGTCAATTATAAAAGAAGTCAGAGAAAATGCTGAAGTTAAGACATGCAGAGATGCACGACAAAGCTCAACAAACATGAGAGAACAATTATTCATGGCTACTATGTTTCACTCTATTTCTCTTTCTCTGAATAGAGTATGTTTCATCTTTTGAAAGAGAAACTCAGAGAGTATGTTATTTAGTGTTTATCATCACCACTTTAGTAAAGAGAGAGTTATATAGATTTTTATTCTTTATCTTAAATACTCAAGATTATGACTCTTGAGTGGAATTGTTAAGGGGGAGTGAGAGAGAGACAGAGACTCTTGACTGTTGTACTAAGACAGCAAGAGCCTGCAATTCTTAGAGGAATGTGGAACACTCAAAGGAGCTCTGAGAACTGGAGTAGGCTAAGTGTTTGGATTGAACCAGTATAAATCATCTATGTGCATCTTCCCTTCCTTAATCGGGATATCTCCCTTAACTTAATCTTCATTTTTCCATTTAAGTTTAAAAATTTTAATATCACCTAATTCACCCCTCCTCTTGGGTGAAATAACCATTCTAACATACTGCAATTCAATTATGATTGGATCATTGAGTTTTGAATCCCTACTTCAATCAGTTTAATAATCAATCAGATTTTCAATACCTTGCTTGTATCACATAGGGTGTGATAAATGAACTCATGAAAAGTGGTTTTATGTTACACTACTCTCACTTCACAATATAAACATTTTAACTAAATCATACAGTTTAGAAGAAATGGTTAAAATTAGTCAATAATCTTACTTTTCCCAATATTGTTAAAATATTTTGAAACTACTCTCAACTAGAGTAATTAACCTCCATCATAATATTAATTAGGGATAAGATGCAAAATTGTCTTGGAAGTTTCCACTCAGGAGCTGTGGATATCTGGAAGTTTTTTTAGGAGTAATATTGTCCTAAAAATTTCCACATCGTCTCAATATTACCCTAACCATTACCTACTATTAAGTTTGACCATTAGTTAGTTGACCAATATGCCGATGGATGCCACATGTCATCTTTTACTGTGTTAAGTTGCAAATTTGTATCGAAAGTTTCCACTGAGGAGCTCTAGGTATCCAAAACTTTTTCTTTTTGTTCAATGTCCCACAGCCATTATCCAAGTTAGTTTGACTTTTAGTTGACTAAATATGTTGAGTTGATTGGTTCACATATCATCTGCTTTATTTTTTTAAGTTGGATCTATAAATAAGGAAAAATTTAAAAAAAAATCATCCTCCAAATTCCTCTATAACAAAGTGTTGCTCTTGGGAGACCATATTATGGTTTGGTACATTGTGTTAGCATAAAAGTATAGCAAACATAATATACAAAACAATACAAGTAGGGGGACTCATGAGAATTCTTGAAAGATATGAACGACGAGTCTATTTTGAGAATAACCACAGGCATATGTTGTCTTATAATAGCGGAGTTTAGAGGAATGCAATTTTTCCCCCTTATTTATAAATTTGACTTGAAAAAAAGACTTAGATAACAAGTGGAATTTTCAACTCAGTATATTTAACCAATTAATGGTCAAATTTAACCTGGATAATGGTTAGGGCGACTATAAACAAAAAGAAAAACTTCAGGATACCTAACGCTCCTAAGTGACAACTTTCCGGGTAAATTTGCACCTTAACCCAAAATAAAATAAAAGATAACGTGAATGTCAGGTGGGCATGCCACATCCACATGTTGGTCAACTAACAGTTAAACTTAACTATGGGTAATGGTCAAGGGGACATTGCTACGATTTGGAAACTTTCGAGGTAACATTGCTCCTAAAAATTTTTTTGATATCCATAACTCCTAAGTGGAAATTTCCAAGATAAATTTGCACTTTATCTCTATTAATTACTCTATCCCCAAGAAATCGAGTGCTGATTTAATAAAATAATCAAAGATGTTACTTCATTCTCAATAAATTGAGGGTCTTTATTTGGTGTTTACCGTAGTGATGAGCACCAAATACTCTTTATTATGATGAGATGATGAGATCTAGGCCTTTTAAATTAAATCTGAATAATCTGAATTTAAAGTTTTTAATTTGTGATATTTTTAATGATAAATTTATTTTCTGAGTAAAGTGACAGTTATAAGATTATCTTTATTTTAAATTTTATATTTATTAAAAAAAAATATTTAAAATATAAATATTAAATTATATTAAATTTGGACCATCACAGTCAATCTTAATGATCCAAATTTGTGATGAGCACATTCCGTGCACATCAAATGGCATAACTTGAAGGTTAATTGTATAAAAGGAATTTTTTGATATACATTATAAATAATTCACTAAACATCACAAAAATTCTTATATTATTTATCGAATGTAGTATTCCTCTAGTTCTAAATATAAGAGTTATATAGAGAGTCTATTGTAGTAAAAAATATAAGACAATAATCTAGTTTGTCTCGTAAAATTATAATTTTTTTCTAAAGTATCCTTATATGATTACACATATTACGGATATTTCTATTAAGGATAGTTGAAATGTATATGATTAAATGACGTATTTTAGGGAAACCATATATAATCATTACAAATAGTTAATTTAACTAACTTTCTTAATATACTAAAATCAATTAAATAGATCTTATATTAAAGACTGTGGTAATATTATATATGTTTAAATACACAAAACCCCTTAATTTTGAGTTTGTTACATATAACCTCTATGACTTTTAAAAGTTTAAATTAAAAATAAGATCATAGTGACACTATTAGGCATTTTCTCTTACACACAGGTTTAATGTCCAAAACCACATCATACTGATACTCAATGATGATTCAAATGTTTTAGAGCATTTCTCTTAATACAAAAATTAATCTAAAGTGTTTCTCAAGCCAAACCAAAATTAATTTATATATATATTTAAATTGGTGGATTTGACTTGAATTTAGTCCAAAATTAAATTGAACCAAACCTTTGAATTTACAATATTCTTTGCTTTGTACAAGGTTTTGGTATAAATTATAGCAAAGTGAAAAATGAGCGGCAAAAATGTCAGACAAGAGAGCCAAGGCAAGTACCAATTGGTGATACACGTGAACGCATGTCGTATATGACACAACAAGCTTCATTAAATAGGTTGGCTTAGTTGGACAAGGACACACATTAATTCTGACTTGTTACAACCAATGTTAAAACAGTGTTATTTTTTTATAGCAGGTTTTATTCTAATTGTTGTAGAGATAATGTAAAAAATGTGATTATATTTTCATAAATCAAATATACAACTAGTGACTTTTTATAGCGGTTACTAATGAAACTAGTGTTATTTTTTTTTTACGCTGATCAAAACAACTAATTTAGATAGTTATTTGTCACTGATTGATACACCTAATAATACACTATAATATTTTTAACAAGTCACCTATTTACAAATGTAGGAGCTAATATTTGTAATACAGTACAATATTTGTAACAAGTCACCTATCTACAAATAAATAACATCTTACTATGTAAAAAAAAGGAGGAGGAGAAGAGAAGATTGAATTTTAAGGAAAGAAATGAAAGAGAGAAGAGGGAGAAAAATAAATGTGGGATTAAATAAATGAGGAGGTGAGGTTATATTTATAGAAGTCTATGAAGGATTTATAGCGACTTTGTGCATTTTGTAATAGTTTTATTGTCGGACAATTTCTAGAGGTTATCTGAACCGCTAGAAATGTTAAACATTTAATTTTTAAAAAATTAAACCAATTTTGATTTATTTGTACATATTTAATTTATGTATAAAAAATAAATTATTACATGAGTGATAGAGATTATTGAATCTGTTATTCTTGATCATCATCCTGCCTGGAAAGAGAAATTAAAAAAATATTGTTAGGATTATAATTAAATATATTTAGGAAAAAATTTAGTGTTAAAAATTTAATAAAAGACATATACCTGACAATAGCTAAATTATATTCTCCTTGAGCAATAAGTCTTCAAAATTCTTCAATTAGGATGGCTCACTATCATATGTAATGTCACCATCACCCATATTATAAAGATCTCGTAGTTTGAGGTGGATGACCATATTCCAATCTTTATATTTCTCGTCCTGGACATAGTAAACCTAGTGTTCCTCAGAGGCAATAATATATGGCTTATCATCTTCAAATTCCCATGTATGAATGAGTTTAGATAAATTAACAGAGGTGATGCCCAAGTGGTCAATAGTGAGTTCTCGTGAAGTTGTGGTATTTTCCTAGGAGCACTTGGAAAGAGTTATAGTGAAAAGCTAGTAACTTAACTCAACGATATCGATAAGCTTTCAAAAGAAAGTGATGCCTCCAAAACGCATGTCGCTGTAACTATTGCTAGCATAACATCTCATCTTGAATATGTAACTCCAGAGTCTTATGTGAGCAATCCCTGATCACGTGTAACCATACAGAACTTGAACCCATTAACATTATACTCATATACCTTATTTCACGGTCTAACGGATCTAGGGAAAGGGTTTTGAGTTCATCTCTATACAGGATGACATCATTATGTATTCAACATGTAAACCAACAAGTGAACTCTATGTGGAATCTTTTATCAATGTCAGTAGAACGCACACGCCCTTGTAGCTGCCACTTGAGATAATTTCTAAACTCACTACAATGAAGTGTAATTTGTTAGAGTCAGTGAAGAATAAGTATAAAGTGTAAAAGTTGGTGAGTGAGTCATGAGGAATAAATAAACTTACTATATTTCAACTTGGCTACAATTTATCAAAACATGTCTGTGTTCCTTGAGTTTCTCTGTGGGAGTGAGTCTAAAGAATTCACATCATCCAATTGGTTTTCCGACAGGATGAAATAAAGTTGATGTTGAAAAACCAGGAGGAGAATCATCAACATAATGTGAGCGGTTAAAAGATGTCTCCATGTCATCAAAGTATCTTGAACATAAAGTTAGGACCAGGACCTCATATCTGGAATAACCTTCTGCTATTGACCCTTTTGCCATTCCTTATTCCTAACATATGATTTTAATTTTCTCAAATGCCTGCAGGTTAGTATTCCATTACTAATTTTGAGCAATAGAAATAAAATATGAAATTCAAAAAGATCATTTGGTACCTCTCTATAGGGTACATCCATTGATATTGAACCAGGATATCACCCTTTGCCTATCAAACAAGATAGACGGTCAAGTGAACCATGACAGTGAAAAATGATGGAGGAAATATCATCTCTAAGTGACAAAGTGTAAAAATTATTTTATTTTGCAGCTGATCGAACTCTTCAGATATCAAGACCTTCACATGCAACTTCCTAAAAAATGAACACAGCTCCACCAAAACCACTGATATATTAGAAGGAAGTATGTTTCTCAAATCCAGTAGGAGTAACTGTTACATAAGAACTGGGAGTCATGACTCTTTAACACAGTAACCTTTCGAGCCTACGGATCGATAAACCTTGAGATATTGCTAAAATATCCATTAGGTACTTTTATGTTCTTTAGCTTCAAAAGGAAGATACCATTGTTCTACTTTGTCAAGGTGAATTATCTAGCTTAAACTTGTCATTTTCATTAGATCAAGCCTCTTCACGAATTCCCCAGGCCTGTAAATCTTTTCTAGTTGCAAGTTGGTCTTTTGACTTTTCAGCTTCATTGAGCAATGTATATATCACATTATCGCACACATTCTTCTCAATGTGCATAACTCCAAACTGTGACATAACAAATTATAATTCCAATAAGGAAGAGTGAAAAATATGCTTCTCTTTCGCCACTGCATAGGCTAAGCATCAGATGTTCCACGAGACCATTGTCCCAGTCATTTGGGATCCTCATTCTTGCCAAATTTGACATTAACATCTTGTAACTACCCCAAGATATCCCCACCAGATAAAGTAATAGGAGGATCTCTCTTTTTTTGGTTTCTATCAAAGGGAATCCGTTACAATCTAAATTTGTGCTTAGAATCGAGGAATCGTCAATGTCCCATGAAGCACCACTTGGACTATGCATAAGCGACATGCTACTGAGTCAAAGTTGCACTCAGGACAGGCTAACCCAGTATGCACATTCTAGCCATACAAAGTTCCTAAACTAGGAAAATCACTTATTGTCCATATTAAGGTTGCCCTGAGGTTGAATAGTTGCTTCTCATATAAGTCGTACGTCTCAACACCATCCAGCCACATCTCTATCAATTCTTGTATCAACAGTTATAGGTACATGTCTATATTATTCCCTAGTGCTTTCTTGCCAGGAATGATCATGGAAAGCAAAAATGAGCTATATTTCATGCACATCCAAGGTGGAAGATTGTACATAATTAAAACCACCGGCTAGATACTGTAGCTTGTGCTCATGCTTCCGAAGGGATTAAAACCATCAGTTTCCAATGCAAGATGGGCATTTTTAGGATCACCAACAAAGTCTAGAAATTTCATGTCAAATGCTTTCCAGCCTCCAAATCTCATGGGTGTCTTAACTTGCCATCCATATTCTGCTCAATCACGTGCCACCTCATGTGCTCAGCCATTTTTGATGATATATGTAACATCCTAAAATTTCTGTACTAAGTTGTATGTACAGATTGAATAAAATATATGAGATATTTAGGAAAAGATGTGGCCATATTTATGTAAAGAGAGGGATAAATTGCAAGAGGAAGAAAGTCTAAGAGCTAAAGTGCAAAATTACGAAAATGCCACTGTGATGCCCTAAGAAACCAGAAGTAAATGGAGGGCATTTTGGTCATTTCACACAATGAATGGATATAAGAGAAAATTTGATAGTAAATTATTATAATTAATATGAGAATTTATGGAGTTGACAGAAGTCAAAAAGGAGTCCTGTAGAATTAATTATGGAATTTACGGTGAAAAAGGACACCGATAAAGGGTTAAAGGAAACATATGTAATTTTTAACAGGACTTCTGGGTCTCAGAAAATTATGAAACTTTGTAGAGAATTCATTTTATATTAGAATGAATTTCTAAAAATGTTAGAACAATTAAAATAGGTGTTTAGCATTTATGCTAAGGTCAGGGTAATTTACGGATATCGGTATGAGGAAAGTACATTGGGATTTGGGCCAGTTAGCTATTGGACCTAAAAGAGGCCCAACATTTCGTCCTAGGACAGCCCAATAAGGCCTAAAAGTTATCTTGGAGCCCAAGTCCAAATAATAAACAATTTATGGATTTTTGAAAAGAAAGAAAAAGAGAATAAAGTAAGAATTAGGTGTTGCACATGGTGGGACCCACAAGGACACAAGAATGGCACCCAAAAAGAGGAAGGGTTAGGTGTACCAAGGGAGACCATGCTAGTGATGTCATGGTGGTAAGGTCTTGAGTGAAAAGTGAAAAGACATTCCAAGATCAAACCTTTAACCATTAGATCAAATAGTTTCCAAAGTGATCTTAGCCTTCAAATGGCACATGACTTTTGCTATAAATACCCCCCCTTTCCATTCATTCTTCACACCCAAGAGCTCCTTTAGAAAGAGAAGTGAGTTCTAGAGAAAGAATGTGGAAGAAAGCAAGGAAGAAGCAAGGGTCTTGAAGGAGCAAGTAAGGTAAGTTGTCTCCTTGCTTCTACCTTTTGTTCTTATGGTTTGTGCTTGAGTTTAAGTGACTTTTTAGGCTTAAATCTTGGGGAAATGCTGCTGGAATTTTTGTGTATATGTGAAAGGAATATGAGTTTTAAGTCATAGATAGTTAAGACAAGCTTAAACAAGTTAGTTACATGCTTGGTTGTTGGATTAAGTTGATGTTCTTGACTTTACCATGGAAGAACATTTCGGTTTGCACTGTTCATGCACTGTTCATGATAGAAGGAAATGGAATTTCAATGATTTAATGCTTCCATTGAGTTTATATGATGATTTTGTGTAGGATTGGAAATGTTTTGAACCTTGGAAACCATTGGAATTAAAGGTTATAATGTTGAAAATTCCTCACGGTTACTGTTCACTCGCATGAACAGTGATTTGAATTTCATGATTTTGACGCTTCCAATGGTCTTAAAATGAGATTTTGTGTGGGGGAAAAGTGGAGGAACAAGTATGGGAAGCATTGGAATCAAAATGAGAATTTTTGAAAGAATTATGCATGTTTTTCAAATCTGTCCGGAACAGTGCATAATTGCTGGAATTTGGTTGTTTTGAGTTCATAAATGGATTCAAAAGGCCAAATTGTGTAGGGTAAGGTCAAGACATCAATTGATTCAAAGTCTAAGTCAATTGGTAAAGATTAAAGGAAGTTATGTTACTTAAAGTAAGCTTAGTGTTCAAGAGAAGTTAGATTGTAATGGTTGGATGGTAATGTGATGTTAGGAATTGCTTGGTGAGCTCAAAAGAGGGCAGCCACATAGCAAGGAAAAGTAAGAAGGAAGAAGCAAAGTTAAAGTGGAAAGAAGTAAAGCAATAAGGTAGTAAACTTACCCTAAACTTGTATGTATTGAATGTTATGCTTGATTGTGCTATGACTTTGTTGAATTGTGTGCATATGTGTATATGATTGAAGCTCTGTTTCTATGATTACCTTGGCCAATTGTATTTCATATGTTACATGGAAGCATGCACATTACACAATGTTTACACTTTCACAAGTAAGCACAAGTATTTACTTTAATGCATGCATTGTTTAGTACCGTTTGCTACTGAGATTCCCCCGAATCTCATCCCCTATTTATAACCCATTACAGAGAGGTTATGTCGAAGTGAATTTTGAGAATACTGTAAGACGCCGTTATGCTGCCGATTTTCAGACTGAACATAAGGAGATGATGCGTACTGTGTACGTAGGTACTGTCTAAGGAGGCTGGAAGTGAGTGGACCTAGCCTGTTCATCCAGTCTTTCCTGGGTACTTACGTAGAATGGTAGTTCTCACGGGAATTACCGAATCAGTACAAGATCAGTTATTTTTACAGATGAAGTATAGTAGTTATACTGCCGGATTTCAGGCAGGAAAGATGTAATAGAGATACGAGGATTTTGTTCATGCCCTGTTGTATAAAGATTTATCATTTAATGATAAGTATTGTTTGGCATGTTTGTTTCATATGTGATTGATGTATGCATATGTATGTAAAGTTGCTTGCTGGAATTTGCCACCATGAACAGTAACTCGTGGTGATATAGTGATGTTTTATCTATAATTAAAAATAGTAAATGATTAAATAAATGTATGATATGTTTATGATAAATAGTATACATACCAAGCTTCGATTTGATATATAGAATGTCTACACATGGAGATATAAATTATCAAAGTTGGGACCAAAATGCTAGATTCAGGAGAAAAATGCTGGATAAACAGTAAAGTTATAACTTTGACTGACGTTGACTTGGACAAGGAATGGTCAACGAGTTATTTTTCCTTGAAATAGTATTGAGTTAGCTTCATGTAGCAATTTGAACCACTGCATTCTGATTTTTCTAGAATTAGTTATAATTTTTCGAAGTCAGGTCACTCATCTGGAATTTACATAGTGAACAGTACTCGATAAGAGTAAAACTCCAGATTGAGAAATTGGACTTCAATGACCTTGAAAGTGGTTCTAAATACTACCAATTGGTCCCTAAAATGTACAAAAGTAAGGATGTTTCAATATATACATTCTTTGCAACCGCGGTTTCAAAAAAAAAACTAACAATTCAATGTATTGAGAACTGCATTAAATTTCGTTTAGAGACATAATAAGTAACACATTGCAATAAATTATACCTTAAAATTTTGCCTGGTTTCTTCTTTTGCTTTTTCCTTTCCATACTGACTTGTAGTGAAATGTCTTACATTGGTTACAAATCTCCCTATTTGCATCCTCTCCCCAATACATCATACAGTCATTTGGGTATGCATGTATCTTTTTGTAGTTCATGCCAATTTTGTTAATAATCTCCTTTGATCATAAAATGATGGAGGTAATTCATATTGAGGGAAATCATCTCCTAGTAACTCCAATAGTGTGGATATCACCTTTTCAGTCATAATGCACATGCATTTGATATGATACAGCTTTACAAAAAATGACAACTTAGAATACTTTGTGCACCCAGAATAAAGAGATTTATTGGTTTCGTTCATGAGGTCAAAAAACTGGGCAGTTTTGTTTCTAACGAACTTTAGACGAGACCCCTACAGAAGCATCATGAACATCATCATTCACGACATATATTCTTGCGCTTTAACTCCCATTCATGAAATTACAAGAATTGACTCAGCAATCATATCTGGTCGTTCCCCATGTAGTTGCCAAAATACATACTCTCGCGGGAAGGGTTTAAATATCAAATGCTCTCTAACAACATCATTGAATGCCACTTTTTGAAACTACATTTAGGACATTGGTACTGAATCTTACTATTTATAGAGGTATTAGCAAAAGCAAAATCAAATAAATTGTTTAGTCCGGCCAAATATTGTAGAGTTAACCAATGTAAGTTGATCCATGACCTATCCATCACTAGTATTGCTCATATCTCTTTAACACTTCAGAGGGAAAGCTCAAATAGAAGTTAAAATGAACTTAAAATGAAGTTGTTCAGTTTTTAAAGAAGGGATCCAACGGTCAGATAACGGTCAACATTTTCAATGATTAAGAACCACTAGAAAATGACGAATAACGGTTAAACATTTGTAGTTGTTCCTAACCGCTAGAAAATGTCCAAGAATGGGAGGAAAATTTGAATTTCAAACTGTAACTTTTCTAGTGGTTACAACTGCTAAAAAGTTCAGCGGGGTGGGAAATTTGAATTTCAAATTTCAGAATGTAACGGTCAAACTTTTGTAGCGATTAGTAACTGCTAGAAATGTTCAGGTTGAAGGGAAATTGGAATTCCAAATGTCAAAATTTGTGGGAAGATTTGTAGTAGTTAATAACCGCTAAAAAAGTCAATCTGAGAGAAAAAATTATTTTCATACTTTTGAAACTTTCCTATGAGTGTTTGTAGTGGTTATGAATTGCTAGAAATTTTAAATTGGTTCCATCTATTTAAGTTTAATATTAAAGAGTTGCAAACAACATTAAACAATATTAACTTTAAATTAACAGTAGCAAAAAATTTGGAGACATTGTAAAAAATTGTGATTATAATTAAAATTTGGAATGAAACAAATTGTCAAATATTAAACAATATTTCTATTTTAACTTATTGTAATTAAAATTGTCAATCATAATAACATATGACAGAGATCAGGGGTGTGGGTCAAAATCAGCATCATCCTGATCGGGTTGGTTCTGCTGGGTTATGGGACTGCTAGGGCTAGGCGACCTTTTGGGGCGGGGGCATTGGTGGCATGTCTATGCTAGGGATCTGCGTTATATGCAAATATGGAGCCAGTGTATTCACCAGCTCATGTATGGCCACAGCGGCTACATGATATTGGTCGAGCCGTATCTGTATTCTTGCACTTCTCGTCTGAGCTCATCCCCCATTTCTCATCTGAGCTCCTCTCGCAACTCCTCCATTTCAACAAATCTCTCCTGCTTCCATCCCACGCTCATCTGATGAAATGTTGCTACTGACTGAGAGGTCTCCATAGTGTTTGAAGGCCCATCACCACTAGATGGGGCAGCCTACTTGGTGTGGGTCCAAGGCCGAGCCAGCTAACTCAGCCAAGGTGCTGCGGTCTGCCAAGACCCGTCAAGAGTGAGATGGTGGGATTCAAGACAGACCCCTGAGACTCCCGCAGCTCCTTATCCACTCCTGTCAAAATTAATATAAGCCAATTAATATTGAATATTAATTTAAACTTAACTATCAAAATTTAATTGATCAATTAATTACCTACTGTCATCTCCTCAAACTCAGCTGACGGAGGAGTCTTGTCTTAAGGCATGTACAAGTAAGGCCATAGCTCACCATAAGTAAGTGTGACCCCCGATTCTGTCGTAACCTTGCCCTCTATAGATTAAATAGAAAAAATAATTATTTACATATTATATACACACACAGTGTATAAATTATTTTCATGTACTTACAATTTCATCATAAGTTATAGAACCTCCTTAACCCTGCCCTATGGTGGACAATTTGCTACCTGACGCTATTAGTATTTCTCCGGGAAAGGACCTGAAATAAAATGTATACAAACTAAGTTAGTCAAATTGAACAAAAAAATTTATAATTAATGCAATAATATTAATATCATATATACCTGATGCTCAGGTGAGATCCTCAGGTAGATAAAATTAGATTAATCTTGCTCTAGGATTCTATTGGGTATTATCACTACGGTTTTGCAGAAAACGGCCATGGTAAGTATTTACCACGGCGTTTGTTTATAAAAACACTGTTAAATAAACCACGTGAAAAGTGTCTGTAATAGCTAATTATTTACAAAAATGTCATCGCCTTTTTTAATGGTATTGTTTAGGATAACCTCCGTAAAGAAGCTCCGTGAAAAGGATTTTTTTTTAATAGTATAAATACCTTGATGGATGTTGCACAATATCAAATATACAATAAGAAAACAATGAAGACATTGTGTCTTCCCTCTTCAGTAAAATGGGCCAAGTAAAACGCACCGTTTGTTAGTGAAGCACATGAGATATGGGCTTAGCTTAGGCCCGCTTCCACGGTTTTTGTTTTCGGCCTAAGCTTCCACACTTACATTTCAGATTTCTTCACATCGTGGCCACCCATTTACTCTTAAATGGACGCCCTACAATGGGATACTTCGTTATTACTATTAGTGGGAGATACTCTAATTTATATTAAAAAAAATTCAGATTTCTTTTTTCAACGTTGAACCATCCAAGGCTGAATTTTTTTATGAAAAAAAAAAAGAAAGAAAAAACCGCTTAAACAAAATAATTAGACAAAATCGTATTTAAATTCAACCAAAATCCTAAAATTGTAAAAATTGGCCCATTTTAAGATTTGTAAATACTGTGCTTTTACATAAAATTGCCCCTCGCCAATAGTTGTGATTCCTTTTAACAATGAAAATTTATATATTTACAAGAATAGATTAGCTATTGCCCACACTTTTTGACAGAAAATAAGCATTACTGTGATAATTGCCCATTACAACAGTTGATTAGCTATTAACAATAAGGCTTTACATATTCACAATTACAATAGGTTTATTAAATGCAGCTCTATTGCAAAAAGTTTTGTTGTGAATAGCTAATTAGGACTTGAGAATTACTAAATTGAAGTTGTTCATATCTAAATTTATCGTGTGATTGAATTACAAGAGGTTTATTGAAAACTGCTACTTTATTATAAAAATTTAATTGTGAATAGAGACTTGTGGATTCTAAATTATTTAAGTGGATAGTATATATAAGCTTATTTTGAGATTGAATTATAATAGAGGTTCATTGAAGAGAGCAACTTCATCGCAAAAGTTTTGTTGTGAATGCAACCACATGTAGTTATTGAAATGAGAGAGAAATAGGCATGGTGTGATGAACCTATCTGTTAAATACGATTTATTGATTTATTACTAGATCTATTTCTCTCTAAATATTTGAGCTGTTCAAATAGTTTTGTTAGCTTAGGGAAGATTTGAATTGATTACATACGTAAGATGCCTATTTCTTTCAGCCCAAAATATAACTCATCTTTTAAAAAACTTATCCTTATCCAACCTGTAAGTCATGCTTATTATTATTTTTTGGAAACATGACTTAATTATATTTTTGATAGAGAAGAAGAAAAGTCCTCGCCGCTGCACGTTCACTGTCATTAATGCCAAAAGCATCTTAAGTTAAGATCTGAAGGGTATTGTCTGAGATCATTACACCAATATACAATTCAGAGAATTAGGTTTTTTAATCCAGTCTTGAAATTCAATCAGTAAAGTTGAATGTAAAAATCTGAACCACTACAGAATAGCATCCAAAAGCATTAGATATAAAATTAGTTCCCAAAGATCTTCCCCATATATATAAATAATCAGAATATTCTGATGAAAAAGAAAATGTCATAGTGGAAATATTCAAAACGGATGGGCACAGCTTTTCCCTTTACTTCTATTATTTTAATGAGCACGAAGAAGTCAAAAAGAAAAGAGTCATGATTTCATAATACCCTAAAGAAAAACTCTTTAATGGGTATCCAAAGCCTGAGAAAGAAGCTTCTCACTGCTTGTAAATTAAGTATATCACCCTTTTTTACAACATATTCTCAAGTCCAACCAAATATATAGATGAAGGTATGGATCAAAAAAGTGAAACTGATGTGGGTAATTATTGAAGATAGAGTTGTGTTAATTAATTTCATGCTTGTATGTCAAACCTTGATGAGTAGGACTTAATGGATCCCATTGATATGTCGATTTCTATCAAGTTGTCTTCCTCGTTCATGTCGAAGTTGTATTCTGCTAACAACTCCATCATCATCAGACTTTGTTGTTGTTGTTGTTGCTGCTGCTGCTGCTTCAAACTGCAGTGTCCAGTTGGAAGTGCAATTTCTATGAGGCTTTCTTCATCAGAAATCGACCCATCTGAGCCATCAATGCTTTGATCTAATGGCCAATAACAGTCAAGTTCTTCAGATTCCTCAGCTGTTGACATCTCTTGATGATGAGATTCACGTTTTGAGACTGAATCTGGTGATCTGGTTGAGTAGTTACTATTGCTAACACCACTTCCACCACCATTGTTACTATCTTCATCCTCCTTTGCTTCTGTAATATCTTCTGTTTGATCTGAGCTTTCCTCTGCATAATAGGGCGTTTCTTCTTCTTCTGCCTCCTCCTCCTCCTCCTCCTCCTTTGCTTCTGCAATATCTTCAATTTGATCTGAGCTTTCCGCCATAGAACTCTTAGATTCACCAACAACACAGACTACTTTGTGATGATTCGGTGCAGTAGTAAAACTGAAGAAAACGGTAGAGAAAACAAGTACCATAGATGTGTAGATAAAAACAGACAAGAAACCAAACCCATCAGTAACAAGACAGGTGGCAAAAACAAGTGAGATTAATGCAGCTGCAGGTAGAACAAAGATCCATGATGGTGATGGAACAATAATCTTGAAGAAGCACAGACAACTAGAAAGCATTTGATTAGCAGCAAGTGCTTGGCTTTCCCACCACTTCATGGATTAATCAGAAAAAAGCCTAGCTATAATTAGTTTGTGAGACCTGCTTAAAAAGCTTGTCTGTTTATATATATATATATATATGTATGCATATGTATATATATGTGTATATAATCGGGAAAAAACCCTAAAAAGCAGGTCTTTTTACTTGGAACTTCAGGAGAATGATGTTGAAAAAAAGGGATTAGGACTAAGAGTGTATGTTGAAGAATGGATCAAGCTAACTGGAGAGATTTAGGGTTTGCAGAAAGCTTTTTTGTTTTTTTCATAATGATCTCATGTAGCTAGCTAGGTAGCTAGGAGATATGAAAGTGAGATGGTTTTGCTTCTTTTTATGGCAAGGTAGTTTAGTTTGTGCCCTAAGTGTGAGAAAATCACACTTCCCAAGCGCCCTATTGGCCCTAAATTATAATACAAGAATCTGATTTGTTTTTCTTTTGTCTATTTTTCTTTTTACCAATAAATGATTCATTTTAAAACTATAGTTTTGCTGCCCCTCAGATTTAGATGGGGTAATAAACTTTTTTGTTTTTTTATTTGATAAAGTATATCATATTTAAATATTATTGGGTCTAAATGGAAAAAATAGTTTTGTAGTACATTTTTAATATATAGGATCGTATTTGAATATTGTTAGTTCTAAATAGAAGTAGTTCTCATAAACATCTCTTTTATTTAAATAGTTATAGTCACCTACTTGGATGAACATTTATTGGTAAATTTTATTTTTGTAATCAAAGAAAAAATATTCAAATGTCTAAATTAAATTATTTTGTTACATTTTATTAAAAATAATTGTTCTTTTCTCATTAAGAAATTGATATAACCCCAAGAGAAAAATGCATAGACCATTTTTTTTTTTTTTTTTGCCCACCCGGTTCACCGGAGCTTTGCCCCGACTACATCCGGATCCGACCCGCGTCGCGCACCTGGCTATGGTTGGTGAGTCTCCCAACGGGGATTTTCTGAGTACGCCAAGACTCGAACTCGAGACCTCGCTTAAGCGATACCGAGCCGCTTACCACTCGGACCAACCCCCGTTGGTTAGACCATTTTTTTTTTAATTATTGGGTATGTGGTTTAGGTGGTGTAATGAGTGTGGGGCAATAACAGTTCCCAAGTAATTGGGCCCTAAAATAGGTGGCTTTATCTGCAGCGGCAGATGATTCTTTAAAAAACTTAACCATGAACAGTGATTGACTATATCAAGTCGTACGATATTTGTTTGTTTTATCTCCAAGAGCTTGGAATAAGAGCAGCCATGTGCTCACATCTAAGATCACCATACGGCACCTTCCTCTCTCTGATTTCTAGGCCCTCATCAGTTTAAAAATTATAATAAAAAGAAGTACTATGTGACTACATTGTTTTATCTTTCCATTTTCTACTCCTATAATGGGATATAAATGAAAAATATATGCCTTTTTGGCATAAGGAAGATATGGTCACTAATACAAGAGTAACATATTTATAGCCGAATTTTTACACTAATTGTGACAGAAATAATGTAGAAAGTATATTCGATGATATTTTTGTAGATAATTAGATGTAAGACTATTAACTTTCTACACCGATTAATACTTTAACTATCAATGTGGACAGTAATTTAAATTATTTAATATGTTTAAAAATTTATAATTGTATATACCAGTAGCATAGACAACTCTTATAAAAAATACTTTTAACATTGGTTGGTTGTAAGCGCAACTGGTGTAGAATGTAAACTTTCTACATCGGTTGTTCTTATTAATTATTGGTGTAGAAAGTGCTTCTACATCCTAAAATTACATAGCCTATGCATTTAGTGCGCCTTCATCTGCAGAAACACACAAAGGATATATCTTCGCACTTGCAAATCTCAGTTCCCTCTTACCTTCAATCAATCTTAGTTCGTGTTCATAGAGTTTCCTCGTGTTCACAGGCTTCATGCTCATGTTTATTGCCTTGACGACATGTACATTCTGAACCTGGAGGAGGAACCCAGAATCAAGCTTATGTACTCTTACAAGGCTAGATCGTGCTCGTCCTGCACCAACAAGGTGGTGGAAGGTAAGGCCTACCAGTTTGACGATAGTTTCCTTGATGATGACCAAATCAACAACGGATTCAATCTCACGTGCATCACCTACCCCAGTCTAATTCTGTCATTGACACTCGTAGGGAGGAGGAACTCACCCGTTAAATTTGAATTATTTTGTCGTAATCGATTATTGGGTCTCTATTATATCTGTATGGTGTTAGACAAACACATAACTTAATAGTAATTAAATAATTACACGGTCTATGAGATAGAGCAGTGACGGAAGACTTAAATGAATACGTCTTAGTTGATCTGAAGTAGAAAATTATAAGGCTTCGACTTTGATATAATAAGTACTAAAATACAAAGCACAAGGTTAGAAGAACATTAATAATAATAATCAAGAATTTTTCTTACTGGAGTCGTCACCAATCAGGGAACCCTCAATGGAGCAAAGTATCTATTTTGTGATTTTTTATTCAATATCACTCATTACAACTCTAAATCAATTTATCCTATTTTTATAAACTCCCATCAAGGTTAATAATAATAGGTAATTTGACTAAATAATATCCTAAACTAGATTTGGTACAATTTAGTCAAGGGCCACAATCAAAAGATATTTTATTCATATTATGAAACTATAATATATGGAATATATTATAATTATTGTAATATTTAGAATATTTAGAATTTCTAATTTCTAAATATATCACAATAATATCTAGATGCAAACCATCTATTTGAATTAACAATATATTTCATATAATAATTAATAAAATATCTAACATTCTCTTACTTGGCCTATTAAAGTCAATTGTCCTATCTAGATTCATTTAAGCAATACTACATGAACCAAGGCAATGAGTCATATTCTTTTAAATATCACCTTTCATGTATTACAAGTAGTACCCTTACTTAATAGATCAAAACCTTATGAATAAAGTCAAATATTTATTCGGTTTCTATCTCAATATTTATCAATCTCAAATAACATGAATGTATATATAACTGAAATGTAGAGATGATAAATCGTGAATTGAAATTTCATTGTCTCATATACCTTTATTCATAGCAGTAAGGGCTCAAGCCCTATATGAAACACATGTAAAACAATTTTTTGATCGCACCCCTTTAGTCAAAAGATCAGTTAATATTTCTTTTGTATTGATGTGTTCAACTGAAGTTTGGTCATCTCTTACTCTATCCTTCAAAGAAAAGAATTTCAGTTTGATAAAGTTACTTTTTTTACCATGGAACTTCATAATTTGCAATATGCTTAAGCTTCTACCGAGCATGCATATTGGCTTGAATATATGCATGGTTAAGGTCCCATTTGAACATTCAACATGTATGCTAACATTATGGATCTTTAATATAGTAAATTGAAAATCCAAATGTTTTCTTCTGCATCTTGAATCTCCCACTTTTTATTGGCCTTCTAATGATTAGGCACTTGATGCCATGAAAAGTATTTTTGGCTTACTTGGACTCTTCGTACATTACATAGACATCATCTCTTGTTGATTATAGATGCCACTTATGACATGACTACCATGTATAATGCTATCTTGGCTACTATATAGGACTTAATTGACACATTGGATGCCTTGTTGGATGCCACGTATGACATCACCCGCTCTCCTATAAGATACTTTAGGTAGTCTTGATTAAAATATATTGATTAACCTATATGTAGCAAGAAATGTGTTACAAAGGAAAACTTGACTAACTTGCTCACTCTAGTAATTGATAAACACTTCATTCAAGTATTATGGTTGCATTTAATGGAGTGGTTCGTTAAACGATTATTTTATGTAAGTAACGACTAATTAAATGTGTTAACAGAAATTTAATTACCTCCAACTACAAATAGGAGTCTTTTTTTTTTTTTTAATTTAAGTGTTTTTACTTATCTATAAAACAATTTCATCTATTACATGCTCTTACAATTTGATCAAGCGCCCAAATTACCTCGCGCTTTTGTATACTTATCAACTTACAGGGTTTTTTTTTTCCTTTGTCAATGGTCTCTTTGTGGTCGTTTGCGCTATTTATACTTTTGAGTAGACTTAAGATTAAGAGGTTATTTGGTATGAAGGGTTTGGAGGGAAAGGAAAATTTTTATGAGTTTAATTTAAAAAAAAATTAGAGAAGTGGGGTTATAAAATTTTAATAAAGAGAAAATGTAAGAAAAATTAATTTAAAACTTTTAATCCCACTTCTTTAATTCTTTTAAATCTAACAAATTTAGGATTAATGAACTTTTCAAGGAGCTAAACATTAGGATGATGTCCCCAACTTAGTTGAATTGAATTTGAGTGTTAATATTTGTAAAATGTAAAAATAAATATACATAATTTCGTCCAAAAACAATTAAAAATACATCATTGTGAAATGAAACTTTCCTAGGTGGGATGCGTAATGATGGTTCCCCCAGGCAAGACATTCCTCTATCGCACCCGGCAAAAGGGCAACATTGGTCGTATTTTTATTTCATTTTATTTGTACTTTTGAAAAAAAAATTGCAAATTTCAAGAATAAAAATGCTTAGTATTAGCTGCTAAAACCTCCATAAAACAAGACATTCACTCCCCCTTGGCATTTAAAACTTCACTTCCCTTTCCTATGTTTTTTTAACTAATATAGTACTCCTCGTTTACTTTTTTTGCATTTATAATCAATATATTAAAATTAACATAAAATTAAAAAAAATAATAAACTTCAGTACTCATTATTCACAAAGTCACTAAATAAGTATATAGCACGGTTCATCTTATAACTTGTATAAGTTTTATTTTTAATTTTGTTTCTTTCAACATTTTAGCGGAAAACACACTCATTAATTCTTTTAACTTTAATTTACTTCACATTTTTACCACTACTTATAACTGCTAAAAAGTAGATGTGATGTTTTCTTTTAAAAAAAATATCTTGCTATTGGACAGCAATGTTATAACAAGCCCTATTATACTAGGTAAGCTTTATGTATCACATGATGCCATTATACTATATTAACTACTAAATTTTTAGATAAATTATTAATCAATAGGTCCCGCTTAATAATTTTATCGATTGTTCTCTTCAATCTTCTTCTACTATTTTTCTAAAAATTTCATACTACTTGATTTACTCTCCTCATCAACATATCTAATACCTTTTTTGTATATATCTAAACCACCTTAAACAACTTTTTATTATTTTTCCTAAAGTTAAAAAAAAAAAAATCTTTTTCGTATATGTTCATTAGGATGCTTGCATCGGATAATACAGAAAGAAGATATCTAATTGATGAAAAAGATAAATTAATGATGTGTGTGTTTTGGAATTTAGTTTGGAGACAAGCTAACTTTTTTCATTGACCTAAATATTAGTTAACTAATTAATTATAGTGGTCAAAATTACTCCCTCGGGTCTTACTATACTTAAAAAATGTATTTGGAAGACGTGTTTTGATGCAAATTATAAGAAACAAAATGCTTTTGTCTTGTGCATTATTTATATTATTTTAGTTGTACTTATACCCTTTTATTAGACTAAGAGTAGTAATTAGGAATCATTAAATATAGGAAATTAAAGAATTTTAAACATTAAATTAGGGACATTTATGAAAAAAATTATTTGTAATACATTTAAGGAAGATAACTAATTTTTATTAATCTTAATGAAATAGTTATTTAATCCTTATATTGAAATCCAGTACAATATTGTTACCTCCGATTTTTAATATGAGAGTTATTTAACTAATTTTAGTAGATTAAAAAAATAAAATATGAATAAATATGATATGATATCTCTAAAATACTACTATGTAATATTATATTATATATCAATTTATAAGTTATACAAATTAGTTTAAAAAAATAATAAATATAGAGAATAAAATATATTGAGATCTTATATTTAAGAGTAAATATAACTCTTAAACTAGCTCTTATAGTATAGACTAGAGGAGTATTGATTTTTGGATCCATAAATTCAAATGTTAGGCATTTTGATTTGTGTATAAAAGGAACTCATTTGTATAATTCAGATTATTACCATGAGGGAACTTGCCCCGATAAGAAGAAAACTAATATCACATACAGATAATATTCATAAGAAAAAATTGCATATAATATAAAAAAATGTTTAACTCCATTTTATTTTTCAAAAATATAAAACATATTTCTAAAAATATGTTTTTCTGTTATATTGATTTTAAAAATATATTGTTTTCTTAGTAATCAATTTTAATAAATTTTATTTTTATATTAATTTAATAAGTATATATTAAAATTCTATTTTTCATAAACTATTAATATTTGTACGCGGCAATAACTTTGTCCTCCTCACTAATTAATTTTTCTACATCCATCATTTATCATGTGTTTTTTGTTTCCCTTTCTATTTAATCTTTATTTATTAAAGGATAGCTTTTTTTTATTCGAATTTCTTAAAATATGTGTGGTGTGAGAGAGGGAGGGGGTTTTGGCCAAATGAGGGGAAAACTCAAAAGCGACAGATTGCATATTTAGTCTTAGCATATCATAGCATATTTAGTCTCTCAAAATGACCATTTTGCCATGAATTTGATACATTTTAAACTTTTAGATCGTTTTTTTTTAAACGATCAACTTGGATTTCTTTAACTCCTATTTCATTTCTTTCTCAATATTTTTCTCATTTTCTTGATTATTTAAATGTCATTAAAACTGATTAGCCACATATTGAAAGTGCAAATCATTTTAATGGTTTGATGGTGAAGATTGTTGATTCTGGCTGTTTCATCCAAGAAGGGGATGAATTGGATATTTTTAAAATTTTTAAAAACTCTAATAATATTAAAATAAAATTGAAAAGTAGAGTCCAGAATGACATCACTTATATAAGAAGATGAAGAAGAGATATTTGCACAAAGTCGATTTACATTAGTTTGGTCTAATCCATTTAGCCTTCGTCCAGTTTCCATAGCTCCTCTGAGATTTTTCACTATATTCTCCAAGATTAGACGGGTTCATGGCACCTCAGTACATAAACGTGAGATTCCCTCTCACTCCCCCTTACAACCCGTAAGGTAATAATCCAAGTGACATTTCCACTCACTCCCCCTTATAACCTATAAGGTATCAGCTTCACTCAAGAGACTCCCGCTCTTGAGTATCTTAGTAAAATATTAAAAAATAAAATTTTCTCTTTGTAGAGTGATTGTGATAAATACTGAAGCATAGACTCTCTAAGTTTTTTCTCTCTCAAGAATATAATATGTTTTGTATCAAAGAGGAGAAACAAAGTGAAACAGAGACTCTTTCACTAAATATGATCAAAGTGCATTGTTGAGTTTTTTCTAGTCTCTTCTTACGTTATTCAACTTCCTTACTTTTCTCTCTACAGCTTCTTCTTCTTTTATAGTTGAGTTCTTCATAAATCCATTAAATAGCCGTTGGAATAGCCGTTGAAGAATATATCCGTTATTACCGACATATGCATTTCACTTTTTATGAAGTTCATCATTTGATTTGAAAATGAAAATGAAGCATGCTTTAGAGAAGATATATAATCAATATAAGCACATAGCAATTGTTTCCAAAATGATTTATATTTAAAGATCAAAATTGGTCAAAGTCTGGTTTTTAAAATTAATTCAGTATCAGTTGAATCTTATCGAAGTGTTCATAGAACATGTGCCTTATTGAAAAGGACTTCGATAAATTATTGATGAATTGCTTTGAAACAATTTTAAGTCTTATCGAACAATGCTTCGAATAACCATCCTTATCGAAAAGTACTTCGATAAATCTTCAATAAATTTCATTAAAATAGTTCTGAATTTATCGAATAGGACTTTGATAATCATCCTTATAAAAAATTTCTTTAAAAAATATTTTTTTCAAAATGTATACTTTCAGACTTATCGATATATTTCAAAATATTTTACAATACATTATTTATCGAAGTGTTCTTTGATAAATAGGTTTATCGAATAGTTTATTGATAAATGCTGAAGAACATTCTTTCAAATATTTTGAAACAGATTTTCAATCATTCTTTTATCCTTTCTTAAATTATGAATTATACTTGGAAACAAATAATTCATAAGATCATTCTTGAATCGAAGCGAGTCATAAGTTCATAAAGATTATACAAAGTATCATTCAGCAAATTCAGTATTCAGACATTGTCTTTTCTTTCATTTATTGAAGTGTTTATCGAAAAGATCAGAGTCCTTGTCGAAAAGGACTTTGATAAACAGCCTAATCAAATAGCTTTTCGAAAAATAAACTTCTTGAATGCTGGAGCAATGAATCATACTTTCTTCTTTTATGAATAATCTTTCTCAATTTTGTAAGTTTTCTTAAACCACAAATGATTCAAACAAATCAACATTATTATAAGCAATAAATCATCACCAACATCATTTATCAAGATCAAAGCTTTAGTGAAATGAATTGAAAACAGCTTGTCTTTTCTTTCTCAAATTTTGATCTTATAATCTGTAATTCAAGTTTTCAGATCAATTTGAGAAGAAAACACATCAGATAAGTCACTGTCAACATTGTTTTCAAAATCACAGTTCCAGTCTGGATAAGATTGAAAAATAGTTTACTGATGAAAAGACAATGAACAAACTTTTAATCTTTATTTCTCTGATTTTGTAATATTTGTTAAATCAAATTTTCATAAATCATTTGAGAAGAAACAAATAAGATAATATCTTATCAAAAGCAAATAGCAAGATATATGCAAAATCTTGTATTAGTTCAGTGCTTTTAATAAATAAAAAAATTTCTCTATTTATCAAAGTGTTTTTTGATAAATACCCTTATTGAATATCCTTTGATAAATGAGTTTTTGAAATCATAATGTCTTCTTTTAGAAACAAAGTTTATTGATCGAAGTCTTCATTGATAAATACCTTGATCAATCAATACTTCGATAAAGCTTTTTGTAAAAAAATATTCTTTTCACAAACTAAGTCTTTATAAAACTTATTGAAGGCTTCTTCGATAAATTCTCTTATCGAATAAGTCTTCGAATAATTCCAATTCTAGAACAATGACTCAGATTTTTCATAAACTAAATTCATATTGATTTATCAAAATTTTATCGATAAAAATCCTTATTGAATAAGTCATTGATAAATTATCTTCAAAAATCAGATTTTCTTCAAAAGTTTTTTCTCATTTATTGAAGAGCTTATCAAACAAACACATTTTCGATAAATCCACATATCAGATTTAAGTTTCTTTTTGAAATCTTTTCTCAATTAATTATCATCATCAAAATATTAGAGTCTAATAAAGATGATAAGTGAACAAATCCCTTAATTGTTGGCAAGCCTCAGCCATGTCAAGATCATTAAGAGATGTTAATGTTTTGCAATAATGACTGTTAATAAGTAAATGAATTATTGGATAAATAAGATCCTACAATGTTGACAAATAAAACTATCTTAGTATTGTATTAACAAGTTTGAATCAGTTTTTAACCAAAAAAAAAACAAATGTGAATCATTTAAATTTAATACAAACACTCTATATTAAATGTATAATTAAAAGTTATAAATTCAAAAAAATTAATGAAAATAAAAAATATTAATAATCCTAATTAAATCATTACATGCCTATTTGGTTAGAGAATGTAATGTATTGAAATGATGATTATAGAACTTTTATTTAGTATATCATCAAAGAATCATGGAATGAAATTTATATTTTATTTTAAAAGTAAAAACTAAATATGAAATCATATTTTTAATCCTATATCAAGGCCCAAAACGAAGGATTAAGTGCATAAATGTTGATTCATGAAATGTATAAATGTTCATACACTACTAGAAAAAAATACTTATCATAGCGGTTATAAGAAAAATTGCCATTAAAAAAAGGCGGTGGTATTTTCATAAATAAGTTCAGTTTAAAAACTTTTAACGTTGTTTTTTATAAAAAGCGCCGTTAAAAGCCTTCAGGTGAGACTTTTTATAGTAGTGTTTAAAAAAATCGCTCTTAAAAGTCATCAAGTGGGACTTTTTACGGCAGTTTTTATAAAAATTGTCATTAAAAGTTATTAGATGGGACTTTTAACTGCGATTTTTCAAAAAAAGTCAACGTAAAAAGTTCCACAAAATTTTAAAAACCATACCCCCAATTTCAGTTTCAGTTTCACTTTTTATAGCCGTCTATAGCCTCGTTTCTCTTCCCCATCATCACAGGCTTTGACAAATGTCATTTTTTGGCATTTTTTTCTTAGTTTTAGTGCCTATCTCAGTCGTTAATTTCGTTCTCCATCATCTCCATCTTCATTCTTCATTGTGAAAGTCATAAATTACTGAAATAGGTTTTGTCTCTCCCAAAAAAACTTTTTTTCATACATACAGCCTAATTCGATATTTGTGGTAATATTTTGTAATCAAGACTACATTAGATTACTTTACTATGCCAATAAAACACTCTCAAATCAGCAGAAGGTATGTAATCCTAATGCCTAGAGTTGAAATACACGTATGCAATGGAGATTCCAACTTTGCCTATTAAATTGCATTATGATGTAAGATGCAATTTTTTTATTAATTTAAAAAAAATAAAACAATAATGGAGGTATATATTCTTAAGATGTGAGATCAAGGTTAAGACCTGAATATGATATTCCTAGGATATCACATATTCTTGTGCCTTGCAAAATGGATAATGCGGCATCAATGCTCTAATAAAGGGAAGCAATCTTATTCAAATTGGTAATCTTTAATTCCAAGATAACTTAACCCTAGTTTAAGTCAAAAACCTGAGCTCATTGACATTTCAATCATGTTTTACCTATGATGTCGCATGTCGGTAGCACTCAAATTATTTACAAAATTAATCTCTATATAATATAGAGGTCAAAATAGGTCGTATTCTCTATGTAGAGCTAATGCTGGCTTAACTCTAAATTACTAAGTGTGAGAAGGAGGAATAGTAGAAGAGAACTTGATTAATAATTTTTAGAAAGTAAAAGGAAATAATAATAAAATAAAATCAATAGTGTAGAAGGATATCACCAATAAAATGAGCGCTCTCAAGGATTGATGAGTGGCATTCATCATTCAATAATATATTAGAGTTATAACAATTATATATGCTAAGTTCCTATCATGCAGAACCCTAGACAATCATTATGATCATAATCATGAAATCCATAATAACACCTAGACATAGCATATAATTGCATCAAGAATAATTATTTGAAAGCTCCACTTAATTAGCATGTGATAAATTAAACAATAAATTATTTGTTCCAAGATAACGTGGATAACGTGGCATCAATGCGCTAATAAAGGGAAGCAATCTTATTGATAAAATCTTATTTTTGTATAGATTTTACTGTATTAAAAGAGAGTTTTATTACCAAAATGTCCCTATTTACTATTATGTTGATCAATTAATAAATAATATAAAATTAGAACAATTGGGAATTAATTAATATAAATCTAGTCATTTATTGGAACATTATTTCATTAGATAAATTATTTGTTCTTCTTAATTTCTCTTTCAAGAAAATGCTGAGTAATTACCAGGAAACTAACTTGAAACAGAATGGGATGGAGAATCAGTTAAAATGTAACTAGATTGGTTTGATAGCTAGAAGGTGGATTTGAGAGGGAGCTAACAGATTGACGCACATGCTTGACAGGAGGGACCTCACGTGATGGCACTAGAAGGGAAGGAGATTCATACTACCAGATCTAGACCTCAATCATAGACTTTACTCACACAAGCACCCATATATTCATGCATTCACTCATTCCAAAGGCACCACGATAGCTCTGTGACTCTTTCTCCTTCTAGATTCATTCATTCCATAGCTCCGCAACACTTCTCTCTCTCTCGGTGATTGCTCTATTTTGTGAAGAAGCAAACAAGAGTAACCTCATCCTTTCATCTTCAAACATCATCTTCATCTTCCATATTCCTTCAATCATCATAGATCATGTGTATTCCTCAATTGCTGTTGTTGAGGTCTGGACAGCAATGCAAGGCAAGATCTATCGTGCTCTCTTGGAGATGAAGCTGAACTAGAGTCCTTGATCTGTAAATAGGGAGTTTAATTTGTGTCATTAATTCTAGATCTATATTGTGTCTATCAGACGAGTTGTATTGACTAGATACATGTTTAGAAACTAAATTACTTTTTTCATACTGGATTTATCGATTCAATTGGAGTTAGTAGATGATAAATGATTAGGAAATTGAGTTGGATTTCCTATTTCTGTGTAATTGAGCTTTAATTGATCTTAATCCTTGAACTAGTTGGACATGGTTGTAGTTTATTAAAGCAATTTCATAGCAGAGTATAGTTGTACTTGTTTAATTCATCTTCTTACTCATCTTAAGTTGAATGATTCAGATTTCTCTATTCAATGTCTGCGAGTTGTAGATTTGATAGAGATTAAGTTGACGAGTTGTTGGCTAATTCATTTTAATTTAACTAATTAACTCCACATATTCTGTGGATAATAAAGGTAAGGCAATCTCTAAGGAAACACACTTGTCATAAATTCATAACATCATCATTAACACTAAAATCATAAATAGTAGCATTAGGATTTAAATTCAAAAGTTCTTCAAATATTTCTTCTCACAAATCATTTGTTTAATTTCATAATTTGTGGCTTAAAGAATTGCTAGGAATTGAATTCAATTGGCTCCTTGTGAATCGACCTAGGTTAGCTTCACTTTACTATATGTTAGCTTAGTTTCTTGTTTGATAGGTGAACGACACGCTTGTCACTTATTAAAATCGATAATCTTTAATTCCAAGATAACTTAACCCTATTTTAAGTCAAAAACCTGAGCTCGTTGACATTTCAATCATGTTTTACATGTGATGTCGCATGTCAATAACGCTCAAATTATTTATAAAATTAATTTTTATGAAGTATAGAGGTCAACCTAGGTTGTATTCTCTACGTGGAGTCAATGTGTGGCTTAATTCTAGATTACTAAGTGTGAGGAGGAGGAGGAGGAGGAGTAGAGAACTTGATTAATAATTTTTAGAAAGTAAAAGAAAATAATAATAAAATAAAATAGTGTAGAAAGATATCACCAATAAGACGAGCACTCTCAAGGATTGATGCGTTGCTATCATCGTTCAATAATATATTAGAGTTATAACAATTATATATGCTAAGTCCTTATCATGTAGAACCCTAGACAATCGTCGTGATCATAATCATAAAATCTACAATTATACATAGTCATAGCATATAATTGCATCAAGAATGATGATTTGAAAGCTCCACTTAATTAACATGTGATAAATTAAACAATAAATGATTTATTCCTCCAACAGAGATTTTCGATCAAAAATCCTCTAACTAAACATGTGAATCCAATATGAATAATTATAAAAGGAAACTAAAGATATTAAATAAAGAACACCAAATCATAAATTAAAATAATAAATCACAAGAGTTTGATCACACAGGTGTCTCAACCGAGACCCTAGATCGAACATATACATAACTTAAAATATAAATTTAGAAAATCATAAACTTGCATAAAGGAAAAAGATCAAATCATAAAATTGTTCAACTCCTGCTCTAAAGCATGGGAACTCAAGCCACTACATCTGTCATACCTTAGTTTTAGACCATTTTAGGGTTCTATTTGCATTGGAACCATTATGGAAGACTCAAGTTGTGAGGAATCAAATCTAGAATTTTAACTTTATCGGGTTACTGTTCATTTGGTAAATTCCATAATGCATGCTCAACTTTAAAAATTCATAATTAATTCTAGACAGGTCGAAATTAAGTGGTTCCAATTTCTGATAAAATCTCTTTCATAGTAGTTTAAAGTAAAAATAAGAAAATGGATTGATTCATTCCCAATTCATAAAATTTATTTGTTAAAGTTTACTGTTTATATGGTCAATTCTGTAACTTCCAGATTTTCAACTCTAACTTTAAAAAATACCATAAATTGTACACAGCTCCAATTTAAGTGTTCTACCTATGAATTTAAAGCTCATTATGTGTACTTTAAGAACACAAAGTTTCATGGTCATATTCTAACAATAACTTGCTCAGAATCTATCATCAAGGTGATTGCCTCTTATAAGCCTTACATATTGTCATAAATATATACATACATCATTATGATCCAAATTATCATAACATAATAAATTAGTTCTCCCTCATGATGCTCTTGCCCCTTGCTTGATCATCCCCTAAATAATTATTCAACTGGAAGAGTGAGATTTTAAAGAAATCCTAATAGCAAGTTACATCAACAATAATATCAACATACAAGATCATTATGTAACTAAGCATTATGCCACAATTAGAAAACTACTTATATCTCATACCAACTCACTTATGCATTAAGTCAAGATATCATAATGCAACAGTAGCATCATATCATCATCTTCAGTTCAACCAACAATCATGACAAACACATATATAGCAATCAACTCATGTTAACATTAAGGTTGAGTAAACTTACTACCTTGATCTAAATATTTCTTAATCCTTGTTCTTAAGCTAACTCCTTTCCTCCACAAATATCAAATTCTATTATGATAAAAGGGTACATAATCATTAATAATCATTATATTAACAATGGTTTAAGAATAACCTTCTTAAACCCTTATTCTTTAACTTCGATTTTTAGGCTTTATTTCCATCAACCTAAAAATTATCTTTGGTCATTCCTATATAATTTTTCATGTAGAATCCAAATATGAACTTGAATTCATGAAAATCAAATTCCTTCCCTAGGTACTGCCCTTGGCCGAGACATGCCCATATAAATCCTAAATTTCTAATTTTGATCCTAATGCTCTCAATACTTGTTTCTTAGGTTTATCCTACACTATTTTTCATTTTAACCACCTTGGAAGTATCAAAATCATCAAATTCAATTTCTAGGATAGAAATTCAAGAGTAGTGAATAGGGTTAACCATAATCCAATTCAAGAAAATTAAACAATTCTCATGCAATATTTACTTAAACTAACCCTTAATCCTTGTCTTTATTCTATGTTTAATATTAAAATCATGTTCCCCTATGTCATCATGCAATCTAGACACCATGTAACTCTAGGGAATTCTTGATTTTTCAATCACTTAAACCATGATTTAACTAGCTAAAACATTAATTAGGATATTAGAAACATAAACTAACCTTTTATCCAAGCTAAATCACCAAGGTAGCTTGCTTCTTCTTGGCTTGAAAGGTTGAGAAATAATTTTACTAGAGATTCCCTAGCTTTTTGAAATATGCAATAGTGAGAGGGGGAGGGGTAGTATTTATAGGCATTTGGATATCTATTTAACCTCCAAGTTCCTAAAATTTACAAGGCTTTTGTGTCATTGTCTTATGGCTTCTTGCAATTTTTTCTTCCTAAAAATAATCCTAAATTTAAATTAATTATTGAAGTCAAAAACCTCACTATTCACCATGAAGCAAATGGTGCCATATGTGGACCAATCACATATTTAGATTTTTTTCAGTATACTTTATACTAGAATAAATTTTTATTTTACAATTCCAGTGTCCTAAGCAATGTAATAAATTTTTATTAGTCCCCTAGAATATTCCTCACATTTTGCTCATCTAAATGAGTCTCTTTTTACTGCCATCATAATTTCATTGGTGGCAAAATAGAAAGAAACCAATTTAACTTCATTGTCCAGTCTTACTTGGAAATTAATTTCTTGTGCTTTTGAGTTAATAAAAGATTTCTATTTGCTACATTGTCTCATATTAATTCTAGAAAAACCCCATAAATTTTTGTGAACTTTATATACCCTTATAGGTATTTATTTAAAATTTCTCCAAATAAAAACTCTAATTGGCTCAACTTGCATTTAAATTTCTCTAAAATTTAACTAGGGATACTTTGGAAATAAAATCACTTGTACAATGTTCCATATTTCCCAAAGTATATTATCCCTATTTTTCCTTAATTTTTTTAGGTCTTCCCATGGTTCAATTAATTAAATCTAACTAAATAGTTTAAATTTAGCCAAATATCTAAAAATTTCTTAAAAATTATTCTACAGGTATTTTTTTTATTTATGACCTCAAATAAGCCTTAATATTTCAATTCCCATTTTTTGGAATTTTCATATTTTTTCCAAAATAACCCCGATAGGCCTAAAACTTTTTAGAACTTACATTTGCATCCAAACTTTAACTTATCTTCATATATTGTGTCAATAATATTAATACAACTCTTCTAACCTTAAAAATATGGGATGTGACAATATCTCTCATCAAGGACTTAAAAGGAAAGGGATAGAATAGTGGAAAAGATGAAGAAGATGATTATGATAGTGGTGGTGATTGGTGTCTTTCTCATTGATGCGGGACTCTTCACTAATTGGCTTCCAAAAGATGATAATTTATCCTTAATTTATCTTCCATAATCTTCAATTATCTCTAAGCTGTCATATTTTCTAATATCTTCAAAGATAATCATTTTAACTTAAATATCCTAAAATCAATTCAAATAAAAAGTAATAGGATAAAGGAGATAAAACAATTAATAAAAAAAAGGAAAAGATAACACCATTATCTATTATCCTTTAACTAAATTCAAATATTGGATATTGAAGAATTATCTTTGAATTAATTCGAATGATATTAAATTAATATGATATAACATAATACTAATATAATATAATATAATATTATTGAAAATATTTTGATTTTATCTAATTAGATATTATAATTTTCTCCTTCAATTTGACAATTTCTCAACTAACATTCTTCAGATAATATAATTGTGTAGTAGTTGATGTGTGTTCTATTAATCATTTATTTATTTATTTTAATTTCCTAAAATACATAAAAGCAAATTACCTTTATGTAAATCAATTTAATCAAAATAAATAATAAAATTAATAAAAACATAAAAAATGGTATTTTTAATAATTTAATTCATATAATCAATTAAAGCACAAAGTGAATAAAACTACTACAATAATACCTATTAAACATGATAAATTCCTTGAAATAGGTAGGAAATAATATGATAAAATAGGTATTCATCAAATTCCCCACACTTAAATCTTTGTACTCATAAGCAAAGCTTTGGAAAACTCAGATAAACAACTAAAAACAAGTAGAGAGGTTATACAAGTTCGAGCACAAGAGTAATAATACAATCAATCAAATCCTTCAAGACAACGATAGTCACAGAATAATAAATGCAATAAGAGCAATCTTTATGAATGTAGTTAAAATAGAGGAACAAGATAGAAGAGAGTATACTCAGGGATATATCTATTTCACTCATCTCACCTTTTATTGGGGTTCTTTTACTCAAACCTACCTATACTAGCCTCCTACCGTAGGCTTGTAAAAGTTCTAAGTCTCTGCTGTCAGTTACATGTGCATTATTTAATTAAGAGAACTTTATAAGCTTGTAATATTGAAAATAGGCCACATGAAATGGAATATAAATAATAGAAAGTAGTATATGCATGTAATAATGAATATATAGTATGAATTCATGTCATAAGAGATGTAGGGGTGGTAATTGTGCTAATAAGAGCTAATAATTGTGCCTTCTTCCTTTCTTTCTTTTTTGTATTTCTCTTGCGCTATCTTTCTTTTCTTTTTCTTCCCTTTTTTTTACAATATGCTTTTCCTCTTCTTCTTTTTTATTTAAAATTTTAGAATGGCGGATATACCCAAGAGGGAGTAAATTGAGTGATATTTGAAATTTTAAAACTTTTTATAAATTAAATAAGTAAGTTAAGAACAATTTCACTGAGTATAGATGAAGGAAGAAGTTAGCACAGTAGATTTATCCTGATTCAGCCCAACCATTTGGCCTACATCCAGTTCTCAGATACCTCTGAGATTTTCAACTATATCTTCTAAGATTCTACGGGCTCTTGGCGCTTTAGTACATTCACAACGAGAATTCCCTCTCGCTCCCCCTTATAACCCGTAAGGATAGTCACCACTCAAGAGTCCCACACTCTTGAGCAACTTAGAATTAGAATGGAGAATTAATGGATCGCTCACACAGAGAAGATCTGTTAAGCACTAAAGTACAATAAATTCTCTCAGAAAATTATTCTATTCACACTAAGTGAAAACATAGTATAACAGAGTATAAACACTGAACACTTAGAATAAGAATGAATGCGTTGTAACTACTATGCATAGGTTGTTGAGTGTCTTAACTCCAGCATTCAATTCGCCATGTATTTATAGCTCTAGCTCCAAAGATATCCGTTAAAGACATTGAGCATTGAGTAAAGCGTAGACAAAGCCATTGGCAGTTGGCGGAAGTAGGTAATATCATTTAATATGGTTTTCTAACAGTTAGCCTTTTAGCTGCAACCTCTTCGTTTTGAATCCTGTACTTAAATATACTAGGCAAACGTTATGAGTGTAATAGGCAATGATAAGAAACATATAGAAATGATTACACTAATTTTAAACCCGTTTAATCAAAACCTGATCGTTAAAATTATTTGAAAAACTATCAGCATTTATAGGAGAGCTTATCGAGAAGATTATTTATCGAAGAGGACTTTGATAAAACTTGAATGAAATACTTTGAAAACAATTTAGCCTCTTATCGATAAATGGTCTACTCGAATAACTTGTCGATAAATACCATATAGGATTAGACTTAATTTAAAATCTCTGAATATAATTTATCAAAGATTTATTCGAAGAACTATCTTATCGAATAGCTTATCGATAAATTACATCAAATAACATTTTGAAACAAGTGTGCCGTTAGTGAAGTTTTCTCATTCTTATCAAAGAGATCTTCAATAAGTATCCTTATCGAATATCTTTTCGATAAATTGAGTATTCGAAAGATAACACCTTACCTTTTTATGTTTTAGGGACTATTCAGTAGCATTTAGAATCACTTAAACATTTTTGAAGTTCAATTACTAAATCTAGAATTTTCAAAACTATAGGTACTGTTCATTTGGTATTTCTAGATTTAGCGAAAAACTTCAAAAAATCATAATTAATTCTAGCAAAATTGAAATGAAGTGGTTCAAAATGATACTTGAAGCTAACATAATAAATTTTAAGGAAAAAATAATTCTCATGCCAAATTCTTAGTCAATTAGTACATACATGGCGTTAAATATCACTGTTCATTTGGTCAAATATTCTAGAAAATAGTTTCTGGTCCCTAACTTTGAAAATTTCGTTCTCTTTGTTCAAACATCGAAATAAAGCATTCTTGGTGTAAAAAAAAAGCTTGACTTATTAACTAAATTCTGGTAAAATTTTGTATATTTATTCTATCATTTACTATTTTTCATTATAGCTCAAAGGTCACTGCCTCACCATGAGTTACTGTTCACAGTGGCAAATTCCAGCAACCAACTTTACATACATTAATAACATATCAATCATGCTAAATAATTCTTAACTTCTCTTCATGCATCTTCATCTCCTCCATCTTGAGAAGACTTGCTATGATTGGATTGATATGGAAGGGGTGAGATTTATGGGAAAATCTCAATAGCAAACAAATACCATACAATATATGCAACTCCATGTTTGATGTTAATTTGTGTGCACTGTTAATTTGTGTGCACTTAATGATCATGCTTGCATAATGATAACTTACATGCTTCCATGTCCCTTAATTATAACACATGGCCATAGCATAAAAAGAAATAGAGCATTACTCAATATACATGCTTCACATAATCAAAGTAAGTAAACATCACATAAAACATCTAAGCAACATAAATATACAAGTAGGTAAGTTCACTACCTCTATTCCTTGCTCTTGCTTTAACCTTTCTTTTGTCACTTCTTCTTGATATGTGGCTGCCTTCTTTGAGCACACAAATTAAAGCCTAGACATTGCATAACCATATATTCATCACAATCTAATTTCCTTGAACATTAAACTTAATTAACTAAGGTAACTTTCCTAATTTTCATTAATTGGTTTGACCTTTGAATTAATTGATGTCTTGACTTTACCCTACACAATTTATCCTTCTAAATCTATTTATATGCTTATAATGATAGAATTCTAGCTTCTTCATGGCTTGTTGTATAGAACCAAAAAGAGCGCCTTTTCTTTCAAAATTTATCATTTTGATTCCAATGCTTCCAATACTTGTTTCTCTACTTTATCCAGCACAATTTTTCATTTTAAAAGCATTGGAAACATCAAAATCATGAAATTCACATCACTGTTCACGTGTATGAACAGTAATAGAGAGGGTTTTAAAATTCTATTTTCCATTTCCAATGCTTCCAAAGTTCCAATTTTATTCAATCTACACAAAATCATTATTTAAATTCAATAGAAACATTATATCATTGAAATTCACACTCCTCATTCCAGCTCTGCACTTGGCCGAATGGCCTTTATCAATGGCAAAGTCAAGAATATCAATTAAATTCAATAACCAACCATCCAAACTAACTTATCTAAGTGTCATTTATATTGCTCTAACTTCATTTTCTTCTTCCTTCAATGCAGTACAGTTTTGGATAGCACCATTACCAAGAGAATATCTCATATTGCTCTAACTTCATTTTCTTCTTCCTTCAATGCAGTACAGTTTTGGATAGCACCATTACCAAGAGAATATCTCACTTTTCTTCCATTAAAACTTAGGTTTTATCCTTCCAAAATACTTATAAATAAACTAGAAAGCATTGCTTACCTTAATTTCTAGCTACTTTGAATCATAGCCCCTTGAAAATCCCCCTTGAATTGCCTTGGAATATGTCAAGTTTTCATTTGACAAGAGTTTCCCCAAGGCTTCCTAGTGTGTACGATTTTGATGCTTATAGGGGGTATTTATAGTGAAATTTCAAAGGCTTAGGGACCATTTTACCCCTCAATTTCCTAATTATTACAACCCCTTAATCTTGAATTTCATTGCTACTTTCCTTGATTAATTATCCTTAATCATCATTAACTTAATTGTTATATTATTTTAATACAAAGAAGTACATGGGATAATGCTTTCTTCCTTACCTTGGTGCCACTTGGGTAGACGTGTGGGTCATCCCACAAGACACTTCCCAAGCTACCTTGCACAATATTAAAATTTCTTTGAAATTTCCTTTATAAAATACCATAGAATATTCTTAAAAATTGACTTGAGCTCCAAGTACTCCCTTGACACATTGAGCTTCATGGAATGGTGCCATATTGGGCTTATCTAGTCCCAAACCATTAATTTAGCACAAACTCCAAGGAACTTCCTATTATTTTCTATACCAATATCATTAAATTACCCTAATTTTTTAGATAAATTCTATACACTTCTTTTAATAGTTTTGACAATTTTAGAAATTCATTCTAATATAAAATGAATTTTTTCTAAAGTCTCATAATTTTCTGAGACTCAGAAGTCTTGATAAAAATTCTATACATTTCTTTAAATCCTTGATCTGTGTCTAGTTTCACCTTAAATTTCATAATTCATTCTACATGACTCCTTTTTGAACTCTTTCAGTTTCATAAATTCTTATATTAATTATAATAATTTTTGGTAAAATTTTATCAAATTCTAAGGTCCAGAAGATATTGTACTAATTTTTAGATTTCAAAAATTAATATCAATTTATCGAGACCTTAAGTCAGAATTCTAAGAAATATACCTAGCCCAAATTATGCCCTCTATTTACTTGCAAAATTTGGGACTGTAATATTTTTGGGCAATTTTGGATATTTTTTGGTTCAACTTTTTATAATTACACTTTTGCCTCTTCAGGTTTTAAGCTTTTCACTTAGGTCCTTTTTTATTTTCTACCTTCCTTAATACTTTTCATCTTTACCATGTTGGAAATCGTGCCCTAGGGGCCAATCATTGTCTTATGAACATTATTGATTTATGAATTTATTAATTGAGTTATCATATTATTTGCATGTTTACTATGATGACCATCCTTGGATAATTCATGATATTATCCTAAATGTCCCTGGTCGATCATCTATGTGGGAGCACAGATGAAATAAGACCAGTATGACTTTGAAGATGTATAGAGATATAAATCAAAGTCATAAGCACATGTAAGAGTACAGGGTGTTGGACCGACCCGCTATGAGAGAACTGCATGGGTAACGTCATAAGCTTCTCTCATATACAAACCATGTCAATATGCCCTTTGACCTGAGATCATCATGGATTCCTACATGACAAAACGCTCAGCTTTGACCTAGTCAAAAGTCACTTTTGACCGAGTGATCATAAAGACTATGTTCGGGCTTAGTGGTTTTTCATGCGGAGGAATGTGAATGGTCAAGATGGAATTTGTCCCTCACATTCGTGGAGAGATATTACTGGGCCCATCGATGAGTGAGTCTGAGAAATGTATGGCCATACTGTAATGGAAAGGTAGTTCCATCTCTATAGTCAGACTACTCAGGGATCGAGAAAGTAACGGTCGGGAATAGGAGGATGACATTATCCATGCCTCATCCATGACCAAAATATCGCGTGACAGAAGGGACATGATATGGTTGTATAAAAGGTTACATCGTTTATCGATCCTCATATGATTTGGGTAGTTGTTATGTCTTGCTAGAGACCGCTTGCGACTTGTGGGCTAGTATAGCAAATGGCCCACTGCCAACTTCATATGGGCCTACAGGGTCGCACACAAAATAGCCCAACACGAGCTATGATGTCCAGATTCATTGAATCTAAGACATGTCCAGATTCAATGAAAGATCCAGGTGAATGTATATATATTTATTTATATTTATATTCGTATATATATAAATTCGTATATATATATATATTATATATATGAGATATATGAGATTTAATTTATAAGGATAAATTAAATCCCTATCACGTTTGAATTCGAAATTCAAATTGATAGGATATCTCATATAAGAGATATTTATAAGATTTAATTTATAAGGATAAATTAAATCTCTATCACGTTTGAAATTCGAAATTCAAATTGATAGGATATCTCATATAAGAGATATTTATAAGATTTAATTTATAAGGATAAATTAAATCTCTATCACGTTTGAAATTCGAAATTTAAATTGATAGGATATCTCAAATTTGATTTATGGGAATAAATCAAATATAACTCAGTCTCATCTTTATTTAAAGTTAAATAAATAAGTAATTAAATCTGTGGGACGGATTTAATATTATTTTATTTAATTAGTTTCTTATAAAATTATACAATATATGATATTGTATCAATTCGGAATTAATATAAGATTAACTCCAAAATCCAATTAGGTCAGGTGGAAAAACGCATAGCATCCTATATATCTGATTGGAGGAGCTACGTTTGAAAAGAACATAGAACACAAAAGGCCGAACGGAATCTGCAAAAGGTTTGCAGACAAGAAACTCCCGAAATAGAGACGGAGACTTGTGAAAGCCTTGGAGGGACAGGAGACGCTAGCACGTCGTTCGTGGTTGGAACGCTGTTCGTGTGGATACCAGTAGAGGAAGCCGACCTGAGGCGTCGACTTCTTGTGATCGGAAAGAGACCACCGTCCGCGGAGAGAATCTGTGAAGGTCGCTGAGGAACACTCCGTCGATTTCTTGCGATCAGAAAGAGATCACCACCCACGTAGAGAAGCTGTGAAATTCGCTGAGCAACACTAAGGGTAAGGATTCTTTCCACTTGACTTAAACACATACGGCAGATCCTGGCAAGGAATGGAAAATTTTTAAAGTTTATTTCCGCTGCGTGTCTTCCAATTCCTTACAGTGGTATCAGAGCCATGCCGTTTTGTGTTTAAGTTAGGCTTGATTTGTGATTTATATGATATATGTTAGTAGTAGCCGATCATATAATAAGCGTTGTATGTGTGACATATATGGAATCCTTGTTGTGTATGACATAAAAGGAATCTAAAAGGAAATTGAAATCGGTGGTGATGCTTTTTGATTTGATCAATCCGCATAGATGGGGTCTAAGAAAACCGAATTCGAATTTGTGATTATTTGTGAAAACCGAATTCAGATTCGTGATTATTTATGAAACAAAAAACAAAAAAAAAAATTTCTTCCGGGGCGCTGCCCCAGAGACCCCGCCCGCTAACCGGCTAGCGGGACAGCCGCCCGCTAACCGGCTAGCGGGACCGCCGTAGCTACCTGTTCGTAGCGCAACATAACCGTAACATATGTTACTTTGTAAATGTTTTTGCCCTTCGATTAGATCTGAATATTGATTCTTGAATGTTTGGGTATGGTGAACAATATGGCTCTAGATTGCAAGTGTTGTAATTTTTAAAAATACGGCCTACGTGTCGTGCCTTCCTCTATATACTCTCAATGTACCTTCTCCTCTCATCTCACTCCCCTCAAATGTTAAAAGAGGTTTCTATATGTAATTTCTCTTTTCTTACTAGAGAGCTCCTCTCATTGGCTTGAGGGGACTTAGGATAGGTGAGCCATATTGTATCACGTTTGAATTATGCATCTTATGATTAGATCAGCACATGCATATTACTTGTATGAGATACGAACTGAGAAACATGCGTTTTATAAACCAGATAGTTAAATTAGGCCCTCTAAAAGAAATCTTAAGTCATAATGCCGTCAATTTATGAACACTTGTCAAAACCTCGATCGCTCAATTGTGGACTCCACCAAAGTGGGTGCTTTTGAGTTATCTTGGGGAGATAAGCAAAGAGTAATGGTGCTACTCTCATAGGTTCATTATTGTTTGACTTAATTGAGATTAACAAAACGGTTTTGGATCTCAAGGCATTAGATGGGATTAGAACATGCCAGATCATATGATGATAGGATCCCATGAATATCTAAGAGTTACATTTGATGTAATTGGTAAAGGTGTTACCTACCTAAATAACTTAATCTAAGCGTCCTGCCAAAGCGGACTTAAGTTTGAGCCAAATATGGATCTTAGCCCACTAACTATTGCATTGAGGGTTGTTTATTTAGTGGGAGATTACTAATTACATTGCATATTTTAATTGTAGAATCATGACGACTAGTAATACTGCTACATTATCGCTGCGATCTGTCCTTGAGAAGGACAAACTCAATGGGACAAACTTTCTTGACTGGTTTAGGAACTTGAGAATTGTTCTCAAGCAGGAAAGAAAGGCGCATGTCCTAGATCAACCCATTCCTGAGGAGCCAGCCGCCAATGCTCCCAGAGCTCAGAGAGATGCTTATATGAAGCATAAGGAAGACTCTGTCGATGTGGGATGCTTGATGCTAGCCACCATGGTTCCGGAGCTCCAAAGAGATCTGGAACACATGGAGGCTTATGAGATGATTGTGCATCTCAAGGAAATGTTCCAGCAACAGGCAAGGCAAGAGAGGTATGAGACCACTAAGGCCTTACATTCCTGCAAGATGGCTGAAGGTGCATCAGTCAGTGCTCATGTCTTAAAGATGAAAGGGTACATTGATCACCTTGAACGGCTTGGATTTCCCATGAGCCAGGAGTTAGCTACAGATTTGATCTTAAACTCACTCCCGGAAAGTTATGACCAGTTTGTTATGAACTACAACATGAACAACATGGAGAAATCTATTTCTGAACTGCATGGGATGCTTAAAACTGCTGAGCCGAGTCTTAAGAAGAAATCCAGTAGTGTTTTGATGGTTCAAAAGGGAAAGGGTACGAAAAAGAAAGGCAAAGGCAAGGGGAAGGGTCATGGCTCATCAGGTAAGACCAAAGAGTCAGGCAAGCCCGAAACCAAGCCTGCACCAAAGAAGGCAAAGCCTCCGAAGGAAGGAGTCTGCTTCTTCTGCAATGAACCGGGTCATTGGAAGAGGAATTGCAAACTCTACCTCGAAGATCTGAAAAAGAACAAGAAGGATAGCGGGGCTATCGCTTCAGGTATTTATGTTATAGACATTCATCTTTCTACTTCCACCTCATGGGTATTAGATACTGCATGTGGTTCTCACATTTGTACGAATGTGCAGGGACTAAAGGACAGTAGGAAGCTGAAAAGGGGTGAAGTTGACCTACGAGTTGGAAACAGAGCAAGGGTTGCTGCGTTAGCTGTAGGCACTTATGAATTAGTTCTGCCCACTGGGCTTTTGTTAGTTTTGAACAATTGCTATTATGTTCCTGCTTTAAGTAGTAACATTGTTTCACTTTCTTATTTGGATAAGGAAGGTTTCACTTCCATTGCTGGGAATAGTAGATGTTCTATTTATCGTAATGATGTTTTATATGCTCATGGTGATTTGCATGTTGATCATTACATATTAAATTTGGAACAACCCAATCATGGAAATATCTATAACGTAACCGCCAAAAGGGTCAAACCAAACGATTTGAATCCCACATACCTCTGGCACTGTCGTCTGGGCCACATAAATGAGAAACGCATTTCCAAACTCCATCAAGATGGATTTCTAAACTCATTTGATTTTGAATCATATGACACTTGCGAGTCTTGCTTGTTAGGAAAGATGACAAAGTCACCTTTCACTGGGCACAGTGAGAGGGCCACTGATTTATTGGGCCTCATACATACAGATGTGTGTGGACCGATGAACACAAATGCCAGAGGAGGTTATTCGTACTTTATAACATTCATAGATGATTTCAGCAGATATGGGTACATCTATCTAATGAAACATAAATCTGAATCTTTTGAAAAGTTCAAGATATTTCAAAATGAAGTACAAAACCAGCTTGGCAAAACAATTAAAGCCCTTCGATCTGATCGGGGTGGTGAATATTTGAGCCAAGAGTTCATAGATCATCTTAGGAATTGTGGGACACTCTCACAATTGACTCCTCCAGGGACACCACAATGGAATGGCGTTTCTGAACGGAGAAATCGAACACTATTAGATATGGTTCGATCCATGATGAGTCGAACAGATCTTCCGCCCTCCTTTTGGGGCTATGCCCTAGAGACAGCTGCGTTCACACTCAATCGTGTTCCATCTAAGGCAATCGAAAAGACTCCGTATGAGATATGGACTGGGAGGACGCCTAGTTTGTCTTTCCTCAAGATTTGGGGATGCGAGGTCTATGTTAAGCAACAAGCCTCAGACAAATTAGCGCCCAAATCCTCAAAATGCCTTTTTGTGGGATATCCTAAGGAAACCAAGGGATATTACGTCTACAACCCTGCTGATAACAAAGTGTTTGTTGTCAGAAATGGTATCTTTCTTGAACGAGAATTTATCTCTAAAAGAACCAGTGGGAGTAAGGTACAACTCGAAGAAGTTCGAGAGCTACAAGACACCACAGAACTGCAGATGGAAAATAGAGAAGACTCACAACAAGTTGTTGAGACTCCTCAAGTCACGCAAGGTCCACGAAAGTCTAATAGGACACGACTTCAGCCTCAGAGATATGGATTTCTGATTTCTGATAGTCGTGATGTGTTGCTCATTGAGCATAATGAGCCGACTACCTATCGAGAAGCTATAGTGGGACCAAACTCCGAAAAATGGCTTAGTGCCATGAAGTCTGAGATGCAATCCATGTACGACAATAAGGTTTGGACCTTAGTCGACCCGCCTGAAGGTGTAAAAACCGTCGGGTGCAAGTGGGTTTTCAAAGAGAAAACTGACATGGATGGCAATGTAAATGTCTTCAAGGCACGACTGGTTGCAAAAGGTTTTACTCAAACTCATGGTGTGGACTATGATGAGACCTTTTCCCCAGTAGCAATGGCCAAATCAATCAGAATCCTCTTTGCTATTGCAGCATATTATGACTATGAAATATGGCAGATGGACGTCAAGACAGCCTTCCTTAATGGAAAGCTCCTTGAGGATGTGTACATGACACAACCTGAAGGGTTTGTGCGTTCCGAGGACTCTGGTAAAGTGTGCAAGCTTCAAAAGTCCATTTATGGACTAAAGCAAGCCTCTCGGAGTTGGAATCATCGTTTTGATGAAGTAATCAAAGAGTTTGGATTTCTTCAAAACATTGATGAACCTTGTGTGTACAAGAAGGTTAGTGGGAGCACAGTTGTGTTTTTGGTACTCTATGTCGATGACATCCTACTTATTGGGAATGACATTCCTACCTTGCAGATTGTCAAGTCTTGGTTAGGAAAGTCTTTCTCGATGAAAGACTTGGGTGAAGCCACCTACATCCTAGGAATCAGGATCTATAGAGATAGATCTAAAAGACTTCTAGGACTCAGTCAGAGTACATACATAGACAAAATACTGCATAGGTTCAGTATGCACGAATCAAAGAGGGGTTTCATACCCATGTCTCATGGTACTCACCTCAGCAAAGATCTGTGTCCTAGTACATCTGATCAGCGAGGTCGCATGAGTAAGGTTCCATATGCCTCGGCCATAGGATCTATCATGTACGCCATGTTATGTACTCGACCGGATGTCTCGTTTGCCTTAAGTATGACTAGCAGATACCAACAGGACCCTGGTGAGGGCCATTGGACTGCTGTCAAGAATATCCTTAAGTACTTAAGAAGGACTAAGGACTTATTCTTGGTCTATGGTGGATTGGATGATGAGCTCTGTGTAACTGGTTACACAGATGCGAGTTTCCAAACTGACCAGGACGACCAAAAATCGCAGTCTGGATACATATTCCTCCTCAATAATGGAGCAGTAAGCTGGAAGAGCTCTAAGCAGGGCACTGTAGCAGATTCTGCAACGGAAGCTGAGTATATAGCAGCATCTGATGCAGCTAAGGAAGCCGTTTGGATCAGGAAGTTCATCACAGAACTAGGGGTGATACCTACCATCTCAGATCCAATAACTTTGCTCTGTGACAATAGCGGTGCTATTGCACAGGCCAAAGAGCCTAGGTCACATCAAAGGACCAAGCATATACTCAGGCGATTTCATCTCATCAGAGAAATCAACGATAGAGGTGATATAAAAATATGCAAAGTAGCAGGAGAAGATAATGTTGCTGATCCTCTAACAAAGCCGCTTGTGCAGGCAAAGCATGAGCGTCATGTTAGGTCAATGGGAATTAGTCAAATTAATGATTGTACCTAGTGCAAGTGGGAGGTTGTTGGAAATCGTGCCCTAGGGGCCAATCATTGTCTTATGAACATTATTGATTTATGAATTTATTAATTGAGTTATCATATTATTTGCATGTTTACTATGATGACCATCCTTGGATAATTCATGATATTATCCTAAATGTCCCTGGTCGATCATCTATGTGGGAGCACAGATGAAATAAGACCAGTATGACTTTGAAGATGTATAGAGATATAAATCAAAGTCATAAGCACATGTAAGAGTACAGGGTGTTGGACCGACCCGCTATGAGAGAACTGCATGGGTAACGTCATAAGCTTCTCTCATATACAAACCATGTCAATATGCCCTTTGACCTGAGATCATCATGGATTCCTACATGACAAAACGCTCAGCTTTGACCTAGTCAAAAGTCACTTTTGACCGAGTGATCATAAAGACTATGTTCGGGCTTAGTGGTTTTTCATGCGGAGGAATGTGAATGGTCAAGATGGAATTTGTCCCTCACATTCGTGGAGAGATATTACTGGGCCCATCGATGAGTGAGTCTGAGAAATGTATGGCCATACTGTAATGGAAAGGTAGTTCCATCTCTATAGTCAGACTACTCAGGGATCGAGAAAGTAACGGTCGGGAATAGGAGGATGACATTATCCATGCCTCATCCATGACCAAAATATCGCGTGACAGAAGGGACATGATATGGTTGTATAAAAGGTTACATCGTTTATCGATCCTCATATGATTTGTGTAGTTGTTATGTCTTGCTAGAGACCGCTTGCGACTTGTGGGCTAGTATAGCAAATGGCCCACTGCCAACTTCATATGGGCCTACAGGGTCGCACACAAAATAGCCCAACACGAGCTATGATGTCCAGATTCATTGAATCTAAGACATGTCCAGATTCAATGAAAGATCCAGGTGAATGTATATATATTTATTTATATTTATATTCGTATATATATAAATTCGTATATATATATATATTATATATATGAGATATATGAGATTTAATTTATAAGGATAAATTAAATCCCTATCACGTTTGAATTCGAAATTCAAATTGATAGGATATCTCATATAAGAGATATTTATAAGATTTAATTTATAAGGATAAATTAAATCTCTATCACGTTTGAAATTCGAAATTCAAATTGATAGGATATCTCATATAAGAGATATTTATAAGATTTAATTTATAAGGATAAATTAAATCTCTATCACGTTTGAAATTCGAAATTTAAATTGATAGGATATCTCAAATTTGATTTATGGGAATAAATCAAATATAACTCAGTCTCATCTTTATTTAAAGTTAAATAAATAAGTAATTAAATCTGTGGGACGGATTTAATATTATTTTATTTAATTAGTTTCTTATAAAATTATACAATATATGATATTGTATCAATTCGGAATTAATATAAGATTAACTCCAAAATCCAATTAGGTCAGGTGGAAAAACGCATAGCATCCTATATATCTGATTGGAGGAGCTACGTTTGAAAAGAACATAGAACACAAAAGGCCGAACGGAATCTGCAAAAGGTTTGCAGACAAGAAACTCCCGAAATAGAGACGGAGACTTGTGAAAGCCTTGGAGGGACAGGAGACGCTAGCACGTCGTTCGTGGTTGGAACGCTGTTCGTGTGGATACCAGTAGAGGAAGCCGACCTGAGGCGTCGACTTCTTGTGATCGGAAAGAGACCACCGTCCGCGGAGAGAATCTGTGAAGGTCGCTGAGGAACACTCCGTCGATTTCTTGCGATCAGAAAGAGATCACCACCCACGTAGAGAAGCTGTGAAATTCGCTGAGCAACACTAAGGGTAAGGATTCTTTCCACTTGACTTAAACACATACGGCAGATCCTGGCAAGGAATGGAAAATTTTTAAAGTTTATTTCCGCTGCGTGTCTTCCAATTCCTTACATACCATTTAGTCCTTTTCTTTATAACCTTTCATTTTTCTTCCTTTTCATAACTTAAACCTTGTCTAATCATTATTTTTCTTCTGATTATCGTCATAATCCCTTCCAAACATCTTTCCTTTATCAGTCTTATATAGATAGAAAAAAATTAGGATATGACAGAAAGATTGACAGACTTTATATTTATCAAATAGCTTATCAATAAACTAATAAGAACTTCGAATAGGAGTATTTAACAAGTATCATTTATCGAAGACTTTATCGAATATGACTTCGATAAATTATCTTCAAAAATATTTTTCACAAATCTATTTCTTTATCAGATTATCATCTTTATCGATAAATGCTTCAATAAATGCCTTTACAAATTTCACTGAGTCATTTTCAAATTTATCAAAGACTTTATCTATAAATGACATTATTGAATAACTCTTCGAAGAGAGATCATTTTGGAAATAAAGACTCAGAGTTTTCTTCATAGTCTATGTGTCGAAGGTCTTATCAATAAGTAAATTTATCGAATAGGTCTTCGATAAATATCTTTCAAAAATTAATCTTTCCAAAAATTTATTTTCTATTTATTGAAGGGCTTATCAAATAGGTGTCTTATCGATAAGCTTATCAATAAATATTCTTTATCAGTCTTAAAATACTTTTTGAAAATATTTGCTCAATTGTCATCATCAAAATATTAGAGTCTAACAACTACAGATATAATGTGTAATGGGCTTGTGTTTGGGATAAAAAGGGTTTAGAATATGATGGCCTCAATCATTTTAAGGAGTTGCACGTGAGGTAGACAACAGATAAAAGAACTAAGACCAATTCTGAAGAGAAACTAGTGTAAGAGGTACTCACTTAATTTAAGAATTTAAGGCCAAGAATTCTTCCATAGCACTATTATATTCCTCTAATTCTTTAAACCTTCCAAACACCTCGGCTTCAATAAGTAATGCAGGATATTGTGATACTAATTGATCATATAGTTGTTTTCATAAATTATATCTCCTCATCCTTGAAAATATAAAGGAATGAGAAATGTCTACTAAACCAAGAGTCACCATATGTGTAAAATTCTCCTAAAATATAACTATTATTAATTATTTAGACCTATTTTATATCAAATATAATTTAAAAATAAAAAAGTTATAAATACATTTAGTTTATTTCAAAAAACCTAAACTTGGTAGAAAATAGTTTAACTAAAATTTAAATGAACTCTACCATGGTTATAAAACAATTTTTCTTAAAATATAAAGAAATTAATATGATATATAAGTATGCAAAATAAAATCTAATGTGGCAATATACAAATATTCTACACATACCTTCAAAGGGGAAGGCTATACAATTAATATACCTTTAATCAAGCCTCTAAAATTTTCCCTGGGGTCCTAAGATGAAAATATAACCTGAAAAATGTTAATAAAAATAGGGTAAGACTAACGTCTCAGTAACCATCAATTATACTCATCATGAGTACTAACATGTGCTCATAAGGTGTCAAGTGGGACCAATCACAAAATACAATATATAGAAAATAATATATTATCATAATAAAATAAAATGGATAACACACCCAAGTTCCTCCCATCAAACCAACCGAACCGTCTTATTCTCGCCGACCGAACCCATGGGCTAGTATTAACCAACCCCTCGAATAACTAACCAATCAAGTAATATGGATAGGCCAAAATCCACAGAGCACATGATCGAACCATGAGTTCATTCCTCCTCGGTAAACAGGTAGGAGTGTCGTAGCCTCTCAGTAAACAGGTGGGGCACGTCCCTCAGTAAATTGGTGGGACAAAAGCTAACCATCGAGCTCCAATGGTGGCTATACCACGTGGTAGAAACACAACTTCATCATCACCCATCCCCAATGCATAGTTCTCAAAATAATCATATTAATCAAAATCTCAATAGCTTGATAAATATCACAAAAGATTTTTTCTCAAGATAATAACTTTCTTCAAATTCCAATACCAAGATATAATAAGTATCTAATCTCAACTTAAACTTTTTAAATTAAACTTTAAGTCACACAAGACTATTTTTAATAAAAAATAATCAAATAAATTTTCTCAATATAATTATATCAATACCGATAGATTTATATATATCAAAACACACACAAACATCATGTTAGCACACACAACGAGTAGAAAGTGATTATCTCTCGCCTAGCTATATGAATAATTACCATAAAATATCTGACAAGTAAATCTTAGCTTTGACTGATAGAGGAGAGTGAAGAGAGGGAAGCTGACTCAATAATCCTCTGAGGAATAACCCAGGGTCTTAAATCTATTTATAAAGTCATAATAATAATTCAAAATTCAACTTCATATCTTATCTTTATTAAAATCTTATCAGATATAGTAATTTAAAATTTAAACTATATTATCATTATAGTATAAATACATATATTATTATTATATGTATATTTAATCAAAGATATAGGTATATTATTATTATATTTATCAAAATTCTATCAGGTATTTTAAAATTTAAACCATATTTTCAAAATAAAATTGTATATCTAAATCTGAATCCAAATTCTAATAAATTTCTAACTAATAATAATAATCAAACCATAAGATTCTAAATAAGATAAAAATAGAATAATATATATATCATATTTTATTAAAAATAATAAAATACTAAATTATAATAATTTAATTAGATAACATTTTAAATTATTGATAAATAATATTTTTAATTTTATTTAAATATAAGGATAAAAATTAGGATGTTACAATATGGCTTGCATGGCTGGATTGGGGGTTGGTAAGGTGGCATAATGGGGTAAATAAAGGCTTACAGTGGGGTTTATGTTATGGAAATGGAGGTTCATGATATAATTGAGTTGGCAATTAAGTCATGTATTGTTGGTTACTCATGACAAATGATCTAAGAAGCCCCCAAGCTTCGTCTACAGTTAGCTCCAACAAGTCTCCTTCCGCTGCAGCATCTATTATTTTTTGGCCCTACTCTTTCAATCCCCTATGAAAATATAGTATGAGGTATTAATCAGGTATTTGGTGATACGGGTAATTATGCAGGATGTACTGGAATCGATCCTTATATTCAGTAAAAGATTCATGGATGTTATGTGCAATTGAGTATATTTGCGCTCTTGCCTAATCCCTTAAAATATTATAACCTGTGAAAGACTAGGAGGGTATGGTTAGAGTAGGATTATATTGATGATGATTATTAAACCAAGCCATCATGTAATTTAGAAAAGGAAACAAAGAAAATGTAAATAACAGATAAATTAAAAAGTGACAAAAAAATAAAAAAAATATAAAGAAAAATAGAAAAACTAATTTAAAAGTCCGAATTTAGCAAAAATAGGTCAAACCTAATAGCAAAGGCTATTAAAAATATTTAGAATGTCAAAAACTTGTATAAATTTTCTCGAATTTTCTTGGGCAAGTCAAAAACAATTACAGTAAAGCAGTAAGGATCAAATCAAAATTTACCAAACCGAAAAATACCTAAAGACTAGACTCTACTTGACACTAAGAAAATAAAGACAGAAAAAAGAAAGAAAAACACACTTAATTAACCTATGAGTCAAGGGAATTGACGGTTAGATTCAGGCATGATACACTTTTTAGTTATTGGGATAACCCAAGTACTCTCTTTCGAATCCAGGAAAGATCTCTCAGAGATCTTTTTTCCTTTTGGAAGATACAAGAGCGAAACAATCAACCTATTGTTATTGGAAGACTCAAAAGATTCTTCCAATATATCATTTATGTATCCAATGAAATTCATAGGTATAGGAAGAAGCCCTGTCAAATAGAGATTTTTTTCTTTCGACCATCTTTCGATTGTTAATACAATATTTAAGGACTGCTACTACAAAGAGTACTACACCCTTGATCATAAAATATCAATTGCTTGTTGAACCCTATCAACGGCGCCAAAGTTTGATGTCACCTGTCGTTAACGCTCACATTATTTACTATATTAATCTCTATATAGTATAGAGGTCAACCTATGTCGTATTCTCTACTTGAAGTCAATGTGTAGCTTAACTCTATATTAATAAGTATGAGAAGGTGGAATAGTAGAAGAGAACTTGATTAATAATTTTTAGAAAGTAAAAGAAAATAATAATAAAAATAAAAATAAAATAAAAGCAATCATGTAGAAGCGTATCACCAATAAGACGAGCGCTCCTAAGAATTGATGTGTGGCTATTATCATTCAATAATATATTAGAGTTATAACAATTATATATACTAAATCTATATCATACAAAACTCTAGACAATCGTCGAGATCATAATCATAAAATCTACAATTAGACATAGACCTAGCATACAATTACATCAAGAATAATTATTTGAAAGCTAATAATAAATTATTTGTTCCTCTAATATGGATATTCAATCGAAAACCCTATAACTAAACATGTAAACCCACCATGAATAATTATAAGAGGAAACTAAATATATTATTAAATAAAAAATATCAAATCATAAATTGAAATAATAAATCACAAGAGTTTGATCACACAAGTGTCTTAACTGAGACCCTAGATCCAACATATACAAATCTCAAAATCTAAACCTAGGAAATCATAAACTTGCATAAAAGAAAAAAAAATTAAATCATAAAATTGTTCAACTCATACTCTAAAGTACAGAAACTCAAACCACTACATCTCTCCTCAAGAACTTAGAAGGAAAGGGATGGAATTGTGAAAAAGATAAGATGATTGTGATGGTGACGGTGATTGATGTCTTCCTTGTTGATGTGGGACTCTTCACTGATTAGCTCCCAAAAGATGATTTATCATAATTTATTTTCCATGATCTTCAATTATCTCCAAACTGTCATCTTTTTTAATATCTCCAAAGATAATCCTTTTAACTCAAATATTATAAAAACAGTTCAAATAAAAATTAATAGGATAAAAGAGATAAAATAATTAATAAGTAAATAGGAAAAGATAACTCCCTTATCTATTATCCTTTAATTAAATTTAAATGTTGGATATTGAGAAATTATCCTTAAATTAATTCAAATGATATTGAATTAATATAATTTAACATAATAATAATATAATATAATAAAATATAATATTAATATAATATAATATTATTAGAAGTATTTTGATTTTTTCTAATTAAATATTATAATTTTCTCCTTCAATTTGACAATTCCTCAATTAACCTTCCGCATATAATATAATTATGTAGTAATTGATGTGAGTCCTATTAATTATTTATTTATTTTTCCTAATTTTTTAAAATATATAAAAATAAAATACCTTCATGAAAATTAATTTAATCAAGAGAAATAATAAAATTAATAAAAATATAAGAAAATAATATTTTTAATCTTTTAATTCATATAATCAATTAAATAATAAAGTGAGAAAAAATAATATAATAAATAGAGGTAAAATGAGAAATAAATAAAAATAATTTAAGACAACCTCTAAGTGTCTCTTATAGCTAAGAACATGCTATACCCAAAAATTATCTCTTATAAAAAGCAACGGAAGAAGTATATCGAGAGTCTATTTCTATTTTCAAATTATATTTAATATTGTATATTAATAATCCAACAAAATTATTTTACATAAATTAATAAATCAATATATATAATAAAGCATAATACAAAGTTATTGTGTTTTAATTGCTCCTAGGACTTTGGTCAATGCTAAAAAAATTAGCTTTCTATGGAAATTTTTTGTATTCAATACTATGGAATCTGATTCGAGCATATCGATCCAATTGTGAATAATTATTCTCACATAATTTTCTATTTTATTTATAAGTTTCAAATTTTCATCAACTTTATTACTTTAGAAAAATTGAATAATTTCAACTCGATATTCAACACCATTGGTTATAAAGTTTTTTTTTTTTGTTATCAAGCTATGTGCATGCTTCTCTCTATAATATAGTTCATATTTCATTCAAATGTTTTTACCTCTAATTTAAATTTTAAGTGTGATTTTAAATTGAAGTACTCCCTCAAATCCTAAAATTAAGAGTTAGATGAGAGATTTATTTTTATTTTAAATATAAGAGTCCAATCAATTTTTATCCTATAATCCCCCCAAAGTATCTATATGATTACACTTATTAAAGGTATTTTTATTAATGGTAGTTCAAATACATATGATTAAAGGGGATATTTTGCGAAAACTAACATACAATCATTATAAATAACTAACTTAACTAATTTCCTTAATCTATCTAAATTAGTTAAGTAGATCTTATATTAAAAACTGAAGGTAGTAAGTTCTTTGAAGTAACTCCATTAACTCGCGCATATTAAAAGTAAAATACTTTCATGTAAATCAATTTAATCAAGAGAAATAATAAAATTAATAAAAAAATAACATTTTTAGTTATTTAATTCCTATAATCAATTAAAATACAATGTAATTAAAATTATTACCAAAATATTTATTAAGCATAATAAATTCGTTGAAATAGATATGAAATAATATAATAAAATAATGATTCGTCACATGGAGTACCGGTTTCATGCAAGTAAGAAAATGAAATAAACACAAAAGATTAACACATGTTTTAGTGTGTATTTGGATAAGATTTTAAAAAAGGGCTTATGGAAGAAAAAAAGGGGCTTTTAGACAGCTTATGGGAAAGGGCTTTTACAGAAGAGCTTATGGAAAAAAAGTGGTTCTGAATAAATAAGTGTTTGGATAGTTATTTTTAGAATGTCTTTTTATATTGATAAATTACTAAAAAATATATGATTTGATTAAAAGTAGGAGAGAGGAGAGAGGGAAGAGAAAAGAGTAGAGAGATGAGAGAGGAGAGAAGGTGGAGAAGAGAGATGAGAGAGGAGAGAGGGTATAAGAAAAAGTAGGGGTAATATAGTAATTGGATAGTCCATAAGCTCTTTTACTGTTCCAAAATCTAGTTTCAATAGCTTATTCAAAACTATGGTTTAGCCCAAAAGTACTTATGGACAAATATAACTATTTGTTTTAAAAAAATTTTAAACTGAGGTTTGGGCTAGAAACCCTTTTAAAACCTAGATTTGGGGGTTTCCCAAATAGGCCCTTAGTATAATCACAATTAAAATATAAATCAACTCTTATTGTTCTAGATTACAAGATTAAATATCAATTGGAAATTGATTAGCTAGCTAATTAGCACCTAAGAGATGAATACGTATGTATGTTGTAACTTTATCTTTAAATACCCAAATCGAAATAACAATACTCACTTACAAGCATAAACCTACAAGAAATTCTGAATTTTTTATCCAAAAAAGAAGATAGAAAATTTGAATTTTTTTTGTACAAATAAATTTAGGTGTGTTCGGACCGATCCCTTACTAAGACCAGAGTACAGCCCCAGAGCTCAGAGAGCGTTTACAAGGTACTTATGATATCGCCTACCAAATGAGCCCTCACAACGACAGTGAAAATCAAACTTGTATTCTTGTGAGATACGAATCTGTGCTTTATCATATGTGTCAACTCTTATTGGTAATTTGATTTTTTTTTATAAGCTGGCAATCTGAATTTTGAGAAGACTTTCAAAACCTTTTGGCAATGGCATTGTCGAAGGGAAACCATAAGCCCATAATATTTCATTGACGGGCCCAAAACATTGAGCACCAATCGTTAGGAAAACCCAAAATCTAATTTATGGTAAGTGGCATAACCCTATTGAGATAATATTATTTAACTGGCCCAAATACAAAATACAAATCATATTAGGGCCAACAAGTACAATATCATGCACTCATCGTCTATAGGTTCAATTAGTGAAGGGGTGAGACATACGACTATTTGGAGTGTGTTCGATCCCTGGAAAGTATCACTTTATTATGGTTCCAATCGCGGAGCTTAGGGAGGCATCCCAGTTCCTGGATGCCTAGGTTTATGCCTGAGGGTAATAGACGAATCGCCCTACTCGACATTGTTATTGCCTAAGAGGAAGGGAGACTTCACCCTACCCTTGGATTGTGGGTGAGCCTAATCTCTTTCTAAAAATTTTATAAAAAAATAAGTACAATATCATGCCACGTCCATGGAAGATGCTTTATTAAGAGAAGTAAAACATATTTCGATAATTTTTATGTTTTAGAAATATTAGTATTTAGCTATCAACTAAAAATATTTTCTATACTCTACCAAAAAAAACAAAGAAAGAAAGTACAATCATATGCAAACCCAAAACAAAATACCATTATTTTGCCAATGGCCTACAGCCTAACAGCATGAGAACTCCCTTATGAGTAAAAAGTTATAGATTTTATCCTACTCATAATTTCACGCCATTAGGGTATACCCTATTAAATAAAAAAATATCATTATTCTTCCATTTGAAACCATCGAGAATTCAAGAATGAATAGTATCCAATATTTTCTTTTTGAAAATTAATAGGTAAGTCTTTATAGTTTTGCTGCATTTTTTATCAATTTTTTGTAGTCATATTCCTTTTTTATTGAGTTATTATAATTTTCTCAATTATATATATTTGTTCTTATATTCATAATCAATTAATTTTTAAAAGAAACTATGTTTGTTGTTGATAACATAACTTTCACTCAAGATACACCCAGATTAATTTGAACACATGGATTTAAATAAAGTAAAATCAACACAATTACAAATTTTACAAATTTTATATGTGAGGAGATTATTATAAGCAAAACATATTTTATTTTTTATAATAAATACATTTTATTACATCATTTTATTTTTAAACAACGTCTTGTTTATTTTATATATTTTGTAAAAATTTACCTGCCACATCAACCCTAATTAATAGATTATAAGTACATGGATTAAGGGTTATAAGTGAGGAAACTATAAGGCTTTAATAACAATATAAAAACTATACAAAATTGATTAAAAATTAGATGAAAGTGCAAAAACTAATAAATTGTTATAAATATTATATGTAGAGCCGGTAATGCGGGCTGCCCCACCAAAAACGGGCCAGCCCACCATCAGCCCGCGGGCTGGCGGGGCGGGCTGTGCAGCCCACCCCGTTTTGGGGCAGGCCAGCTCGCGGCCCGCTTCTTTTTTATTTTTTTTTTAAAATTATTTTTATATTTTTAAAATACTAATAAAAAAAATTCTAATGTCATATTAGCATAATAAAAAATTTGTTAATATTATACTCTTAAAAATTCATATTTTTTATAAAAAATTTTAAATTTTATAACTATAAATCTAAATAAATATTAACAAAATATTAATCAATTATTATATATGTCAACACATATCAACAAATAAGTAACCATTTTTACTAGTATTTGATAATGGAAGTATTCAAAGTAATATTTGAGTAAAATAAATAATAATATTAATAATTTAAAAAAAAACGGGCTGGCGGGCTGGCCCGCCTAAAAACGGGCCAGCCCGCCAGCATTGCCGGGCCAGCAAGAGGCGGGCTGTGCAGCCCGCCCCAAAACGGGCTGGCAAACTGCCAGCCCTTTTCAGGCCCGCTTTAAGGTAAAACGGGCTCAGCCCGTTTTACCGGCTCTAATTATATGTATGTATGGATGTCTATAACCCTTAGCTGTTGGGATTCCTTTTAGGATTTCATCTTCTCTTAATGTCACAAACCTATAACCTCTCTAATGAATGACTTGAGAGGATTTTCTTATTATTAATGCCATTACATTTATCTTTATTCCTTTGTAATCTTAGGTTTAGTCTTTAATAGTTTGTGCCTATAAATAGAGGTCATATACAAGATATTTGTACAAGTATGAATATACAAGTGAATGAAGAATACTCTCTTATCTTCTCTCTCAGTTTCTTGTCTTGTTATTTCTTTTCTCTCTAGCTTCTTCATTGTTGCTTACAGTAAACTAGAAGTTTACCGATCCAAATAGATATATTGTTGGCATGATTTGTTTGATCATAATAGACCATATATATGATTTAATAAATGATTGAAGATTATGTATTGACATATATTGAAGAACAGAAGATTCTTCATAAATAGACAACATATTATTAAATTCAATAAATCATATGTATTGCTTGTTCTCAAATAAAATTGATCATGAGAATATTACTAGTTATTATTTAGAATATATTTCTACATTTCTGGAAATATATCAAAGCCATATTATATGGGCTCATTCAGAAGCATGTAAGCCATTCAAATATTTACTAAATTTGATATATGCATCTATAAGATAGTTATATATGAGATTATTATGAGTTTGCAACTAGAGTTTGCAAGATTATTTGAATAAATATAACCATTATGTTAAGTGCACAATTTTCAGAATATGAGAATAATTTATTAATATCTCCATAAATAATTGGATCAATGCTTATGAGAACAAGATTTCTATTTCAGTGTTAGAATATTTAATTTTATATGTTACAACACATATACATATCAAGTCAATAAAATTATCTCAATAAAAATGACTTTTGATCAGGAGTCATATATTTTTAAATATGTAATGTTTATTGAAATATTGATCCACTACAATGCATATAGATAGATATTTAAAAAAAGTTAGGATTAATGTTGGGTAAAAACCTCCTTCTTATCTGTCTCTAAATGAAACACAAGGATATTTCTAAAGGAAACAAATAGATTTAGGAGACTTATACTACATGATTAGTTTATTGTCATTAGATAAAATTTTTCCAATATGAAGGGGAAAATTGAGTAGCTAGAGAAGAGAAACAAATGGAATGCATTATTACTATTAAAGGTAGATTATCAAATATAGTGGTGTGAACCAGAAGTTTATTAAATATTATATTCATAAAATATTATAAAATATCTGCCAGATTCAATTACTGATCTAAAATTTCAGTTAAAAATTCTCCAATTAGTATAAATAAAAGTGAGACATGCCTGAAGCATTAAACACTAATCGATTCCAAATATAATATTGAAAATAGAGGAACATGCAATTAAGATGATCATATTGAGGAGATAGGTACTCCAGAATAGTGCTAAGACATGACTACTTACAAAAACTTCAAAAGAGGTCAAAGTACCTGAAATATAATAAAAATATCTCAATAAGTTATGTCAAAATAAGAAAAATGGAACAAAAAAGATAAAGTTGTCAACGAAAGTTTTGATAATAATATCACGTGATCAAATGAGGATCTTATATATAAATCTATCATGTAAAGTGGATAAAAAATGTTTGGCTAAAAGGAAAAGTAAAAAGGTAAAGACGCAATGAAAATAGAATTATATTATTTCAATATGTGAAAATTATGAACCTGCAGTCTAAACATCTAAATATAAAGTATAGAAATATTTATGTGAAAATAAAAATTTTCACAAAAGCTAATGATGATTATGATGAGAAATATTATTCTGTAGTGAAGGCAATAATTTTTACATATATTACTAGTATGGCATTATAAGAAAATAAAATATACGTCTAATATATATTATTATAACATATGCATATGGCTCACTAAATAATAAAATTTACATGATATATTTTAAGGATTTATATTGTCTGAAACGTATAAAGAAAATGTCTATAGTTGAATACTCAATAATTTTAGAATCTTTATTGTCTCTAAAAATATATTAAAGTTAGTGGACTAGAAGTCCTATATATTTATTCTGTTATATTTACCTATTGTATTAGTATTGTATGTTGTAATTTTATTAGCAAAATTAAGTTCTTGTAGGTACACAATGGATAATAAAATTGAGATTTGAGTGGATAAGGCAGGGAAGAGTGTGCTGATAATTCAATATATCCAGAATATATGTTGAAAAAATATATGATGACAATGCATCATGCACAGTTCAGCTAAAAGAAAGATATGCTAAAAAAGTATTACAAATAATTCAAATGAGAAAATTGTACACTCTGTTGAGAAGGTGACATTGAAAATCTGATGTTATCATCAGGGGAAAAAACGATGTGGTAATAAGGAGAAGTAAATATTACATTATCATCAAGGGAAGTAAAGATTATGCTGTACTCTTTTTCCCTTAACTAAGGTTTTATCCCACTGGATTTTTCTGGTAAGATTTTTAATGAGGCAGTTTCAATATGTATTATGTACTCTTTTTCCTTTACTAGGTTTTTGTCCCACTAGATTTTTCTTAGTAAGGTTTTAATGATGCACAATATTTGTTATGAACATTCAAAGAGGAGTGTTATAAATATTATATGTATGTGTGGATGTCCATAACCCTTAGCTCTTGAGATTCCTCTTAAATTTTCATCTTATCTTAATGTCAAAAATCCATAACCTCCCTAATGAATGACTTGATAAGAGTTTCTTATTGTTAATGCCATTACATTCATCTTTATTCCTTTGTAATCTTAAGTTTAGTCTTTAATAGTTGGGGCCTATAAATAGAGGCCATATACAAGACATTTGTATAAGTATAAATGTACAAGTGAATAAAGAATACCCTCTTATATTTTCTCTCAATCTCTTGTCTTATTATTTCTTTCTTATCTAGCTTCTTTATATCTCTCTCAATCATTCAGTATTTTTAATCCGAAAAGACAATCAACCCCTCACAAGTTTCTAGTCTTACACTTCGACTTTTGTATGATCAAAATACGTGAACAACATTGTAACATTTTGTACAAGCAACAATTTGATATTGAGGATGGAATGATAATAACTAATAAGTCTACTGGTGGATATAGACCCTTGAATACATTACAAAAAGTGTTTTGAACCTATGAAAGTGGCTGAAATAAACTTTTATTGCAAAATTTGAGTAGTTATGGAATTAATTTATAAAGGAAAACTATAAACTAAATAAGTTAGAATTTGATTTGAAGAGGCTTGGTGTGTCTTCCAATATTCTTTTGGGATAAATAGTTTAGTGTCACATCTTCTCTTTTAAAAGTATTAGAGAACAAATTATATCATAAGGAACCACATTAGAAATCATTTGGGTCAAGAATTTGAAATTTAATTTAATTCATCTTAGGTTACTATTCACTTAGTAACATTAGTTTTTTTAAAACATTTAAAAATTCATAACTAATTATAAAAAAATTAAAATAAAGTGATTATAATCTCTATTGAAAGTTCCCTTAATGTACTTTTAGTAGGGGGAAAAACTCGATTGAACTTCCTCTTGTCTGAAAATTAATTATAAATCATGAAAAAGTTACTGTTTATTTAGTAAACAGAATTTTTCAGATTATTTTTTTTATTTTAAAAATTCATAACTTTTAATATACATATCCAAATAATGCATTCTACCTATAAAAATAAAGCTTTGGAAGTGTACTATAAGTCTACCAAATTTCATAGACCAACCCATTTATTTACTATACCAAAAGTCAGTCATAGTGTCACTGCCATATAAAATATTTTACATGATGTACATATAACATAATTTTATCAAAATAACACATCAAAATGTCCCTAATTCTCTAGAGTCTTCTGTTTTCCTTTTTATGTGCTTTCCCCTATTACACTACTAAAAAAAATTAATGGTAATTAAAAGTGGCTTTTTAAGGCGACTTTGTAAGCAGCGTAAATTCCACCGCTGTTATAATTCTATCTTTTAACGACAGTTTTATAACCGCCATTAAAGGTAAGGTGAAACAATTAACGGTGTTAATTGATTTATTTTCACGGTGGTTCTGGCTAAAATTGCTGTGGAAAGCTAGATTTTTTTTTTCTTACCATCAGCCATTTCGGCCTACACCTACCATTAGCCATTTCGGCCACACTCATCAAAAGTATCAAACCAAATTTAGAGAGAAGAAGTCAAATATATGGTGAAGAAACTAAATATCCATAAGCTTCTTCTATTGAAACTCTTTGAGCTCCTTCCAACAAGATCTATCTGACATCACTCATTGTTAGCTACCACAGTCAGCCTTACTAAAAGTAATAGACCATATCTAGAAAAGAAGTTGCAGATCTGACAAAAAAGTTAAAGATTTAGAAAGTTTTTGTTATTGAAACTCTTCAAACTCCTTCTGACACAATGGTAAAGAGATTAAAACGAGCGCGATGTTGAATGAGTCAAGAGAAAAATGGCGAATATAAAAAAAAAAACTTATAAGTCTTTAATATAAGGATAATAACATATATGATGTATTACAGTCTATAAACAATAAATAACCGAAAAGACAAGAAAAATGAACAAATGACAAAATTAAATGGTGACTTACAATTTTCACGACGGAGGCAATGGAGATAGGTACTGAAAATAGGAGAAAATGTTAACAAATAATTTTTATGCAAGTCTATTATAGTGGAGTAGTAGAAACGGAACTTCAAACGACTATAAAAATTAAAAACAAAATTATAATTAAATTAAAATTTTTAAATTTTTGAGCGACATTTAATAATAATTATTTTATAAAAATTATCGTTAAAAGTAATTAAAAGAGACCGGTGTTTTTAAGTGACCTTCATGCTGCCATATTAATTGCTAAAGCAGCATGCTTCCCTTTATGGCTAGAGCTGGTAAAACGGGCCCAGCCCGCGGGCTGGGCCCGTTTTACCCTAAGGGGGGGCGGGTTCGGGCTGGCAAATTGCCAGCCCGTTTTTGGGCGGGCTGCACAGCCCGCCCCCCCTCAGCCCGCCAATTTGGCGGGCTGGCCCGTTTAGTGGCGGGCTGGCCCGCCAGCCCGCCACTTTTTTCTTTTTCTTTTTTTTTTAAATTTAATATTATTATTTAATATTTATTTTACTTAAATGTTATTTTGAATAGTCCTATTATCGAATACTAGTAAAAATAATTACTTATTTGTTAATATATGTTTACATATTATAATTGATTAATATTATGTTAATATTTATTTAGATTTATAATTATAAAATTTGAGATTTTTTTATAAAAAATAAAAATTTTTAAGAGTATAACATGAGTAATTTTTTTATTATACTAATATAACATTAGAAATTTTTTATTAGTATTTTAAAAATGTTAAAAATAATTTTTTTAAAAATTAAAAAAAAAAAAAAAAAAGTGGCCAGCCCGCCACTAAGGGGGGCGGGCTCGGGCTGGCGTTTTGCCAGCCCGTTTTGGGGCGGGCTGCACAGCCCGCCCCGTTTGTTGGCGGGCTGGGAGCGGGCTGGCCCGTTTTTGGCGGACCAGCCCGCATTCCCAGCTCTATTTATGGCGTTACTTTATTATTATATTAATATATTAATTGCTTTCTCCCTCACTTCTGACTCTTCATTTATTTCTCTCTCTCTTCAAACCTCCACTTTTAATTGAAGTTTTTATAAAATTGGCGTTAAAAATTCTCTATTTTTACTCCACCTGAGTCTTTTGAATACAAAATTATTGTTAAAAATCCCCTTATTTTCACTCCATCTGAGGTTTTTGAATAATTTCAATGGCATTTTTTTACAAAACTACTGTTAAAAGTATCTTTTACAGCGGTTATAATAAAAATCGTTGAGAAAAAATTTTAAAATATAATTTATTTACGAAAATATCACTATTTTTTTTTCATGGAGATTTTACTTATAACTGCTGTGAATTATCACTGTGATAAGTGTTTTTTTCTAGTAATGTTATAACATAGTAAAATCTGAAGAGAAATGGGATTTCAAAAAAATCTTAATAACAAGATATATTAATATTAACATGCATGATCATCATATAACTAAGTATAAAGCCACAACCAAGGAGCTATATCTACTTCACACTTCATGCAAACTCTAACACGAAATTAGTCATGGCATAACATTATAAGGATGTGCAACATTACAATATCATCATCATTTAAAACTCAATCAAGAATCATGGCTACATACATACGTACGGACCTACATGCATACACAAATACATACATACATACTTACATATACACATACATACTCACACACAGACATACATTCATACGTAACAATCAATACAAGTTAATAATAAAGTTATATAATCTTGCTGCTTCTTATCTAAACTATTCTTTTGTTAAATAATCTTGCTACCTCTTATTCAAACTCTTCTTTGTTTCCTCCTCTTGGATCTTGATTCCCTCTTTGGCTGGCAAATATCAAACCCTATGATCACATAATAAGGGTATGCTAAATACCAAGTTATAAATTCATAAACTTAACTAAAACCCTTAGGTCATGTTTGGTATGTTGACCTTCATTTTGATAGATTGAGAATGAGATTAGGATTATGATTGGGAGTGGGAGTAGGGCTTTCAAAATATGTTTGGTACAGAGTAATATTTAAAAAAAAATATTTCATTAATTTTAGTTTATAATTAGGGATAGTATGGAAAAGATAAAATATAATTAGGGATAGAGTAAAATTAGAATTTATAAAATATTACAAGGATAATTTGATCAACAAAATGTTCAATCCCTGGATTAGATTTCTAATATTAGGGGGGAGGGTGGTATTAGGCAATCCCATCTAAGTGGTATTAGGCAATCCCAAATATTACTTAGTTTATCATACCAAACATACTAAAATGTTCAATCACAATGCCAATGTCAATCCCAACCCTCTCAATGCTACGTACCAAACGTGGCCTTAATCCCCTTAATTCTTAATTTTAGATTTTTTTATCTATTTTTCTTAAAATTAATTACATATGTCATTCCTACATAATTTTTTTATGTAAAATTCAATTATTATCTTAGATTTATTAAAATCAATTTCCTTCCCTTTGAACTCACTAAGGCCAATAGGTTGTTTTTGGTCAAAAATTTTACTTTTGATTTTAATACTTCCAAAACTAATTTCTCTTATTTATCCTATATAATCTTTCATTTTAAATCTATTGAAAATATCAAAATCATCAAAATCTCATTCCTCCTTAAACAACACTTTAATGTGTCAATATCTGCATTAATTAACAAGTGAAATAAAAAGATTTACAATAAAAATAAGGCAATTAATAATAAACATGTTTATCGGTGGCCAGAGCTCCCATGAATGTTGGCCCTTTTTTATTAAAAAAAGAAAAAAAGAACAAGGGGAACAAATGTCTTTTTGCCCCATAAATTTAATTTCATGTTGTCCTCATTGCCATTTGATGTTTTTAATCTAATTTGTGTGCCTCTCATGATGTTAAATTTAAATTATTTAAAAATTTTATCATATATATATAAGTATAATTATAATTTTGGATATATATATATATATTATAATTTTAGTATTTGTGCCCCATGACCAACGAACGTGACAATCTATCATTCATCAACTAGGAACATCCACCCCCTCACATGATAAATAAATAAAGAGTTAACGTGTAGATGCTTCTGAGATAATTCAACTAATACATATCACCTACGTCTCTAGTACAACCTGCTTTATCCTCTAGTACAACCTGCTTCATGTCATTTGGATTGCTTCAATTAATTGTCCCTAAAAAAGTTGGTAAAAAAAGTGTCCCAAAAAAGGGGAATAATTTTTATAATTATTAAAAAAATTTAAATATAATAAAATTATTGTCAATACTAAAATTTGTTATTATTAATTCTTTAATTATTATTAAAATTTTTAAATAAGTAAATCTTTTTCTTAGAATTTAGAACGTGGTAATTAAAAAAAAACCAATCCTACCTAAAATTGGCCCATTTAATAAAAAAATATTTAATTTTTATTGTCAACGCACGTAAATCTTTTTATTAAATAATAAACCGTAATACTCTTAAATCCTGATGGTTTGGCATATGTTTGGGGGAACCATGTTTTGACCGATTCATACGCACTTTTGACTTATTTCACTTAAACTCTTATTATGCTTTTAAGTTTTTTCATATGAAAAAAATATGAGCTAATTGATATATTTATTTTGATTTATTTTACTTTTGAGCTAATCATACGCACTTTTGACTTATTTCACTTCAGAGCAAGTTCGGCACATAGGGCGAGTGACTCAACGGATACACGAGGCATTGGCATCCCACGCAGAGTTGCAATGTGTCCGGGGGTGTATTGTTAGAAAATAAACATCTCAAACATATAATAATCAATCCAAACTATCATATACACAAATATAAGATGCAGCGGAAGACTTAAAGTACCTCTTACCATTACTCTATTGATCTGGATCTGAGAGAAACTGGAATCAATTAGAGACACCTGTCAATCAGGAAATACCGTTAGATAAATGACAGGTTCTTCCAGCTGGTGATTAGGCACAGTGATGGCAATTGTGGAAACTGCCGTCACCAGTGGGGAACCTTCGAGAGGGAGCAGAGAAGTAGGTCTCGCTCTGGACTCCGAGAAAGCAGTACTGAATCAATTGTTTTGTGTTGTGTTTCCACCATCAGAAAAACAACCTTAAATAAACTGAGTCCCCAACCCACCTTGGACCGGGCCTAATGACTACGGGCCATACTCAGAAATATTTATTAATTATCCTAATTAATATCTAAATAGGTTATATAATTATAATAAATATCTTACATTCTCTCACTTGGCCCGTATACTCAATGTCATTGCCCTGTCTAGGTACACTGATGTCATGCTACAAGAATCATGGCGATAAATCCCCTATGATCGAGTATTACCTTCCATGTATTACAGGTAGCACCATCACTTAATGGGTATTACAATATACATGAACTCAATGTTTATTCGGTTCCTATCTCAATGTTTATCAATTTCAACAGCACAAATGTATACAATCACAAATTTGAAATGATAAACCACAAAATGTAATTTCATTGCTCATACCTCTCACTAATCAAAAGTTGGACAAAGTCCCATATGAGGTACATGTGTCACAAAGACGTTCGGCTTCAATCCTTTCGTCAAAGGATCAGCCAACATATCCAATGTACTGATGCGTTCAACGGAAACCTGGCCATCCTGAACTCTTATTATAAAGCATGTAGACATACATGTATCGTGAGTAATCATCAATAAATGTGATAAAGTACTTTTGACCATGTGCAGTCAAATCAGGGCAACAAATGTCCGTGTGTACAATTTCTAGCAATTCAGAACTTCTCTTAGCCCCTTTATGTGACTTATTGGTCTGCTTACCCCTAATGCAGTCCACACAAGAATCAAATTCCGAATGGTTCAAAGATGGAAGAATTCCTTCTTTGTTTAACCTTTTGATTCTGTCAACGGAGATATGTCCTAATCTCCTATGCCACAGGCTATAAGAATTCTCATCGATGACATTTCTCTTAGTACCACGCGAAACAGAAAAAGATTGAGGCGAGTCAAAAATAATTTTAAATAAGCCATCAATCATAACTAAATTTGCAATAAAAACAGAATCCCTTTTCAAAGTCATGAGTTTCTTAGAAAGAACTAAATGATAATCAAATGTAATGAGTTTTGACATAGAAATCAAATTCCTTTTGTAAGAGGGAACATAAAACACATCATAAAGTTCTAAAACATGATTATTTGAAAAGGTTCTGCGAAAAGTTCTAACGGCTTTCACAGGATCTCCTCTCCCACTGCCTGAAAGGACAGTTTCCTCATTGGGATGTGGAGGCCTGCTTGACAGAAAGCCCTGCGTGGTAGTCGAAATGTGGATCATCGAACCAGTGTCAATCCACCAAGTGTCATCATTAACGCTAGAAAAGTTAGATTCAAAAGTAACACACGATGAAAGCATACATTTTATCTTCATTACATGTTGCCTCACACTGCCAATACCTGTAAGCTCTTAGCACATAATTCAGACACGATGGCACCACCCACCTGCTTGTCTATCAGCTTGAATTGCTTATCTAAGGCTTCTAGGTATTCTTTGGTTGTGTCGCACTTAGGGACTGCTTCCCTAATGGTTCTGGTGATCCTTTGTTGCATAAACAGAAGAGATGAGCGGTTACTCCGCTCCCACATATTATACCTTTCCTTTGCCTCTCTGTCATCGGAGGCATCATCAGGTCTCAGAGGTTTTTCATACCTCAAGGCATAATCCAAGTCCAATAAACCAAGCTGCAGCAAAATATTATCTCTCCAGTCAGCATAGTTAATGCTGCCATCCAAGATTGTTTTGTTACTCACATCAGCCATAATCCTGGGGATAGCAATTGGTTCTGCAAAAATAGAACAGACAAACGTACAAATAAGCTCACAAGAAAAAATTTGAAGCAATCACAAGTCACTGTGCCATGTATGCATGCTTAACTCAAATGTAGCACGCAAGCAATATAAATACGTATCACCAATGTCTACCTGTGGGCAAAGACATTAGCATAGCATGTATTTATCTCAAGTGATGAGACTAGAACGCATTTGTAATTAACTAATACCTGTGGGCTACTTAGAAAATAACAAGGCCATTCTATCCCACCCTAATTAAATGTACAATTATGAGATATCTACCTGTGGGCAAAGATAAATCATAGCTACACATTTAATTACAATTGATATCTCAAATCCATATGTGATTAATGCATGCAAACAAATTCAATAAACAAGGATGCTGTGGCTACTCCTCAAAGAATTGCATGCTAATCACAGATATCATTCATGTACACTGAAAATTCAAATGTGCACAATATAATGGAGCAATTAATTCTCCCCTAATTAAATGTACAATTATGAAATATCTACCTGTGGGCAAAGATAAATCATAACTATACATTTAATTACAAGTGATTTTTTAAATCCATATGTGATTAATTAATGCATGCAATAAAATCAATAAACAAGGATGCTGTGGCTACTCCTCAAGAAATTACATGACAATCACAAATATCACTAACGTGCATATAACTCCAAATACGCACAACTTAATGGAGTATTTAACAAATTAATTTAATCAACAAATGTGACTAAATAACTTAATTTAAATTCTCCCACTATTCCATGCACCCAAAAAATGTTTAATAAATTAATTTCAACTCAAAAGGTTTTTACAAAAATTAAACAGTTAATTTAATTGCCAAAGAAGAAATTAATTTACAAAATGGGCAATTAAATAACACAGAAATTGAAATTTATAAACACCTTTTCTAAATATTAAAATAATAGAGAAATTAATTTAAACATTTACGGGGCATGTAATAGTAATTAAAATATTCTGAAAAGTCAAATTAAATGGCCAAAGATAATTTTCTGGAAATAAAACCAAATGGCCCATACACAAAAGTCCAAAACAGAGCCCAAAATATTTTCCAGAAACAAACAACAACAAAAAAAGTTGTTCACGGCCCAAGATAGAAGGCCCAGCACGCAAAGAAAAAAAAATTCTGGTGGCCCAAAAAACGTGCAGCCCAGAAGATGCAAGGCCCAATATGTTCTCACAAAAAATAATTACATACGGCCCAAAAACGTAGGAAGCCCAAACAGTAAAAAAAAATGTTCCAAAAAATACGGAGGGCCCAGACGCTAGCAGCCCAAATTTTCTTTTGTTTTTTTTTTTGAATTTGCAGCAGCCCAGAAACGCGTTGGCCCATTCAGTAATTTTAAAAGAAATATTACTGTATATCCCAAACTGACGGCCCAGTAGCCCTTTTGAAACAAAACAAAAAAACAAACAATTCTACAGCCCAATTGTCGACGGCCCAGCAAGTTATCTTTTTTTTTTTTTTTGTCCGCCCAAAAGGTGAGCGCGGCCCAATAAGTGGAACAGTGCGTTTCAGCGTAGACTGAAACGCACTGTTTCAATTTTTTTTTTGCAACGAATGTCTGTGGCCCAGCAGAATTTTCCAAAAAAAAATGTACTGTGCGGCCCAAAAGCATCAGCGCCCAGCATAACCAAACAAAAATATATATATATATATATATATATATATATATTCTGCAGCCCAGACGCGAAAACGGCCCAGTAACCTTTTTTTTTTTTTTGAAAAACTCCAGCCCAGTCGCTTCTTCTGGTGAGTCGGGTTGACCTAACCCGACTCACCGACCTGAGCATCCGTCGACCCGCGCCGCGAGACCCTTTGCAGAGCAGTGGACGCCGGCGATGCTTCAGGGGCTATTTCTGGCCACTTTTCAGGCGGTCTCACCGGAGGCAAGATGAGGAAGTAGCCAACGTGTACTCCGGTTGTCGGAGACCCCTCACAATGACGTGACGGCAACTCAGAGACCTACGGCGATCACTGTGGCCGCGACGCGTCTCCGTTGCTGCAGCGCTGTAGGCGACCTGCGACAGGAAATTTTTGGCGGCTCTTGTCGGCAACTGCAACGGTGGCATGCGGCCGCGACCCTTCTGCAGCGACAGTTGAAGCCAGCGACATCTCTCTTTCTTTCCCGCGGTGCTTCACGATGACCTCTCTTTCCCGCGACGATTTCTCTCAGCGTATACAGCACACACACAGTGAAACACACAGTGAAAATGAAAAGGGAAAGGAAAGGGAAAGAAAGGAAATAAAAAATTATGATTCCGGGATCCCATAGACATAAACAATAAAGATCAATAAGTAAGGCAAGGTGATCTTAAACCAGGCTCTGATGCCACATGTTAGAAAATAAACATCTCAAACATATAATAATCAATCCAGACTATCATATACACAAATATAAGATGCAGCGGAAGACTTAAAGTACCTCTTGCCATTACTCTATTGATCTGGATCTGAGAGAAACTGGAATCAATTAGAGACACCTGTCAATTAGGAAATACCGTTAGATAAATGACAGGTTCTTCCAGCTGGTGATTAGGCACAGTGATGGCAACTGTGGAAACTGCCGTCACCAGTGGGGAACCTTCGAGAGGGAGCAGAGAAGTAGGTCTCACTCTGGACTCCGAGAAAGCAGTACTGAATCAATTGTTTTGTGTGTTGTGTTTCCACCATCAGGAAAACAACCTTAAATAAACTGAGTCCCCAACCCACCTTGGACCGGGCCTAATGACTACGGGCCACACTCAGAAATATTTATTAATTATCCTAATTAATATCTAAATAGGTTATATAATTATAATAAATATCTTACATGTATCTCTGCCGCCGGGAGTCCACTGAATGCAGAGACTGACGATGAGTCTGCCAAGGTAGGGTCGGTAAAGGTAGTTGGTGGAGCAGAGAGGAAAGATAATGATTATTTTAGACTTTTAATTAAAAATTTTAAAATATCAAATCTTTTACAAATGTTAAATTTCCTATTTTTTTTTTTATTTTTTAGAGTATTTTGTTTATTATTGATTTTGCTTATTAAAATATTTTTATTATATGGAATAATTTTTAATAAAAATAACTAAATAACTAAATGAGATATTTAAAAAAAATTAATATATATATATCTTTTATAAATAACTTATTTAATTAATTTTTATAATATCTTGCTTTTTATAAGTACGACGTCGGAATTGGACAATTCACCCCCGAGAGCATATTGACTTCTGGACCCCACCACATGCCAGGTTGCATTGATTATATCCACGTGGAAGTTTAGGATCTAACACTATTTTCTTATTAAGTTTTTAAGCTTTTTCTTTTATTTATATGCACTAGTTTGTCAGAGTAGCAGCTTGCCACGATGCCAAAATTGCCTCCACAAATCGGATCCATTACAAATCAAAGACGCCCCACTTTAAATAAAAAAATATATATAATGATAAGGTAATTAAAACGGACAATAGTTAAATTAATTGACACACCTTAAAATTAAAATATTTAATAATACAATCTAATTAATATTATTAAAAAATTAATTGAGACCCTAGTTTAAAGGTTAATAGTATTTATTGAATTCTTATCTATTTAATTATAATTAAAATAATATAGTTTAGTTAAAATATATTATAATATAAGATAAAAATATTTAAATAAACGAAATATTTATGAATGAAGTATACATAATCTTTCAAAACAGAATTATTAAAATATAAATTTAATATAGTGCTATTTTTTTACTAAAAAAACTGTTATGTTAAATTTAGAAAATAAAAAAAATTATAAAATTTAATATAGTTGATCCGTTTATAATTTTTAATTAGATTAATTAGGAGATTAGTTCATTGATTTATTGTTTTGACTAGCTAACTTAGATTGATTTTTAATACATAATGATTAAATATCTTCCAAAACATTAAAAAAGAAATTTAATTTCTGAAAAGGGGAAAACTATCTATTGATTTTTTTTTAAAATGATCTAAATCAAAATATTAATATTTTGTGTGTACAAAAATTTATATAATACTAATATTTTTTATGTATAAAATTATTTAATTTTTTTATTAATAAAATTTTTAATAGGAGAATTTTCCCTTTGAACGTAAATCCTAAATTCAAATATTAATTATGAATAAAACATAATTCCTGGAGAACTTTTCTAATCAGATGTAATCTAGCCCAACCTTAATTTGAATTAACTCGAATATTATGATTTGTAAAAAGCGCAAAAAACTCTTTCCATTTTGAGTTAGAGACCCCTCGGGAATTTTCGTTCGCCTTCCATAAGCATAAAATATGATTCCGTTTCAAAGTAAAACAGAGACTTTTTTCCCACATGTGAAAAATTATTAGAATAATCAATTCTGTTACTGTTACTCCCCAAAAAGGTAAATTATTACTTTACACATCTTAAAAACCTTTATGTTTCATCACCAAACACAAAATAAAAAATGACTAGAGATATGTTTAGATAGATTTTTAAAAAAGAGTTTATTAAACAAAAATTTAGATAATTTTTAGAAAATAATTTATATAGAAGAGTTTATGAAAAAAAAAGTAATTCTGAAAAAATAAATGTTTGGATAATTATTAGTAGAAGAACTTTTGTGATTAGTAAATTATTAGAAAGTGTATAATTTTGTTAAAAATAGGAAAGAGAAGAAAGGATAGAGGGTGGAGAAGAGAGAAAAGATGAGAGGGTGGAAAAAAGATATGAGAGATGAGAGGGGTAGAGAATAGAGAAGATATAGGAGAGATTGCGTAAGAACAAGTAAAGGTAAAACAATAATTGGGTAGTTCATAAGCTCTTTTACTGTTCCAGAAGCTAGTTTTAGTAGCTTATTCAAAACTTTAGTTTTAAACCATAGTTTGGTCAAAAAATCCTTTTAGATAAATATGATTATTTGTTTTAAAATTTTTTCAAACTAAAGTTTGGGTCAGAAGTATTTTTTAAAACTGTAGTTTGAGAGTTTCCCAAACACACAATAGATGAATTACATATGATTGTCATGATTATCAAACTCATGAGTTTAAATAAATTCATACCGTAAACATAAATTTGTTAGAGTTTACTCTTATCAATACATAGCTATAAAAATTATATAATTAAAATATAAAAATACCAATAATTTAATTTAAATATATTTTAAATTTAAATAATTAAAATTAAATCTATAAACATTTATAATCTATCATATTCAATAAAGAAATTTTTAAGAATTTTATTTATAAATTATTAAATATAATCAAATATAAAGTTATCATAATTTTAAGAGTGAGTTGACATGATTTTATAAAATAAAAAACGTAAAAACGGTAAATTCAATCAGTAAACTTATAATTTTAACTAAATTTTTTGTTAATACAAGTTCAAGTGTGAGTTGACGTAATTTTATAAGGTAAAAATATAAAAATAATAAAATCGAATAGTCAATTTATGAGTTTGACAATAATAAAAGTGTTAATATTTTACAAAGTTCTATCTTTTTTAATATTATAATTTACCTTTAATGATGATCTTGAGTGGTAACAAATAGGATGAGTTTCCATGTTTATCAAAAGTTTGAATTGTTTAGATTTAATATTATTTAATTTTTATATTTTTATTTGTTTTTATTTTAATATATACTTATTTTTAAATTTTAATAGTTGTTTAATTATTACCTTGCAAAACTGCATTTATTATTTAATAATAATAATAATAATTGTATGTTAAAAATTTTAACTAGATTTAGACAATTTAAATCTCATCACAATAATAAATATGCCATTTGATCTAAAAATTAAGAACTACTCAAATCAAGTAGAATAAAGTGTTAGTTAAAAGTAGTTAAAAATAATAAATATGTATAAGATGATTTTTTTTAAAATATATCCTAATGAGTGAGTGAGAATAATTGGGAAAAGAGATGAGAAAACATAGGTACAAAAATGACATGAGAGAGATATCAATTAATTAGAGGTAAAAAATAAAAAATACTAAATTTTTAAATAAATACAAAAATATTACTTCTATTTAGGACCAACCTTATAAATAGGTATGAAGGGAGTATCATTCATACAATGATTATTGAAGCAAACATAATAATAAACTCAACATTTTATATAAGATTTTAAGCAATAAATGTATATTGGTGAAAATAAAAAAGTAAAATGTGTTTCCTACTGAATGAATAATCTCTTCAGTCCATAATATAAATCATTATAATTAATTAACATAAATTAAAAAAATAATAATTATCTCATTTTTTGTCTTAAATTAAAATGTTTCATCAGTTTTATCCATGTGGACTAAAAATAATAAAAAAAATTACCAATATATTTTGTCTTACCTTTATCTATTTTTTCAATATTCAAGATGTACTATTATTAAAATGAGTATTAATTATAGGAATAAAATAGATGACTAAATATTACTCATGGGAGTGCTGAACCATTTTATAAGAGGTGACTGGAGGCGTATTTGCATCCCTTTCGGTTGGCAACGGCATGTGCTGTGTGCAAAGTGTGGCGTGTGCCATTTATTTTGCATTATTTAGAGATACCAGTACGACCGAAAATGATTTTAACAGAAGAGTCTTGCACGCACCAAACCGAACTGATTGGCGGTAGATGAAGATCCGTTTCGGTTTTGTCGTTATTACTTCTACGGACACGTCCATGCTTCAATTAGGGGCCACCTATTTGAAACTTTGAAGCAAGAAAATCCTAGTTCGGTCTTTTGGGCCATTCATAGTCGTCTTTCACTTCACTCGCTTGGTTCAAGGAACTGCGAAGTGAGGTTCTTATTAATCTTATTCTGTAAGTATTCCCAAAATCTCGGTTTTTTCCTTTTTCTGTTTTTATTTTTGGGTCGCAGTAAGAATGAAATAGTAGCAAGACGCAATAAGTGTAAGTAGCTGAGCCCTCTTCGTTGTTTGTTCTAAAGGTTTGGGCAGATAGCTGAGTTTGTTTCTACTGTAGAATCAAAACGATTCAGGTATTCATGATTAGAGTTTAGGAATTTTGGCGCATGCCCCTCTTTTTTTGTCTGTTTAGTCTAGAATTCTCTCTTGATCGTTTTAGTTTGATTGGTGGAGGAAAAATATGGTTAGTTTACAGTGATTCACATCTCTCTTCTTCTCAACCGTGCATGACGAGGAACTTCGTGTTGTTTTTGGTTCTGTTAAACGTTGCTGAGGCTTTGGAGGATTTTTGATTTATTGTATAGTTATTTTTGTCCAGTTTGCTTACCTGGTCTTTGTTTACTTTTGATTTCCTATTGGTTTGAATGAAATTTCCCATTTTCGCTAAAATGGATAAAAAAGAACGTTGCTGAGGGGATAATATGGCGTCCAAAGAATGTATTGCTTATTTGAATTAATTTTTTTTTTCTCTCTTTCTAGCTTAACACTTGAAGATTTTAACAATAATTTACATATTATTTTTATACTTGATTCACTTGTTCTTCACCCCATGGCCTGCCACTCAAGGCTTGTTCCTGTCAGCTGTTATCATTAATCTCTGACCCTGCAGTGAAACTGCTAAATTATGTTCCCTGGTTTTCTTTTTTGGAGTTTAGAATAATTTAATATTTATCATCAATTGTTTCTTGTTTCTTGTTTTGCAGGGCCTTAATCTTAGATGGCTGTGACAATGGCTTCACATGGTTGCCATTGTCACCATGTAGAGTTGGCTAGCCAGCGAAGAACACCAACCACTCTCGGATTCTCCAGCTCAATTTCCATTGATAGATTTTTCGCGTTTAAAAAGTTAAGCCATCTTTCAGCTAAGAAACAGAGATTTCCGAGGTTTCTAATGGAGATGCAACAGACTGAGGTGGCATCGTCAAAGTACGGCACCAATGGTAGACCTGTTAAAATGGTACCAGCAACTAAGCTTGTGAAAAGAAGGACAGCGTCAGAAAATAAAAGCAAGACAGTGAATGGTTCAAAGCAAGTAGTCAATGGGACAACTACAATAAGAGAGGATCCTATCACATCCCTGACGAAGACAAAGAAGTCTGGAAACTCACAAGAACTTCCACCGCTGGAGGAGCTTAAAGTCTTGCCGTCAGATGAAGGCTTCAGTTGGGCCAATGAAAATTACAATTCTGTGCAGAGGTCTATAGATGTTTGGTCATTTGTTATTTCTTTACGCATACGTGTTCTGTTGGACAATGCAAAATGGGCATATTTAGGAGGCTTTACTGAAGAAAAGCAGGTAGGTTCTTAAAAGAATTCCATGTTACATGTTGATTTTAATCTTTATCTAGTAAAAGGCCCTTAACATAGTTCTCTGCAGCTAGAAGCAAGTTACTTTTTTCTTCTTTTGTCAAGCTTCGTTTTTATTATTGAAGTGTTTTATCATCATTTCATTCAGAAAATGAGAAGGCGGAAAACTGCCTCATGGCTACGGGAGCGTGTATTACAGCTAGGTCCAACTTTCATCAAGCTTGGACAGTTATCTTCAACAAGGTCAGATCTTTTTCCCCGTGAATTTGTGGATGAGCTTGCAAAGTTGCAGGTATTCTTGTTTACTATCTCATTTTTTTCTGATTTTCTGATCCTTACTAACACAAATCTCTTATTCAAAACGAGAATCCCTTAGCCTTATTAATTTACTATATTAGCATATTTGATTTGATGATCAATCGATGTATTTCTCAATAAAATATTCTGCAGGATAAAGTCCCTGCCTTCTCACCCAAAAAAGCAATAGGCTTCATTGAGAGTGAACTAGGGGCACCCATTATTGTGCTGTTTAAGGAGTTTGAAGATCGGCCAATTGCTGCTGCTAGTCTTGGTCAGGTATTTGAGTAATGGTGTTGTGTGTCTACATTCATTTTCACATTAATTTTTTTAAGTATGTTGGCTATAGTATGATATGGTGTTGTTTGATAGTTTTATAGAAAGTTAGATAATAACATCAAAGTAGCTATGGGCTCTTTCCCAGTAGGTTTGGAGCAATATAAAAATTTTGATGGTTAAATTTGAACTTTCTAACTTCTACTCTTGCAGTCAACCAAACTGCAATATTCATGTAGTGCTATTTGCTAAATACTTTCACTGTAGCTTTTATATAATGCAGACAACCTTGAGCTTATTTATTTTCGTTTGATATGAATTTTGGTTGGCCGTTCTGTAGGTTCATCGTGCTATCCTGCATAATGATGAAAAAGTAGTTATTAAAGTTCAAAGGCCTGGTCTGAAGAGACTTTTTGACATTGACTTGCGTAAGTTGTGCTTGCTTCGTTTGTAGCAGTAATCGTTGCTAACATTTGGCTAGGAATGAGTAGATGTTGCTGCTGCTTATTACAACTTTTTGCTTGGTTAATGCTTGGTAATTACATAGATATATTGTAGAGCTTTAAGTTTCTTTCATTCAAAGGAAATGTATACGTGGAGAAATATAGTCTGATCATATTAAGTAATCAAAATTTCTTTAAATTGCATGGCTCTACATTTTCGTTTTTCTTTTATACAATAAATAAATTATTTAGACTTCGATAAGAAAGAGGGAATATAGCTACCTAACAAGGTTTCCTGGGGGATAAGAACAATGTAAATTGACTATGACAAACAAATATCTATAAAGCTCATGACATATTTTGGCAGCTTTGAACATAGTGGTAAGCATGCTCACCAAGGAAGAAAGATAGTTTTAAATTTGTAGAAAAGATAACCCACATCATGCTTTGATAGAATGTCTAGAAAAACCTCGTACATTTCTTCCAGAAAAAACCTTGCGCAACATAGTGATCTCTCTCTGTAAACTCTATCTAAATATCGAGTCTGGATTGGATTTCCTACATTCACAAGATTGAATATATGTTGGGAATTTGTGGATGTAGACCCCCACACAGTTGCATTCTTTTGTTACTCTTTCCAAATGCATAGATGCATGACTATTGGATATCCATTTTGTGTTGAGTTTGACTGGTTATATTTGTCTCTTGCATGGAGATTTAAGGTTACTTAATTTTGTCAGTCATTTTTACTTGGTACTCTAATATGCCTGATTCATCTTTCCAGGAAACCTAAAGCTTATTGCAGAGTATTTTCAGAGAAGTGAAACTTTTGGTGGTCCAAGTAGGGATTGGATGGGAATATATGAAGAATGTTCAACGTAAGTGATACTCATTGAAATTCATGAGTATTGAGATTTTCTGATGTGGTCAGTCACCTGGGCTAAGTTCTAGTGGTTGTGTGGGTGAGAAGTTTAAGCAGATGTTACACCTAATGTGCTTGGGAGAAAAAGAAATATAGTTGGAGCAATTCGCTTTACCCCTTGTGGCATTTATGATATTTTGATTCGAAGAGAATGAAGAGACAGGAAGCGGCCAAGAATGTTAATTTAAACATTTTATTTGATATATGATAGGAACTTGGTAGTATGGGATATTAAATCCCATATTCAGTAGCAGCTAACTTGTGGGGTAGGTTCCCCATCCTACTTAGGTACCCACCAATATAAATTTAAATTTGGACATTTTGTTCATTATAATATGTTTGGTTTGAATACAATAATAGATGAGAAAGGAAAGAAATAAACATCTATTTAAATGTAAACTATTAAAATATGATTGAAATTCCTTTCCCCTTTGTCTCCATTCTTCTTGGTACAAACAATCTTAGTTATATGGACATGGTTTACCTATTCCCACTTATTAGTTATTTTGTTATTAAGTATAATGCTTGAGCTCCCTCCAGTAATAGATTTCTTGTTCTTCTTAATACTAAATGATGTTATGTTGCAGAATTTTGTATCAAGAAATTGATTACATAAATGAAGGAAAGAATGCTGATAAGTTCCGTCGAGATTTTCGAAACATAAAGTGGGTTCGCGTACCTGTATGTTTCTTTCTGGAACACTAAAAACTATTATACACTCCGATAGTTTCAGTTGGCTCACATGATTTGGCCCCCTTCCATCCCCCTGCTCCCTTACAGAATATATCAAACTTGTCAAATTAAGAATTGAATCATGACTTCTTAACTTGCTTTTTTGTTTTTTTGCTTCTTTGCAGTTGGTTTATTGGGATTATACTGCAACAAAAGTGTTGACCTTGGAGTATGTGCCAGGTTTTCATCTTGACTGATTTATACGCCTTATTGCCTTTTTTATTGGGAAAAATACTTTAAAGTTCCAAAGAAGGAATCTAAATACACAAAAGTCCCAGGAAATGCACAAATAACTCCCAAGTCCCAAGTTCCTTATATGTAAATAAGTTTTCGTTGTCAAAAGAAAAAAGTTTTCATCCTCAATTACCAAAATACCCTCATTTAAAAAAATAAAAATAAAAAAGCTTAACCCTCCACTGCTGGTTGTTGGAGCTCTAGCTGCTGTCTGGTGCCGGCAGCCGGCTGGAGCTCTTTCTACCAGTGGTGGAGGGTTAAGCTTTTCTATTTTTTTTAACGAAACCATTTTGGTAATTGAGTTATTCGTGCATTTTCTGGAACTTTATTGTATTTATATTCCTTCCTTAGGAATTGAAAGTAATTTTCCCTTTTTTATTTACTAATGGAACCTAATAATACTTTTTGAGTTGAAAAATGGCATGTCTTTGTTTTATTGAACTTAATTTCTCAACCCATCTTCCGTTGATTTTATTTCTGGGTTAGGTGTCAAAATAAATCAGGTGGATGTGCTAACGTCAAGAGGTTATAATCGAATGAAGATCTCATCACGTGCTATTGAAGCATACTTGATTCAGGTACCTGATTTGAATACGATTACTTTTCTGTTGCTGAGAATAAAAATGCACTTCTATGCATGTTGTCCATTTATCCCCCTCCCCCCCTTTGTTTTGTTTTAAACAACTATACATGTACGTTGTCAACGAGGGTCAAAATTTATTGAGTGACAGAATGCTACATTTTGCTTCTCATACAGATACTGAAAACAGGATTCTTTCATGCTGATCCTCATCCTGGAAATCTTGCTGTCGATGTGGATGAAGCACTCATTTATTATGACTTTGGCATGATGGGGGATATCAAATCATTCACCCGAGAGAGGCTGCTTGAACTTTTTTATTCTGTTTATGAGAAAGATGCTAAGAAGGTCTAGCTTTTTTCTGTCTGTCTTGGATCACTTAAAACTTTATATATTATCTCATTCTAAATAGCTACCGTCATATTATACTTTGATTTCCTATTTGGGATAAATTTTCTTCCTCTATCTGCTTCTAGTCTCCGATGAAATGATTCATAGGTTGGTCCATTTCTCTTACCGCTAATGAGTCACTTTATTTGTATTAAAACATAGCATATCTTTGTGGACCTGGGTTGGTTCCTTTTGATAGAATGTGGGGGGAAAATATCTTGGTGATAGACCACTTATCACCTATACTAGAAGGAGGTCACGTGCACAGCAATAATTTGGCAGACTTTATTACTTGGAAGAATTATTTAGTTTTTTTAGCAGAGTTTATTTATTAGCGGTCCGTTTAAGTTCCAAATAAATTTAGGGGGTACTGGGTGTCAGTTAAGAGTCAAGTATCTTATTTTAGAAATTTTTATTTTTCTTAATTAAACAAGTTGAGGTCTGTTACGCCACTTTCAGAGTCCGTTTGCTAGTGGTCCAGATATTTTAGGGAGTCTGGTTAATTCTCTTGCTCATTAACAATTCGCATATCTTGAGTGATAATCCTGGAGATTCTCGTTGGCTATTATTAGCTTTCTTTGAGTGAGATTCTTGCTCAAACTAAGTCCAGTAGATTTCTTTTTTCTGTTCTTACCTTAAATCTTGTCTAGCCATCTTCCAAAATTTTGTTTTACTATATGCATATGGACTGATAATATTGTATTTCATTGTGTCAAAACCTTGAATTAACTGTCATCAGTTGACATTCAGAAACTTCAAAAGGCATCACCCCTTGTTCCTTGTGGTCAAATTTTGCAAAACACAAAATATCTTATGATATTGGAATTAAATTTTTAGATTGTGTTATTTGTCACATGTTTGTCATTAATATTAAAGATTGAAAGTAAAGATTTCTATGCTCGCAAAAATGTTAGAACTAACATGCAGCATTGGTGCAGGTTATGCAATGCCTTATAGATCTTGGTGCACTTCAACCAACTGGAGACTTAACATCAGTAAGTAAATGAATTTCCTGGACTTGATAAGATTTCCGTTTCACACTTTTATTCATAATCCATGTCTAAGAGCTATAAATGCCTTTATGTGGCTTCTATGTAAGGAGATCTGTATAGTTTTTCTTGGCTCAGCTTTTACTTATAATCTATATCGTAGAGTTACAAATGCCTAATGTGATTCCCAGGTGAGGAGATCTGTACAGTTTTTCTTGGACAATTTGCTAAGCCAGACACCAGATCAGCAGCAAACTTTGTCTGCAATCGGAGAAGTATGTGAATAGTTATTGATAATGGATCAATGATTTTTTGGTTCCTTTTAACTTTACTTTGGGGTTTTTGTTTCTATGTTGACAAAGATCATCTTAAGATTGATGATTAATGCTATGGTTGACAATACTAATTTTGATAATTATGCAAATGGCCTGCTTCTACTTTGAGCCATTTGCAAACACCTCCTGCGACTTTCAAAATACCACCACCTTTAGGATTCTGATCCTTTTGTTCAGTTTTCAGATACTTGGTTGATGACAATGCTACATCGGACTGTCATTCGTGACATGCTATATAATGCACATATACGATACATGAACGTATCCAATACATTGATATTTCCATTTTTGAAAAATATAGGATACAATACTTCTAAGATACGCATGTGTGTTTTATAAAAAAATTATTGAACACACCAAAAATATAATTACAATTCAAAAAATCCAAACTAAGAGCATAGATTGTATTGAATACCTTACTAAACATAACCATGCTGTTATTTTTAAAGAGGACAGCTTCTATGTTTGGTTCATCAAAACATAAGTTTCTAATTATGGGGTTTATTTTCCTATTTTTAAGTTGATGAGGGTGTTTGCTCAAAATTCAAAGGGTTTTTGTATTTTCCCTTTTGATGGCAGTTTGTTAACTGTGGCTTTTTGTGGCAGGATTTATTTGCTATAGCTCAAGATCAACCTTTCCGATTTCCATCCACCTTCACCTTTGTTATCAGGGCCTTCTCAACTCTTGAAGGTGTGCCTCTGCCTTTTGCTTTCAGAAAATTTTATTAAGTCAGTAGTCAAATAGCAAACGTAGCAATTAAAGAATATGATTTGACTCACTACCTTTTCTTTTCCCCCCTTTCTTCTTTCCCTTTTTCAACTGCTTTTTCCTTTTTTAACAGGCATAGGTTACATACTCAATCCAGACTTCTCTTTTGTGAAGATTGCTGCACCTTATGCTCAGGTTCGTATTGTCTATGGGAGTAGTTTTCTCATAATGTGTTAACTGTTTTTCTTTTTTTACCATTATATTGTGTTGTAACTCTAAGTAAGTGGGTTTCCATATATTCCATGAAGTCCAAGGAATAAGCTACGATGATCATGATTTACAGGTATTGCGGTTTACTTTATTATAGTTGATATTAATTATAAATGTCAATTTGCACAGGAACTTTTAGATATAAGGCAAAAGCAGCAGACAGGGCCACAACTAGTGGAGCAAATAAGGAAACAAGCAGATGATGTATGAAACAGCATCTGGAACTCCTTAGTTTTTGTTTTTTTGGTCCAGATGATATTCCTTGACACGAGAAAATTTTTTAAAAGCAATTATTCAATGATGCTATAATCAATCAACTTATTCCATTGTGTTCCTTGGAACTATGTTAGGCAAGATCCTCGACCATGTCAATGCCGTACAGAGTACAGAGAATAGAGGAGTTTGTGAAGCAACTTGAGGCCGGGGATCTGAAACTCCGTGTCCGGGTACTTGAGGTATTTCTTTTTTTAATTTTATTCAAACGCGACTGGTTACAGAACAGTGAACTAAGGAGGTCGAATATAATCATAAATACAAATCTAGCACAACATACTTTGTTTTGATGTGTGAACCCATACATATGAAGTTATGAAAAAAGTTGTTTATTAAATAAAATGAATTACTTGTTAAAGAAATGAAACTGTTCATCATGGGGTAAATTGTGCCAGATCGACATTTTATTTGTTTAGCTTTTGGGTCAAACAAGGTTGAGACCCGAGTAAAAATTAAAAAAAAAATGGTAAACTGCAATATAGTAATAATTATAGAACCAGATCAGTTGGGTGGACCGTTCTTTAGCTAAACCAGTTGTGTGAGTTGGGTTTTTTAAGCATTCCTCAGACCTTAAAAGGCATGGAATGTCACATTTTCCCCTTGATTGAAATAATATGCTAAGATGCCAATATTTTGCTTACAAATTCTCATCTCAATTTACTTGTGATTCGATTTCCCAGTCTGAGAGAGCTGCTCGAAAAGCAACAGTATTGCAAATGGCAACTATGTATACAGTATTGGGAGGAACCTTGCTAAATCTCGGCGTCATCTTGACCAGCCAAGGCAATATCCCAGTTGGAAATGGATCATTCATTGGTGCAGGTGACTATACATCATAACGCTTCTATGTCAAGATGTTCATCCTCTCTTTTTTTTTATTTGGATTGGAAAATTGACAATATTAATATAAGATGGGGACAAATGGGTAGGATCCACAGGGATTTTTAGCTCCATCTTTTTAAGTGGGGCCACATTTTATGAGCTCAGTTACTCTGCATATCTGGGGTGTTGTGCAGAGCCTGCATAGCGGAGATCGAACAGCCAGCATTGGTTTGTTGTTTTGCAGAGTATCTGAATACCAATTTATGCGGGTCTCATGCGCTTAGTCACTGCATTTTTTTTTATGAATTAGAGGGGCAGGCACTTATGCCAGAGGATATAAATGGGATCGAATTTGAGACCTCCTACTCGCAGGAGAATTCTTATTCGACTAGGCTTTAAGGTCATTGGCCCCTTAGTGACTGTCGAAGTTTAATATCCGAAGAAATTGAGATTATCCATATCCTTAATCTTGTTTGAGTCTTCAATTTTCCCCCCTTTAATACGTCTGATCAGCATCACTTTGTCATTCAGGTGTTTTTATGACACTATTCTTCAGGTCTATGCAAAGGATGCAGAAGCTTGACAAATTTGAGAAGATGATATAACGTATACCTTACAAATTCGATTCTTTCAAGGATATATATATATAAATAGAATATAGGTAAGTTTCTCTTGTAACATTTCCTTTTAGTGTCCAACATTGTAATTTTCTTCATTGAGAATATCAAAGTATACGAGTTTCACAGGAACAGTATAGGAGACAATGATGATACTGTACTATATGCAATTCAAGGTAAATAAAATGTCACAGCTTCTTTGTTTCCATATTTCAACCCTAATTAAGTGGGATTTGTGTATTCCACTTATTATAGATGTTAATGTTATATTTTATATTTGTTGTGGCTAAATATAAGACAAAAAAAGCTGTCTTGCGCTTTTGAAGTTATTATCTGGTGGGTCAGTGACTCACAAGCTGATACAAAGATAAAATGCAAATGTAATGGGGAATTAGTGATTGAGAAATTGCGATGAGGGGGTTTTCAACCCTTAACCATTTGAGCTACAATATAACTCGAACAGCAACAAAATTTCACAGGACCTCCAATGGAGTCTCAAATTTCAATAGCTGATATCATCAAGTTTACTTTCATTTTAATTTTAGTTTTTTAAATTTCAAACTATAAGTTTGTCTTTTAATTTTTTTTATCTAAAATATTAGTCCTTATAATTTAATAAAAATTAGACTATTTTACCTTTTGAGGAACAAAAAACCCATGGTTTGTAACTTGAAGAACAAAAACTAAAATTTGTGTAAATTTAAGGTTGTATTTGGCTCAATGGAGAGGAGAGGTGGGAAGGAGAATGATTTTAATGTTATATTATTTGATTTAAGATGAAATGGGAGATAAAATATTTATATATAGTAATTGTGAGATGAGGAAAATATATTTTAGAGATATTAAAAAAATATTTTAGATATAATATTCAAGATAAAACAAAAATTTAATTTTCCCCCCAAAACCCATAATTTTGAAAGGGAGGGCTAGGAGGGGAGGGAAAATCTTAAAAAATTTGCCTTCCCCTCCTAAACATTTTATGGTGCCTAATAAAGAAAAATAGGCAAAATTCCTCTTCTACCCTCACACCAAATTCACACTTAAAGAGAGATTGTATTAGCCTAAGATAAAATGCAAATGAAATGGGAATAATTGATTGAGAAATTGGGATGAGAATAATGTTAAGGAAGAATCAAGTGTTATATAACGCTTAATATTTTAATTTTATTTTTCATGTGTTTAGTATCTTAATCTTATTTGTGGTATAATTTTACCCATAATTTTTTTAATTTGGTGCAATTTCACCCATAATCTTTTTAATTTGGTGTAATTTTACACAATCTTATTTCTTAAGTACCAAGAATTGCACTAAATTAAAAAGATTATGGGTGAAATTACACCAAATTAAAAAGATTATGGGTAAAATTATGTTACAAATAAAATTAATATATTGGACACATATAAAGAATAAGATTAAAATATTTGGTACTATATAACTCAAGAATCAATTGTGAACAAAATGTTGTCCTCTATATTTACATTTTCCCTATAGATTTAGAAAGAGAAGTTTGGATGAGTATATAAACTATAAAGCTGATAGGGGGAGATAGAAAATGTGAAACTTAACAGATAGTATATGTATAAAAAAGTACAATTTATATTAATAACAGTTAATTATAAATTAGTTACTGTTATGTTTTTTTTGAAAATTAATTCTGTGGCTCTTACTTCTTATAGTTTACTTTAAATTTTGAATAAGGTATATTTAGTTTATTTTATTTGAATTGAGTTATTATTTGATCCAGTAATTTTATTTTTAGATTTTATAAAATTTCATTTTTAGAAATGCACGAGTGTCATATAATTTTTTTTTTTAAAAAGTGCATAAAGTCTGAAAATTTTATAAATTAAAGTAATAGGTGTTATAAAAATAAGACAATATGAGAGTAGAAAAGAGATTGACAAAATAATAATTAAGAAAGAGAGAGTAAGAGAGTATTTCTCATTCATATGTGTCTTTTTTATTTTATACATGTCTTGTGCATGATTTATAGGTCTCTCTAACTCTTAAAACTAATACAAAGGTTATAATAAAATAAATAGTAACATAATGACATTTATAATAAGAAAGTCTCTAAGCAATTTATTGAGGAGATTATGAAATTAAGGACATTAAGAGAAAATGAATCATAAAGGTTAGACATCTATTCTTTAATATTCATAACACTCCCCTTGGATGTTTATAACTAATATTATGCCTCGTTAAAATTTTATTAGGAAAAACTTAGTGGGACAAAAACCCAGTGAAGAAAAAAGAGTACGTAATATATATTAAAACTGTCTCATTAAAATTCTTATCAAGAAAACCCAGTGGGTAAAACCTTAATATAGGGAAAAAGAGTACAGCATAATTTTTACTCCCATGATAATAACTAGTTTTTATCCCGCTGTTGATAACATCGACCTTTCAACATCTCTTTCTCAATTGAGTATATTGTTTTCTCAAGTGGATGATTTCTAATACTTTTTTGAGCACATCTTTTTTTTAGTCAAACCATATATGATGCATTGTCATCATGTATTTCTCCAATATATCTTATAGATATATTGAATTATCAACATACTCTTCATTTGCCTTATGTACTGTGAATATAATAGAAAAATTATCTTGAAAATCACCATATCTTGCATTCACATATTTAATTTATTCAGAACAAAATAATCGTATATAATATTTTGTAGAACTGTCATCTCAAATATCAATTTTATTATCTATCTGTGTACCTACAGGAACTTAATTTTTTCAATAATTAAAACATATAATATTAACATAATGGGTAAATATTATAATAGAATAAATATATGGAACTTCTGATCCATTAAATGTAATATATTTTTATAGACAATATAGTCATAGAAAAATCCAAAGATTGTAAAATAATGGATATTCAACTCTAGATGTTTTCTTTATATGTTTCAAGCATTTTAAATTCTTAAAAAACTATCATATAAATTTTACTATTTAGTAAGTCATATGTATAGACTATAACAATATCTAGTAGACGCATATTTTATTTCCATGTATCGTTAAACTAATAATATATGCAAAAATTATTGCATCCACCACAAAATAATATTCCTTATTATATTCATCATTAGCTTTTGTGAAATTTTTTTATTTTCACATAAATATTTATATATTCCTTAATAACTTTATATTTCATATGTTTAGACTGCATGTCCATAATTTTTACATATTTAAAGAATATAATTATATTTTCATTACGTCTTTGCCTTTTTACTTTTCCTTTTGGCCAAACATATTTTCTATCTACTTCACATGTCAGATCTACATACAAAATTCTCATTTGATCATGTAATATTATTATACAAACTGATATCGACAACTTTATCTTTTCGGTTCCATTTTTGTTATTTTGACAAAACTGATTGAGATCTCTTTATTATATTTCATGTACCTAAAACTCTTTTGAGGTTTTTGCGAGTAGTTATGTCTTGGTACTTTTCTGGAGTACTTGTCTCCTTAATACGATCATCTTAATTATATGCTTCAATATTTCTAATATCATATTTAGAATCAATTAGCCTTTCATAATTCAAACATGTTTCACTTTATTTATACTAATTGGAGTATTTTTAGCTGGAATATAAGATTTGATAATCCTTATTTAGGTCAATAATCATATATGATAGATATTTTATAATATTTTACGAATGTAATATTTTATGAACTTCTGGTTCATAGTACTATATTTGAGGATTTGGCATTTGATAGTAATAATATATTCTTTGTGTTCCTCTTTTCTAACTACTCAATTTCTCCCCCTCATATTAAAATTTTTTGATCGAATGACAATCAACTAATCATATAGTATAATTTTCCTAAATCCATTTGTTTCCTTTAGAAATATTCTTGTGTTTCATTTAGAGACAAACAAGAAGAAGAAATTTCTTACCCAACATCTATCTAAACTTTCTTTTAATATCAATCTATGGGCATTGTGGTGGATCAATAAAAATAAGTATTGAACATTAAAAAATATATGGTTCCTGACCAAAATCCAATTTTATTAGGAGAATTTTGTTAGCTTGATTTGTATTGTAATATATCAAATCAAATATGCCAATACTAAAATAAAAATTTTATTCTCATAAGTATTGATCCAGCTACTCATGAAGACATTAATAAATAATTTTGCTAATATATGATCTCATTAGCATTAGAGAATTTTTTCAGCATCACATATTCTATAATTTGTATACTCAACATAATGATTTATTTAAATAATCTTGCAAATTTCTGGTTGTAAACTCATAATAATCACACATGTAACCATCTTATATATGAATCTATCAAATTTATTGAATACTTGTATGGTTTACATGCTTTCTGAATGGACCCATATATATGAATTTCATATATTTCTAGAAATGTAAATATCCATTCTATAAATCATAAATAGGGAGATTTTGTTTGAGAACAAGTAACACATGAATTATTGAATCATCTAATATGTTAGTTATTCGTGAACAATCTTCTAGTTCTTCAATAGATGTCAATATATCATTTTCAATAATTTGTTATATCATCTATGATGATCAAACAAATTATACCAATAATATATTTATTTGATCAGTAAACTTCTGAATTACTGTAACTAGTAATAAATTTCACAATTTTCATAACATATGACTGATTTAAAATTATAAATTTTTTAATATGACATCTATTTTTATGAGATCAATTAATCTTTATGCCTGTGTGAGAAAGTATATTAAGTATATACTTTTACATCTAAGAGCATTTATGAAATATTTATTAATTTATTATTCATAAAATCATCGTCCAAGCCAATATAAATCTCATAATTATGGGAATTTTATCTCCAAAACCAAAACTCAATTTCATTCTCTCACAGACAAATCATTAAAACCAATTTAATTTTAATATGCTGCTCAATTAACCAGAATAATAAAACCTCCAAACTAAAAATAAATAAATAAATAAATTCATCAACTGGAACAGATTACTAACATAAATAATATAATAATATCTATTGAAATATTCCTCGGCAACATAAAAGTGTAAAACACTTACTCCTACAAATTTCCTCCTCATGCCCATAGCTTTTTGACCCATTCTCCAAATATTTTGGACCATTACAGGGAAATAATTTCACCATTAAAGTACAATAACCATAATAAAGCTGATACAAAATATTATAGGTGTACCTTCCTCTTTAAAATTCTAATTACATTCAAAGTTAATTCTCATGAATGCATAATGGTAATATTATGAATATTATGAAGCATTGAAGAGACATTCATATTCTCATTAAAAGAATATTTTGCACTCAGTAAATTGTCTTTTCCCTTTCTAATTTTTTTAAATAACATCGTGAAGAGAAATATGATTAATTATATTATCACTTTAGAAGCAATATGATCAATATGATCCTTACTGAATATCATGATTTAATTCCATAGAATATGACGTATTTGAAACACACATCAAATAGTCTGTGGATTCAATTTATTCTCCATCACTTGTTCAATTTATAATCTTCTCTTTCTTTAGCAAAGCATACACCTGGAATCTATTTTTTTTTTACTTCCATGATTTGTGAGATCAATTTCATACATACATACATACATACATACATACATACATACATACATACATACATACATACATACATACATACATATATATATATATATATATATATATATTAGCTAAACACAATAAAAGTTTGAATATATCTACTAACTAAAAGGAAATAAGAAATTATTGACATTTTTTAATGAATGCACAACTATATAGTGAACAGATAGATAAATTATTCATGTTTGATAAATTTTCTTATAAAAATAAGTTTCCATTTTCCTAATTTAGATAGGACATAAATATTTTCTTTCCTTTTTAAATGTCACTCAATACTAGAATGTAATTTCAATACATACATCATCATATCATAATTAATATCTAGACTTATACAACCAATATTCACACTTCATATATTTAAATTTATAAATAAATTTGCATAGTATATTATATTCACAATATAACCAATAACTACTTTTTAGTCTTTTTAATTAATTCCCTATACCATTGTTACAATTTTCTTACAGTTTCATGTGTCTTTGACCAATAGATGACACAAATATAGTTAAAACAAGTGAAATAAATTTAGTTACCTCGAAAATAAAAATTAGGAGAAAATTTATAACGTTAACAATATCACATGTCACTCGATAACACAATTTAATTTATTTGATTTCATATTATTCTTGGAACACTTACAAATATCATAATATCAATCAAATACTTACAATAAACTTATCTTTCACAAATTAACACAATAAATTTAAGCAATAATAAGAATTAAAAATCATATAACCTTCGAGGCTTATAATTATTTTTTTTATTATTTTTCTCCACAACTTATTGCATTGGGAGTCACAATTACTTTTAATATTTTTTTATAAAATCTCATTATCTTTTTGGTGGCATTACCAATTTTGACATTTAATTTTAATGAATTGATACAAATTTGTCTATATGACTTCCGGTCACATTTTAACATTTACTTTTTTGTACATATGACTTTTAGTTATATTATAACACTTTTTTGTTTATATGACTTCTAGTCATCATGTAATATTTTCTCATAAGATTATCATCCTCGTAATCTTGTAATATTTTTTATAGGATTATTATCCTCATAGCTATATTCTCTTGCTTTCAATAGCAAATCATCAATTTTTCAGTCATTAAATATTTTAGTCATTAGCTTTAAGGACTTTTATATTTTAGTTATTATATTATCAAATTGTCATAATATTTTAGTCCATAATGACATCTATAAGAACCACAAAATAGTCTTCTATCAAAGACCATTATCAAAAGTGATATGACTTTTGGTCATTTATCACAAAAATATTATGGCTGCTGGTCATTTAATAATACGAAAGTATAATATCAACATAGAGAGAGACAAAATATAAAAAGAATAAATAAATCTATTAAAACATAAATTAACATTTAAGAATGTAAATAAATATAGCAATCTAAACAATATAAATAAATAGAAATATATGCAGCAATTTAAATCATGACAAAAATAATACTAGGCAAAATAAATTAAATTCATAATCAAATATAAATAACAAATAAACCCCTAATAATACAAATCACATACAATTACATAATACATCACAAAGAAAAATAAAATAAATATGTTTATTGTGCATTGTAATGAGGAAACCTATGACAATATGAATAACCAAGGAAAACAAAAAATGACAATATGATTAGAACCCATATATCAAGCTATGCATGCAATATGTTAATCTATAAGGAGTTTATATCTTAAATTAAAATGTATAGAAAAAATAAATAATAGAATAAATATCATAAAAGAAACAACATAATATGTTGTAAAGATATAATAAATTAAAATTGCAAATGATAATTGGGTAGGGGATAATTAGAAGAGGAAAACTAATATAGAACACAATTATACAAAACATAATAACACATGAATCTATAATAAGTTCATGCTTGAGATTTTCATAGTGAATTTGTGCTGATAATGTATTATAAAAATAAGACAATACGAGAGTAGAAAGAGGATTGACAAAACAAGAATTAGGAGAGAGTAAGGAAGTATTTCTTATTCACATGTGTATCTTTTTTATCTTACATATGCTTTATATATAGCCTTTATTTATAAATTTCTCTAACCCTTAAAGCTAATATAAAATATTACAATGAAATAAATAGTAACATAATGACATTTATAATAAAAAACTTCTTCAAACAATTCATTGTAGATGTTATAAAATTAAAGATATTAAGAGAAAATAAATCCTAAAAGTTAAGAGTTATAGATATCTATTTTTCAATATTTATAACAATAACAATAGGTTTGTATTCAAAGATGAATGGATCAAATGTTAAGGACCCGAATCGAACAAAATAAAATGAGGGACCTGATTTAAAATTAAAATAAATTATAAAAATTGGGCGATTAATTTTTCTTTTTTTTTTATAAAGTATGATAATAAAATTGGGAAAAGATAAAAATATACGAGGGAGATAAAGAATATTATTATAGGCTGAGGAAAAAAACTGGGAGAAAAAAATAAAAAAAAAAGTAAAAGACAAAAAAAAGCTGAACCAGCAGCATTATGCTACTTTTTTGAGTTCTAATAAAATAATGACAATAAATATGTCCTTGAAAAAACTATTTGTGAGAAAGGACACGTGCCAACGCCTGATCCAAAGCAGAACAGTGGGAAGAATGGCATCAATGTGGTGGGGCCCACAACTAGTGACCGTTAAAACTTGAACGTTAAGCTCGTCCCCACCTTCACCTTCTCTTAAAATGACAGAATCTGAAACCTTCCAGACCACAAAAGCTGTCTCAGCAAGAATCGTCTTCCATATACATATATACCTAAGCTTGCTCTGTTTTCTGTGCAGAGTACATATTCGAGATCATTCATTCTTCTTCTTCATCTTCATCTTCTTCTTCTGTGAGTTGCTCAATCGATCAATTAAAGCTCGGCAAAGATGGGTATAGTGTTGGTGATATCTCTGCCTCTGATTCTCTTCTGTTTAATTCTGGGTTTTGGATGCTACTTCTTGGGAAGATACAGAGGAAGACAAGACATAAAGACGAATCCTCAAGTGTTTGGTGTGCCCACTCCTCCTCCAAATTCTTTCCCTCCTCCTCCATCTCACCATTCAAAACCAGACAACACTGATAATGTTTGATTCAATCGATTTGCGCTGTTTGTGTGTGTGGGTGATTCTTTTTCTCTTGAAGAGATATCTTATATATATTTGGTGTGTGATATGAAATGGCTGGAATTGAGTATAATACATACGAGATTTGAGATTCACTTGTACCTGGTTATTCGCTTGTTTATTGTTCGTTGATGACAGAAGAGGGAAAGAAAATAAATTCCTCAAGTCTGTTTTGTTGAATTTCAACAATAGAGAACCATAGGATTATAGAGATAAGTGAATACTTAATTTTAATCAATTTAGTTTGTTGAAATTTTACATTTAGGTATGTTGGGATTGAGCTGTATGTGTAAGAAAAGGGATTTCAATTTTTAGAGTAAAGTCTTGCTCGAAACTTAGATAATTTGTCATGGGTAACTTAGAATGACTTGTCAGAAGTTGACCGTGTCGTTAAATTACAAGTTTAGGTTGTTTTTTCATTTATGGAAAAATTATTGCAAATTTTGGGGGTATGTTTGGTACGAGCAATATAGACAGTGTTTAAATTTAGGTAATGAGGATCTCATGTTTAAATTTTTATAGTGTTTGGACTTAATTTGAGGCACCGTTAGTACTCAAAATTCTTACTTGAAAAGGGGCCTTTTAGCTTAATTGTGAAATTAAAACTTGTGGACCTTCTTTTAGTTTTGGAAGTGATTTGGGAACAAATAAAATGTTATGAGATTTAATAAAAATGATTGGGAGTATGATGATTGTGAAGGACCTTTGTTGCTAGTCTTAATAAAAAATTTAATTCTAAGTAGTGAAGTTAAGCACAGCTCTGATTGTTTCACTTTAGAGAGCCTTTATTAGAGTCCTAAGCTAGCTAAAAATAATGAAAACATGCACTTGAAAAGGAGGAAAAAGGTTTTTTGTCACATCCTTAATTTTGACACCTTTATTACATATCCAAAAGCACTATGGTTCAGACAAGTCATTAATAAAACTCATAAATTGAAACTTGCATTTTTATCATTGGTTACTACTAATTTAGAATTTACCGATTTTTAGTCCAACGTTATGAATTCATAACTAATTATGGAGAAAATCGTATGAGGGTGTTCTAAGGGAGAAAATCGCACGTACCAATTCTTATGAGCATTGGACATAATTTATTATTCATTATCAAACCAAACAATGACCATGCTCTGAAAAGAGCTCAAACTAGGAAGTCATGAGCACACATGTTATAAATTCATAGTTTCAAGTCTATGACTCCCAATTGGTTACTATCCATCTTAACATGTCAATGAAACTTTCCAAGGCCACATAATGAATTTACATGGTACGTGGGATTGTTTATACATTTTCCAACTTTTAACAAAACAATTCCATAGGAAGTTCTTTTTTATATGCAATTTGGTACATAGGTCTCAAACTTCACACATTAATTGTCACTACCTTCTTGAAATTCTTCTTGCTCTTGATTGTTCGTTTTACCTTGCATGGTTAGGAATTTGGACGAGATTTGAGGGAATCTCATTAGCATAATTGTAACATCCTAGATTTTTATCCTAAAATTTAATGTGGAGGTTGAGGATTTCAAGGTCTATAAGCCTGTAATTCTTAGAGAAAATTAAATATACATGCGGTAATTTTAGTATACTAGTGAAAGGAATCAATAAATAAAGAAAGAAAAAACTCAAAGTGGAGGTAAAAATCCCATCACTTGGAGGGAAGAAGTGAGGTGTAGCTGTCATATCCTAATTTTTAGGTATAGAAGCTCAGTATATAGCTTAAAATAGGTAGGCTACCAGATCCATTTGAGCAAAAATCCCAAAAATATACAGATAATATTCAGGGACTAAACTGTAAATAATGAAAGTTCATGGACTAAATTATAAATAGTAAAAGTCTATGGGGGCAAATATATATAAGTTAAAGACTTCAGAAGAGTCTCTTAGGTATAGAAAGAGAAAAGAGGTTAGTTAGAGACATAAGATTAAGATAAATACCTCAAAGGGATGATTTACGATATTAAACCCAAGCAAGGGTAAAATTATAATTTTAGAAAAGTTCAAAGGGCATAATAGTCATTTTGAAAAAGAGAGGGACTAAAGTCTAAAAGTTCCATGGTGCAAAATGAAAGTAGACACAAGTTATGAGTATTACGTGTAATTATGAAAAGTTGAGGGATTAAAATATAATTTTCAAGAGTTCAGGGGAAAAATGATATTATAAGAAAATTGAGCCAGAAAAGGCCTCCAACTACCTGAAAATATTTTGGTCCCAAATTTTACCAATACATAGAGAATAGAATTTGGGCCAGGTATATCTCTCAGAATTTTAATTTAAGGTCCCGATAAATTGATATTAATTTCTAAAGTCTGGAGATTAGTACAATATCTTCTGGATCTCATAATCAGATGAAGTTTTGTAGTAAATTTTTATAATTAATATAAGAATTTATGAAATTGACAAAAGTAAAAAAGGAGTTCTGTAGAATTAATTATGAAATTTACGGTGAAAAAGGACACTGATAAAGGGTTTAAAAGAAATATATGTAATTTTTATCATGACTTCTGGGTCTAAAAAAAGTATGAGGCTTTGCAAGAAAATTATTTTATATTATAATAAATTTCTAAAAATGTTAGAACCAATAAAAGATGTGTTTAGAATTTATCTAAAAAATTAGGGCAATTTAAAGATATCGGTATAGGAAGTGCCTTGGGATTTATGCCAATTAGTAATTGGACCCAAGGGAGGCCCAATAATGGCATCATGCAACAGTCCAATAAGTCCCAAAAGTTATTTTGGAGCTTAAGTCAAATAATGGATAATTTATGAATTTTTGAAAGAGAAAATAAAAGAAAATTAAGGAGGCTTCAAGAGGAAGATTAGGGTTTTGCACATGGTGGACCCCACAGGCAGCACACATGGTGTCCAAAGCAAGGAGGGAGAAGATTTTTAACGTGTGATTTTATCCAAATTTAGCTTAGTGGGCAAGCCAAGTTTCAAGAGCAAATATGGACTATTGGATTAAATAATACACAAAGTGATATTGGCCATTCATTTTCATATCTTGAAGTCTATAAATACCCCTCCCTTCTCTTCACTTGATGCCATACACGAGGAGCAATGGGGAGGTGCTGCTCAAATGAAAACCAAGCCAAGACCAAGAGGAATCCAAGATCCAAAGTTCAAGCTAGTTAGGGATTAAGGTAAGTAATCTATCCTAGCTTATTTTTCTTTAATTTGGAGGCTTGAACTTAGGGTTTTTATGGAAAAATGATAAATTATCTAGGGTATATATGCTGTCCAAAATCCTAGATGAAAGAAGAAAGAAGCAGTTAAAGTTAAAACTATGAGATTAATATTATATAAGTTAGTTTACATGATTGGTTATTGAATCAAGTTAATATTCTTGACTTTATCATGGTTGAGACCCTTCGACCAATATTGTTTTAGATAGAAAGAGATGAACTTTTAATGATCTAATACTTCTATGGAATTTAGAAGATGATTTTTTGTAGGATTGGTTATGTTTGGAACCTTGGAAGCATTAGAATTGAAAAATAAATTTTTGAAGTCTTCTCTATTACTATTCACAGGTATGAATAGTGATTGAAATTTTTTTATTTTGATGCTTACAATGGTTTTAAAATGAAAAATTGTGTGGGATAAAGTAGAGAAATAAGTATTGGAGGCATTGAAATCAAAATGAGAATTTTTGAAAACAAAGAGGACATGTTTCATTTTTATCCAGAACAGTGTGTAGCTGCTGGAATTTAGGAATTTTGAGTTCATAAATGGATTCAGAAGGCCAAATTGTGTAGGGTAAGATCAAGATATCAAGTGGTTCAAATGCCAAGTTAATTAGTAAAGATTAACGAAAGTTATTTTAGTTAAGTAAGCTCAATGTTCAAGGAAAGTTAGATTATAATGAATAGATGATAATGCGATTTTAAGATTTGAATTGTGTTCTCAAAAGAGGGCAACCACACATAAAGGAAAAGTAAGAAGCAAAAGGAAAAGATAAAGTAAAGGAAAGTCAAGCATGTGAGGTAATAAATTAACTTAGACTTGTATGTGTTGAATGTAATGCGTTATGGTGCTATATCTATGTGAATTTTTGTGGCATATATGTATTTGAAAGATGCTATTTTTTTATGTTTGCTTTGGCCAATTTTATTTTGTCACATCTTGATTTTTCTCTATCTGTATGAAACAGACAGTGGAACCTGTAAGGGACATATAGAGAAAGAGTTTTGGAAGGGATTATGATGATGATGAGAAGAAATGATAAATGTTAGATGAGTTTTGAAGAAAGAGAGGGACCAAACTGAAAAGTCTAAAAATTCCATGATGTAAAATGGAAGTAGACATAAGTTATGGGCTATTAAGTGTAACTAAGAAAAGTTGAGGGAGTAAAGTGCAATTTTAAAAAATTCAGGGACAAAATGGTAATTTGAAAAGTTGAGTCGGAAAAGGCCTAAAACTGCCCGAAAGTAGTTCAGTCCCAAATTTTACCAGTAAATAGAGAAAATTATTCTGATCTATTTAACGCAACACGAAATTTTGATTTGAAGTCCCGATGAATTAATATGAATTTCAAAAGTTTGAAAACATTAGTATAGTATGTTCCGGACCTCAGAATTAGATAAAATTTTACAGTAAATTCTTATAATTATATGAAAATTTATGAAACTGATAGAACTGAAAAAGAAGTTATGTAGAATTTATTATAAAATTTACAGTAGAATAAAACACCCGATAAATACTTTTTGAGGGAATTTCTTGAGAGTTGAGCCCATGAAGGCAGGTGATAACTGTCGTTTTAATTATCAAACAAAACTAAACTAACCAATAGTAAAGCGAAGGCTAACTTAGGTCGATTCACAAGGAGCCTAAATGGATGCTAAGGTACCTAATTAATCTATTGAGCCACAATTAACAAATTAAGCAGATGATTGGTGTGATGAGATATTATCTAACTTCTGAATGTAAATCATATGCTATTGTTTATGCTTTTATGTGCTTATGATGATGAAATGAATCAATGACAAGTGTGTTCCCTTGGAGATTACCTTACCTTCATTATCCATAGAATATAAGAAGTTAATCAGTTGAATTAGAATATGTTAGCTAACAACTTGCTAGCAAAATCTCAATCAAAGCTACAACTAGCAGACATTGAATAGAGAATATGAATCATTCAACTTATAGATAGTAGAATATGAATTAAAACACTTCAAGTAATCATAGATATGTTCAACTCGATCAAAGATGAAAATCAATCAAAGGATCATTTATGTAGAAATAAGAAATCCAACTCAGTTTCTTACTTCTTTGTCATCTACTTCTCTAATTACATTAGTAATCACAGAATTAATTACATCAACTTGATACAAACAAATCTGAATTAAAAACACAATGAACTCCCTGTTCAACTCAAGGATTTTGGTTTAGTGTCATCTCCAAGAGAGCAAACAGCTTAGCCTTGCATTGTCTTCTAAACTCCAGCAGTAACAGAAAGCATAGCAGCAATCATGTGGAAATGGAAGGAGCAAATGGAGATGAAATGGATATACAGAACTTTTCTCTGTTTCTATTGACTAGAACAGAGGAAAGTTACAGAAGAGGAAGTAAAGATGGAGAGAAGAGTGGTCTGTGGAGTGTGATATGAATGGATTCCCTCTGCTGTGTAGTCTATGTAATATATATAGCAGAAGTGTGGGATGGGTGATGACTGAATCTCAGGTACTGATATGGATCTGTGCTACCTGCGTGATTAATTTGGAGGTAATGTGATAGTGTGAGAGGATGTTGTGTGCTTGAATAGTGCCAGATATGTGGAGTTCTATTCTATTACAGCACATGCTTGATCTCTCACTTGCAATCTGTTATCTGATTTGGATCCAACACATGTTCAATTTGTTGCAGCATATGTTCCAGCTGTCAACCCAATTGCTTCTGTTATTAGCTCCTAGATCCAGCACATGCATGACTGAATCTATTTTTCTCAGCTATATTTCCCACGTGAATGCTCTTCTTCAGAAGCACATGCTTCCATCTTGATGAGTCCCACATCGGGGAGAAGGAAAAACGAACCATGCTATATAGTGTGGGGATACCTCTCTCCTACCAAAGACGCGTTTTCAGGGGGAAGTCTCCCTAGGGAAACAAAACATCGCTCTGTGGGTCCAGGCCTAGGTTCCTAGTGGGTCCAGGACTGGGCTTGCATCGGTGACAATATCTTTGGTATCCTGGTTCGTATCATTTGGTATCAGAGCTGGTGGTGTGGGCCATGTACGAAGCTTCCCTGCACGTGGACGTGCAGTTTAAAGGGGGTGGGAATGATGAGTCCCACATCGGGGAGAAGGAAAAACGAACCATGCTATATAGTGTGGGGATACCTCTCTCCTACCAAAGACGCGTTTTCAGGGGGAAGTCTCCCTAGGGAAACAAAACATCGCTCTGTGGGTCCAGGGCCTAGGTTCCTAGTGGGTCTAGGACTGGGCTTGCATCGGTGACAATATCTTTGGTATCCTGGTTCGTATCACATCTCCTCTTGTCCAACTGTCCTCTCTTTTAAGTCATTCACTGATTAATTTTTGCATTGAAGTTTGGTCGCGACAATAGGTATATCAGGTCATGACGTCATTGGCCTATGATGGAAAATTAGAATAAATAGATTATTTGTTCAATTAATCATTAAAATCTTATCAATTAATTCCCAACTGTTTCAATTCTATTTTATTTATTAATTGCTCAATTATATTGATAAATGGGGACAGAAATCAATAATAAACTCTCTTTTAACATATTAAAAATTACTATAAATATGAGTTTATCAACTCCCCCACACTTAGCTTTTGCACTCCGAGCAAAATTATGGATCAAAACTGACTTTCAAACACACATGTTCAGAAAAATTGGCAAAACAGATTCAGCATAAGTACTTGCACCCATCAATTCTTTCCCTTCAATGGTCAACAATCCATACTAACCTCATATCAATAAAAGCATCAAACTCATGCAATTTAATCATAATAGGCAACTAGGTTGAGATTTCCTCTCAAGGTATAGTGTTTCACTCCCTCTCTTATCAAGGTAATTTCACTCAACCATCTAGCTTAGGCTTAGGCTTGTAACCATCCTATATCTCCACCACTAAATGCCGTAAGGGTTATGAATCAAAGGGTCTTTATTAGGGTTATAATGCTGAAAAGGCTAGATAATGAAATGGAAATGCATGTCCATGATTAATGAAATACTGCACACAACCAAAGTTCCAATCATGCAACTGCAGAAAATAACAAGTAACAAACTATCTTCCTTTAATGTAAGTTGAATAACACTTTTTGCATATGGTTTCTTTTCTTTCTTCTTTCTTTCTCCTTTCTTTGTACTTTTCATTTTCTTTTCTCTGTATTTTTCTTTTGTTTTCATCTTTTTTTTTAACCAGATAGCAAATATATTGAAGTTCAGAGATTCAACAAGTGGTGCAACTTATCAGTTACTTCACAATCAAAGATTTACTACAACAACAACTATCTTGTATAGTATTCATTAATCAAGGATGTAATTTTAAAAGAAAGTAAAGGTCTCAAAGGGGTTAAGCAAATGATTTAGTATTTATTTTGCTACTGTTTGGTCAAAAGGGTTTTGAAAGAAATGCCCTTATCATTTCCACAATTCCATGGAGCTAATGTGGTTTGAATGAAGGATTGAGATAAGTTATGCAAAGTTACCAAACTAGATGGTGTCACACAATGTAAAGGAGTATCTGTTGAAGGCTAAAAAATTCTTCCATCTGGCTTACTCACCCTAATCAGCTCACATGACTAGATTGCATGAATATTTATCAAAATACATTAGACTAATCATTCATGATGCACAATTTTCAGTAGTGAAGTAATGAAACAAGCAATTAACACTTCATCAAGCTTGCCAATGTTCAAAAGTACATGTTCAAAGTTCAATTTTAAATCCATGATAGTAAATTCCAAAGACCAAGCACCAATCAGAATGAAATAGAAGGATTTTTTAGCAGAGGATCAATGGTAGTCACGACAAAATGGACATTCGTCACGACAAAACAGAGAAGAAATTTTGAGAAAATAAGGAATATTGGTCGAGACAGATATGGACATTGGTCGCGACTAAAAATCACTGAGAGTAAACCTGATAAAAACATATGTTCTTGTCGCGACCAACATTCACAGAGAGTTACAGTTGCGACATATATAAGGCACAGACCACAACTAGACATCACAGATAGGTAAACATAAGAAAATATGAACTTTTGGTCGCGACAAAAATAAGTAGCGGTTGTGAATAATATTTACAAAGAAGAAATTTTGACAATTTGTATACATTAGTCGCGACAAAAACAACATAAGGTCGCGACCAAAAGATAAAATCACAGCAATTGACAGCTAGAAAATAGTCACTTTAAATCGGTTGAAAATGGGCTTTTACACTGGATCTTGGTCCGGTGTAGAAATAGCCTGTGTAAAAACTCTGATATTCTACACCGTTTGTATACGACCGGTGTAAAAAATTAGCTTTTTTAAACCGGTTATTCCATACAACCAGTTTAAAAAGTAATGTAAAAATAAAAAAAAATCCAGAATTGAAAAACTCCAGATTTAAATTAGAGAAGCTTCTAAACCAGTTTTCCTATTAAAGTACTAAAGTTATTTCCTTCTTCGTCATAAATCTGAAGAATGAGGAGAGTGATAAAGAAGAATAGGTACCTGTAAAATGCAAGCAGAGAACAAAAAAGAGGAAGAAAGAAAAAGCCAGAAAACCCATAACAAAAGAAACAAAAACTTAAATATATACACAGAAACGAAAAACCATAAACTTCGTCACCTAATTGAAGACATCACAAAAACATCATCATAATTCCTTCGGGTTACCTGCTCAAAAGCAAATAGAAATATATTTAAATAGAACCCAGAAATGAATGAAACAAAAACCTAGAAATGTCGTCACCTAATTGAAGACATAACAGAAATGTCGTCGCAATTCCTCCGACTTGCCTAGTCAAAAGTGAACAAACATATATTTAAACAAAACTCAGAAAGAAAAAAAACAAAAAAATAGACACTCACTATCACAGATCTGGGTCCTCTTCTTTGGTGAACTTTTAAAGGCCAGAACGGTAGACTTCAACAATAGAGAACAAAGAACACATGTATGGGTTATCGTATATCTAGATCTTCTTCTTCGGTGAACTTTAGACGGTGTGTTACGAAGACGGGAGCTTCCTGTCACCATGTGTTCTCCATTGTTTGGTTTTCTCCATGGATGACGATGTGACTTGTGAAGATTTTACCTTTATTTATATCAGGTGTATATCAAGTGTAAATATTGTACCTTTATTTATAAAAATGCCATCGGTCATTTTTTTTAAATCGTTTTCGCAAGAACTAGTTTAAAAATGGGTCTTTAGAAAGTTTATTTTGTAGTAGTAATCTAAACCATACCTAAAGACAACCACTGTAAAAATATCACTTACTAAACCGGACATAATTCCAACCGGTGTAAAAAAAAGACAACCGCTGTAAAAACATCACTTACTAAACCGGACATAATTCCAACCGGTGTAAAAAAAAGACAACCGCTGTAAAAACATCACTTACTAGACCGGACATAATTCCAAACGGTGTAAAAAACACAACTGCTGTAAATAGTTCATCTTAATTACAAAAAATGCCACCGGTCACTCTTTTTAGATCATTTTCGTATTGACCGGTTTAAATATGGGGTTTTAGAAAGTTTATTTTGTAAGAATAGAAGAAATGAATATAAAACAGATATCAGAGAAGGGAGATCATGATGAACTACTGCGCATGTCTGAGAAGACTTGACATAAAATGGCGGGAAAGGATACAGACGGAGTTCATCTAAATCGGACTAAATATTTCCACATCGATCACTATAACATTGGCTGTAGAAAGTAAATATCTAAATCAGACTAAATTTTTCCACATCGGTCACAAGTAAATACGGTGTAAATATTTCATATTATTTACAAAAATACCACCGGTCATTTTTTTAAAATCGTCTCCGCATTGACCGATTTAAAAATGGGGATTTAGAATGCCAATTTTTCACCAGTGATTATCTGATTTTCATTCACCCATCCTACTTAATCAAGTTCAGCCTCCCCCACTCTGAATTCCTACATTGTCCTCAATGTGAAGAAGTAATGAAAAATATGCAAAGGCAGTAGTAATCATGACAACACTACACCAGAATCTTTGATTTATTAATGGAAGTATTTATCTACATTACTGACTTGGTCTCCTCCCCCACACTTAATCAACACATATAGCTCAAGTATATAATAAAACTAATAAAAGCAGACTATTTTAAGTGGGGAAACAAGGAAGGAAACAACCTGAATATCATGGAGGTTTAAAGTTCTCTTTGAACAGCTTCCATAGATGGCCCTTCATATTGAATTGTCTTTGATGCTTAAGACTCTTTTGAAGTTGTTCAAGCTCAATCTCTAGAGTTTGAATAACAGATAGGGTCAACTTCTTAGGCTCCACTCCAGATGCATTGCTCTCTGATTTCTGCACCAATTCAACATCATATCCAGCAGCAATTCTTTTTAAAGTTCCAGCAGTGCAATTCTATTGATGTTGAATAACATCCTTAAATTTCTGCATCCCTGAGATGTCTAAAGATTCCAAGTTGAAGCTCCTCCGAATAGGGTTAGAATAAATGATACTATAACTATTAAATTGAAATTTCCTTAACCCATAAATTTTGACTTATTGTCTCTCAAAATCTATTGTAATGTCCTTACCCTGCAATTCTGTTATATTTATAAAAAAACTTTCCTGGATATTGTGCATAACTTGAAACAGTGTGGTTAGTTCCAAAGGAAGAAAAAGTAAATGGAGATGAAGAAAAATCACATAATGGGAAGCCAGCCATCAATGTTAGAATTAATGCATAACACATCACTATTGGATGAAGAAAAAGAAGAGAAATCAATGGGGGAGTAAGAAATAGAATGTTCTTCAACTTCATCATCATTATAAAGCTCACAACTATTATCACACTCTTTTTCAAGCAATGCTCCAACCATGTTAAGTCCTAGGAAAGAATTATGCTGATATGGGTGTCTATACATGTTAAACTGAATTACGTGCCCATCACATTCCATTTTAATAATTCTATCTTTCATGCAAATAATGGTGTTAGCTATCTTCAAGAATGGCCTTCCTAGAATAAGAGTATTATCATTAAGAGATTCACTTGTCATATAAAAAACATAAAAGTCCACAAGGAAAACAAGGTCCTTAACTTGAACTATAATGTCTTCTAAGATTTTCTTAGGTTTTATAATACTCTTATTAGCCAATTGAGTTAACACTTTAGTTGGTTTAATCAAATTCACATTTAAAGCATGATAAACTGAACTAGGCATCACATTAATAGTAACACTAAGTCTAATAATGCTCTAGAAACAGTTATCTTACCAATTGTGTAGGGAATGGAAAATGCACCTGGATCTTGACACTTAACTGGAAATTGAGTTTTGAAAAGTTCAGAAGCTTTAGGTCCCACTTGCACCAATTTATTAGGTTTGTCTCTTTTCCTGTGGTTGCAACTCTCCTTCAAATATTTTGCATATTATGATACTCTCTGCGTCCTCTCTAGTATTGGCACATTTTCTTCAATCTTGCTAAAACAATCAATGATTTCTTTGTTTTGCTCCTTTAAGACTTCCTTGCTGCTCATGAATTCCTTTGGAACAAGTAAATCCTTTAGGTCTACTTCTTTCTTAGCTGAATCGCATGAGTTTCTTCTAAACTTACTGCTGATATTATTGCTTCAGTTGTATCCTCACAAGATTTCTTGTCTCAGTATTAATAGTTTCCAGCAGCTCAATTTCATTGCTTTTTAGCTGTCCATAACCCTCAGAATCTTGTGCAGATTTGATTTGATTTTCTTTAACTTCTTCCTTCTTAAGGGGTTGTGCTTCTTTCTTATTTTCAAGCTTCTCAATGCTATTCATTAGACTGTTAGAGATAGTGTCTACCTTACCTTCATCTTTATTTTCAGCATTAGCAACTTGCTCCCTAACTTGCTCTTCATTTTGCAGATTTATAGCATTCACAGTTTTGGGGTTAATAATTGTGTTTGAAGGTAGATCTCCACTGATCCTTGCTTGAACATCACTTACTGAATTAGCTAGCTATGATACATAGCTATTCATGTTTGATGTGTTGGTTTCCCACTGCTCAATTCAACTCTCCAAGGTAGCAAACTTAGAATTTTTCTTTGCTAAGTTATTCTCCACATTAGATCTCAAGTCCTTGAAGTTAGAGCTGAAGTTTGTGTTTATGGAGTTTATATTTGAGTTCATCACATTAATGCTTTTGAGTATCTCAAATATTCCAGTATCCTTTGTAGTATCAGGTACTTCCATAGCTCTAGAGGATTTAGCCACTTGCTTGTCATTGTTGAACATGTTTTGCCTAGCAGCTCCACCTCCATCTGTCCATCTGAAATTACGATGCTCTCTATGAGAGTATGGATTCCTTTGTGGACACTGGTTTAGTCTTCCTTCACAGATAGATGATATATCCTCATGATGTGAAGGACAATTTACACTATTATTCATTGGGGAAGAACATAGCTAATAACTAGGAGCAACTAGGCTTGAGAGTATGGGCTCTGAACATGTGTATTGCTCAATTGAGCAGCTAAGTTGTTTATCTGAGCACTCATAGCAACAACTTGAGAAGACAGATTAGTATGATCTGGAGATAAGCTTGCAGAAACCTCATGGACTTGTCTAGCATCATAACCTCCATACTACTGGTCATTATTTGCTATCTTCTCAATCAAGCTCCATGCTTCATCAGGTGTTAAATAATCAATGGAACCCCCAGCAGCTGTTTCCAAATTCTTTCTGCATGCAAAGTTCAATCCTGAAGGAAAATATTACACCAAATGCTCTATTGGAATCTGATGGTATGGACATCTGGCTAGCAATTCTTGAAATCTTCCCCAAAACTCATAGAAAGACTCTTCAACATACTATTTTGTAGCAAAGATCTCCTTTCTCAATGTACCAGTATTTGATGTAAGGAAGTATCTTTCTAAGAAAGCATTCCTCAATGTATTCTAGGAGTCCATGGCTTGAGGTGTGTGATATGGTATCATATAAAACTATTCCTTTGCCTTTCCTTCAAGTGTGAAATGAAAGACTTGTCTTTGCACATCATCCATGTCAGCTCCTACAGGCTTCATAGATGAATAAACCCACTGCATAGTCTTTAAATGCTTGAAAGGATCCTCACCTGCCAATCCATAAAACTTTGGTAAGTTACTTAACAAAGGACCTTTCAACTCAAAATTAACATCTAAAGCAGGACAAGTGTGAAAAGGATCATAGTTTGCATTAGAAGAAGTGAGATTTCTTATGCTCCTATGTGGCCTTCTATTGTTCAAGTTATTCTCTGCATATTGCTCATGTTGATTATTCTGATTATGAGTATGAGCTTCACCTACATTAACAAGCTTCATGACAAGATGATTATCTAGGATATTACTAGCTGTAAATTTAGTTTCAGCTACAACAGATTCACCAGAAGAACTAGGCTCAATATCAGATGCAACACTAGCTTGATTTAAGATTTTAGTCTTCTTGATTTGCCTAAGTGTTCTATTGATTTCTCTATCCAAAGGAAAGAACTCAGAGCTTTTGGTCATGTAAATCACGCTCAACAATAATGAAGAAGATCAAATATATCAGGAATGTAGCAAATTCAGCAAATGAGATTAGTTATTCATAGTTTAGAAAGATAAGGTAGCGACTAAAAGGACTCTAGGTTACGACTAAGAAGTATAGAGAGCAGATATCACGATAAAAATGAACTTCAAGTCGCGATTGACAGTCACAGAGAGCAAAAATTTTTGAATCAGGATTTTTGGTCGTGACCAAATGACACTTTGGTTGTGACTAAAATTCACAGAGAGCAAACGTTTGAAGTTAAAAATTATTGGTTGCGACCAAAATGCACTCCAGTTGAGACCAAAAACCACAGAGAGGTTTAGTTATGCCCAAGTGTCACTTTGATTGCTACTAGAAATCACAGAGATAAAAACTGATGAATTTTTTTTTTGGTTGCAACCAAAATGCACTCCAGTCGCGACTAAAAGTTACAGACTGTGAATCTGAGTTAAAAATTGATTTTAGGTCACGACCAAAGGTGTATCTGGTCAGTACTTATAAATACAAAATACTAAATTGGTAGAAAAACTAAAATAACTACCAACTTTTTATGTTTTTTAGATCCAGGAGATTGCTTAGAAAACCTTAACAAGTAAGGCTCCCCGGTAACGGCGCCATTTTGATAACTGTCATTTTAATTATCAAACAAAACTAAGCTAACCAATAGTAAAGCGGAGGCTAACCTAGGTCGATTCACAAGGAGCCTAAATGGATGCTAAGGTACCTAATTAATCTATTAAGCCATAAATTAACAAATTAAGTAGATGATTGGTGTGATGAGATATTATCTAACTTCTGAAAATAAATCCTATGCTATTGTTTATGCTTTTATGTGTTTATGATGATAAAATGAATCAATAACAAGTGTGTTCCCTTAGAGATTACCTTACCTTCATTATCCACAGAGAATGAGAAGTTAATCAGTTAAATTAGAATATGTTAGCTAATAACTCATTAGCTAAATCTGAATCAAAGCTACAACTCGCATACATTGAATAGAGAATATGAATCATTCAACTTAGAGATAGTAGAATATGAATTAAATAGAATCACTTCAATTAATCACAGCTATGTTCAACTCGATCAAAGATGAGAATCAATCAAAGGATCATTTATGCAGCAATAAGAAATCCAACTCAGTTTCTTACTTCTTTGTCATCTACTTCTCTAATTACATTAGTAATCACAGAATTAATTACATCAACTCGATACAAACAAATCTGAATTAAAAACACAATGAACTCCCTGTTCAACTCAAGGATTTTGGTTTAGTGTCATCTCCAAGAGAGCAAACAGCTTAGCCTTGCATTGTCTTCCACTTACAATATGTTATCAAATCTGGATCCAACACATGTTCAATTTGTTACAGCATATGTTCTAGCTGTCAACCCAATTGCTTCTGTTATTAGCTCCTAGATCCAGCACATTAATGACTGAATCTATTTTTCTCAGCCATATTTCTCATGTGAATGCTCTTCTATAGCAGCACATGCTTCCATCTCCTCTTGTCCAGCTGTCCTCTCCTTTAAGTCATTTGCTGATTGATTTCTGCATTGAAGTTTGGTCGCGACGATAGGTACATCAGGTCGCGACTTCATTGGCCTATGATGTAAAATTAGAATAAACAGATTATTTGTTCAATTAATCATTAAAATCTCATCAATTAATTTCTAATTGTTCCAATTCTATTTTATTTATTAATTGCTCAATTATATTGATAAATGGGGACATAAATCAATAATAAACTCTCTTTTAACATATTAAAAATTACTATAAATATGAGTTTATCAGTAGGGGACCATGTAGAAGGCCCAAAATGATGCCTCATAGGCCTAAGGATATTTTTAGATAGGTATATGGGCCAGGGCTAATAAAGACCTTGAAAAATATAAAATTACAAAAATGCTATTATGTTATGTAAAATTATAAAAATACCCCTGTGTTACAATACTGAACAAGAGATGAGTGGAGGGTATTTTGATCATTTGGAAAGGGGTAAAAAGCTAAGGGAGATACATGAATGATTAATCATAGTCAGTATATGCCCTGATAAGATGTAAAAATGGGTGAAATGACAATTATGCCTTTAATGCTAATATAGTGTAAGATAGTGAACCAAGGGCATTTCAGTCATTTTCTAAGGGATGATGAGAAGATAAATATCCAGTCCAAAAATGTCAATGGTAGGAAAATTTTTGACGCTGGATTTAAGGTTAGAAAACATATTATGGAATATCAGAAAAATTAGAGTTATTAAACAGTCTGATTTTTATGAAATTTGACTAAGCCGGTACCGGATTGGACTGGAATTTTTCTCATTAGATCCTAGCCCCAAATTACACCAAACAAGGCCCTAAATGATGTCATGGATGATGTCATAAAGTTGCTTCTAGGGCAACCTGATGCAAGAATGAATCTGGACCGTTGGTTCAAATAGTGAAAGATTAAATCCTAGTCATCCATTTTTACCCAAAATTTTCTATAAATACCCCCCATTTCTCTTCTCATTAACGCCAAAAGCAAGAACCATGGGGAGGTGCTGCTGAAACAAAATTCAAGGAAGAAGAAGAGGAAAATTCAAGAGCAAACCAAGCAAATATTCAAGATAATTTCCTTCTCCTATTTTTGTATTATGTTGTAGGAAGATTTCTCTTGGATTTGGATGGTTGAAACAATATTTTTCTCTCCATCGTAGCTACTAGACATGATCTGGAATTAAAGATGAAATATGAATTTTAAGTCATGGAATGTTTAGACAGGCTAGAATTAAGTAGTTTGAGCTTAGGAAATCATTAATCTTGGAATTGTAATCTTGAGACCCTTTCTATCACTGTTCATCACCTAGGCAGGAGTTAGAATTTCATGATTTTGATGCTTCCAATGGTTTTAAAATAAAAAATTAAGTAGGATAAAGTAGAAAAATATGTATTGGAAGCATTGAAATTAAAATGAGAATTTTTGAAATTTATAAAGGTGCTATACGATTCTAGACAGATTTTATAGGAGGAGTTTTATTTTCATAATTCCAAGATCATATTTGGATTCCTTGAATAAAATTATGTAGGATTGGTATAAGGAAAAAATTATTAGAAAGCTAAACCACTAACTCCAAGAATTAGGTTAAGAGTTAGGAGTTTTAAAGGACTTGATATACCATGTTTATGTAATGGCTCTCATGAGTTGTATATACAATGTAATTGTATTTAGGGACATGATATGTCAATGAAAATGATTTAAAGAGGATGAGCAAGCAACCAATGTTTGGTTGGAGGGAAAGGGAGCAAAGAGAAAAGGATAAAGTTTTAAGGTAGTGGACTTACCTCTTTATGTGCTTGATGTGGTATGCTTATGTGTTGACATGTATACGATGATTGAATGAAATTGTGACAAATTGAATAATGTTGAATATGTTATGAATAACATGTTTCTCATGGCCATGCATTTTTATACAAAGCATATAGCATGATGGCGTGTCACTAAATGAAGAAAGTTTAATGAAATTACATATCATGCATTAGCATCCATCTTGCATTTTTAAGTGGTAATGTTTGCTACTAAGATTCCCCATAATCTCACCATCCTATAACCAACCATAATAGGTTATTTATGATAGAAGAATCATGCTTGATACATGAGCTAAGGAATAGAAAAGAAGTAGATAAGTAATGGCGTGTCATGTGTATTATCCTTTTTATGTAATGTTATGTAATATGCCAATTTATGTAAAGAAAAATGTATGAAATAATTATGGTATAACCCCATGATGTATATGAATGTATGAGAGGCCAAAGAGATGGTTTATGCATGCTGGAACACTTATTAAGAATTAAAGAAAGGAAACTGAAATGGTAAAAATGTAGGTCCTAAAGCAGTTTTGTTGTGGCTTCAGTTTGACCTAGCAAATGAAGAAATTAATTTATAAAATTTTATGAGAAATTATTACACATCCATAGATTTAAATGCATAGTTAACACGCCTTATTTGGATGTGTATATCAATAGAAATAAATTTCTAAAGTTACAAGACAGAATTTGGAATTTCCAGAATTTGCCATATAAATAGTAAAAAGTAATGATTTAACTATATTGATTGGAAAAATAAATGTCCAGATTTATATTTTTCCCTTAAAGAGATATGAAAAAGCTTCAATTAGAAATTTGGATCACCTCCATACTATTTTTATAGAATTAGTTATGAATTTTCAAAGTTGGATTGTCCATCTTGAATTTACCAAATGAACAGTACCCGAGAAGTAAGTTTTAAAATTTTAAATTTTGGGCCAAAGTAATACTTCCCCTAATTGAATACACTTTCGAATACGTACTCTGAGAGGTTAAAAGTAGGATGTTTCATATTTCATATGTAACATGGTAGTATGCTAATTACATTATGTTGACACAATCATAAGCAAGTACAAACGTTAGCATTAATGCATATACTATTTAGTACTGTTTGCTGCTGAGATTTCTCCAGGAATCTCACCCGTTCATGTAATCCCAATTCCAACAGGTTCATGTATGACAAAAGAAGACGAAGGAGCATGAAGAGAAGTTAGGAATTGGATAGTATAAATGTTACATATTTCATATGTAACATGGTAGCATGCTACTGGTAGCATAGCCATATGAACTGTTTAGTACCGTTTGCTACTGAGATTTCCCCAAGAATCTCACCTCCTCCATGTAATCCCAATCCAAACAGGTTTATTTATGATGAAAGAAGATGAAGGAACATGAAGAGAAGTTAGGGATTGGATAGTATAAATGTTATATGATGAATGTATAAATTGTTGTATATAATAATGTTATATGATCAGTTTGAGCAACAATATTTATGATGCAATGAAAAATAGTAAATGATGGAATAAATATATAAAATTTTACAGACACTTAGTTAATATGTCAAGCTTCATTTTCACACCATGTACTCCTTATTTTGATGTCTATAGAAAGAGAAAAAAATTTTGAAAGTTGGGGAATCAGAATTTGTTTTTAGAAATTTTGATCAAATAAACAGTAAATATTGATGTTAGAGTTGACTCAGTTGAATGGTCAATTGGTATAAGGAAGTATTTTTCCTTTAAATTACATTATATTACCTTTGAGTATCCTTTTGAACCACTTCATTTCAATTTTTCTAGAATTGGTTATAATTTTTTGAAGTTTGTTGCTAAATCTGAAATTACCACATGAACAGTAACCATGAGCTTAGAAATTTCAGATTTTGAGAATAAACTTCAATGAACTTGTAAGTAGTTCTAAATGCTATCGAATGGTCCCTAAGACGTATGAAAGTAAGGTGTTACAGCAGCCTATGCACATAAAGTCCCACATTGACTAGAATGGAAATATAGAAGTGCTGGGGAGCCTATAAATAGAAGGTGCCAAGGAAAAGGTAAGACTCATTTCGGGTAGCAACTTAATTAAAGCTGCGATCCCATAGTATAATCTTTTTGTGTGTTTTTGGAGCCTAGGAGAATTATAGAGGTTAAAGACACATGGTTTTGGTAAAGTTGCATTTGCATCTTTGTTAACCATTGGATCGGGAAAGATTTGTCATCAAGTTTAGGACATCCTATCCGTTATTTCAATGGTGGAAATTATGATTCGTGTTTGGGCTAAATTTTGGACAGTAGCCTCCTGACATTCAATTAGTCAATTTCAACTATTAGATTTTGGGTTAGACATTTGAGCTTGGCTATAGGAGTGGTTTGGGATGCTCTAAGAGTATTATAAAGTAGCAATTTGATAAAAGAACAATAAGAGATAACATGGATTCTTACCTATTTTACCTATTGTTTCCTCTATGAGGCTTTAGAGTAAATGAAACCCTTTAGGATATACTTTAAATGATTTGGCATAGAATAACTTGTTAGGAGTGATGGAAATAATTATTGGAACCTAGGTCTAGGCTTATGGGATAATGGTATGATAAATAAACTGTGAACTTTGGAACCCTGGACTAGATGGAAATCTGAATGTTTGAATTTCAGATTTTTGACATATTATGACTTTTCACCGTGACAAGCAGTCCAACTGGTTGTTTTTGTGTTTTTTTGTTTGCATGTTTACTATGATGACAATCCTTGGATAACTCGTGATCTTATCCTAAATGTCCCTGGTCGGTCATCTATGCAGGAGCAGAGATGAAATAAGACCAGTATGACTTTGAAGATATATAGAGATATAAATCAAAGTCATAAGCACATGTAAGAGTACAGGGTGTTGGACCGACCCGCTATGAGAGAGCTGCATGGGTCAAGTCATAAGTTTCTCTCATATACAAGCTATCACTATGCCCTTTGACCTGAGATCATCATAGATTACTACATGACAAACGCTCAGCTTTGACCTAGTCAAAAGTCACTTTTGACCGAGTGATCATAAAGGCTATGCTCGGGCTTAGTGGTTTTTCATGCGGAGGAATGTGAATGGTCAAGATGGAATTTGTCCCTCATATTCGTAGAGAGATATTACTGGGCCCCTCGATGAGTGAGTCTGAGAAATGTATGGCCATATTGGAATGGAAGGGTAGTTCCATTTCTATATTCAGACTACTCAGGGATCGAGAAAGTAACGGTCAGGAACAGGAGGATGACGTTCTCCATGCCTCATCCTTACCGAAATATCGTGTGACAAAAGGGACGTGATATGGTTGTATGAAAGGTTACATCGTTTATCGATCCTCATATGTTTTGGGTAGTCGTAATGTCTTGCTAGAGACCGCTTACGACTTGTGGGTCAGTATAGTAACTGGCCCACTGCCAACTTCATATGGGCTTACAGGGTCGCACACAAAACAGCCCAATACGAGCTATGATGTCCAGATTCATTGAATCTAAGAGATGTCTAGATTCAAATGAATAATCTAGGGTGGATATATATTTTTTATATATATAAATTTGTATATATATATTATATATAATATAAGAGATATTTGCAAGATTTAATTTATAAGGATAAATTAAATCTCTATCACTTTTGAATTTGAATTTAAATGATATGATTTATTTGAATTTGAAATTCAAATTGATAAGATATCTCAAATTTGATTTATGATAATAAATCAAATATAATTCTGTCTTATCTTTATTTTAAATTAAATAAATAGGTGAATTAAATTTGTGGGACGGATTTAATATAAACCATATTTATTTAATTAGTTTCTTATTAAATTATGCAATATATGATATTGTATTAATTCAGAATTAATATAAGATTAATTCTGAAGCCCGGCCCTATTAGAAGCCCGATAGCTTCCTATATATTTGACATTAGGGGCTAGGGTTCTACACATCTCTACACACACATTCAGACGTGAGAAAAGGGGAAGGGAGAGTGCAAAAGGTTTGCAGATAAGAAACTGCCGAAATAGAGACGGTGAGGACGAAGTCTCTAGAAAGCCCTAGAGGGACAAGAGGCGTTATCACGTCGTTCGCGATTGGAACGCTGTTCGTGTGGATACCGGTAGAGGAAGCCGATCTGAGCTGTCGACTTCTTGCGATCGACCAGACACGAAACAAGGTCGCGACCTATTGACACTGAGGTCGCGACCATACGGGCATCTGAACGTCAGAAATCCAAAAAGAGGAGACAGGTCGTGACTTCAAGCTGACGAGGTCGCGACTACAAACTCCAGAGACGTCCGGTCGCGATGTGAAGCAGAGTAGGTCGCGACTAACAACTCCAGAGGCGACAGGTCGCGACTAGAAGATGAGGAGGTCGCAACTGAAAGTTCCAGAGGCGAGGAGTCGCGACTAGAGGACACTGAGGTCGCGACCAAAGCTCGAATACCGAAGGTAACACTTCTTTCTCCTTGACTTAAACACATTCGGTAGATCCTGGCTGGGAATGGAAAAAATTTTTAAAGTTAATTTTCGCTGCGTGTCTTCTAATTCCCAACAGTGGTATCAAAGCCATGCCGTTCTGTGTTTAAGTTAGGTTTGATTGTTGATACATGTGATGTATGTTAGACTTCTTAGCTGATTATATGATAACATGCGAGATATGTATGACATATATGGAATCTGTTTATGTATGACATATACGGAATCTAAAAGGAAACTGAAATCGGTGGTGTATGTTAATTGATTTGATCAATTAATATTAATGGGATCTAAGGAAATAGAATTAAGATTCTTGATTATTTATCAAAAAAAAATTTCCATGGGGCGCTGCTCCACACCCCGCCAGCTAACCGGCTAGCGGGACCGCCATGGCTACTTGTTCGTAGCGCAATATAATCGTAACATATACTGGCTTTCCTTATGTATGAATGTTTTGAAACATTTATTGCCCTTCAAATAGTATGAATTTTGATTCTTGAATGTTTGGGTATGGTGAACAATATGGCTCTAGATTACAAGTGTTGTAATTTTTCTAAATACGGCCTGCGTGTCGTGCCTTCCTCTAATAACTCTCGTTGTACATTCTCTTCTCATCTCACTCCCTTCGAATGTTAAAACGAGGTTTCCTTATGTAATTTTCCTATTCTAATTAGACAGCTTCTCTCATTGGCTTGAGGGGACTTAGGATAGGTGAGCCATATTGTATCACGTTTAAGATTATGCATCTTATGATTAGATCACTGCATGTATGTTTTATATGCATAATACTGGTATGAGATACAATCGAGATACATGCAAACTGGATAGTTAATTAAACCCTCTAAAAGAAATCTTAAGTCATATGCCGTCAATTAATGAATACTTGTCAAAACCTCGATCGCTCATTTGTAGGCTCCACCAAAGTGGGTGCATTTGAGTTATCTTGGGGAGATAAGCAAGAGTAATGGTGCTACTCTTATGTTTGTTATTGTTTGACTTAATTGAGATTATCAAAATGGTTTTGGGTCTCAAGGCATTAGATGGGATTAAAACATGCCGGATCATATGATGATGGAATCCCATAAATATCTAAGAATTACATTTGATGTAATTGGTAAAGTTGTTACCTACCTAAATAACTTAAAGTTGAGAGTCCTGCCAAAGCGGACTCAAGTTTAAACCAAATATGGATCTTAGCCCACTAATTATTACATTGAGGGTTGTTTTATTCAGTGGGAGATTGCTAATTAAATTGCATATTTTAATTGTAGAATCATGACGACTAGTAATATTGCTACATTATCGTTGCGATCTGTCCTTAAGAAGGACAAACTCAATGGGACAAACTTTCTTGACTGGTTCAGGAACTTGAGAATTGTTCTCAAGCAGGAAAGAAAGGTATATGTCCTAGATCAACCCATTCCTGAGGAGCCAGCAGCCAATGCTCCTAGAACTCAGAGAGATTCTTATGCGAAGCATAAGGAAGACTCTGTCGATGTGGGATGCTTGATGCTTGCCACCATGGTTCCGGAGCTCCAAAGAGATTTGGAACACATGGAGGCTTATGAGATGATTGTGCATCTTAAGGAAATGTTCCAGCAACAAGCAAGGCAAGAGAGGTATGAGACCACTAAGGTATTACATTCCTGCAAGATGGCTGAAGGTGCATCAGTGAGTACTCATGTCTTAAAGATGAAAGGGTACATAGATAACCTTGAGAGGCTTGGATTTCCCATGATCCAGGAGTTAGCTACATATTTGATCTTGAACTCACTCCCAGAAAGTTATGACCAGTTTGTCATGAACTACAACATGAACAACATGGAGAAATCTATTTCTGAACTGCATGGGATGCTTAAAACTGCTGAGCCGACTGTTAAGAAGAAGCCCAATACTATTTTGATGGTTCAGAAAGGAAAGGGTATAAAAAAGAAAGGCAAGGGTAAGGGGAAGGGTCATGGCTCATCTGGTAAGACCAAAGAGTCAGGCAAGCCCGAAACCAAGCCTGCACCAAAGAAGGCAAAGCCTCCAAAGGAAGGAGTTTGCTTCTTCTGCAATGAACCGGGTCATTGGAAGAGGAATTGCAAACTCTATCTTGAAGATCTGAAAAAGAACAAGAAGGATAGCAGGGCTATCGCTTCAGGTATTTATGTTATAGACATTCATCTCTCTACTTCCACTACATGGGTATTAGATACTGCATGTGGTTCTCACATTTGTACAAATGTGCAGGGCCTAAAGGACAGTAGAAAGCTGAAGAAGGGCAAAGTTGACCTACGAATTGGAAATAGAGCAAAGGTTGCTGCTTTAGCTGTAGGCACTTATGAATTAGTTCTGCCCACTGGGCTTTTGTTAGTTTTGAACAATTGCTATTATGTTCCTGCTTTGAGTAGTAACATTGTTTCTCTTTCTTATTTGGATAAGGAAGGTTACACTTCCATTTCTGGGAATGGTACATGTTCCATTTATCGTAATGATATTTTCTATGCTCATGGTGATTTGCATGTTGATCATTACATATTAAACTTGGAACAACCCAATCATGGAAATATCTATAACATAACCGCCAAAAGGGTCAAACCAAATAATTTGAATCCGACATACCTCTAGCACTGTCGTCTGGGCCATATAAATGAGAAACGTATTTCTAAACTCCATCAAGATAGATTTCTCAACTCATTTAATTTTGAATCATATGATACTTGCGAGTCTTGTTTGTTAGGAAAGATGACAAAGTCGCCTTTCACTGGACACAGTGAGAGGGCCACTGATTTGTTGGGACTCATACATACAGATGTGTGTGGACCGATGAATACAAATACCAGAAGAGGTTATTCGTACTTCATCACATTCATAGATGATTTCAGTAGATATGGCTACGTCTATCTAATGAAACATAAATCCGAATCTTTTGAAATGTTCAAGATATTTCAAAATGAAGTACAAAACCACCTTGGCAAAACAATTAAAGCCCTTCGATCTGATCGAGGTGGTGAATATCTGAGCCAAGAGTTTATCGATCATCTTAGGAATTGTGGGATAGTCTCACAATTGACTCCTCCAGGAACACCACAATGGAATGGCGTTTTTGAACGGAGGAATCGAACACTATTGGATATGGTTCGATCCATGATGAGTCGAACAGATCTTCCGCCGTCCTTTTGGGGCCACGCCCTAGAGACAGCTGCGTTCACACTGAATCTTGTTCCATCTAAGGCAGTTGAAAAGACTCCGTATGAGATACAGACTGGGAGGAAACCTATTTTGTCTTTTCTCAAGATTTGGGGATGTGAGGTCTATGTTAAGCAACAAGCCTCAGATAAGTTAGCGCCCAAATCTTCAAAGTGCCTTTTTGTGGGATATCCTAAGGAAACCAAGGGATATTATGTCTACTACCCCACTGATAACAAAGTGTTTGTTGTCATAAATGGTATCTTTCTAGAACGAGAATTTATCTCTAAAAGAACCAGTGGGAGTAAGGTACACCTCGAAGAAGTTCGAGAGCCACAAGACACCATAGAACCACAGATAGAAAATAGAGAAGACTCACAACAAGTTGTTGAGACTCCTCAGGTCACGCAATGCCCACGGCGATCTAATAGGGCACGACTTCAGCCTCAGAGATATGGATTTCTGATTTCTGACAATCGTGATGTGTTGCTCATTGAGCATAATGAGCCAACTACCTATCGAGAAGCTATAGTGGGACCAAACTCTGAAAAATGGCTTAGTGCCATGAAGTCTGAGATGTAATCCATGTACGACAATAAGGTATGGACCTTAGTCGACCCGCCTGAAGGTGTAAAAACTGTCGGGTGCAAGTGGGTTTTTAAAGAGAAAACCGACATGGATGGCAATGTAAATGTCTTCAAGGCACGACTGGTTGCAAAAGGATTTACTCAAACTCATGGTGTGGACTATGATGAGACCTTTTCCCCAGTTGCAATGGCCAAATCAATCAGAATCCTCCTTGCCATTGCAGCATATTATGACTATGAAATATGGCAGATGGACGTCAAGACAGCCTTCCTTAATGGAAAGCTCCTTGAGGATGTGTACATGACACAACCTGAAGGATTTGTGCATTTTGAGGACTCTGGTAAGGTGTGCAAGCTTCAAAGGTCCATTTATGGACTGAAGTAAGCATCTTGGAGTTGGAATCATCGTTTTGATGAAGTAGTCAAAGAGTTTGGATTTCTTCAAAACATTGATGAACCTTGTGTGTACAAGAAGGTTAGTGGGAGCACAGTTGTATTTTTGGTACTCTATGTCGATGACATCCTACTCATTGGGAATGACATTCCTACCTTGCAGATTGTCAAGTCTTGGTTAGAAAAATCTTTCTTGATGAAAGACTTGGGTGAAGCCACCTACATCCTAGGAATTAGGATCTATAGAGATAGATCTAAAAGGCTTCTAGGACTGAGTCAGAGCACATATATAGACAAGATACTGCATAGGTTCAGTATGCAGGAATCAAAGAGGGGTTTCATACCCATGTCTCATGGTATTCACCTCAGCAAGGATTTGTGTCCTAGTACACCAGATCAGCGAGGTCGCATGAGTAAGGTTCCTTATGCTTCTGCCATAGGATCTATCATGTACGTCATGTTATGTACTCGACCGGATGTCTCGTTTGCCTTAAGTATGACTAGCAGATATCAACAGGACCCCGGTGAGGGCTATTGGACTGCTGTCAAGAATATCCTTAAGTACTTAAGAAGGACTAAGGACTTATTCTTGATCTATGGTGGATTGGATGACGAGCTCTATGTAACTGGTTACACAGATGCAAGTTTCCAAACTGACCAGGATGACCAGAAATTGCAATCTGGATACATATTCCTCCTGAATAATGGAGCGGTAAGCTGGAAGAGCTCTAAGCAGAGCACTGTAGCAGATTCTGCAACGGAAGCTGAGTATATAGCAGCATCTGATGCAGCTAAGGAGGCTGTTTGGATAAGGAAGTTCATTACAGAACTAGGGGTGGTACCTACCATCTCAGATCCAATAACTTTATTCTGTGACAATAGTGGTGCCATTGCACAGGACAAAGAGCCTAGGTCACATCAAAGGACCAAGCATATACTCAGGCGATTTCATCTCATCAGAGAAATCAATGATAGAGGTGATATAAAAATATGCAAGGTAGCAGGGGAAGACAATGTTGCTGATCCTCTAACAAAGCCGCTTGTGCAAGCAAAATATGAGTGTCATGTTAGGTCAATGGGAATTAGGCAAATTAATGATTGTACCTAGTGCAAGTGGGAGGATGTTGGAGATTGTGCCCTAGGGGCCAATCATTATCTTATGAACATTGTTGATTTATGAATTTCTTAATTATGTTATCATATTATTTGCATGTTTACTATGATGACAATCCTTGGATAACTCGTGATCTTATCCTAAATGTCCCTGGTCGGTCATCTATGCGGGAGCAGAGATGAAATAAGACCAGTATGACTTTGAAGATATATAGAGATATAAATCAAAGTCATAAGCACATGTAAGAGTACAAGGTGTTGGACCGACCCGCTATGAGAGAGCTGCATGGGTCAAGTCATAAGCTTCTCTCATATACAAGCCATGTCACTATGCCCTTTGACCTGAGATCATCATAGATTACTACATGACAAACGCTCAGCTTTGACCTAGTCAAAAGTCACTTTTGACCGAGTGATCATAAAGGCTATGCTCGGGCTTAGTGGTTTTTCATGCGGAGGAATGTGAATGGTCAAGATGGAATTTGTCCCTCACATTCGTAGAGAGATATTACTGGGCCCCTCGATGAGTGAGTCTGAGAAATGTATGGCCATACTGGAATGGAAGGGTAGTTCCATTTCTATATTCAGACTACTCAGGGATCGAGAAAGTAACGGTCAGGAACAGGAGGATGACGTTCTCCATGCCTCATCCTTGACCGAAATATCGTGTGACAAAAGGGACGTGATATGGTTGTATGAAAGGTTACATCGTTTATCGATCCTCATATGTTTTGGGTAGTCGTAATGTCTTGCTAGAGACCGCTTACGACTTGTGGGTCAGTATAGTAACTGGCCCACTGCCAACTTCATATGGGCCTACAGGGTCGCACAAAAAACAGCCCAATACGAGCTATGATGTCCAGATTCATTGAATCTAAGAGATGTCTAGATTCAATGAATAATCTAGGGTGGATATATATTATATATATATAAATTTGTATATATATATATTATATATAATATAAGAGATATTTATAAGATTTAATTTATAAGGATAAATTAAATCTCTATCACTTTTGAATTTGAATTTAAATGGATATGATTTATTTGAATTTGAAATTCAAATTGATAAGATATCTCAAATTTGATTTATGAGAATAAATCAAATATAATTATGTCTTATCTTTATTTTAAATTAAATAAATAGGTGAATTAAATCTGTGGGACGGATTTAATATAAACCATATTTATTTAATTAGTTTCTTATTAAATTATGCAATATATGATATTGTATTAATTCAGAATTAATATAAGATTAATTCTGAAGCACGGCCCTATTAGAAGCCCGATAGCTTCCTATATATTTGACATTAGGGGCTAGGGTTCTACACATCTCTACACACACATTCAGACGTGAGAAAAGGGGCAGGGAGAGTGCAAAAGGTTTGCAGATAAGAAACTGCCGAAATAGAGAAGGTGAGGACGAAGTCTCTAGAAAGCACTAGAGGGACAAGAGGCGCTAGCACGTCGTTCGCGATTGGAACGCTGTTCGTGTGGATACCGGTAGAGGAAGCCGATCTGAGCTGTCGACTTCTTACGATCGACCAGACACAAAGCAAGGTCGGGACCTATTGACACTGAGGTCACGACCAAACGGGAATCTGAACGTCAGAAATCCGAAAAGAGGAGACAGGTCGCGACTTCAAACTGACGAGGTCGCGACTACAAACTCCAGAGACGTCCGGTCGCGACGTGAAGCAGAGTAGATCGCGACTAACAACTCCAGAGATGACAGGTCGCGACTAGAAGATGAGGAGTCGCGACTGAAAGTTCCAGAGGCGAGGAGTCGCGACTAGAGGACACTGAGGTCGCGACCAAAGCTCGAATACCGAAGGTAACACTTCTTTCTCCTTGACTTAAACACATTCGGTAGATCCTGGCTGGGAATGGAAAAAATTTTTAAAGTTAATTTCCGCTGCGTGTCTTCCAATTCCCAACATTATATACCTTATTCCTAAGCTCACCGAGTCCCTAAGCTCCTTGAATTGCTCTAGCTCAGCTAGAAATCCTTCTTTCTTTTCCTTTCTTTCTCTTTCTTTCTTTCTTTCTCTTTTTCTCTTTCTCTCTCTTCTTTTCTCTTCTCTTCTTGGTTCTTGCTGTGATAGTATGAAATGGCAAGGCGTGGGTGCCTATTTATAGGTGGAGGAAGTTGGCTTGAACGGTCCAGATCGAATCAAGATGAACGGCTCAGATCGCTTATCTTCCTTAAGAAGCTTCGCCTGCATCATCATGATGACATCCTCCTCCTCAATGACTCATCAAAATGACATCATCTATGGACACCTCACATGCTTAGGTGGCACAATGGTGGGGCCCTTGGGACACCTCATCAGCTGACTCAGTGCTTCCAGAGAATTCTAGAGTCTTATCCCAGAATATACGGCTGAGATCGTGCCATATGTCCTTAGCTTTTTCTTCTTCCCCTAGATTAGTGCTATGTGGCATCTTGATAGGTACCTTTCACGCCACCTCATGGCTTCTAGATAAGTCCAAAGCTTTATCTGATCAATTCCTCGGTTATCACTTTAACTGGGTAACTTTACTTTCCTGAAAAATCACTAAAATATTATTTTAATGCCACTTTAACCTACATAATCATTGGGCTACGTTTTTATACTTCTTGGAATGCCATCTTGGATCTCTGATCAAGCTCACGTACTTTGATGGCTCAATTCCCAAGAAATATCCCTTGGCAAATTACCAAAATACTCTTGGCTCATCTTTATTTACTTTAATAAGTCTAGGGGTATTGTCTTTTCACATCTTACCAGAGTATTCCCTGACCCTGGTCAACTATTCAGATAACCTTCATTGATTGTCTAACCTTAGTCAAATAACCAAAATATCCTTCACTCATTTTTTAATTATTTTATAACATAAGGGTATTTTCGTCATTTTGCATATTTTCTGCATATTTCTGGACACTAGCTCCTTTTTTCTGATGAACTGATATCATGGGCCTAGGCCTCTCCGTAACGTTATCAGGGCTCATTCAGTCCAAGCTTGCCCACTGCTTAATTTTCGAATCGGATATCGGGCGTTCACGAACTCCCGTCAAAATTCACTAATATGTGAATAACTTTTCTTACATATCTCCTTTCGGGACTCCGTCAGTTCCCTGACCTCTATCTTCACGGGACGCATCTTCCTATAAATTTTCACTTATATCTGAGGTTCAAAAGATTTGATAAAAATTTCAGATAACTTTCAGACTATCAGATAAATTTCAGCTATCTGAAACTCTAATAAAATTTTTGTAATAAGCTAGATTAACCAGCATCATTTTCTCTATCTACTGATGAAATTTGGGACTAAAATGCTTTTGGGCAGTTCTAAGCCTCTTCTGGCTCAACTTTCTATAATTACCATTTTGCCCCTATAAACTTTTTCTCTTTTCAATTAAGTCCCTTAACTTTTCATAATTACACTTAATGACCCACAACTTGTGTCTACTTTCATTTTTTACACCATGAAACTTTTAGAATTTCACTTTAGTCCCTTTCTTTTCTAAAATGACCATTATGCCTCTAGGGAATTTTACTATTCACATATAAGTTTCTGTACTTTCACTTATTTGTAGTTTAGTCCCTAAAAACCCTATGTATTTTTATGGGACTTCTGCTCAAAGAGATCTGGTAGCCTATCTATTTCAAGCTACTTTCTGAGTCTTTGGGCCTAAAAATTGGACTATTACACAATCCATCAACATAATAAAATCCTAAATCAACATAAGGATCAATAAGTCACAACCATACTTCAAATCTGGAATTTTATTACAAAACACCTAAATAAACATATAGAAGATCCTAAGAGCTCAAATGGAACAAGAGTAACTCCCCATTGAAGATCCAAATCTTGTAGACAATTTTAGCCTATCTAAGAGATCCCAAGAAGTGACTAGCCATGCATGGTCACTATTGCCACACAAAATCTTAGGTTTAAAACTGAATCCATGGAGGAAGGTTGAAGGAAAGTGGAAAAAATGGTAAAGAAGTAGAGTAACTAGGGCTTGGAATTGAGAGAGAACTTGGTGGAATGAGTATTAGATGAATGGTATGAATAGCGGCTGGTTTGGGAATAAAACCTAGGTTATTTGGACGAGTTGGGTTAGGTTTAAATGAGAATTAGGTCAAAAATTGAATCTTCAACATAATAGTGGCAGGTCAAAAATTGAATCTTCAACATAACTACGGTGAAAGTGCATCCCTAGAGAAACGTTGAGTTTTGGCCTTTGGTCCTTTTTTGACATGAATTTGTCCCTTTCTTGGCAATTCCTTGGTCCTTTTGTAGCTATTACCTCGGTCCTTGTATGGCATTTTTCAAATTCGTCTCTAACTTCAATTAACTTCCAAATTTCCTATAATCAAAATTAAACCTACGTAATTCCCAATATCTTGGAAATCAATTGAATTGAAAATTAGAAATAAATGACCAATATGCCTTCTTTAATGTAAATTAACAAGTAAGGACCTATTACACAAAAGAATAATAGAATATGCAATTTAAGCCCAATTATCCTCTAAAAAGACCTTACATGATATGGAAATACATGCTAGAAATAGGTCTCATCAGTAAGGTGAAAGGAATTCATGTTATTGAGACCATGGTCTCACCCCCATTACATATATCTTTTTAGGTGAGAGTAGCAGGGGAGGCGTAGTGGGGAAGGCTTGGGAGGCATAGAGGTTACTAGTACTTGTAACCATGCCCTGACTCCTTTAGTTTATGTTTTGCTCTTGTCTAATTCGCCACATAGGACATGATAGAAAAGGGCAAAAGTCGCAATTTGAAAGGATTATCATAGATAATTTAAAAATTTAACAATAATCACGAAATATCCATGATAAAAAAGACTCCAACTCATATAATACTAGACTATCATTGATAATAAAAATGACTTTTCAAATCATTGAAACTATCCATGTTAGAAAAGAGACAAACTTACAAATAAAGACTAAAATTATTGATAAAAGAATTTCACTAAAGCTTTCACAAGCTAAATGTTACATCCTAGATTTTTAAGGCTAGAAGAGTAGTATTAACATACTTGACGCGAATTGTGAAGTTGAGCCAAGTGGGGCAAAAATGTAATTTCTAAAAGTTACGGGCAAAATGTGTAATTTTGGAAAATATATGCTAAATTTATTGAAGATTATTCAGAGCCCCAAAAATTAACCAAAAATAGGGATAATATACTTTGGGAATTATAGGACATTGTACAAGTGGGTTTATTCACAAAATGCCCTTAGTTAAATTTTAGAGGAATTCAAAGTCTAATTAATTAAGCTAATTAGGTATTTTATTTTGAAAATTTTAAATAAATACCTAAAAGGGGTAAATAAATTCTAAGAAAATTTACAGAGTTTCCCTTGTATTAATATAAGGTAATGTAGCAAACAATAGGCTTTTATTTGTTAGAATGATTGTTTCACTCAAGAGGGGGTGAATTGGGTGATTTTAAAAAAAATGAATGAATTGAAAGAGTAAAGTTTAGGGATATATCATTGAAGAAAGAAGTTGGTAAGCAAGATTACACAGACAGATATATACTAGTTTGGCCTAATCCACTTGGCCTACATCAAGTCCCCAGAGAGCTCCTAAGTGTTCCACTATCTCTAAGATTCTGTGGGCTCTTAGTGCCTTAGTACACTTATGTGAGAAACCCTCTCACTCCCCTTTACAACCTATAATATATCTCCAGTGAGAAACCCTCTTACTCCCCTTTCACTCGTAAGGTTACACTTTACCAAGAACTACTCTTGAGCAAATAAAAGAAAATGAATGTTACAAATACTCTCTCTATATAGAGTAGATAAGATAATCACTTAGTCTCTCTATTACAAGAATATGTATGCCCTGAATCAAAGTAGAGAAACAAAGTGAAACAGAGACCTAATGAATATGATCTAAGTGAATGATTTGCATATCTTTTTTTTTTCAAGTCTCCCAACTTCTTCAGCTTTCTCAATTTTGCTTCTTCTTCTTTTATACTTCGTTATTCAAACTTCAATTGAAGCATTGAAGTAGCCGTTGTTAAATATAGCCGTTATTGCTAATGTGGATATCTGATGACTTTTGGCTCTTTATTGATCTCTTCGTTTGATCTTGTTTCAGCATGTAGATGATATTAAAAATATGCTTTATAAAAGATATATAATCAATGAAAGCATAGAGCAAGTTGTTGGAAAGTATTTTTTGACAATGACAAATGGCAAAAAGTTTTCAAAATGTTAAAATGTTAAATAAAGTCTTTAATAGTTTTATAATACTTTTGAGAAAATAAGTTTAAAGCTTTAACAAATAGGGAAGACAAATGAAACTTGTCACACTTGATTTCTTTATAGTAGCATTTGATTCAATTTCTTGTACAAACTATTTTTAATACAAAATTGATTAATTACATGTTTTGATTATACCAAACGTGATTCAAGTTGCTTCTATGTCAATACTGATATTTTAATGATTTACTGAATTAATCAATTAATATAAATTAATGCATTAGTTAATCGATTATCCAAAATATTTTATGCTAAGTTTTTATTGGTTAATCGATTAGTCAATCGATTAATTGATATTAATCGACAATCAATCGATTAATGAGTATCCATTAATCGATTGATCATTCAATTAATGTAAAGTCATTGCTATCTAGAATTGAAAAGATAAATCAATTAATCGATTAATTAATCAATTAATTCTAATTAATTGACTGCCTATTCAATTAATCTATTCAGAATAATTTTTCCTTCAGTCAAAACAAACATCTATTAATCGATTAATCTAAATTAATGTATTAATTGTTTGATTAATATGTTCTGAAAAGATTTCTATAACAAATATTCTAGAGACATTAATCGACGAAGAATTCAATTAATTAACATTAATGGATTGATTGTTTAATTAATATGTTTTGAAAATCTTTCCATGTCAATTCCTCCAGAGACATTAATCGACTAAGGATTCGATTAATTTACATTAATGGATTAGTTGTTCAATTAACTTCATATATTTCAAAGATACTTCTCCATTTACACTGAAATTACTTGCATTACTCTTTGAGCTATATATGCTTAATTCAAATTTGAAGTATGCTTATATTTCTCATCATTCTTCATTATAAATATTTTGAGAAACTTATCTTATCAATTTTACATTGAATATGGTTGAACACTCTGATCAATGTGATGCTCTATTTTCTGTTTTCTACATTAATTGAAACATTGACCAATTAATGATGATTAATCGATTAGTTAATCAATTAATATAGAATACTTTTCAAAAGAAAGCCATTTGAACTTGTTGTGTTTATAATATGAGTTGATTATTACTTCTTTATTCACTGCTTAAACTACCAACTATGAATTCAACTAAATGAGCATGCGATGTCTTAATATCATATCATTCTCTGATTCATTCTCTTTGATCTTAAATCTATTGCATCAATCCTCACTTCATATATCAAGTCTTTATCTACTAACAATTCAATTAAATGAAGTGATTATAGGATTAATATCAGAAGCCAAGATTTTGGTTCAGTTCATGCACAAAACATTAAGACATTCATAGATTGAGTAATCAATTCAGTGTAGAAATTAAACATTAATCAAACTCAAATTCGATTAATCACAATTAATTGAACTTGGATTCGATTAATACGGAGGAACTGTGAAGAAGGCATTGGAAGAAGAAGGAATTAATCGACTATGAATTCGACTAATCAAGTTCAAGAATCAAGGAATTAATCAAACTCTTGATTGAGTAAATAAAGGAGTGAAAGAATAGTAAAGGGAGAAGATGATGATTCATAAATCAACTCAAATATGTCTATTTTGCTGAATTAATGGATTAATTACAATTAATCAATTAACTAATCAATTAATCTCTTCATTTTTCACTACTCAGTTATGCTCTGTGTTGACATAGGTTGAGTATTTTGACCATATCTCAAGATCTATTAATTCGATTAAGGTGAAACTTGATTCATATGAAACTAGAATTAGAATTTGATTCAATGACACTAATTTCATTACAAAATAGTCTTATATGAGGGAGATGTGCCATTCGTAATATGGAACATAGGATTAATGCTTTGGCCATGACCTCTACTCACTAAATTGATCATATTTTTCTATTTATAATGAATTTTGGAGTCAAACATGGTTTATTGGAAAGTAGACATAAAAATCTTTCTAGGGATAGCTCATTTTCTATGTTTGGAGTTAAATAAAGGAGGTTATGATAATTGAAAGATGACTATTGTTCTTGAACTCAAAGATAATCAGAAGATGAAAGAAAGTCAAGTATTAAATGATTATTACCAGAATTTCTCTTGATTATGTCAAACTTCATTTAAGATATCCAAAGACATGATTATAATAAGATTAGAAAAAGATTAAAGCCAACAGACTCTTAACAGTAAAAAGGCACTTTGTGTCAGAAGCTTCAACGGCTAGTTCCACCGGTCATATTCTCAATGGAAGAAGAAAAGCTCAATGGAGAAAGAGATTATACTCAACGGTCAAAAGATCAACTTCATATATAAATAGAAGAGCATTCAAAATTAAGATGATGGACAGACGAGCTATGAATGCATCATTATAATGCCAAAACTTCATTAGACTGAGAAAACCTTGAACTCTCTGTTCTCTATTATATACCATCATCATATCTTGAGAGAGAAAAATATCATGTACTAATATGTATCATTTACTCTATCTGACAGAGTTTTATATTTCATCATCCTTATCCAAATCTGAGAGCAAACCTTAGAATCGGGTATTCAAGGTAGGATTAGCTCTTGTCTTTGTAAGGGGAGTGCTACAACCAGAGAGAGGTATTACCTTAGGATTGAGGAGGTTCTCTGTAATATCCCAAATTTTTTGTACTGATTTGTATGTACAGATTGAATGAAATATATGAATTATTTTTCAGGAAAAAGATGTGGTTATTTATGTAAAGAAAGGGATTAAATTGAAAAAGAAAGGAAATGAAAGGACTTGATTGCAATTATGGAAAGTCTAAGGCTAGGAAGGAAAGGTAGACAAAAATATGGGGTCTTGAAGTGTAATTTTAGCCAAATAAAGGGGTTTAAGTGCAAAGAAGAAAAAGTTTCCTGGGGCTAAAGTGTAATTAAAGAAAATTAGGCCAGAAGTGGTTTGGACTGCCCGAAAGCATTTCAGTCCCAGATCTCACCAGTAGAGAGAGCAAGTGATGCTGGGTAATCCAGCTTAATACAGGAATTTTTCAAGACTCCAGATAGCCAAAATTGATCTGATAGTCTAAAAGTTATAAAAATTCCTACCGGATATCCTAGATTTCAGATATAAGTAAGAAATTACAGGATGATGCGTCCTGATGGGGAGGATGTTAGGAAATTAACATAATACCGATAGGAGGTCTGTAGGAAAAGTTATTCACAAATTAGCAAATACAGACGGAGTGTGAGGCCTCCGGGGATCCGATTAGGAAATTTATCGGTATTTAAAAAGGGACTGAATGAGTTAGGATGACCTCAGTCAGATGACTGTTATAACCCACAGGGATGCCTAAACACAGTAGGCCAGTGTATCTGGTAGAAGGACCCGGTGTCCGGGGATGTGTATTAACGGTGTATAATAGCTAAAATACTAGATGAACATGGACAGGGGAAGATTTCTCGTAATGCGTGCCATAAAGGTGATGGACCCTAAAAGGCCCAATAATGGCGCCATCAAATGCCCAATAAGACTCTTTGACTGATAGGTGGGCCAGTGTCTAGCAGAACCCCGAAAAAGTGCGAAATTATGAAAATGTCCCTGTGTAGTACTAAAAGGGTAGTAGGTGTATGAAGGGCATTTTGGTCATTTTGGATAGGCCTAGAAGCCAAGACATACACATGTGAGGTTAACCAGGGTCAGTATATGCCCTAACAGGGTACAGAAAGGTGTAAAATGACAATTTTACCCTTAGGGTTAAGATAGTGCAAGAAAGGGCACCCAAGGATATTTTGGTCATTTCGCAGGGGATCTGTAATTGAATTTAGACCCAGTATAAAATTGTTAATGATATAAAGGACACAGATACTAAATTTAAAGTCGGAAGACATAATATGGATTTTCAGAAAAATTGGATTCAGAAAACAGTCCAGTTTTCGAGGAAACGGACCGGGCCGGTACCGGATTGGACTGGAAAGCTTCTAGAAGGCTTCTTGCTCCCTCAAATTTTTCCATGTAAAGAATGTGAGGGGTGAGGTGTCCCCTTAGGTGTCCCTTGATGATGTAGTAAAAGGAAATAAAGAAAAATAGGAAATTCCGGAAAAACCAGGACCACAAGTTCAGAAGGCTTCAAAATTACGAAAATGCCGTCCATCAAAACTATAAATACCCCCCTTGACTTCATTCATCATGGCCTAGAGCACTTTTAGAGAGATAAAGAAGTTCTTGAGAGAGAAGGAGCAAGGAAGAAAGAAGAAAGGAAGTTCTAGCAGAGTTGAAAACAGTACAGGGATTCTAGAGTTCTGATAAGCTTTTAAGGTAGTAACTAATCCTATCTTTTATGTAATATCTTTGTGATTGGTTGTGCTATTGTTTGGTTGGATTGTTATCTTATATGTTATGCTTGAAGCTCTATTACAATGCTATGATAATATGTTATTGAGTATGGAAGCACGCAGCATACTTATCTGTACACAATCACAAGCAAGCACTGTCACTCTACATTACATATATTGTTATGATTATTACTACTGAGATTCCCCCGAATCTCATCCCAATAAATAACCCATTACAGGGGAGGTTATGCCGAAGTAAATTTTGGGAATTTTAAGAGACGCCCTTATGTTGCCGAAATTATGACAATATGGCAATAGTAAAGAAAGGATCTGATACGTACCGTATACATAGGTGCTGTCTAAGGAGGCTGGAAGTGAGTGGACCTAGCCGGTTCATCCAGTCTTTCCTGGGTACTTACGTAGAATGGTAGTTCTCATGGGAATTACTAAATTGGTACAAGATCAGTTACTTTCTAAAGATGAAGCGTAGCGGTTATGCTGCCGGATTTCAGGCAGAAAAAGGTGTACTGGAGATATGGGGATTTTGTATATTCCCTGATGTATAACAACTTAATATTTAATGAAAAGTATTGTTTGTCATGTTTGACTGATATGTGATGGATATATGAATATGTATGTAAAGTTATTTGCTGGAAATTACCACTATGAACAGTAACCCATGGTGACCTAATAATGTTTGACCCATAATTAAAAATATTAAATGGATGAATAAATGTATGAAATTTTTATGGTAAATAGTAGACATATTAAGTTTCGATTTGATATATATAATTCCTCATTTGGATGTCTACACATGGAGCTATAAATTATCAAAGTTGGGACCAGAATGCTGGATTTAGGGGGAAAATGCTGGATGAACAGTAAAATTGTAACATTGACCTATGTTGACTTGGTCAAAGAATGATCAATGAGTTATTTTTACCTAAAATATAATTAAGTTATCTTCATGTAGAAATTGGAACCACTTCATTTCGATTTTTCTATAATTAATTATGATTTTCCGAAGTCAGGTCACTCATATGGAATTTACACAGTGAACAGTACTCGAGAAGAGTAAAATTCCAGATTGAGAAATTGGACTTCAATGACCTTGAAAGTGGTTCTAAATGTTACCAAATGATCCCTAAAATGTATAAAAGTAAGGACATTTCATTCTCAATTAGCCGTTAAAATTGAGGTTGTAAAGGCTACCAAGAACCTGCTATAATATTGGGGAGAAGTGGATTATAAATCTCAGTGAGGAGTTGAGGATTGGACATAAGTCAAGGAAGGACTGAACCAGGATAATTATTCTATGTGATTTTTCTCTTCTTTAACTCTTTATATTTCTAGCAACTCATTTCAATTATCTAATCAAAGTTTTCAAGCTTATCTATTTCATTGATCAGATTGCAAAAGAATTTCAAAAGAGTTTTGCCAAAGTTTTAAAATCTCGCAAATACCTAATTCACCCCCCTCTTAGGTGATCCAGCCTATCCTAGCACAAGTGGTTCCAAATGATTTAGAATTGATCAAAAATCTGATAAAGTCTGGTTTAAAACACTTTTTGTAAAATGGCTTGACTTATCGAAGAACACCCTTATCGAAAAGGTCTTCGATAAATTGTTGAAGAATTATATTTGAAATAGTTAAAATCTTATTGAGCAATTCTTCGATAATCAGCCTTATCAAAAATGATTTTGATAAATCTTCAATAAATTGTAAAAGGATAGTTCATGATTTATCGAATAGTTATTAGTAAATGTCCTTATCGATAAACTTTTTGAAAAATATTCTTTCAAAACATATGCTTTCAGACTTATCAATATATTTCACTATATGTTATTTATTAAAGTGTTCTTCGATAAATATACTATTTGAATAGCTTATTGATAAATACTGAAGAACATTCTTTTATTTTTCAAAAAGACTTTCACATATTCTGATCTTTTTAAATCATATATTTTATCATATTTGGAAACTCAATTTCATATGATCATTTTAACAAATAAATCAAAACTCAAGATCATTTAGCTAATCAGATCAGATAATTAAATCATAAGCTTTAAAAATTATATCACTTCATAACAAAGCTTATAAAGATCTTTTCAGCACATATGAACAAGCTACAAATCCATGAAGATTATTTATCCAATCAAATCACAGTAATTCATAATCTCAACAATGTCATTTACAGACTATTAATCAGATATCAGTTTAAACTTGTCATAGGGATCTTATCGAAGATCTCTATGATAAATATCCTGATTGAATAGTTTATTAATAAGAGCATAATGAATTATTCTTTTAATCTTTTCATGATAAGCTAATCTTCACAATTTCAAAACCAAACAAATAATAGATAATTCAAATAAATCAATTAAACATTATAAGAAATGAATCATCATCAAAACATTTCAAAAAATCAAATCACATCAAGAGCATTAATCAATATTAAGATTCTAGTGATTTGAATTTGAAACAACTTATCTTCTCTTTTTTTTTATTTGATCTTATATAAATTTATGACTCAAGATTCCAAACATCAAATTGAGAAGAAATTAATTAGATCACTTGTAAATATTATTTATCAAAAACTCAAACTCAATGATCTGGATTATTTTAAAATATTTTAAATGATAAGATTTTAAACCTGTAAACCTTTTTATTTTCTGATCATAAGATTTTATAAAACATGTTTGCATAAATTAATATTTTATCAAAAGTAAAATAGTGTGAAAGATCATAGTTTATGCTTTTGAAGACATAGAAATTTTCTCTAATTTATCGAAGAGTTATTCGATAAATCCCCTTATCGAATAATCCTTCGATAAAATAAGCTTTAGAAAATAGAATTACTTCTTTGAAAATTATATTTTATTTATCGAATATCTTATCGATAAATACTCTGTTCGATAAATTCTTTGATAAAGTTTTTCATAAAATTCTTTTTGCTAAGTTGAGTCTATGAAATAATTATCGAAGCCTTCTTCGATAAATCCCCTTACCAAATAAGTCTTTGAATAACTTTAGTTTAAGAACAAGGACTCAAAATTTTCATAAGCTAAATTTGATTGATTTATCAAAGTTTTTGTCAATAAGAGACCTTATCTAATAGGTCTTCGATAAATGCTTTTTAGAAATTATATTTTCTTTCAAAATTTCTTTCTGATTTATCGAGTAACTTATCGAATAACTACCTTATCAATAAGCTTATCGTAAATGCTCTATATCAGTTAAGACTTTTGAATTTTTTTCTTAATTGATTGTCATCATCAAAACATTAGAGTCTAACATTATTAACTCAGAAACTCAAGAAATTAATTCTCAAGTAAAGTTTGGTTAATAGGAATTAAGTTGGTCTTTCTATTTTACCATCAATAAAATTATGATGGTAATAAAGGAATGACCATTTTGAAAAAGAAACATGTCACATCCTCACTTTCCTAGCTCCATCTTCTCCAAACCAGTACCTTGTTATGTTTGGAAAAGGTAGGGGTGAGATTTCAGAGGAAATCTCAGTAGTAAACGATATCATTCAATGTATACAAGATGAATGCAAGTACATGACATGTGTTTCCTTTATCTTTCTTTAGCTTCCATTTGCATACTATCATGCTCATGCCTATCACTACTATGCATAACCATAAACTCATAAAGGCAGAGCATCTATCATTCATCATCATCATCACATATCATAATCATATTAACACACAAGCATTTACATCAAGCATACAAGAATGGGTAAGTTCACTACCTAGCGTGTAGCCCTTCCTTTAGTCCTTATCTTTTGCTGTAAAGTTCCTTCTTTTCATAGGTCAGAGCCTATACAGAGCATAATAATATTTTATTATTATCTCATCCAGTATAACTCCACTTAACTCAAGCTTATCTTGAGGTAATACCCCTATTCTGACCATCCCCTAACTTTCTTTCTATCCACGACTAACCTTATAGAGAGATATATTTCTCTATTCTAACTATCTAATTTATAAGAATAATCCTCTAATTTATTAGAGCAGAGACTAGAATAACTTACTTACCTTATTTCTAAGCTTGCCGAGTCTCTAAGCTCCTTGGATTGCTCCTAGCTCCGCCAGAACTCCTTCTTTCTCTTCCTTTCTTTCTCTCTCTCTCTCTCTCTCTTCCTTTCTCTTCTTGGTTGTTGTGTGTGGAATGGAAGGAGGGGGTGAGGGGTATTTATAGGTGGAGGGAGGTGGAATGGATGGCTTAGATCGAATCACGATGAAAGACTCAGATCGCTTAGCTTCCTCAAGAAGCTTCACCTGCATCATCGTGATGATATCATCCTCCTCAATGACTCATCAAAAGTGACATTATCAAGGGACACCTCACTAGCTGACTCAGAGCTTCCAGGGAATTCCATAGTCTTATCCCGGAATAAACAGCTGAGATCGTGCCACGTGTCCTTATCTTTTTCTTTTTCCCTTAGATTAGTGCCATGTGACGCCTTATGGGGACCTTTGATGCCACCTCATGGCTACCAGATATGTCCAGAGCTTTATCTGATCAATTTCCCGGTTATCACTTCAACCGGGTAACTTTACTTTATTGAAAACTCACTAAAATATTATTTTAATGCCACTTTAACCCATATAAATATTGGGCCACGTTTTCAGACTCTTGGAATGCTATCTTGGGTCTCTGATCAAGCTCAAATACTCTGATGGATCAATTCCCAAGAAATATCCCTTGACAAATTACTAAAATGCCCTGGGTTCCTCTATATTTACTTTAATGAGTCTAGGGGCATTCTTGTCTTTTTACACCTTACCAGAGTATTCCCTGACCCTGGTCAACTATTCAAATAACCTTTCTTGACTGTCTAACCTTAGTCAAATGACCAAAATACCCTCACTCATTCTTTAATTATTTTATAACATAGGGGTATTTTCATCATTTTGCACATTTTCTGGACACTGGCCCCTTTTACCGCTGAACTGATATCATGGGTTAGGCCTCCCTTGGCGTCATCATGGGCCTCTATGTGATGTCATCTAGGCTCATTCAGTCCTAATTTTCTTACCGATTAATTTCCCAATCAGATACCGGGCGTTCACGAACTCCCGTCAAAATTTACTAATATGTGAATAACTTTTCTTACAGAACTCCTTTCGGGATTCTGTCAGTTCCCTGACCTCTATGTGATGTCATCTGGGTCATTCAGTACCAATTTGCTTACCGATTAATTTTCCAATCGGATACCGGGCGTTCACGAACTCCCGTTAAAATTTACTAATATGTGAATAACTTTTCTTACATAACTCCTTTCGGGATTCTCAGTTCCCTGACCTCTGGCTTCACAGAACACACATTCCTATAATTTTTTACTTATATCTGAGGTCCAAGAGATCTGATAAAAATTTTAGATAACTTTTTGACTGTGAGATAAATTTCAGCTATCTGAAACTCTGATAAAATTCCTATATTAAGCCAGATTAACCAGCATCATTTCCTCTATCTACTGATGAAATTTGGGACTGAAATGCTTCCGGGAAGTTCTAAGCCACTTCCGGCTCAACTTTCTATAATTACCATTTTGCCCTTGGAAACTTTTCCTCTTTTCAATTAAGTCCCTCAACCTTTCATAATTACACTTAGTGGCCCACAACTTGTGTCTACTTTTACTTTTGTACCATGAAACTTTTAGACTTTCACTTTAGTCCCTTTCTTTTTCAAAATGACCATTATGCCCCTAGGGACTTTCACTATTTACATATAAGTCCCTACACTTTCACTTATTTGCAGTTTAGTTCCTAAAAACCCTCTGTATTTTTTTAAGACTTCTGCTTAAAGGGGTCTGGTAGTCTATCTATTTCAGGCTACTTTTTGAGTCTCTGGGCCTGAAAATTGGGATATTATAAAACATGTAGGAACTTATTATGGAATTGATAAAAATTAATTAAAGTGCCCAGGAATTGTGAAATAGGAATTTATTATGGTATAAAGTGCATTGATATAACATACAATTACCCTAATTTTCTACTTGGCCAAGATGAAGGGAATTGGAAGACACGCAGCGGAAATTAACTTTAAAAATTTTTCCATTCCCAGCCAGGATCTACCGAATGTGTTTAAGTCAAGGAGAAAGAAGTGTTACCTTCGGTTTCAAGCTTTGGTCGCGACCTCAGTGTCCACTAGTCGTGACTCTTCGCCTCTGGAACATTTTAGTCGCGACCTCCTCTGCTTCTCGTCGCGACCTGAAGTCTCTGGAGTTTGTAGTCGCGACCTCGTCATCTTCAAGTCGCGACCTGCCTCTTCTTTTCGGATTTCTGACAATCAGATGCCCGTATGGTCGCGACCTCAGCGTGTTCTGGTCGCGACCTTGCTTCGTGTCTGGTCGTATCGTAGAAGTCGACAGCTCAGATCGGCTTCCTCTACCGGTATCCACACGAACAGCGTTCCAATCGCGAATGACGTGCTAGCGCCTCTTGTCCCTCTAGGGCTTTCTAGAGATTCCGTCCTCACCCTCTCTATCTCGACAGTTTCTTATGTGCAAACCTTTTGCACTCTCCCTGCCCCCTTTTCTCACGACTGAATGTGTGTGAAGAGATCTGTAGAACCCTAGCCCCTAATGTCAAATATATAGGAAGCTATCGGGCTTCTAATAGGGCCGGGCTTCAGAATTAATCTTATATTAATTCTGAATTAATACAATATCATATATTGCATAATTTAATAAGAAACTAATTAAATAAATATGGTTTATATTAAATCCGTCCCACAGATTTAATTCACCTATTTATTTAATTTAAAATAAAGATAAGACAGAATTATATTTGATTTATTCTTATAAATCAAATTTGAGATATCTTATCAATTTGAATTTCAAATTCAAATAGATCATATCCATTTAAATTCAAATTCAAAAGTGATAAAAATTTAATTTATCCTTATAAATTAAATCTTGCAAATATCTCTTATATTATATATAATATATATATACTAATTTATATATATATATATAATATATATCCACCATAGATTATTCATTGAATCTAGACATCTCTTAGATTCAATGAATCTGGACATCATAACTCGCATTGGGCTGTTTTGTGTGCGACCCTGTAGGCCCATATGAAGTTGGCAGTGGCCCAGTTACTATACTGACCCACAAGTCGTAAGCGGTCTCTAGCAAGGCATTACGACTACCCAAAACATATGAGGATCGATAAACGATGTAACCTTTCATACAACCATATCACGTCCCTTTTGTCACACGATATTTCGGTCAAGGATGAGGCATGGTGAACGTCATCCTCCTGTTCCTGACCGTTACTTTCTCGATCCCTGAGTAGTCTGAATATAGAAATGGAACTACCCTTCCATTCTAGTATGGCCATACATTTCTCAGACTCACTCATCGAGGGGCCCAGTAATATCTCTCTACGAATGTGAGGGACAAATTCCATCTTGACCATTCACATTCCTCCGCATGAAAAACCACTAAGCCCGAGCATAGCCTTTATGATCACTCAGTCAAAAGTGACTTTTGACTAGGTCAAAGCTGAGCGTTTGTCATGTAGGAATCCATGATGATCTCAGGTCAAAGGGCATAGTGACATGGCTTGTATATGAGAGAAACTTATGACTTAACCCATGCAGCTCTCTCATAGCGGGTCGGTCCAACACCCTGTACTCTTACATGTGCTTATGACTTTGATTTATATCTCTATATATCTTCAAAGTCATACTGGTCTTATTTCATCTCTGTTCCCGCATAGATGACTGACCAGGGACATTTAGGATAAAATCACTAGTTATCCAAGGATTGTCATCATAGTAAACATGTAAATAATATGATAAACATGATACAATGATTGGCCCCTAGGGCACAATTTCCAACACAAGATTGTGCCACTTGCTAAGCTACCAAAGGTAAGGATTTTGTCTTGAATTATAATTATATTTATAATTATTTTAACTAGGAAAATTAGTGCAAGAGGCTATAGGATTTTGACAAGTAAGCATTGTAATTAATATGAACTTAAAGGGCAAACAATTAGCTCATGGTCTATAAATAACACTCTTCCTCCACACAGTATAGTATTTTTGGCACATGAAGGGAAACTCTTGCTAATTGGATTCTTGACTTTCCAAGAGTAGGAAGAGCTAGCCACTTTGATCTTTAAACTTGAATTAAATGTTAGTTTATATCTCTAACCTTCTAATTGAGATTTTTGCTAATAAATCATGGTTTAGGTGGTTGGAAAATAAAGCTTTCCCTATGGATGCATGCTAGCCAAAAAGTATAAGGGCTAGGGAGATATGATTTTGATGTTAAACTTAGGTTGAAGACATTGATTAGTGTTTGATTTAAGTGGTACTGTATGAAGATTGTTTGATTTCCTTTGATTAAAATTGATGAGGCCTATTGGCCACTTTGAGACATTTGCCCTAGAAATTGATTTTGTTGATTTTGATGCTTCCAATGTGTTTAAAATAAAAAATGGTGTAGGGTAAACCTAAAAAACAAGCTTTGAAAGCATTGGAATCAAAATTGAAAACTTAGGTTTTCCTTAGGTACCTCTCGGCTAATGATCAAATCTCACGAGGGGATTTGATTTTCAAAAATACAAACCCATATTTGGATTCTACAGGAAAAACTATGTAGGAATGACCTAAGAGAATAAGTTTTAAGTTGGTAGAAACAAAACCCGAAAAATCAAGTTAAAGGATTAAGGGTTTCAAGGGTTTTTGTTTAAACCTTAGCTAGTTAATTGTATATTGATGGTTGTGTTCCTTTGTCATATTGGAATAGGGTTTAACATTTGTGGGAGAAGGAATTAAGGCGAAGGACAAGAGCTAAGATTTGCTTGATCAAGGTAGTAAGATTACTTAACCTTAATATTAACTTGTCTTGACTGTTATATGTGTATTTGCTATGATTATGGGTTGAATTAAAGATGTTGAGATGTTGAAATGATGCTACTCTTTGCATTGTGATGTCTTGACTTGATGCATGTTTAAGTTGGCATGAGATAGAAGTAGTTCCCAAATTGTGGCATTATGCTTAGTTCCATAATAATCATGCTTGTTGATATTTTTGTTGATGTAACTTGCTATTGGGATTTCTTTAAAATATCACTCTTCCAATTGATCAATGATTTAGGGACTGAGCTATCAAGAGGCAAGGGCATAATGATGGAAGACTAGTGTACTTATGCCATGACATTTTGAAGCCTTTTGTTGTATGTAATTAAGTATGACATATGTATGACCTTGTATGAGGTAATGACCTTAGAACTATATTTTGATTGATTAAATGTTCAAATCTGACTTTGAAATTTTGTATGCATAAAGTGCACATAAAAATCTTTAAGTCTATAGTTAGAACACTTAAATTGGATTTGTGTACAATTTATGGTGATTTTTCAAAGTTAGGGTTAGAAATCTGGAACACAGTTTTTGACCAAATGAACAGTAGAAATTCAGAATCAATCTGGTACTTTTATACTATGAATGGGTTCATGAAACTATTTTTCCTTTAAATAAATATTAAATATATTTTATTAGGACTTAGAACCACTTAATTTTTATTTTTCTTTAATTAGTTATGAATTTTTATAGTTAAACAAAAATTCTGAAAAATATGACAAAGTTGGACAATAAAAAATTTCAAATTTGGTTTCTTGAATCTTGGGCTTTGAGAAATGTTCCAATGGACATGAAATGAACCCTAATATGGTCTAGAGCTAAGATATGACACTTGGTATCTGAGCAGAGGTTCTAGCATAGGATAAGAATGTTCTACTCTATTTAAGATTATTGGATTTATGAGTCAATTATGGATGAATTGACATGTGAGTTGAGTTTTACAAGGAAAGTACTCATGGTGCCTTTTCATGGAGAGGGTTTAGAGTCATCTATGAATGAAAGGGTCTAGAAGTAATACACTACTTATCAATGATCCAAACCTAATGCATGAGGTAGAGGAAGATCCTAAGATATATTGGTTGTTCGATGACCAAGAACATGATATATCTTCAGTAGGATCTAATCAGATTGATGAGGAGGTTATGGATCTGGTTGATTATGCTATAGTATTGACCTGAGGATTCCAGATCAAGATATGTCTAGTCCAAGTACTTGATCACCTGGGGTCAAAACTGAATTTAATGAGTATGTGACTTATTAAAAGAGTTTAAGTTTAGGGCTCGACATATAAATAAGAATGAGAATCAGGCACTTACTGTTTATTTACATTTTCTTTAGGAAATCAAAGTACTACATCATGTGGTTACTCAGGAATCTTAAACCTTGGATGAGATAGTCTGGATGATGGTACTTACTAAAGCACTTGCAAAAACCCTCGATTGGTTACAAAGTTGATACATATAATGAAATATAGGTTAAGTAGTCTAATCTCTTGTTCCTTTTTATAATTCAGAAAAGAAATTAGTAAGGTGAGAACAAGGAGGAACTTGTCACTAGATGAACCTAGACCAGAGGGACCTAGGGTACCTCCCGATCCTCTTTAGTTGACTCTAGAAAGGCTAGAACAACAATAGAAAGCTATAGAGGAAGTAAGGGCCACACAAGCCCGTCAGGAACAAGAGTGGGATGCTACTATAGTTGTAGCGGTTGTAGCAACAGTTACAAACTTGAGGCAACAAGAGGTACAAGTGCCTCAGCTAATTCCAAGGCCCGTTTAACCTCAAAAATAGGCAGGATACTTAGTAGACCCTAATATCATCTAGCATTGGATTACTCGCTTCTCTAAGCACAGCCTACTTACATTTGATGGGGCTTTTGATATTTAAGCCACTAAATACTAGATTAACTTATTAGAAAGGATCTTTAAAGTCTTAGACTGCCCTTCAGAATGGAAAGCCTAGAAGGCCATCTATAAACTAGAAAAGGATGCAGATCGATGGTGGAAAAACACTAAAATCCTGCTACAAGCCAGAGATGTTCCAGTCACCTAGGAGGTATTTCTTGAATAGTTCTATGAGAAATATTTTCCATGATCTAGCAGAGACGAGAGGGAAGTAGAGTTCCTAACCCTCAAGCAGCAGGATAAGGAATCCTTTGATGAATACCTAGTAAAGTTTATTCACCTCTCCTATTACTCTACTTACCTACGTCATAGGGATGATGAAATATGGATAACAGAGAAGCTACTTAAGGGTTTAAGGCGTACCTTAAGGGAGAAGATAGCTCCACGATAGTTTGAGGAGTTGAACAATGTAGTTGAAGCCGATAGATCACAGACAACAATATGAATCATTATGTGCTACCAAAGATTACTCCTAAGATGGAGAAAGCTCTATGAAGAGCAGATCAGGACAAGAACCCTTCTAGCAATAATGATAACAAGAAGAGAAATAGGTCATGGAATAATAAGAAAACTAAGAAAGGTGGAAGGCCAGGTAGAGGTAGCAACCAATAGAGATCAAAGGAACATAGAATCTGTGGAAAGAATCACGAGAATAAGTCGTGTTTAGCTAGGCAAAATGTATGCTTTATGTGTGGCAAGAAGGGACATTACACGAAGGAGTTCCTATAGAACGCTACTAACCCTAGGCCTTAAATTCAGGGACGAGTGTTTACTATCACATAAGAGGATGCCCGTAAGTCATTTGACATGTACATGTACGATTAATATTAATAATCACCTTGTGAATGCCATGTTCAATTCGAGCGTAAGTCATTCATTTATATCATATAGCTATGCTAAGCAACTAGGCCAGGTTTTCGATACTCTGCCATATGACATATGTGTCTCTGCTCCTACTAGTTCAAAGTAGTTACGCCTAATGTTTGTTTAAACTATATTGTCTAGCATGAACACTAATGCATTACACTAGATTTGATATGCATGCCCTTTCCTAGTATTGATGTGATTATTGGTCTAAACTAGTTGTCCTCCTAAAATGTATTGCTGGATTGTAAGAACAAAACCCTAATAATTCCTCCTAAAGAAACAACCTCCTGCCTCGAAGTTAAATTAAACTTTATTACTGAGGCCTAAGTTGATAGGTTCCTTCGGAAAGGTTGTTAAGGGTATTTAATTTTCTTCTCGATGCAAGCTAAGGTAGAAGAAGGGATCGAGGAGATTTTGGTAGTCAAGGAGTTTCCTGAGGTATTCCTTATAGAGATAAGGAGACTCCTTCCAGAATGAGAACTTAAATTTACAATTGACATTGTATGTCATACCTTAGTTCTAGACCATATTAGGGTTCATTTATTCCATTGGAACTAAGGATAAGAACAGGTCAGGTGGCCTGTTAGGGGCCTATGGCATGGCTTGGCCTGTTTAAAAAACTATACAGGCTCAGGCTTATTTGAAAGTTTGATTTTCCTTAAGAGGCCAAACTCAGGCTCTATAAGAAGCCTCTTAGGCCTATCAAACAATCTGGGCTTGTTATTAACAATATATGCAATATGAAAGTGTAATAAGTGGGTGTTGAACCTATTACATATTGAACACAATAAAAGAATAAGACCATTAGACTAACATATATTATTGTCCATTTCTCTCTTGGCTTTTATTTTTAGAAGAACCAGAGAATATATTTTAACTTACCATTGATTTATCCCTAAAAGTGTAAAACCTAGGCCAAGTCGAATACTCTGGTAGAACTGTCTCTTCTCCCTTAGGCACTTTCCAGATCCACTCTTTGTTCGCTGTCCAGATCCACTATTGCATCGCGTTGCTCACTCTCTACTCTCTAGATCCACTGTAGCATTTTACCTTCATCGTCTACTACAGTCTCTGCCTTGACCTTCAAATGCAAGCCCTACCTATTTCCTCTTTCTTATCTATATTATCTTCTTATGTTTCAAGGTTTGATTTTTAGTTAGATACCTAAATTTTTACTCCATGCTTTCACAGTATTGCCTGCTATGGTATCTCCAGACTACAGGTTTGAGTCTACAGAAATATCCATAGGATATTCTACTTTAGAACTTATTAACTGATCCCCTATACAATCGTCTGAACTCTCTTCACTATCTGAAGAGTCAAAGTCTCGATGTATATCATCTTCATATATCATTACTGGTTGGGGGTCTCCCTGATTAACTGATGGCTCAAACTTAACTTTATGAATCCCCATGTCTACTCTTGACACATTTGCTTAAATAAGCAAGGCTAACTATCCCAATAAATACCCTAACTTAACAACATACTTATTACTTAGAGTTAGGGTCTGGGGATTATCTTATCTAAAGCCAAAAACTTCTACTCTGATACCAAAATGTAACATCCTTACTTTTGTACGTCTTTGGAACCATTCGGTAGCATTTAGAACCACTTACATGACATTTGAAGTCCATTAGCTAAATCTGGAATTTTTACTCTTAGCGAGTTACTATTCATATGGTATTCTAGATTTGTGCGATGAACTTTGAAAAATTATAATTAATTCTAGAAAAATCAAAATGAAGTGGTTCAAAATTATAATCGAATCTAACATCTTGAAGTTTAAGGGAAAAATAATTTCATGACCAAATGCTTAGCCAATTGATACAGTTTCTTCGTTAAAGTTTACTGTTCATTTGGTCAAAAATCCTGAAAATAAATTCTAGTCCCTGACTTTGGAAATTCATTTCTCTTTGTTACCTTATCCAAATGAGATCAATTATATATGGATTTAAATATCCATATGTGTAATTTAAGCTCATAAAATTTTGTGAGTTAATTCTTTCATTTGCTAGGTCAAACTGAAGCCACAATAAAACTGATTCATGACCTACGTTTTTACCATTTCAGGTTCCTTTCTTTAATTCCCAATAATTGTTCCAACATACATAAACCATATCTTTGGTCTCTCATACATTTATATACATCATGGACATATTCTATAATTATTTCATACATTTCCATCACATAATTATACACTTTACATAATTGAAACAAACCATGCATTATAGGTGAAAGTATCAAATTGTTCACTTTCTTTCCTCCATTCTTTAGCTCTTCTCCATGCATACATTTTCCATCATGCTTGACCTAAATTGGTTGGTTTTGGAAGGGTGAGATTCTAGGGAATCTCAGTAGCAAACATTACCACTTAAATACGCAAGATGGATGCTAATACATGATATGTAGTTTCATTAAATTTTCTTCATTTAGTGACATGATATCATGCTATAAGCTTTGTATAAAATGCATGGCCATGGAAACATGTTATTCACAACATATTCAACATCATTCATCATGTCACAACATCATTCAACTATCATATACATATCAACACATAAGCATACCACATCAAGCACATAAAGAGGTAAGTCCACTACCTTGAACTTAAGCTTTCTTCCTTATTCTTCCACTTGCTCCCTAAGCTTTCCAACCATGAAACCTTTTGGTCAACCACTTCTCAACATCTTCTTGGATGTTGCAAGGTCCTAAGCACATTCATATTCATCACATAATTCATTAAGACCATGAACTCAATCATTATTCAAGACTATCTCTCTTGAACATTTAACTAACATAACTTCCTCTAACCGTTACCAATTGCCTTGGCCTTTGAATCAATTGATGTCTTAACCTTACCCTACACAATTTCACCTTTTGAATCCATTTATGAGCTTAGAATAATGAAATTCCAGCTCTTATGCACTGTTCTGTACAGATTTGAAAAACATGCACAATTCTTCCAAAAATTCTCATCTTGATTCCAATGCTTCCCATACTTGTTTCCCTACTTTAGTCCACACAAATTTTCATTTTAAAACCATTGGAAGCATCAAAATCATGAGATTACAATCACTGTTCATGCGAGTGAACAGTAATAGAGAAGAATTCCAAACATTACAACTTTCAATTCCAATGCTTCCAAAGCTCAAAACCTATCCAATCCTACACAAAATCATCATATAAACTCAATGGAAGCATTAGATCATTGAAATTCCATCTCCTTATATAATGAACAGTGCAAACCGAAATGGTTCATCCATGGCAAAGTCAAAAACATCAACTTGATTCAACAACCAATCATCTAACTAGTTTGTTTAAGCTTTAATCTCATAATTCTAACTTTAATTTCTTCTTTCTCCTTTCATCTAAGGTTTTGGACAGCATAAATACCTTAGAGAAAACTCAATTTTCTTCCATGAAAACCCTAAGTTCAAGATCCTAAATCAAAGGAAAATAAGCTATGATAGCTTGCTTACCTTTAATCTCTAGCTTGCTTGAACTTTGGCCTTTGAATTCTTCTGTGTCTTGGCTTGAGTTTTCATTTTGCAAGAGGTTCCCCAAGGCATTCTTGCTTCACAGTTTTGTGTAATATCCTTAATTTTCTGTACTGGTTCCTATGTACAGATTAAACGGAATATATGAGCTCTGTTTCAGGAAAAACATGTGGACCTTTATGTAAAGAAAAGGGTTAAATTGCAAAAGAAAGGAAATTAAGGGACCTAAATGTAATTATGGAAAGTTTAAAGTTAGGAATGAAAGGTAGACAAAAATGTGGGGTCTTAAAGTGTAATTTTAGCCAAATTAAGGGACTTAATTATAAAGAAGGAAAAGTTCCCTGGGGCTAAAGTGTAATTAAAGAAAATAGGCCAGAAGTGGTTTGCACCGCCCGACAGCATTTCAGTCCCAGATTCTACCAGAAGGTAGGGCAGGTGACGCCGGGTAACCAAGCCTAATACCGGAATTTTTGAAGACTCCAGATAGCCAGAAATGGACTGATCGTCCAAAAGTTATAAAAATTTATACCGGATACCCTAGATTTCAAATATAAGTGGGAAAATACAGGATGATGCGCCTTTATGGGGAGGATGTCGGGAAACTGACAGGATACCGATAGGAGGTCTGTAGGAAAAGTTATTCACAAAATAAAAAATCCAGACGGGAGTGTGAGGCCTCCGGGGATCCGGGTAGGAGATTTATCGGTATTTTTAAAGGGGCTGAATGCGATCGGATGACTTCAGTCAGATGACCGTTATAACCCCCAACGATGCCTGAACACAGTAGGACACTATATCTAGGAAAAAGAGCCGGTGTCCGGAAAAGGTATATAATCGGTAAATAATAGTTAAAATATTCAATGAACTGTGTTAAAGGAAGATTCCTCGTAATGCGTGCCATACAGGTAATGGACCCAGGAAGCCCAAAAATGGCGCCATTAGAGGCCCAATAAGACTCTTGGACTGATAGGTGGGCCAGCGTCCAGCAGAACCCCGGAAAAGTGTGAAATTACGAAAATGCCTCTATGTTGTACAAAAAGGGCAGCAGATGAATAAAGGGTATTCTGGTCATTTTGGACAGACCCAGAGGTCAAGACATGTCTAAATAAGGTTGACTAGAGCCAGTATAAGCTTTGACCGGGTCCAGAAAGGTGTGAAATGACGATTTTGCCCTTAGGGTTAAAATAGGACAAGTTAGGGCACCAAGGGCATTTTGGTCATTTCGCAGGGGATCTGTAATTGAGTCTGGACCCAGTATTAAAAAGTTAATGATATAAAGGGTATAGATACTAAATGTGAGGTCAGTAGACATAAAAAGGATCTTCAGAAACATCAGATTCAGAAAACGGCATATTTTTCGAGGCGATGGACCGGGCCGGTACCGGATTGGACCGAAAAGCTTCCAGAACCTCCAAATTTCTTCACATGAAGCATATGGGGGGTGAGGTGTCCTATGAGGTGTCCCATGAGGTGTCCAGGGTGATGCAGTAAAAAAGAATTAAAGAAAATAGGAAATTCCAGGAAAAACCAGGACCACAGGATCATAAGTCTTCCTAATTACAAGATTGCCATTGCTCAACACTATAAATACCCCCACCTAGCCCCTAATTTTGGCATGAGCAAGGAAGAAGGGAAGAGAGAAGTTCTTGAGAGAGAAAGTGTGAGAAAGAAAGAAGTAAGGAAGTTCTGGTGAAGTTGGAAGTAGTAGGGAAGTTCTAAAGCACTACTTTTGAAGTAACAACTAATCCTAGCTCTTATGTAATGTCTTTGTGATGTGTTGTTTTGTTTGGTTGATTGTTGTCCTATATGTTATGCTTGAAGCTCTATTCCAATGCTATGATCATATGTTATTGAATATGGAAGCATGCAGCATACTTATCTTTACACAGTCACAAGCAAGCACCGTCACTCTGCATTACATATTTTGTTATGATTATTGTTACTGGGATTCTTTTGAATCCCATTCCCAAACATAACATTACAGGGGAGGTTCTGTCAAAATAAAATTTGGAAATCTTAAGAGACGCCGGTAGGCTGCCGAAATTCCGGCAACGAAGACGGAACAAAGAAAGGAACTGATACGTACTGTGTACGTAGTGCTGTCTAAGGAGGCTGGAAGTGAGTGGACCCAGCAGGTTCATCCAGTCTTTCCTGGGTACTACGTGGAATGGTAGTTCTCATAAGGGAATTACCGAATCGGTACAACATCGGTTACTTTCTAAAGAAGAATTGTAGCAGTTATGCTGCCGAATTTTAGACAGAGAAGGATGTAATAAAATATGAGGGAGTTAATCATGCACTGATATATAACAGTTGATTATTTGATATTAATTATTATCTGGCTTGTATGACTGATATGTGTTGGTTGTATGCTTGGGTATGTATAGACTAAATGCTGAAAATAGGCTCAGTGAACAGTAACTCGTGAAGACCCATTCATGTTTGATAAATCATTAAAAATAGTAAATGATTGAATTAATGTACGAACTTTTTAGGGTAAAAAGTATACATACTAAGATTTAATTTGATATATAGAATGTCTAATTTTGATGTATACACGAAAAGATATAAATTGTTAAAATTGGGACCAGAATGCTGGATTCAGGAGAAAGTCATTGGATGAATAGTAAGATTAAAACGTTGACCCACGTTAAATTTGTAAAGGATTGGTAAACCAATGATTTTTCCCTGAAATATATTTGGGTTAGATTCATGTAGCAATTTGAACCACTTCATTTTGATTTTTCTAGAATTAGTTATGAATTTTCAAAATCAGGTCACTCATCTGGAATTTGCCACAGTGAACAGTACTCGATATGAATAAAATTCCAGATTAAGTGTTTAGACTTCAATGACCCTGAAAGTGGTTTAAGTGCTACTGAATGGTCCCTAAGATGTATAAAAATAAGGATGTGACATTTTGGTATCAGAGCAAAGGATTCTGGCTTAAGAAATACTCTGAGTAGATGATTTATAGAAAGATATACCATGATAAAGCCGTCATAATTGACACTAAGTTAGTGTTTGCAGGATGGCTAGACATAGATTTGGGTCTGAAACTACAGTAAACCAATGGGAATTAAGACCAGAGGTCTCTAGTTCAGATAGTTCAGAAGAAGAGATAGTAAGCAATGATTCTGACCTCTGGACACCTCCAGTGCTGGTGATTCTGAGGAGGATAGTTCCTCGGTAGGATCAAACTTTTCAATTGATGATCAGGAGGTGATGATAACAGAAGGCCCTATTCCTGCCATTCCCATAAGTGCGGTACCCTTGAATATAACAGACAGTTCAGGATCCAGCCAAGTACGTGTTCAGAGTAATGCGCCAGGTCCCAGTAGGCCCGAAGTGACTCTAGTAGAAATGTATTTGGGAGGTTTAATCGTAAGAATGGTCCCAGGGAGGAACCTGAGTAGAGAGCAACTTGAGAGCTCGGTAGCATTAGCCCGACAACTATACGAGTTGAGGCAGACCCTGGTCGAAAACATAGATCAAGATTATTCGGTCTACCAGGAGTTTATCACAAGGGTGAAAGCCATATATCAAGCCTGGGATCCAAATGTGTTAACCATGGGGCTTTGGCTAGAAATTATGAATGACGTATTGCCGAAGACTCCTACCTGGAGATCGAAGTTAGACCAGTATTTTGATAGAGAATCATATTGTACCATATCCGACTGGATCTACCTAGTAGGAGAATATATTAGAATGAAGTTTAAGAAAAATTAGAGTAATATTTCTAATGTATAAAAGACTAGAATGGTACTGTGATATGTACATATACTCTGTATGTATATTATGTGTGAAATGAAATGAAAAGGAATTATGTTATTTATCGTATTCCCTTCTGTTTTAAGTATAACAAAATGGTACGAACGAGGAGAACTATTCCAGCTGAGGAACCCCGAGAGGCTGGAAACCTTAATCAAATGATTCTAGAACGATTAGAACAGCAACAAAAGATGATAGAAGAAATGAGAGCTGCTCAAGCACGAAATGAACAAGAAAGAGATGCTGCCATAGCCGCGGCAGTAGCAGCAGCTGTAAATAATTTAAGACCGCCAGAGCCTTCAGGAGCAACTAGTAGAGAACCTGAAGAAGTACCACAGCAGGCGGAACAGCCCCAGAGAAGGGTTGAATCAAGGGAGGAGGCAGTTGGCATCCAAAAATGGATGGTGCGATTTTGCAAACACAATCCTCCCATATTCGAAGGGACATTTGAAGTACATGTAGCAGAAAATTGGGTCAGCAGATTAGAGAAGATCTTTAAGGTCCTCGACTGCCCGACTGAAACCAAGGCCCAAATGGCCATCTATCAATTGGAAAAGGATGCGGATAGATGGTGGAAGAATACAGAGTTACTTCTCCAAGCAAGAGATATTCCAGTTACCTGGGAAGTATTTCTTGAGCAATTTTATGAGAAATATTTCCCTCAATCTGTCAGAGATGAAAGGGAGGCTGAATTCCTTGTGCTGAGGCAAGGAGAAAAAGAAGCTTTTGATGAATATTTGGCCAAGTTCATCCGGCTATCTCAATATTCAACTTACCTACGCCAAGTGGATGACGAACGCTGGATGACAGAAAGAATGATTCGAGGGCTGAATTCTATGTTAAAGGAGAAGTTAACTCCCCAACAATACAGCCAGTTCAATAAGGCTGTGGAAGCATGTCGAATCGTTGAGAACAGCATGAATCATAGAATGCTGTCCAGATCTGGGAGTAAAGATCAAGCGACTCCTGATAAGGACGGACGGAATCAAGAAGCGGCCAGTGGGAGCGGCTATAAGAAAAGAAAGCGCCCGTGGCAGAACAAGAGGCCTAATAGGGGAAATTTCCGCGGAAGATCCAATAATAGGGATCCAAAGGCCCCAGTATGTGAAAAGTGTGGAAAGAATCATGGTGACAGACCATGCTTGATGGGCCAGAATGTATGCTACACCTGCGGAAAGCCCGGACATTTTTCCAGGGAATGTCCTCAAGCTATAACTGATCCAAGGCCAAGGACGGCGGGACGAGTGTTTGCACTCACTAGAGAGGATGCTCAGCGATCATCTGAGATGATCCAAGGTGAAAACCCCCACCAACGCTAGGGTGATCACATCTGATGCCTGTCTAAATAGTGTGGTGCGTTATGAGCACTGCAGTACCACCCTGGACCTGATCTGTATGCCTTTCCAGGAGATTGAGGTCATACTCGGTTTAAATTGGTTATCCTCCAATAATGTGATGTTGGACTGCAGAAACAAGACCCTAGTTCTTGGTCCAAAGATCACTGATCGGAGCTTAGAAGTACAACTGAACTTCGTGACAGAGGCTCAGGCAGAAAAATATCTACGGAAAGGATGTCAGGGATATGTGGTATTCTTTTCTGTTCAAACAGAAGTGGAGGAAGGCATCGAGGAGGTTCCTGTAGTCAATGAATTTCCTGAAGTCTTTCCAAAGGAGATTCAGGGATTGCCTTCGGAGCGTGAAGTGGAGTTTGCGATCGACATTGTACCTGGAGCTAGACCAGTATCAAAAGCCCCATACAGGATGGCTCCCAACGAAATGATGGAACTGAAGAAGCAAATTGAGGAGCTATTGGAGAAGGGTTTTATACGACCCAGTGTATCGCCATGGGGTGCTCCAGTACTGTTCGTCAAGAAGAAAGATGGTAGCTTAAGGCTGTGCATTGACTACGGGGAATTAAATAAGCTTACGGTTAAGAACAAGTATCATCTTCCCAGAATTGATGACCTGCTAGATCAATTGGCAAGAGCGAGCTTATTCTCCAAGATTGACTTGAGATCTGGCTACCATCAACTAAGGGTCAAGCCAGATGATATTCCAAAGACGGCATTCAGAACGCGCTACGGACATTTTGAATTTTTGGTGATGCCTTTTGGACTAACCAATGCACCTGCTATTTTCATGGACTATATGAACCGGATTTTCAGGCCTTATCTAGATCAGTTCGTTGTGGTCTTTATTGATGATATTCTGGTGTACTCCAAATCTCCAGAGGAGCATGAAAGGCATTTGAGGATTGTTCTTGGTACCCTTAAAGAGAAGAAGCTCTATGCTAAACTGAGTAAGTGTGAGTTTTGGCTTTCAGAAGTCAAATTTCTCGGTCATGTCATATCCCGAGACGGGGTAGCTGTGGATCCTAGCAAAGTTGAAGCAGTTTTGAGCTGGGAACAGCCAAGGACAGTGACAGAGATTAGAAGTTTTCTCGGCCTAGCAGGGTACTACAGACGATTCATTCAAGACTTTTCTCGAATTGCCTTACCACTTACCAAGCTGACCAGAAAGAATCAGCAGTTTAAGTGGGATGAGAAATGCGAGGCTAGCTTCCAGCAGTTGAAGCAGAGATTAACGACTACTCCCGTGCTGATTATTCCAGACCCAACTCAGACTTATGTAGTCTACACTGATGCTAGCAAGCAGGGGCTGGGATGTGTGCTTATGCAGCAAGGTCGAGTAGTAGCCTACGCCTCTCGGCAGTTAAATCCACATGAAGAGAATTATCCCACTCATGATCTGGAGCTTGCGGAGGTGGTCTATGCCCTGAAGATATGGAGGCACTATTTATACGGAGCAACGATAGAGTTGTTTTGCGACCACAAAAGCCTGAAGTATCTGCAGGATCAGAAGGAGCTGAACATGAGGCAGCGGCGATGGATGGAATTGTTAAAAGATTATGACTTTCAGATTAAATACCATCCAGGAAAAGCCAATGTGGTAGCTGATGCCCTGAGTAGAAAGGTGGTGCAGGTTGCATACATGATGATCAAGGAATTGGAACTGATAGAAGATATGAGCGACTGGAGCCCTCTATATCAAATGCAACTGACGGAGAATCCTTTTAGAGGAGTTCATGTCAGAACTTGCATAGAAGATGAGATCAAAGAGGCTCAGGAGCAGGATAAGCTCGCAGCAATATTCAAAGACAAGCTGGAGAAAGGGAAGACAAGGAATTTTGAGATGTCCCCAGACGGATTGCTACAGTTTAGGGGAAAACCCTATATCCCAAATGTTGGGGGATTAAGGGAAAGGATTCTGGAGGAAGCACATAAAAGCCGATATACGGTACATCCAGGTATGACCAAAATGTACCATGATGTTAAAAGGTTATTCTGGTGGCCTGGACTGAAGAAAGATGTTGTAGCTTACGTATCTAAGTGCTTAACCTGCCAGAAAGTGAAAGTTGAACATCAAAAGCCAGCAGGAATGTTGCAGCCTTTAGATATCCCTGAATGGAAATGGGATGGGATTGCCATGGACTTTGTGGAAGGACTACCCTTGACACCAAGTAGACATGATGCGGTTTGGGTAGTAATCGATCGACTGACAAAGTCAGCACATTTCCTGGCAATCAATAAGAGAGATTCTCTAGAAAAGCTGGCAAAACTGTATATAAAGGAGATCGTTAGGCTCCATGGTATCCCAAGCAGCATTGTGTCTGACAGAGATCCTCGATTTACTTCAAATTTCTGGAGGGCTCTACAGGAAGAAATGGGCACTACTCTCAGATTCAGTACAGCTTATCATCCTCAGACAAATGGTCAATCTGAAAGAACAATACAGACGTTAGAGGATATGCTGAGAGCATGTGTCCTAGATTTCAAAGGCAGCTGGGATATCCATTTACCCCTTATAGAGTTTGCATATAACAATGGTTATCAGGCCAGTATACAGATGGCACCTTTTGAAGCACTCTATGGACGGAAATGTAGATCCCCCTTATGCTGGCTAGAGTTGAGCGAGAGAAGAATGCTTGGTCCGGATATAGTGGATCAAACTGCAGAACAAGTTGCGGTAATTAGAAAACGATTGTTGATGGCTCAAAGCAGACAGAAGAGCTATGCAGATGTCAGAAGGAAGCCGTTGGAGTTTGAAGAAGGAGAACATGTATTCCTTAAGTTAACTCCAACCACAGGAGCCGGACGATCGATTAAGGTGAAGAAGTTGCATCCAAGATACATCGGGCCATTCCAGATTCTCTCAAAGATAGGAGCAGTAGCCTACAAGTTGGCTCTTCCTCCAAATCTCATCCAGATACATGATGTGTTCCATGTTTCCCAATTAAAGAAGTATATTCCAGATCCATCTCATGTGATTAAGCAAGACGAGGTCACACTGCGAGATGACTTGACCTATGAGGTTGGACCGGTGCGAATTGCTGATAGAAAAGTCAAGCAGTTGCGGAATAAGCAAATTCCTTTAGTTAAAGTGATCTGGAAAGGCTTGACTGAACAAGAGGCTACATGGGAAACAAAAGAAAAGATGAAAGAGAAGTATCCGGAATTGTTTCTATAGGATAGGTGTAATGTAAATTTTGGGGACGAAATTTATTTTAAGGGGAAGAGAAATGTAATATCCTTAATTTTCTGTACTGGTTCCTATGTACAGATTAAACGGAATATATGAGCTCTGTTTCAGGAAAAACATGTGGACCTTTATGTAAAGAAAAGGGTTAAATTGCAAAAGAAAGGAAATTAAGGGACCTAAATGCAATTATGGAAAGTTTAAAGTTAGGAATGAAAGGTAGACAAAAATGTGGGGTCTTAAAGTGTAATTTTAGCCAAATTAAGGGACTTAATTATAAAGAAGGAAAAGTTCCCTGGGGCTAAAGTGTAATTAAAGAAAATAGGCCAGAAGTGGTTTGCACCGTTCGACAGCATTTCAGTCCCAGATTCTACCAGAAGGTAGGGCAGGTGACGCCGGGTAACCAAGCCTAATACCGGAATTTTTGAAGACTCCAGATAGCCAGAAATGGACTGATCATCCAAAAGTTATAAAAATTTATACCGGATACCCTAGATTTCAAATATAAGTGGGAAAATACAGGATGATGCGCCTTTATGGGGCGGATGTCGGGAAACTGACAGGATACCGATAGGAGGTCTGTAGGAAAAGTTATTCACAAAATAAAAAATCCAGACGGGAGTGTGAGGCCTCCGGGGATCCGGGTAGGAGATTTATCGGTATTTTTAAAGGGGCTGAATGCGATCGGATGACTTCAGTCAGATGACCGTTATAACCCCCAACGATGCCTGAACACAGTAGGACACTATATCTGGGAAAAAGAGCCGGTGTCCGGAAAAGGTATATAATCGGTAAATAATAGTTAAAATATTCAATGAACTGTGTTAAAGGAAGATTCCTCATAATGCGTGCCATACAGGTAATGGACCCAGGAAGCCCAAAAATGGCGCCATTATAGGCCCAATAAGACTCTTGGACTGATAGGTGGGCCAGCGTCCAGCAGAACCCCGGAAAAGTGCGAAATTATGAAAATGCCCCTATGTTGTACAAAAAGGGCAGCAGATGAATAAAGGGTATTCTGGTCATTTTGGACAGACCCAGAGGTCAAGACATGTCTAAATAAGGTTGACTAGAGCCAGTATAAGCTTTGACCGGGTCCAGAAAGGTGTTAAATGACGATTTTGCCCTTAGGGTTAAAATAGGACAAGTTAGGGCACCAAGGGCATTTTGGTCATTTCGCAGGGGATCTGTAATTGAGTCTGGACCCAGTATTAAAAAGTTAATGATATAAAGGGTCTAGATACTAAATGTGAGGTCAGTAGACATAAAAAGGATCTTCAGAAACATCAGATTCAGAAAACGGCACGTTTTTCGAGGCGATAGACCGGGCCGGTACCGGATTGGACCGGAAAGCTTCCAGAACCTCCCAATTTCATCACATGAAGCATATGGGGGGTGAGGTGTCCTATGAGGTGTCCCATGAGGTGTCCAGGGTGATGCAGTAAAAAAGAATTAAAGAAAATAGGAAATTTCAGGAAAAGCCAGGACCACAGGATCATAAGTCTTCCTAATTACAAGATTGCCATTGCTCAACACTATAAATACCCCCACCTAGCCCCTAATTTCGGCATGAGCAAGGAAGAAGGGAAGAGAGAAGTTCTTGAGAGAGAAAGTGTGAGAAAGAAAGAAGTAAGGAAGTTCTGGTGAAGTTGGAAGTAGTAGGGAAGTTCTAAAGTACTGCTTTTGAGGTAACAACTAATCCTAGCTCTTATGTAATGTCTTTGTGATGTGTTGTTTTGTTTGGTTGATTGTTTTCCTATATGTTATGCTTGAAGCTCTATTCCAACGCTATGATCATATGTTATTGAATATGGAAGCATGCAGCATACTTATCTGTACACAGTCACAAGCAAGCACCGTCACTCTGCATTACATATTTTGTTATGATTATTGTTACTGGGATTCTTTTGAATCTCATTCCCAAACATAACATTACAGGGGAGGTTCTGTCAAAATAAAATTTGGAAATCTTAAGAGACGCCGGTAGGCTGCCGAAATTCCGGCAACGAAGACGGAACAAAGAAAGGAACTGATACGTACTGTGTACGTAGTGCTGTCTAAGGAGGCTGGAAGTGAGTGGACCCAGCAGGTTCATCCAGTCTTTCCTGGGTACTACGTGGAATGGTAGTTCTCATAAGGGAATTACCGAATCGGTACAACATCGGTTACTTTCTAAAGAAGAATTGTAGCAGTTATGCTGCCGGATTTTAGACAGAGAAGGATGTAATAAAATATGAGGGAGTTAATCATGCACTGATATATAACAGTTGATTATTTGATATTAATTATTATCTGGCTTGTATGACTGATATGTGTTGGTTGTATGCTTGGGTATGTATAGACTAAATGCTGAAAATAGGCTCAGTGAACAGTAACTCGTGAAGACCCATTCATGTTTGATAAATCATTAAAAATAGTAAATGATTGAATTAATGTACGAAATTTTTAGGGTAAAAATTAGACATACTAAGATTTAATTTGATATATATAATATCTAATTTTGATGTATACACGAAAAGATATAAATTGTTAAATTGGGACCAGAATGCTGGATTCAGGAGAAAGTCATTGGATGAATAGTAAGATTGAAACGTTGACCCACGTTAAATTTGTAAAGGATTGGTCAACCAATGATTTTTTCCTGAAATATATTTGGGTTATATTCATGTAGCAATTTGAACCACTTCATTTCGATTTTTCTAGAATTAGTTATGAATTTTCAAAATCAGGTCACTCATCTGGAATTTGCCACACTGAACAGTACTCGATATGAATAAAATTCCAGATTAAGTGTTTAGACTTCAATAACCCTGAAAGTGGTTTAAGTGCTACTGAATGGTCCCTAAGATGTATAAAAATAAGGATGTGACATTTTGCATCAGATTTTGGGGGGTATTTATAGAAAATTTCGTGGAAAATGGATGCCCAAGATCATCTTGTACACTATTTGATCTAATGGCTTAGATTTATTCTTTGATTTAACTTTTATTTAATAATTATGACATCATCAAGGGATAACTCATAGGGACATGTGGCAAAATTCCAAGGGAGAGAAGCTTCTGAAAAAATTCCAGTCCAATCAGTTGCCGGCTCAGTCCGATTTCCCGAAAACCAGACTATTTTCTGAATCTAATTATTTTGAGATTTCATAATATGTTTTCTGACCTTAAATCCAGTATCTGGATTCTTTCTATCATTGACATTCTTATACTGGGTCTAAACCTAATTACAGATCCCTTGAAAAATTACCAAAATACCCTTGGTGCCCTTTCTTCCACTATATTGACCCTAAGGGCATAATTGTCATTTCACACCTCTTTGTACCTTATCAGAGCATATACTAACTCTGACTAACCCTTCTTGTACCTACCTTGGCATTTTGACCTGTCCAGAATGACAAAAATGCCCTCCATTAATCTCTTGTACATTATTATAACACATGGGCATTTTCGTAATTTTGTATTTTTCCGGGGTTCCTCTGGACACTGGCCCACATACTGCTCAGGTACCTTATTGGGCCTCTGGGTTTCCATTTTGGGACTTTGTCTAGGTCCACTACCTTTATGGCACAAATCCCAAGAAACCTCTCCCGAAGGTATTTATCGGGTATTTTATTATACTGTAAATTCTATTAAAAATTCTACAGGATTCCTTTTCTGATCCTATCAATTTTATAAATTCTTATATTAATTATATTAATTTACTGTAAAGTTTCATCTGATTCTGAGATCCAAAAAATATTTTAATAATTTTATCTGACTTCAGAAATTTATATCAATTTTTCATGACCTCAAATCAAAATTCTGTGTTGCGTTAAATAACCGGAATAATTTTCTCTATCTACTGGTAAAATTTGGGTCTGATCTGATTCTGGCCATTTTTGGCCTGTGTCCGGTCCAAATTCTTCATAATTACACTTTTGCCCCTTGAACTTTTTATAAATTATATTTATGTCCTCAAACTTTTTAAAATTACACTTAAAGACCCCACATTTTTATCTACTTTCTCTTTTAGCCTTAAAACTTTTATAATTTTACTTAAGTCCTTGCTTTTTCTTCCTTTTTCAATTCAATCCCTTTCTTTTAGCCAAGGTACTGGTTTGGAGAAGATGAAGCTAGGAAAGTAAGGGTGTGATATTTTGGTATCAGAGCATAAGATTCTAGCACAGAACAGAAGGTTCTGGCTCATTGATGCTCTTATTTAGTTAGATTGATGTTTAAATGAGTTAAAAGTATGAATTAGAAAGGTTATTCCCTTAGAGTGCGGGATAATGACACACAAGTTATCGCAATGAAGTGAGTAGGTCACGACTAGTAGTGACAGAGAAGTGAGGTTACTATGAGTCAAGTAGCAGGTCGCGACTAGTGTAAGCAGAGGAGTTCAAGTCGCGACAAGAAGGAGTTAAGGTCACGATGGAAGGAGTTCAGGTCGCAACAGGAGAAGACCTTTGGTCGCGACTACATAACACAGAGATGTCAGGTCGTGACGAGTAGAGTGCGATGGTCGCGATGAAAGATCACAGAGAATATGAGTCGCGACTAGCCAATACTCAGGTCGCTACCAGGATATACAGAGACCTAATGATGAGAACGAAGATACCAACCTTATTAAAGTCCATCGACTAGAGGATTGGTATAGGACATGACCAAGCCAGACAATACAAAGTATTGAGATACGAAAGATCAGTTTAACACGATGTTTAAAAGTAGATCCTCCATGTGATAACTAGGAGTAGATCTACAAAGGTTTTATTCAGCTGGTCTGAATAGAAGACCTAAAAGTTAGATTAAGACTTGCCTAGGAATGATCCTAGCACATGGCTTAAGGCTAGAGACATGATGGTTAATAGATAAAAAGTTAATGTTCCCTAAGTAAAGGGATTACATCACGGAGAAGTAGTAGACCTAGGGTAGAGTATCCTAGAGAACAGAAATGATAGTAAGAGATGTTGAATAAGATCCATATGACTCAAGTTCGCTAGGGTCAAGAGATAAATCAGAAAGGAAGCCACAGATTAAAAGATAAAGTGACTCCCCTATTCCCTATATAAGATAGAGTAATGAAGGGTTGAGTCTATACCCTAGTAAGAGGGTAATGTGGCAACCTAAGTTATATGAGCTCGTCAGATGAGAAACCTGAAATAAGAATATTATAAAGCTTACCTAATTGCAGTGTGCAATGGATGGTTAAGCAAATTATGATGATATATGGCTTATGTTGCCATAAGTTATGATAGTTGCATCTCCTTGCAGTTGTCATGTGATGACATGCATGTTAGAGTATGCTATGATGAATGAATACTCCCCTTTCGCAGTATATACAGGGTAGAGTATATATGAGATGAGGAAGTTATGAGAAAGTTATGTTGCTCCCATACCATATGACATGCAATAAAGAATATATTGAGGATGATAGACAGTCTCAGTGAGTGGGACAGTCTGTTGCAGTATGACTAGGGGTTACTCAGGTATTTCTGCAGACTTGTGAATGCAGTACTTAGGACCATTTCTATTGAAAGGAATGGTATACAGAAAGAGCGGCAGATAACAGTAAAGATATTGTTTTCAAATCACTCTTTGGATAAAAGTTGGATCTAAAACATATGGCTCTCAGATAGAGTTAGATTCAGATGAGTATAGATCACTTTTCAGATAAGAGTTAGATCTGATACAGATTGCTCGCAGTTAGAGCATAGTTCAAATAGCTCGTAGTTAGAGCATAGATTGAAATGAGAAGTTATGATGAAGCCATAGCAGCAGAATGCAATGATAAGGACACGTGGCACGATCTCAGCCGTTTATTCCTGGATAAGACTCTGGAATTCTCTGGAAGCGCTGAGTCAGTTGATGAGGTGTCCCAAGGGCCCCACCATTACGCCACCTAAGCATGTGAGGTGTCCATAGATGATGTCATTTTGATGAGTCATTGAGGATGATGATATCATCGCGATCATGTAGGCGAAGCTTCTTGAGGAAGTTAAGCGATCTGAGCCGTTCATCGTGATTCGATCTGGACTATTCAAGCCAACTTCCTCCACCTATAAATAGGCACCCCCTTGCCATTTCATACCATCCATGGAAAGAAGAAGAGAAAGGGGGGGAGAGAGAGAGAGAGAGAGAAAGAAGGAGTTCTGGCTGAGTTAGGGGCAATCCAAGGAGCTTAGGGACTCGGTGAGCTTAGGAATAAGGCTCTGACCTATGAAAAGAAGGAACTTTACAGTAGAAGCTAACGACTAAAGGAAGGACTATACGCCAAGTAGTGAACTTACCCATTCTTATATGCTTGTGTGTTAATATGATTATGATATGTGATGATGATGATATATGCTTTGCCCTTTATGAGTTTATGGTTATGCATAATAGTGATAGGCATGGAGCATGAAGTATGCAAATGGAAGATAAAGAAAGATAAAGAAGGCATGTCATGCACTTGCATTCATCTTGTATGCATTGAATAGTACCGTTTGCTACTGAGATTTCCCCCGAAATCTCACCCATATCTTTTTCAAACATAACAAGGTACTGGTTTGGAGAAGATGAAGTTAGGAAAGTGAGGGTGTGACATTACAAATAACATTGTGCTGGTCTAGGTCATAGAGGTAAAAGTGTTGGTGCTATAAATAATAAGATTCTGTTGGTGAGTTCTTCTGAAGATTATATAGTTTGCTAGATAGGAGTTTTATGATTGTCATATTTCTTATCTGTGAAATTATCTTGGATTAGGGGCCATATTTACAAGTTTCCTCTTTCAAGGCTTATGTTAACCCTATTTAACATATTCCCCTTCAGAGGAAGATTTCTTACATATGTGACGAAATTGTTGCCATAATTTTTTAAGGTTTTTTTTCTCACTGCTCATCTCATGCTCTAATGGAGGCTTGATGCTGCCAACCATCACACTGCAATTCTCTGTCTGTTTTAGTTAATAAGTTTTATGGCTTGAGTTTTATTGTTTCAGTTGCTTTCAATGTCTAAACTGCTGAAGGGATCATACTGGTAGGCCATTTTACCTTTCAGATTCAGGCAAGTATAGCTTCTTTATTTTCTTACTCCCCTTCTACTGAAATTTGGCTATCATTGAATTTTCTGTTGCTCTGAATTGGATTATGATTATTATGGAAAGATTAATATCCATAAGGAGAAAGCTTTAATGCTTTCAGTTTTTTATAGTAGTAGCCTTTTTGCAAGGTAAACTGTTGTTCAAAGATTCTGAGAGGATATTTTAATGATAGCTTGGAAATTTAACATCAAACAGCGAATAGTCATGATGAACTGTAGTTAATGTGTTTGACTATTGTAGTTTATAGTTACAAAGTGCCCATGAACATTAAAATCCGATAAACATGAACAATTATAGTACACACCTCGTTTATGAGGTTGCCCATCTATCTCTAAATTTTATCTGTCAATTAAATTTTGAGAAGATTGTTGAGTAGGCCGTGTTTGTTTTGACGTTAGGAAAGCTTCAAACGTGTGTTCTATAAAAACTCCAAGTATGTGCTTCTCATTTTGCATACATTTGAAGTTTGCAAACAGAGAATCAAACACACATACAGTGGCATGTTGAATGTTGAGGCATGATTAGAGATTCAAACGGAAATTGGATTCTGGAATTTTTATAGGAAGCTGGGATTCCTCCCTTCAACTTCTGTTGACCTCACTGGCATTCAAATATGTAAGCAACAAGGTTTTATGAAGGTTCTTGCTTATACCGATTCTTTAGAAGCTTTCCAATTGATAATGTCGGATGGAAGTTTAAGTCACCCTTTGCGTTCTGATATTGAGGAAATAAGGAGTATGATCTACTCAACTATTAGGTATACCCCGTGAAATTATCAATGAATACTCGCTAATCATGCATGAAACACATCCTAATTGTTGTGTTCGTATGAGAGAAAATCGCATTCAGCAGATCTCTCATTTGTTTTGAATTTGTAATTTTTAAGTTCCAACTTACCTTTGTATTTGAAAACACACACACACACTAAGACTTCATAGTAGTTAAAGTAGAAGAAATAATAAAATAATAGAAAGAATAATTTCATTATTATTATATTATGTAAGTTATTACATCACTGAAAAATAACCAGGATGACCAATAATTTCAAACAAATCTCTTGATGTTTTCCATTCACTTGATTAGATGTTTGCATGCACATGAGAATGTGCTTTAAAAGCTCATCAGAAAATAAAAAACTAGATCGTGTCAAACTTGTGATATTAATGTCTTATATGAGATAAAGATTTCTTTGAGTTCATTTTCAAAAATTTTACAATGACTTTGATTTAAGCCCTAAACCTATGGTAATCATCCTTTCTTAGATACTGGAAATATAGATTCATGATCTTGTACATATCAATTCTTATTCCTACCTTTCTAGGGTAGTATTTTATTAGCATTTTCTTACAAAAATCTATTTGTTCATCATCATTTTAGTTCATTTTATTCTCTACCATCTCATTCCATTTCATTTCTATTATTTTCAATGAACAAACTTCATCTTTTTTTCGTGTGACTTGGTGATTTTGGTTCCTCATCGATAAGAAAGAGATTAAATACTTCAACTTTATTGGCATCAAATTTGAAATATTTTATTTTATTGTATTGTATTTATGTGATTTTTCGTTTTTGGTTTTTAACTGTTCTATTCTTTAACATTAAAATTTGTTGCCCTAATTTTTATTTTTTTATATGATTATCTTATTTGGTCATATTTGAATATTGTCAGGCTAAATTAGGGGTAACTCTTTTAAAAATATTTTCTATCAAATTTGAGTATTATTAGTCCTAGTTAAGAGTAGCTCTTCAAAAGGCCTTAATTTTTTATTTTTTATTTTTTGAATTGGGCATGTATGTACACATACATGAAGCATTACATCTATAGTTAAATAAAAGATAATAATAAACAAAAATAAAAAAAAATTAGGCTTTTTTATTAAAATACTACAAATAGTAAAAAAAAAGGGTTATAGAGTACCTAATATCCTGATCTTATTTCTCATATGCGTCCAGTATCATAATCTTATTTGTGGTATAATTTTACCCATAATCTTTTTAGTTTAGTGTAATTTCACCTATAAATTTTTTAATTTAGTGTAATTTCACCTATACATTTTTTAATTTAGTGTAATTTTATACATAATCTTATTTCTCAAGTATTAAGAATTTTACCAAATTAAAAAGATTATGGATAAAATTACACCACAAATAAAATTAGGATATTGGACGCATATAAAAAATAAGATCAGGATATTGGATACTATATAACCCTAAAAAAATTATCCAAATCGTATATGATGGGAAATATTTATCAAAATATTACACTTAAAATTATTCGGGTAAAAAATGAGTTCAAAATTATGAGAAACTTGTTCAAGCCAAGAACGACTTTACTTTAATTCCTCATCACCCACCCTTATCATATTTAACATGTTGATGCTACACTCTACTTAGGGTGAACACATTTACCTATTCTCTCTCTCTCCTCTCCTTCCCTCCATCTTTTCAACTTTTCCACAATTTTTTTGTTAGGAGTGCCAAGATGATCAAACCCAACATCAAGCCTGGCAATGTGGAACTTATGATGATGAAAACTTGCAGCTCCACCTGTACTGAGAAATCCGTGGAAAAGAAACTTCTCAACATCATACCTGCAAAATAGAAGCGATACACTGCAAGATGACTCTTTTACCTTCAAGCGTTGTCTCTTCAATTTCTGAGAATCCTTTGTAGATTTCAACCAGACCAATCACAAGAACAAGAGCTAAAAGAATTAAGAAAGTATTAAATAAATTAGTGCAAGAGACCTTGGCAAAACAAATAAAAATTAGAGGATCAGATCTAAATGAAAATAATGAGGACATCGTTAAAATGATGAAGGTTGAAAATAGAGCTTCTTATCATATCATGGGCTTAGAAACTTCAATATAAAGGCCTTAGACTACACATATAGAAAAATTCATTTGTACCTAAACAATCACATTTGGACTTAAAATCCTGATTATATTTTATTAAATGTATTTGAGCGAAAATTTATAATTAGTTAGCAGATTTATCTTTTAAGTTCCCACGTACATTGAACTAAGTCTTTGTTAAGTTTTCTAAGTTAATATTTATTAATTTAAGTCTTTAGGTTTACTTTTTTCAAGGCAATTAAATTAATAGACTTATCAAGACTTAATCAATTTTATGGTGTCCTCCAATATTTTGGATCCTTATTCTTCTATATTTAAGGGTTCAAATGGATCACTAGACCTTCGTTTAGTGTTCTTAGGATTTTTATATTCTGATTGGTTGTTAATTCGCACCAATATCAAAATCTCACAATATTTTTGAAAAATAAGGCTTCTAAGACACCATCATGTGTCATCATCTTACTTATAAATATTTAGTATTCTTTTAATTGGAGCGTGCTCAATCCTAGAACAATAATATTTTGTTGTAGTTCTAATCACGACGCTTGGAGAGGTATCATAACTCTTGGATATCTAGATTTACACTTGAGGATAATTGACGCCTGACATTGGTATCGTCTAGGATGAATGGAAAATTTGCCCTACCCTTAGATCGCAAGTGAACCCAACCCCTTTCTAAAAATTTTTGTACCAAAAAAAGTATTCTTTTAATTATCCTTGTTATCATTAGTACAATACTCCTTCGATTCTTAATGTAATTGCTATTTAGTTAATTTAAAAAATTAAAAAAGTTAATTAAATTAATTAATCATCTTTATTTTTCCTAAATTTCCCTTGTCTTTCCTAAATTATCTTTTAAATACTTTAATGAGAAGCTACAATAAACTTCACGTGTATAGAAGCACCATTTTAGTCTTTAAATGAATTAAATCTATCATATTATAGTGTTTCATGCTTATTGTTTTTGGAATTTACAAATTCACAAAATCTATTGACTGATATTTTATATGTTTGATGCCAGTTTGTAGAATTTTTAAAAATTGTGAATCGGTTAAACTAGATTTAGATCATTTTTACCACTTAATGAACCACCATCGAGAAAATAGATGCCACAAACATGTTAAAAAATAATAGTTTGTATTCCTGTGCCCCTGCTCAATCCACTTCCCCCTTGATTTTTGGTACCAAATGATCTCCTCTAGCTATAGTACCTCACTAAGCTCAGTTTGTAATTGCTTTTCAATTTCCACAAGCTGCTCCTCACCTTCATTCTCAAGTCTTTATTGAGTCTCATATTTTCCTGTTCAACTCCTTCTTCCTCCCCTCTATTTTGCCAAAAACCATCTTATTCCACTGCCTCAAGTGACCTAGCATTGTACCCAAAAAAAAAATAGTGACCTTGCAACTTCCATAATGCTTCTGGAACCTTTAACGAATCCGTCCAGGAGCTTCTAAGAAAATCCTTGAAATTCTCAAGAGTCAACCGAGCAGCCTCAAACCTGAAAAGCCTTCTTCTACTGTATCTCCTTGCTGGCTTTACATCAATCAAAAGTGGACGGTGATCTAAGCAAAGTGAGTTCCCACTCGAATAACAGCATCTGGAAAACTTCTTTGCCCCTGCATGTTAAAAATATATCTGTATAGCTTCTTATAAAAGTAGCTCATGAGCCTCCATTCTGGATCTTTCCATGTAAATGCAGGACCCTTCATCTACATATCCATTAACCCCCAATCAACAATTCTAGCTTTAAAATGATTGCACTTTTGGACATCAACTCTAGCTCCCCTTTTCCGCTCCCTTGGATCTGCAATCTCATTAGAGTCACCTGTACAAACCACCTTCCCTCCATTTCTTCTGCAATACTACTTAGATCATTCCACAAAGTCACCCTTCCCTCCTCATGTGGGCATGCATATACTGCAGTAAAAAACCAACCATCCTCTTGCTCAGTCCCAATGTAGCAGTGTATAAACTGCTCATTCTTCTTCACAATATGTACGTCAATACTGTGACCTTTCCACATGATCCAAATTCCTCCTTCAAACCTCTCGCTTCCTCAATTTCACATTGATCAAAACCCAAGCTTTTTACAATTCTTCTTGCCCTTGTCCCACCAATTCTAGGTTCTAGTAACACAACTAAATCCAATTTAAACCCAAAACACATATTCTTCATAGAGGCTAAAAAAACCCTACTTGCCCCACCGCAACAATTCCATACAACACTCTCCATATTATACAATGGTCGGTCAGACATGGTCTTCCCTCCTCTCCTTACACATCATTGATTCGAATTAAATCTCAGCATCATCACTCATATGATCTTCTTCAATACAAGTATCTTGTTCATCCAACTTTCCGACATCATCCCTTCCACTTCCATTACTGCCCCCAAGCTCTCTCCAATCACTAGAGGGTTGCTTCCTAAATGGACCACGAGCAGTTATCACTCCTTTAGGACCACACTTCCCTTCCCGAGTACCTCCACTAAGCTCAGCCAAACGCCCTTCCCACTGCTTCTTCAAGTCACCCACATTTTTTCGAGTATGTCTCTCCTTTACCCTGTTTGTCATAGGTGTCATCTTCCTAATTCCTCTTTGATCCACCTTATTTGTAATATCCTCCAGAGGCTTCCCTTTAATAGGCTCACTATTATCATCATTAAAAACAGTGAAACTATTATTCATCCTCACATCCCCCATAGTACCCCTGTTCCTTCTCTGCCTATGTGGCTTCTGTACTCCTTCCATGGACTTTCCTTCCTCTGTTCCTCTCCTTCCTCCATTACATATTCCACATTAGACTCCTCTTTGGTAGTCCCCCCCACTCCTCTCTATACCTTTCTGCAGTTTCATGAATTCCTCACACGCTTCTTTCACATGACCAAATCTACCATAGTGTAGGCACAGTAGATTCATACTTTCGTATTCTATTGAGAATACTTGCTTTTCTATGCAATATTCTGGAGCAAAGGCCTAGACAGATCCAATTCAACACATAATCGAGCAAACTTACCACTTCCTCTCTAAGCAGTAGGAATATCCACCTTAATCGCTTTCCCAATCGCATTACCAAGATTAAACAAATATTTCTTATTGTAATGAGTAGCAGGGAGGTCAGGAAGTCTTACCCAAGCAATGACTTGATCACCACCTCCTCACTTAGATTGAAGTCAGCTCTCCATCTCATCACACTCAAATAACTCTCTGCAACCATCCACGGTCCTCCAGTTAGAGCATCATCATAATCCTCCTGAGATTGGAATTTAACCCCATAAAACTCATTCGGAAGATCAAATATCTGAATCTGACCAGCCCTCGCTCAGATTTGCACGAACTTCCGTCGGAGAAAATCATAAGTCTTCAGGAAAGGCTTCAGCAAAGTCTCCTTTTCTGAATCGTCCAAAACAAATCTAGGTCACAAATGATTGCTCAGATCCACCGAGATCCCTTTAGTCGGCTCTACAAAATCCTCAAAACCAGTCTCAACCTCATACTTCTTCCCCACAATTTCCTCATCTAGATCACACCACGAAGGCAAGATATTCTTCATCAACGAATTCTTATACTGCGATTGACCACTCTTCACCTGTTCATCCTCCATCCAGTCCTGCCCCCTAGGCTTTAGTGAAACCTTTCCCATAAACGATGCCTCGCCCTTTCGAACCTTCTTCCTACTTCGATCCAGCTCATCCTTCTCCTCCTCTAATGCCGCCCCCGCCGATAGTGGCGACCCTCCGAACGAAGACGCCCTCTCTCATCTCTCCCCAGCACGATGTTCTCTCAACTTTTGATAATTTCACGAGAAGCTACCATAAATTTCATGTGTATAGAAGCACTATTTTAGTCTTTGAATGAATTAAATCTACCATAATATCGTGTTTGATGCTTATTTTTTTAGAATTTACAAATTCACAAAATTTATTGACTGATTTTTTTATGTTTAATGCTAGTTTGTAGAATTTTTAAAAATTGTGAACAGGTTAAATAGATCCTTTTTACCACTCAATGAACTAACAACAACAACAACAAAATTTTTTTCCATTAAATGGGGTTGGCTACATGGATCATACGACGCCATTGTGCTCTGTCAAAAACCAAATCCTTAGATAGGTTATTGATTAGGAGATCCCGACCTCGTTGAGCATTTTCTTTGAACCACACAATGAACCACCATCGAGAAAATAGATGCCACAAAAATGTTAAATCACACTTTGTTTTGATGAAAACAAAACAATATGGAAAAAAAATGTTTTGCAAGGTTATATTGCAATATCACGACAAAAATATCAAATTAGAAGAGTATATGAGAGGACTTGAGATTTTTAGTATTTTATTATAATGATCTAAGAGATCTTTAGCTTTTTTCATAAAACTAGTCATTTAAAATGTTTTTAAGAAAGGAAGTTGACTATTCTTTATTTTACAAAGGTTTGGAAGCAATCAAAATGGTTTTCCATCTTTATCGTTGTTTAACACGTTAATCCTTTTATCTAATGCATTAACCATGTTGTCAAACTTTAGTTTTAACTCCATTAACGTGTTAACCATGTCTCAAAAACTCTGTATTTCTAAATTTCATTTAAACGTTAATTCTTATTGATAACATGTTAACAATGTGTCAGAAACATGTTTCAATCTTCAAAAATATTTGCTTAATGTGTTAAGTCTTATACCTAACGCGTTAATCATGCCTGGAAACAAGTGTTCTCTTACATAGCTTTTATGACGTGTTAATCTTTATAATTAACATGTTAATGTAGTCCTTAACGTGTTAGCACCTTGTCTCCAAGGCATTAATCACATACTCAGGATTTAAGTTTGTTTAAGGTAACTTAACGTGTTAAATGAAATCACTTAAAACTCCATAAAATGTCTCATATATATGACTTTCCAAAAAAAAAAAAGGTTTATATTTAAAATGGAGGTAGTATAATTGCAATTTAATTGTAATCCAAGCCAGTCATGGGCAAACTATAATCTTCCAAATATTAAAATTCACAAAATTAATCTAAGCCAGCCAATAGGGTAATGTAGGTGCCTTACCAAAACAAAGTAGCAAGGTTTTTAAAGTTAAATGGTAAAATTGGCACTCAAATTCTTCCCCACTTAAACATTTGCATTTGCCTTATATTTTGGATGGGAAGAAAGCTATAATTTTTTTTTACTATTTTTAAAAAATTTCTTTCCAAATATTCATTCACCCTATTTTCTTCTCTTTTTTTTCTCTCAATCCAAATATAGGGTTATTATTTTTAAATATGAAATAGGAAATATCAATCCAAGTTCACTATCCCAAGAAAGAAAAATTATAACCGTATATTAAAAAGCTTAAAAAACATACTTCTTTCATTCCTTAATATAAAATCCAATTGATTAATTTAAAGAGATTAAAGAAATTAAAGAAATTCTTATATATTAAGTATTATTAAATTATATATCAATTTATAAGTAAGATAAATTAATTTAAAATTAATAAATTTAAATATTTTAAAATAATTTATTTAATTTTTTTAATCTTTTAAATTAATTAATTAAATTTTATATTAAGTAACGGTGATATAGTATATACATAACAAGGGACTTAAATTCTTTGAATTCTTGTGTCAAGACTTCTGTGAATTTTAACTAGTATAGACCATAGATAAAGTCGATGGTGGACCCAACGCACCACAAATTACAGTGTTGAACCCAGAGCACCACCGTTTCCTTTATTACGTTACATAATCATGTAATTCATTTTATCAATGCCTCATTTTGCACGAATTCAATGAAATTTCAGAAGAGAACTTTAGAGGATTTAAGTCCTATAATAAGACCTTGTTTCAACTTTTGCTCCTTAGTTTCTTAAAACCAAATTGGCAATGTAACCTTTATATTTGATAAATGAAAATAAAATATAAGTGAAACAAGGTGAGTTAGAAAAAGTAATAACAAAAGCCTCATCTACTATCATATTTCTCTTTCAATAAAGCATGGAAGTAAACAGACCATCATTGACAATGTACTTGACGCGCTTAAGTTTGAGAAATATGTCACAAACATTAAAGCTGAGGATGCTTCTTTTTAAAACAGTACCTATAGTCCTTAATATAAAATTTACTTAACTAACTTAAATATATTATAAAAATTAATTAAATTAATTATTTATAATAATTATATATTAATTTTTCTAAAATATCCTCTTTAATCATATGCATTTAAATTACCCTTAATAAAAATTGCCTTAATATATATAATCATATAGAGATACTTTATAAAAAAAATTATAATTTTAAAAGTCAAAATAGATTTAAATCTTATATTTAAAACTAAAAAATATTTCTCATCTAACTCATATTTAGGACCGGAGGAATAACTTTATTATTCTGTAAACGTATTTGATTCATAAATGATAATAGTGGGATTTACTGGGCAATATCCTTAATCCATAATCTAAGCTACTCCTTCGATTCTTAATATCAAAATTAATTAATTTTATTAAATAAATTAAAAAAATTTAATAAAATAGTTAATTATAATTAAGAACTAATTAATTAATTTAAATATATTTAAGAGTATATAATATAAATTTAATTTAAAAAACTAAATTTAATCATAATTTATTTATTTAATTTTTTAATTTACCTAAAAAAATAACTAGTTGATTAAGAACATTAGGGAGTACTAGCTTTTCCCCGTCTTATTGCAAATCCTACCATTGACAGAACCTTTTAGGAGGTAGCTGAAGGTAACAATTATGCTATGTTTTGATGGAGTGAAAGTGGGAAAATAAAAAGTGAATTCTTCCATTTCCTTTTCGATTCCAATTCTAATATTTTGAACAATTTCAGTTCTATCAAAAAAATTAAAAATTAAAATAATAAAAGTGAAAATAATTTTTTTTTACTATTTCACCCCAATTATAAAATTTCTAAACAACTTTAACCCTTCTTAAGTTATAAAAAAAAATTTGAACAATTTTACCTCGAAGTATAAAAAAAATATATCAATTACATACTCATTTTCATCCTACCAAACAAATTTTCAAAATCTATTTTTAACCTAATTCTATTTTCACTTAAAAAAAAAAAATTCGTCCATCCTACCACATATACCAACATTGATCGGAGAAGGCAAAACTCTAAACTCAATAGTCAATAGCGTATACGAGGATATGGTGGTCATTTTGTTGTTCATTGGTCCCTACTTGTGATTTTTGTGGTGCTTCACTCTTAAAGGACCTTCAATGCAATATTACCTACATTAAAATAGGTATCACACACACTAAAAGATACACGTCAATTTTCCTTCACACTAACTGAAAGGAAGACAAGTAAACTTTAAATTTTGGCACTCTCCTGGATTTAGGATGTACATCAATTATCTATTTTCTTCCCTCATCCATTACATCAAATATTACATCTGAATTAAGAAACAATGTAAACTTAAATTTTTCTTCCATTCCCTTGTGTTCTCAAAATATATTAGGGCTATCTATTGAGGGTGGTAAAAAGGATACCAAAACTTTTTTTTCTTATAACCTAAAGCAATTTTGATATTTGGATAATCAAATGCAAATGCAACTAATGGCCTCAACTCATGCATGAAAACTTCCAAGATGCAAGAAACTCAAGTACACGTTACAAAATTATCGGGTATCTTGATGGAAAAGACAGGTAGGGAAAGGAATAACATCAAGCAATACCTCATCTCCCGGAAAGATCTCCCAATGCTTCTCTTTTGTGTTAACTTTACGGTTTAACATCTAGAAATAAAAATTACCAAACTTTAGTATGATACATGCATGGAGAAGTGTCATATATAATGCAATTATGTTTAATGACTTCCTCCAAAATAATTGGATCTGACGGCTGAACTTTTATTTCGTTGTTGTGCTTGGAGTGATTTGCTTGGTGACAACATAGCAGTCTGGAGGTGTAATGTTTGTATAATAGTTCTGAATAGTTTCTGTGATTTCAAACCCGAATTTCTTATAAAAGTTTATGGCCTCATCATTCTTGGTCTGCACATGCAAGTAGACCTCTGAAATATTTTGCTTGGAACAGAGATCAAGAACATGATTCAACAGTCTTGTTCCTGCATAAAACCCAAAATTCATATCTCAAACAGTATCTACTAAATTATTATGAAAACGAAGATAACAAGGTTAAATGGAATTGATATATTTGAACACAGCCTAGAGTCCAATGAAAATCAAATTGTAATTCATATGAAGCTAACATCTTAAATAGGGGTCTTATGTGAACACTGGAACTATATGTTGGCAAGTGAGGACGCAGGAAAGAATACTAAACAAAGAGATCAATTCCACCATCAGCTGCCACTTCTGAAAGAATTTCAACTTGCTTACCAATACCAAGTCCACGATAAGGTGCTAGCACACCTAAAGTCATGATGTAAACGCGGACTGCCCCACCATCCTTCTTCTCTAACCGACATGCAATTGCACCAACACATATGTCACTATAGTAAGCTGAAGGAAACCAGAACAATAGTCAATTTTAACAGTTGCTGAAGTATTTTGGTCATGAACACGAAGTCTCAGAAGTCAGAGGAAACCATTATGGATGTTCCACAGACAAAACAAACAACTCATTACTGTCGACGCTTTTATTTCAAATAATTTATACACTTGCAAATAATTGTATTATGGTTCAATCCATATTATATGGTTTGAAATCTTATACATACTGAGTCTGACAAATATGAGGGCACAACAAGAACTAAACAAGCAACATATGCAAAGAATTTTCAGCAATGATAAGAGCAATATAAGAAAGTTAATTATGATATTAGCTAAAGTTCATAGAAATAGATGAATATTTAGAATTACTAACAGACACAGAATCCAACTCAAGACCTTCAAGAGCCCCTGGCCTATATAATCCTCACATCAAAATCTCATACTTGATGTGGGACTCACTCAAGTCACATACCTCGCATTTGGATCCCTAATATTCCACGCTCCATAGCCCCTGTTCTAACTAAATAGCTTTGAGTGATCATTATGATACTAGGATCAACTTCTATGCCAAATACTTTCAGCTAGAATACCGTGGAAAGCTATCTACCAGAGGATAGAAATATTTCTGCAAAACCAGGGTATCCCCTATAAAAATCCCACATCCCAAAAGCTAGTACATATGGTCAAAGAGCTGAGAGTCCATATAAAGCCCAAATCTGAAACTCATACTTCTGATGTAGAACACTGGTACCTTACAATTGGATTCTAACATACCACCACAATCTACACTCTTGGCACCTATGAAAATTGGCTATACTCTAAGTTGTGGAAGGCAAGCGTATGCTACCAATAGATAACTTTTGGGAGAGCCCAAGATTCACATAAGACCGAAGGCAATGATTAAAAAATAATGATGATGAAGATGTAAGCAGCAAACTAGATTTCTCTTACTCCTATACCAACAGTGAGTTGCAGCAATTTGAAACATATAGAGACCTCTCTCACAAATAAAGTAAAATCATTAAACAGAGAAAGTGTTAATACCAAAGTTCTGCATTTTTACATTTAGATAACAAAATTTACAGCAAAAATTCAGTACACTCTTGGTTCAGCATCAAATAAGAGTAAAAAGCTACCAAGGATACATTTACAAGCATATCAAACTGAGTGTTTCATTTTTTACATTGATTATTAGCTTACCACCCTTCTATTCATTTCCCACTCATCATAATCATACAAAGACTTAATAAGTACCTAACAGAATCCTCTTAGTTCTAAATGAAGGAGGCACTCAATTGTTTCTACTGGCTTCCAAGCAGATGTCTTATAATTTCACACCAGCATTTTTCTCTGCATAAAATAAAATCCTAAAATCTGAACCAAAAGCCACTGACAACGTTCCTATTTGAATCCCGCCGAATTCAGCAAAAGTGAGAGATAAATAAACAAAATAAATCAAACAGTGGACAAGAGAGACAACAAATAAAGTTTAAGAGCACTGAATGTCAAAGTAAAGGCCAAATAGTAAAACAACAACAACAACGAAAGATTACAGGCCAACACGGAGCAAAGTACAAGCTTTGAGAAAAGGTGCAAACTAGAGCAATTATTTACACGAACAGCTCATAATATCCTGAATATTATACAACAATAAAACAAAGAAGCATGGCCACCGACTATCGAACCTAGTTTAGTGAATTCGCCGGAAGCAAGGGCATCGGCATAGTATTTGTCATTGTAACGAACAGGAAAAAGAGCTATATTGAGCTTCCTGAGTTGCCTTATGTTCTTGTCCCTTACGCCATCGAGTGAGATAGAGACTTCACAGCCAACGCCCATTCTAGATACCAAAATATTCAATCTTAGCAAACAAAGATAACATAGGAAATCAGGAAATTGTACATATAAATTAAAAGTACAGAATCCAAATACCCAACTCAGAAAAAGAAGGAAAAAATGCACAAATTACTTGGTGATGCAGGGGATAGGATGTAAGGAGAAAAGGTAATAAAAGTTTGAGTAACCTGAGAAAAGTGAAAGAAATGCAAATACTGAAGGATTATATCCGAAGGGGTTTTTGTTCGGAGGACTCAGAACCAAAGGTGGGGGTGCCGTGAGGTTGTTCTAGGAGGCTAGCGAGCGGTGCTCTGGAAGGCGCAATCTGAAGCGGAAGACGAGGGGACCGATGAATTTAAAAACCTAGAACTCAAAATTATTTATTTCTTTCGAATAAATGTGAAAGGGCAAAAATGTAACATCATACACCATTCTAAGCGAATATAACGGTAACACCATTACACTTGGTAAATACCATTAGATCATGTAGTTATCGTGTTTAATTTTTAGAATAAACACTTAAGAGGATAACTACAAATTTAAAATTATATACTTGATATTATCAAAAAATATTTGAAAATGAATAAAATTTACTAGTGAGAGAGAATAATATAATGATTTTAGATTATTTATAGAGCCAATAATATAAGCTAACACATCAATCCCTAGTCTTTTTTAAAAAAATTATTTTTATTAATATTTTTATATGAACCAACTAAAATTGTTATATTTTTGTAAGACATTGTATTTAGTTGGTGCCATTTGAGATAATCCGTACCTTAACAAGTTAGCATTTAGTCAATCTTAACTTATCAGTTTAAGATGAGTCGACAAGTTAAACTCAGGAACTCAATACATATGACAGACTCTATTCTTATTCACCAAATATAAGGAGGGGCCTCTTAGTTTTTTCCCTCCGTTAACTATTGATTCAGATTTAATATTTTAAAAAATTCTAGTAAAATTTTCTTATCTTAGCCGTTATATAAAGTTGTTTTTAAGAAAATATTAAAAAAGAAAAAATAGGAATTATATTCCAAAAATATATATAAGATAATACAATCTATGTAAGTATATTTGCCAATAAAATCAAGCATATTTCAAAATAAATATGGTACACTTATCTTTCAAAGCAAATAAAAGATGTGGAAAAAAATTGACAATGATAACATAAAAGGAGAACCTATTACACATTAATGTTAATAAAAAATACTACAAATAAGATAAACAAAAATATTAAATGTTAATTATATAGGCCTTCCAAATTAGAAGAGTTGTGGAAGATCTTGTTAAGATTTGCATGGGCCAAGCCGAATGAGAATCCTTTAACATTAAACTCATGATCTCTTGTTTGGAATAAGAGAAAATGAGAGAGGAAAGAATATAGGGAGAATTGTTTTTTTCCTATTTGGACGAGGGAAAAAAAGTTGGAGAGAAAATGGGAGGTGGGACTCAACCCATTTTTTCTCTAACTCTTCTCTCAAGTCTCCACATGTGAAGAAAAAATAAGGAGATAGTCCATTTTCCAATCATGCTCCTGCGTTCCATTTCAACATTTTATTTTTGTATTATATTTTTAGTATTTATTAATAATGGTGGATAATATATAATTTTTTTATTTATTTTTATTATATTTAATTTCAAAAAATTATCCATTTTTTTTATTTTTTTTCCTTGATAAATTATTTTTCTCTAAATTATTTGATGATGCGAATGTTAATATGATTTTTCCATTGTGATAGTTAATTTAATTTTAAACATGATATATTTTGATAAAAATATAAATATATTTTAGTCATTTAATTATTTGTATATTTTTTTCCTACATCTTTTCTCTCTGTCCATCCAAACATTAGTGATGATAACAATTTCTTTCTAGTTTACTCTTCACTCTATCTTCTCTACTTCCATTTTCTTTCCTCACAACTTTTCTTCTCATCCAAACTGAAGTTTTCAGCCCAACTTAGTTCTTCGTGAATTATTCAAGTCAAACTAACATTAGATCAACAAAATTAGTGTTGACTGTGCGGGCCTTGTTTAAAAGGCCACGTATAGAAATAAATACATATGAAAGAAATTCTTCCCTCTCATAAAAGTTGTCGTAAAGTACTAAAAATCGAATAAATTATTAATTTAGTTAAAACAGTAGTGTAAATATCAATGATCTATGATTAAACTGAAATCAACTCAACTATAATTTAAATAATATGATTAAATTAAATATATAAAAATATTTATATATATAATTATGAAAAGAGTAATATATTTAAATAGAAAAGATATTTATTCATAAGTAAATAAAATATTCATGTCTTTTTTTTTTACAAAAAGACAAAATGACATTATTATAACCAAAGTCTGAAGCCAAATCACATGGAACAAAGAACATTAGAAAAAAAAGTCTTAGAGAAAGAGAAAACTGAAATAACAGAAACTTAACATGAAGAAAAAGATTTAATAAGAGACAAGATCTCATACCAAGTAACCGAGGAAGTGTTGCATTTTTTATCAGCAAAATTAATGAATTGTATTCCAACATAGTCGATGAGCAGGGCATGAGAGCAATTATCTTGAAAGGGAATGGACTGATATATCCAGAGGAGTGAAGCCCTTGAGCAATTAAAAAGGAAAGTGAGACCTGGAGAGGATTAGCATTTCCAAAAAAAATCCATTAACAAATGCACTTGAAAGCAAATATAGCATTGAAAAAAGTGGCAACCATTCTTCTTGGATTTGTTAAGAAAAATATTCCAATCAGAATTGAAGAGGGAGCTCTGAATGAGATGTGTAGTAAACGTGTAAGTGCCCTCCCCATAAGGGCTTTCCAAAGCAGGATTAAGATTGAAAGCTAAAGACGTGAGGCCTAAAATTGCATTAATGTTGATGCCACGATAAAGAACACTATTCCTATCTTTTCAAATTATACCCATTATGCAAATAATCTTATGAATTAAAAAGAAATCAGATTGCTGCCTTAGGAGGGAAGAAATTCTACTAACCAATCCTTCAACTGAGGAAAAGATAATTCCGGAAGCCTAATATTCATTGAAGCAAACCAGATTGATCTAGCTAATGAGCAGATAAAGAAAATATGATGCATGGTGTCTTCATTAAGACATCAAAAAACACAATGCATTGAGACATCGAAATTATGTTTCTGTAAGACATCCCCTGAAGGAAGAGCATTGTTGATAAAATTCCAAAACAAAAAAACAATAAATATTTGGCAGGCAAGCGAAGTTTCCAGAACCATTTCCAGAATACAACAAGCTGACACCATCCTTGACAATATACAATCCAGAAAGATTACCAGTCCATTGTAATGAATAAGGAGAATCTAACATGGCAATTGGCAATAGAAGGACTGGAATAGTATTACCCCTTCCACTATAAGATTGTCCACTATAAGTTGAGCATGATCAAATATCCTTCCTGTAATATTCTAAATTATCCATATCTGTATAAGACTGATAGAGAAAAGAGATTATGAAGAGATTGTGATGGTAATTAGAAGAAAATATAATGATTAAATAAGGTTTTAAATCAAAGAAAGAGAGAAAGTATAAAGTTATAAAGTCAAAGGGGATAAATTGCAATTAATGAAAATTCAGGGACTAAACTGTAAATAGTAAAAGTTCAAGGACTAAATTACAAATAGTAAAAAGTTTAAGAACCTAAATGAAGTTTTAAAATTTCTGGTACCAAATTGGAATTTCAAATTTGGTAGAAAGGGACCAAAATAGAATTTGACAATTTTAGGTACTAAAGTGCAATTTTGTCAACTTCAAGGATTAAAAGTGTAATTATAGAAAGTTAAACCAGAAAATACCCAAAATTGCCCAGAAATATTTTGGTTCCAAATTTTACCAATAAATAGAGAATAGAATTTGAGTTAGAAATATCTCTCAGAATTCAGATTTAAGGTCCAGATAAATTGATATTAAGTTTTGAAGTCTGGAGATTAGTACAGTATCTTTCGGACCTCAGAATCATATGAAATTTTATAGTAAATTCTTATAATTAATATAAAAATTTATGAAACTAATAGAAATAAAAAAGGAGTTCTGTAAACTGATAGAGAATTTAAGGTGAAAAATGATACTAATAAAGGATTTAAAAAAAATGAATTTTTATCAGAACTTCTAGGTTTCAGAAAATTATGAGACTTTGTAGAAAATTCATAGTATATTTGAATAAATTTCTAAAAATATTATAACTATTAAAATAATTATCTAGAATTTATTTAAAATATCAGGGTAATTTAAGGATATTGGTATAGGAAATTCTTTAGGATATGTGCCAAATAATAGGTTGGATCCAATTCAAGCCCAATATGGCATCACAATGGAAGCCCAAACAGGCCAAGGTATTGTCTTGGAGTACAAGTTGAATTTAAGATATTTTATGAATTTTTAAAAGAAATAAATTCAAGAAAATTCAAGAAAATGTAAAGTGGCATATGATGTGTCCTTATGGGAACCACACATCCACCACATGGCACCAAGAGCATGAAGGAAGCAATATCCAATGTGCTAAATTATATTAAAATAATATAAGAATTAAGTTAATGGTAATTAAGGAATTAAGCTACTAATGATATTCAAGATTAAGTTATTGTAATAATTAGTTGAAGGAGGGATAATTTAGGCCTAAGAGTGCCAAAATTTGGCTATAAATACTTCCTCCATTCTCTTCAATTTCGTGCTTCCAAGGACCATGGGGAAACTATGCCAAAATTTTCACTCAAACCTAAAGGAAAAGCAAGAACAAGGAGCCTAAGTGATCAAGCTTGCAAGGGATCAAGGTAAGTTATTGATTTAAATAACCTAACGTCTGATGTCGTCTTGAGGTTACTTTAAAAATTAAACCAAGGATTACGTATAGTGCAACCTCGGGTCATTCTCTTTGAGGAGCCAAAACATGAAATTAAATTCTTAAGTAACTAAATGTAATGCAACCTAAACTATAAAATGGGGTTTAGATTAGTTGACTAACAACTAAATGCAATGAATTAAAAATAATTTAAATAAAATATTTTTGGTATTTTTTATAAAATAGATAATGAATGGAAAATGGATACGAAAGTTATTAACAATGAGAAAAACAACCCTCCAATTCAATAGTGTAGGCAATCATGGCTTCAACAAATATGAGAGTTATAAACAATAAATTAATAATTATAATTAAGCTTTTAATCCAACAATCGAGTCACCTCGAATTGTCACAAAATATTTTTCAAAGTTTCAATCTATTAACTGCCACCAGAATAATAAATTGAGATTAAGAATATAATAGACCAATGTTTAATCACAACTCAATAATTCATAAAAGTAGGATTAAAGCCAGTAATAGATACAATGATCCAATAATTCAAATCTCCTTAAAAAATACTAAATATTTACTAAAATCTTAATATAAAGTCTTGACCCATAGTAATGAAATTAAGTTATAACTAGCACATATCATTTGCCAAACAATAATCCAATTACAATAATTTTCAATAAATATAAATAAATTATTATAAAACTTTCCAATAATTATAAAATTATCTTAAGACTTATGAATCATAAAATAATTAATGGGTAGAAAATTAAATTAACTTAAACTCCCCTTTAAGATCATAAACTCATGCCATTGCTATAGAATAGGACGATTTGGATGCTTAGCCACGCATGGCCATCCAAGTTGATGCCACCATCAAGATATCATGGCCACCCATGGTGTGTGCCGTCGCTCTGTTCAGTATGCCGTCGTCCTTAGTTCTCTGCTCCGTCTCTCACTGCTTTTGTGTACATTGCTTTTGTGCTTTTCGAGGAGGAGGTTCTAAGATGCTGTCGCTGGTGGTGTGCTTGGCGAACGGTGGTGTGCGTGAACGGAGAGGGAGGCCGATGGAGGAAGACGGTGAGTAGAGACACAAGATGGAATGGAAGTGGAGGGATGGGTCACATCTCCAAGGTCACGGAAGCCATTGTGGTGTCGCGGCACCCCCCCACTGCTTGTGTGTGTCCTGGTTTAAAAGTTGAGGAAAAGGTTAAAAAAAAACTAATGGGCCAAATCGCAAGGTTTGGCCCATGAATCCTCTAGTGCAGTTTCTAAATTTATGGTCATTTGTTGTCATTTGTAAATTCTGATTTCTCCTAGTTATCTGAAATACAAATTCATAAAAATGTAAGACCTTTTGTTCCAAAAATAATTGTTTGGGATAAATCATAAAAAAATATGACAATTATGCCCCTATTAAGCACTAATTCAATGTAAGATATATTAATACAAATAGTGCACAAATAATATAATTAAGGAACAAAATAATGACAAATGCCCACTAAAATGATATGAAGAAATATATAAAAATATGGGTTTGTCAACTCCCCCACACTTAGCCTTTTACACTCCTGAGCAAAATATCATTAAAAGGAAATCGAACAGTTAAAATCAATACAAGCAAACATAAAACCGACAAGGCAAGAATATGAAATCAACTCAAGCAACCTCTATCCCTAATCAATCAACATTTATAGAATGCTTAGGTGTACAGAAATTAACACAAGAGACATAACAAGATAGAGGAAAGGAAACATAATAGAGCTCTCATAGATATAAGTGTCTCACTCAACTCTCAAATATAGGGAATTTTTACTTAATCCACCTAGGTTAGCACCTACCATATGCTTGTAAAGATTCTACTATCTCCACCACTAGCATATACAATAGATTCATGATCACGGGGACTTTGTAGGGCTGTAATGTTGGTGAGAAGCTAATGAATGAATGAAATGGAATGTAAAACAAGTTCAATACATAGTGCTAAGAACACTCAAAGTAAGCTAAAGTGCGACCATCAAATGAATTCTAATGTGCCAATAGAACCAATCTTTAATATTCAACCATCAATGGATGCCTTATTTCAAACTTTGTTTCTTGTTGCCAATTTTTCTTTTCTTTTCTTTTTCTTTTTTTCTTTGTTTTTTTTCCAAACTTCTTTCTTGCTTTTTCTGAACATTTTCTTCTCTTTCTTGTCTTTTCTATTTCTTTTCTCTTTTTTGTTTCTTTTTTTTTATATTGGCAAACCTAACTCAAAAAGATAAAGATAACAATATCAATAGTGCATATTTAATCATGAAGAACATAATGTAACTCATGCAAAGTACTTGTTCAAAATCAATGGAATGAAATGAAATTGATAAGCTCATATGGTAAGCAAAGGTTGATAGAGATGGCTTGTGTTTGGGTAAAAGGGTTTAGAAATGAATGCCACTATCATGTTCACAAATCTAGGTATTAATGCAGCTTTGAAGAAAAATCTAAACAAGTTTTAAAGGTTAACCAAAACCATATGGAAGTCACACAAGATAAGAAAAAAAAATAAGGCTAAAAAATCCTTCCAACAAGGCTTTTTCTAAAATGTTTCTTCCCTAGGATCAAGCTATGAAACAAGGTTAATAACACTATACCAAAGGCACTTTATTATGCTAATCAACTAGAAATAAGAATTACTCAAATCAAAATGCATTATTACCTAGACATGCCAATATTCACATATATAAAGCAATAACGATTTGAAAACAAAGCCCAAGGATTACAAAAGTCAAGTAGAAGGTGGGAATTACAGCAACAATTTGCTCATACCGTAGTGAAATACCTAATTAATTTAGGCTCAAAAGGTTCAAAATTTTTGAATTTTTTAGATTATGGCAGTTCAAACAGTGGCAAAACAAATCAACAAAAGCAATCCCTCCCCCACAATTAAACCATGTGTTGTCTTCAACACAGCACTGGAGCATATATCAAAGGGAGTAGGGAAGATGGTTCAAGAATCTTGTGCTAAAGGAAAGATTTATTCAAAGCAAAACTAACATAAGAGTAAGAAATCTTTAAAATGCAACATATTCTAATAAATTGTTAAAAGACAAAAAGTAGTAAATCTAAATTATTCTAAATTTTACTATTGGGATAGTCCCTCCCCCACACTTATCTCAAACAATAAAGCTCAATAAATCAAGGGGTGAGGAGGCAAGGAAGGAAAGGGACAACCTTGATAACGAAATCTCTTCAAACTCTTGTAAGAGAAATTCTCATCCCGGATGAGAAACAAATATTTCTTCATTGCAGCTCCCTTATCATCAATTCCTGCAAAATCAAGAAACACACCTTCCTCAAGGCTATCAAGTGCAGAATCAGCAGGAATATTAGAAAAGCAAGATGATACATCAAAATCATGAGTAGTAGAAAGCCAGCTATCTATCTCTAAACAATAGACACATAATACTTCACCCTCACATGCACAAAAATGAGAAGGATGGGAGGAAGATAGACAAGTAAAAGCATCACCAAGCTTCACGACTATGTCATACCTGTCAGGTTTATGCACATCATTCTCCTCATCACCTGTGGAGTCAGAAGGTGATACTTTCTCTGTCACATCCCGAAAACTAAAGAGTGACCGCACAGAATGTGAGAGAACCCACATTTCATAATCCTTTAAATATCATAATTAATATAATAATAATCTTAGACATGTATAAGCCATTTTATTATTAATCATATATGAACATATTTATACTTTCCAGAATGATAAATACCATACAATATACAATTATTATTACATCTCGAAAACACAAGGAGGAACAGGAATCCTGCCTATAGACTACGTGGAGCATCTATAGGTTTTGAACAACAATGAGAGCCTTCTCTGTTTTGCTAGAGGTGCAAGGTCAGTGGTGCTATATGAGGCCAAAATAATCTACTAGTGAATAACGTCCCATTATTGAAAATAATTAAAAATATGGAAAGAAACTATTAAAACAGATTAAACTGTGAACAATAAAGATTTTTAATAAATCTAGATTTCCATAATATAAAATTATAGTAATAATGAAATAGTATAAAAATTATTAATCAACTCCATTTAATAACCAATTAAACATTTTGTTCTGAGAAAATAATTTAAAACAATAATTCATAAATCTCAACTTTTCGTAGGGCTTGAACAGAACGAATTATCTGGCGTGGACACTGTAACACCTTACTTTTATACATCTTAGGGACCGTTTGGTAGAATTTAGAACCACTTACAAGTCCAATGAAGTTCAATATCAAAATCTGAAAATTTTAATTTACGGTTACTGTTCATTTGGTAATTCCAGATTCAGTGATGAACTTTGAAAATTCATAACTAATTCTATAAAAATCAAAATGAAGTAGTTCAAAAGGATAATTGAAGATAGCATCTTGATATTTAATTGAAAAATACTTACTTGGACCAATTGACTAGTCAACTGAGTCAACTATGACATCAAAGTTTACTGTTTATTTGGTCTAAATTTCTGAAAACAGTTTTTGGTCCCTAACTTTGGAAAATTTGTTCTCTTTGCACAAACATCGAATAAGGCGTACTTGGTGTCAAAATGAAGCTTGGCATGTTAACTAACTACTACTAAAATATCATACATTTATTACATCATTAACTATTTTTAGTTATAGACCAAACATCATAGTTCAAAACTGTCTAACATCTTCCTTTACATACATTCATCCCAAAACTTGTCTAGAACATAACCATATCATCATCTAGCATTCTTTCTCTCTCATACTTGAGGTTCCTGTTGATTGGAGATATAATTTGGGATGAGATTTCTGGGAAAATCTCAGTAGTAAACGGTATCATTCAATGCATACAAGATGAATGCAAGTTCATGACATGTTTCCTTTATCTTTCCTTAGTTTCCATTTGCATACTATTATGCTCCATGCCTATTCCTATCATGCATGACTATAACCTCATAAAAGCAGAGCATATATGATTCATACCTACCATACATCATCATCACCTATCACAAACATATACATCAAGTATACAAGAAATAGGTGAGTTCACTACCTTGATTCTTTACTTTTCCTTATCCTCTTTCTTGTCACCTTTCCTTGAAGTAAGGTTGTCTTCTTGAATATACAAATCAAATCCTAAACATCACATATTCATTTATTCATCATGACCCAAATCAATTGGTATATAAAGACATTGAACTTAACTTAATCAATTAACCCCTATCTTTCTTAATTTGTGGTTAATTGTCTTGTCCTTTGAATTAATTTGTACCTTGACTTTGCCCTACACAATTTCACATTTTGAATCTATTTATGAGCTTAGAATCATAAAATTCCATCTCCTTCAACCTGTTCTGGACAGAACAAAAAATGTACATAATTCTTTCAAAAATTCTCATTTTGATTTCAATGCTTCCAATACTTGTTTCTCTACTTTATCCCACACAACTTTTTCATTTTAAAACCATTGGAAGCATCAAAATCATGAAATTCCAATCACTGTTCATGCATGTGAATAGTAACAGAGAAGACTTAAAAATTACAACTTTCAATTCCAATGCTTCCAAGGTTCCAAACCTATCCAATCCTACATAAAATCATCATTTAAATTCAATGGAAGCATTAGATCATTGAAATTCATTCTTCTTGGTCCAGAACAACCCTAGGCCAAATGGCCTCATCAATGGTAAAGTCAAGATCACAACTTAATTCAATAACCAATCACCTAAACTAACTTATCCAAGCATTAATCACATAGTTATAGCTTTATTTCCTTCTTCCTACTTCAACTTAAAATTTGGACAGCAAGCATGCTCTAGGTTTAATGGAATTTCCAACCAATAAAACCTAGGTTTTATCCTTCCAAAACATATATAAATAAGCTTGGAAGGATTGCTTACCTTATGCCTTAACTACCTTGACCTTTAAGTGCCTTGAATTGCCTTTATCTTGGTTGAGTTTTCAAATGACAAGAGTTTCTCCAAGGGAACCAAGGGGGCACGGTTTTGTGAGGAATGAGAGGGGTATTTATAGCCAAAACTTTGTCACCTTAGGTCCATAATAACCCCACTTTTCCTAATTATTACAATTACTTAATCTTAAACTTGATTGGTTGGTTTTTGGATTAATTATCCTTAATTATCATTAGGTTAATTTTTATATTATTTTATTATATTTTAGAACATGTCATAACCCTTTCTTCTTCTTCTTGGTGCCATGTGTAAAGCTTGTGGGTCCCACAAGGACATCTCACATGCCTCTTGAATTTTCTTGAATTCTTTTCTTTTAAAAATACATAAAATATTCTAAAAATTCATTTGACCAAATAACAATTCCTTGGGCTTATTGAGCTTGTCTAGGACGTCATATTGGGCCTCTTTTAGGTCCAATAGCTAATTGGCACAAATCCCAAGGCACTTTCCTTATACCGATATTCTCAAACCACCCTGATTTTTTAGATAAATTCTAAACACCTCTTTTATTGGTTCTAACATTTTTATAAATTCATTATAATATAAAATGAATTCCTTGCAAAGTCTCATAATTTTTTGAGACCCAGAAGTCTGGATAAAAATTCCCTACATTTCCTTTAACCCTTTATCGGTGTCTAATTTCACCTTAAATTCCATAATTAATTCTATATGACTCCTTTTTTACTACTGTCAGTTTTATAAATTATTATATTATTTATAAGAATTTACTACCAAATTTTATCTGATTATGAGGTTCAGAGGATACTGTAATAATCTCCCAACTTCATAAATTAATATCAATTCATTGGGACCTTAAATCAAAATTCTGCGTTGCGTTAAACTGATCAGAATACTTTTCTCTATTTTATGGTAAAATTTGGGACTAAACCATTTCCGGGCATTTTTGGGCCTTTTCTGGCTCAACTTTCCATAATTACCATTTTGCCCCTGAACTTTTGAAAATTACACTTTAGGTTCATAATTACACTTAATGGCCCAAAGTTTATGTCTACTTCTATTTTACACCATGGAAATTTTAGACTTTCACTTTAGTCCCTTTCTTTTCCAAAATATCCATTATGTCCTTGAAACTTTCATTAATTGCAATTTAGTCCCTTTTTCTTTACAACTTCATACCTTCTCTCTTTCTTTAACTTAAAACTTATCTTAATCATTATCTTTCCTTTTGATTACCATCCCAAGACCTTCATAACCTCTTTCCTCTATCAGTCTTATGCAGATAGAGAAAATTTGGGATGTTACAGACACACAGTCCACGAGGGTAACTAACCAATCCGGCGCGGCTCAAAGCCACGAAAATAGGCGTAGGTACGAGACCCATGAATAACAGGCGCGAGAATAAATCCTACGAATATTCAGCGTGAGTACTATGCTCAACTTCTATTAACCATGGTGCACCAAGGACTAATAGTACTTCTGTTAGTAACCAACTTTCTGTATTCAGTCCTCTCAAAAACCTTTCCAAGCATGCATGGGGTCAATTTAACTTAATGAAGAACAAGACCTTTCAGTATTGAAATATCATAAAGAGTATTCCATAAACAAAAATCCCCAACATGAACAGCAAAATAAAATCTCAAAAAATTTCCTTCAATTTCTGTCTTCCAACTAAAACCTTTTAAAATCATAGCAACTCACATAAAACATTTCATAACGTAAGCCATGCTAACATGAGAGTTGACAAAAGATATTTCAAAAATTTTCTTGATTCGTATGAATATCAGTGTATTCTTTCAAGATGTTAAAACATGACAATACCAATAAAAATAAATATAAATAATGATAATATTTAAATGAAATTGCCTTGATAAATAACATTTAACATAATTGATAAATTGATAAAGTATGACAAATGGCAAAAATGAGAGTTCAAAATGAATAATTATGGGACGTTATTCACTCACCTGATATGTTGACAACTTCTATTATTTACTCCTTATAACTTCTATCAAGACTTTCCATCCCCACACACCTATATATAAATGTATTATTTGAAAAGAATTATAATTAATAATCTATAAGTTATATGATTCCCTTCTAATGTTAACTCAACAATTAACTATCATAATTAAAGTTCCAAAACACCATTGTATATCCTTCAACATTTCTTTAAACACATAATTATAGGCATCCAAAATTAACTCATAAAGTATCTCACTTCAGAAAGAGCAATACACCTTCAAGCATCAACGAAATGTCCTAAAAGTTTCCATATTTCATAGCAAAATGTATTGGGAAGGAATTGGAATGTAATAATATCGATTCATACAGATACAGAAGAAAGGTCTATTGATTCAAATGCTATACCTACGGGATAGGGATAGAGAAAGAGGAAAAACTGAAGATTTCACATAGTACTTTTGATAGAAAAATTAATCTTATTTATTTCGTACCTTTCGCTCAATGAGAAAATGGGTCAGATTCTACAGGATCAAACCTGTGGGACTTAAGGAATGATGGAAGGAAATAAAAAAGAAACAAAAAAAATTAAAAAAAATAAGTAAATAAAAATCTTGACAGTACATGCATCCAAGTACACTGCAGAATAATTTATATTTCGTTACAAAAGTACCTTGTAGAAATACACCTAAGCACTGCCAACATTGCCATATTGGACATAAATTTAGTCCTTATTAGGGTAAAACCTTATCAAGCTTTTCACTTCCAGCAAGACATTTACGTTTAATCTTTTTATTTAGAATCAACTATAGTTTAGATGGAATTTTTAACCAAAGAAAACACAATAGCATTTTAATTCTTTATATTCCTTAGATAAGCCACATTCTTGATATCATTATATAGTTCCTCCCTACCTATATGGTTAGGTTAAATGGAACCTAAACTTAAAACTACATTATCACAAAGTTAAGAATAGCATTCACACACACCCAAGCAATAGCTTAACCATCTTCATATGCACTTTGATCGCGTTCTCATTATTTCCAGGAGTACCACCATAAGGGTCATTTCTTCATATATATGTAGTATTTGCCAATTCGGCTCTAAGTTTTCCACTTCCCTTGCCACAGACATGTCGTTCTTTTCCATCACCTAAAGTGATTCAAGATGATCATTGTACAACTTTTGAAATTATCACTAAATACCCAATTAATCATTACCATTTATTTTTCCCTTGTAGAATTTTCCAAGCAATAACAACCTGATAAACTCATATTTGTAATGATTTTCAAGGTGTTAAAAGAGAGTTTATTATTGATTCTATCCACATTTACTACTATGTTGAGCAAATTAGTTAACAGTATAAAATTGGACAATTGGTAATTTAAACAATGTGATTTTAGTGCTTAATTGGATAAATAATCTATTAAATATCCATTTCAGGTCAACACAGCAATCAATCAGCAAAGTAGAGTGTAACATCCCTAATTTCTGTACTAAGTTGTATGTACAGATTGAATAAAATATATGAGATGTTTAGGAAAATATGTGGCCATGTTTATGTAAAGAAAAGGATTAATTGGAAGAGGAAGAAAGTCTAAGAGCCAAAGTGTAAAATTACGAAAATGCCACTGTGATGCCCTAAGAAACCAGAAGTAAATGGAGGGCATTTTGGTCATTTCACACAATGGATGGATATCAGAGGAAATTTGATAGTAAATTATTATAATTAATATGAGAATTTATGGATTTGACAGAAGTCAAAAAGGAGTCCTGTAGAATTAATTATGGAATTTACGGTGAAAAAGGACACCGATAAAGGGTTAAAGGAAACATATGTAATTTTTAACATGACTTCTAGGTCTCAGAAAATTATGAAACTTTGTAGAGAATTCATTTTATATTAGAATGAATTTCTAAAAATGTTAGAACAATTAAAAGAGGTGTTTAGCATTTATGCTAAGATCAGGGTAAGTTACGGATATCGGTATGAGGAAAGTACATTGGGATTTGGGCCAGTTAGCTATTGGACCTAAAAGAGGCCCAACATTTCGTGCTAGGCCAGCCCAATAAGGCCCAAAAGTTATCTTGGAGCCCAAGTCCAAATAATAAATAATTTATGGATTTTTGAAAAGAAAGAAAAAGAGAATAAAGTAAGAATTAGGTGTTGCACATGGTGGGACCCACAAGGACACAAGAATGGCACCCAAAAAGAGGAAGGGTTAGGTGTACCAAGGGAGGCCATGCTAGTGATGTCATGGTGGTAAGGTCTTGAGTGAAAAGTGAAAAGACTTTCCAAGATCAAACCTTTAACCATTAGATCAAATAGTTTCCAAAGTGATCTTAGCCTTCAAATGGCACATGACTTTTGCTATAAATACCCCCCTTTCCATTCATTATTCACACCCAAGAGCTCCTTTAGAAAGAGAAGTGAGTTCTAGAGAAAGAATGTGGAAGAAATCAAGGGTCTTGAAGGAGCAAGTAAGGTAAGTTGTCTCCTTGCTTCTACCTTTTGTTCTTATGGTTTGTGCTTGAGTTTAAGTGACTTTTTAGGCTTAAATCTTGGGGAAATGCTGCTGGAATTTTTGTGTATATGTGAAAGGAATATGAGTTTTAAGTCATAGATAGTTAAGACAAGCTTAAACAAGTTAGTTATATGCTTGGTTGCTGGATTACGTTGATGTTCTTGACCTTACCATGGAAGAACATTTCGGTTTGCACTGTTCATGCACTGTTCATGATAGAAGGAAATGGAATTTCAATGATTTAATGCTTCCATTGAGTTTATATGATGATTTTGTGTAGGATTGGAAAGGTTTTGAACCTTGGAAACCATTGGAATTAAATGTTATAATGTTGAAAATTTCTCACGGTACTGTTCACTCGCATGAACAGTGATTTGAATTTCATGATTTTGATGCTTCCAATGGTCTTAAAATGAGATTTTGTGCGGGGGAAAAGTGGAGGAACAAGTATGGGAAGCATTGGAATCAAAATGAGAATTTTTGAAAGAATTATGCATGTTTTTCAAATCTGTCCGGAACAGTGCATAGTTGCTGGAATTTGGTTGTTTTGAGTTCATAAATGGATTCAAAAGGCCAAATTGTGTAGGGTAAGGTTAAGACATCAATTGATTCAAAGGTCAAGTCAATTGGTAAAGATTAAAGGATGTTATGTTACTTAAAGTAAACTTAGTGTTCAAGAGAAGTTAGATTGTAATGGTTGGATGGTAATGTGATGTTAGGATTTGCTTGGTGTGCTCAAAAGAGGGAAGCCACATAGCAAGGAAAAGTAAGAAGGAAGAAGCAAAGTTAAAGTGAAAAGAAGTAAAGCAATAAGGTAGTAAACTTACCCTAAACTTGTATGTATTGAATGTTATGCTTGATTGTGCTATGACTTTGTTGAATTGTGTGCATATGTGTATATGATTGAAGCTCTGTTTCTATGATTACCTTGGCCAATTGTATTTCATATGTTACATGGAAGCATGCACATTACACAATGTTTACACTTTCACAAGCAAGCACAAGTATTTACTTTAATGCATGCATTGTTTAGTACCGTTTGCTACTGAGATTTCCCCAAAAATCTCACCCCATCCATGTAATCCCAAACCCACAGGTTTACGAATGAGTAAAGAAGATAAAGAGGCATGAAGAGAGGTTGGGAATTGGAAGATTTGAATATTATGTAATAAATGCGCGAATTGTTGCATGTAATGTTGTTATATGACAAGTTGAGCAACAATGTTCATGATGAAAAGGTATAATAGTAAATGATGAAATAAATGTATCAAATAATTATGGCATAACCCCATAATGTATATGAATGTATGAAAGGCCAAAGAGATTGGTTATGTGTTCTAGAACAATTAATGGAAAATTCATGTTTTTGAGGTTAAGGTTAAGGTTAAGATTCAAAGATATTTTCTAGAAAATGCCGTTGTGCTGGTAGACTATACAAAGTACTGTGTACGTAAGTGCTGTCTAAGGAGGCTAGAAGTGAGTGGACCTAGCCGGTTCATCCAGTCTTTCCTGGGTACTTACGTAGAATGGTAGTTCTCATGGGGAATTACCGAATCAGTACAGTTATCTTCTGTCAGGATTTTTGGCAAAGAGAGATATAATAAAGTCAAGATTACTACCATAAGTGTACTCTGAGATGTTTAAAGGAGGATGTTTCATTTTAGTATCAGAGCAAAGGATTCTGGCTTAGGAAATGCTCTGTACAGATGATTTCTAGCATTAGTACAAAATAAAGTTAGCACAGAACAAAAGGTTCTGACTCAGTGATGCTCTGGTTTAGTTAGACTGATCCCTTAGACAAATGAGAAATTTGAATAGTTCTCTCCCTAGAGTATGATATAGGGATGATGTTCACTACTTGGAAAGGTTTAGACAGAAGATAGTGACACCCAGATGAATGAGACTGTACCCTGAGCTTTTTAGTCTTACGAAGTATAAGATTACGATAGGCTAATCTTAGTCAGTCGATATAGCCGAGGTCTCTTGTTTATTAAAACAATGTGGCTGGACTAAGCAAAATAATGTTTAAGAAGAAATTTCCTCTATGGATAGAGACAGAAGCTGATCAGTTCACGACTAAGGAAGCTGCAAGAATAGCTCAAGGTATCGTATTATGACCAGATACTATAGTGAGGATGCCAGATGTCCAAGTTACGACAAGTTAAGTCATAAGTCACGATGAGAGAAGACTTTTGGGTCACAACGACAGAACACAGAGCAAATGCTGCAGCAGTAGACATGGGGATTCATGAAGTTAAGCTTGAAACATCGGTTAATCAGTGAGACCCCTAACCTGTAATGCTGTATAAAGATGAGGTACACCTAGACTTTGACTCTTCAGGTAGTGAAGAGATTCAGATGACAACATAAGGGACTCAATCAGGAAGATTTATAGTAAGGTACCCCATGTATATTTTTATAGACTTAAATTTATAGTCTGGAGATTTTGAGAAATTTAGTCAGATGTTGTGTATACACCAGATAATGTTACACTAGATAATGATGGGTCTAGTAATTATGTACAGGATGAGTTTGATAGAGTGCTCTCTAACCCTGATGTAAGCTCTCTTCCTTCGATAAGAGGATAGATTACGGCTGAGGAAGCTGAGAACTGATACTAAATTATAGGTAGGTCAGATATTATTCCTCCTCTACTAGAGTTTGAGGACAAGTTTGATATGAGTAGCCTAAGATCCAGTTACAATCTATGACATCCCTTCCTATTATCGCAGTCCAGGAATATACGAGGGTATAGATAAAGATTAAAGGGATATTTTTAGCCCTAATCCACCCCATCCTTCTTTATGAAAGATAGACAATATGACTATACTAGTCTCAAGAAAGGCTGTGGGAAGTGAACTACTTAGTTTAGGTTAAGGGATGGAAGGAAGTAGAAATCAAGAGCAATCAGTTTAGCTGCAGTTCTTCAATGCTGTAGCAAGGATGATAAATAGAGATGTGATAGAGGGCATTGACCTGGATTAAGTTTTCATGTTAGTAGCATGATATGAGATGGCCATAAGCCAGATATTGCCATATACCCTATGTGGCATGTAAAGCTAAGTGAGCTTTTGGCAAATGGTTCACAACTGATGTGTAAGGATCGGCCATTACTAGGGTAAAGACTAGACAAGAACATTATAAGGGAATGTTTAAAGCAAGTTAGATCCAGGTCGGATGTAAAACAGTTTGGAACATAGCTAGAAGTCCTCGAGAAGTTAGGCCATGATGAAAGGTGACCCGAGGTCGTGACTAAAGAATGTAGACCTGTCCAGGCATGACAAGTAGAATGAGATGGTCAAAACTAAAGTTTATGGATGCATTGCGCCTAGTTCATACTCAGGTCACGATGAAGATACGTAGGGACCTGATGAAGGATGAAGATGCCAGCCTCATTGAAGTTTATCAGTTAGAGGTTTAGCACCTGATGTAAGCAAGCTGAACAGTATGAGAAATAGAGATACATGCTAGTCTAAGATGATGTTCAGAAGTAGATCCTCTATGTGACTATCAAGAGTAGATCTACATTTGGAAAGACTTTGTTCAGTTAGTCTTTTATGAACAAAAGAATCAAAAGTTAGGATAAGGCTTGCGCAAGAAATGAGCCTAACATATGGCTTCAAGTTCTCGAAAGTCAAAGTTCCTAAAACAGGATATTAGTCCCACATCGGTTGGGGAGGTGAACGAAGCATGCCTTACAAGGGTGTAGATACCTCTCCCTTAAGGACGCATTTCCAGTACTCACCAAGCGCCTCTCGTCACCAAGCGCCCCGAAGGGGTAGGCAGGCAGTGCTGGGGAAAAAAACCTGGCCTAAGGGGCAGTGGCCTCATGTTGGGATAATATCTTCCGCTGTGTACTTTGATACCCAGAGGACGCGTTTTGGGTGCCTAAGGGGTTAAAGTCCTCATGTGCCTGGAGAATGAAACAGTGACCTCATGTGGGCTTGGGGCTTGCCTAAGGGGAAGCGGACAATATCTATGTGGAAGGGTGCTGGGCTGTTAGAGAACACAAGTAATGGTGCTAGATGATGAATGAGATTTATATGATCTAAGTTGGTCAGGATCAAGAAAAAGACCAGGAAGGAACCATAGTCTGATCAAGAGTAGACTGAGATTGATGTATACGCACAGAAAGAGTTGAGAGATAGTAAAAAGATATCAAAGTTGCTCCAGAGAAATGGAGACTGTTCCGCTCACCTAGGAAGTATTCCTTGAGTAAAGATTATGAAAAGTATTCCTCTCAGTTAAATAGAGATGAGCGTGAGGCTAAAGGTTAAATAGAGAAAGAGGAACCCTTTGATGAAATATGTAGCCTAGTTCATCCACATAAGCAATGAGAGTTGAATGACTAAGAAGTCAGTTAATGGGTTAAATTCTGTGTTATAAAGAAAAAGTTTTTCTCAGGTAGTCACAGAAGTTCAATAGAGCGGTAGCTGTAAGCAAGATTAGAAAAGAAAGATAGCCACGATTTGAAAGATAAAGTAACTCCCCTATTCGATAGAAGGGTCGAGTCTATACCTTGATAAGAGGGTAGTATGGCGGCCTAAGTGAAATAGATAGATGTTTCAGGATGAATGATCAGGATATGATAGGCAATATGATAAAGAAAATATGTTTCGAGGCTTACTTAGTTTATTACAATGTCTGATGGATGGTTGAGCAAATTATGATGAATAGTTGTATATCCTTGCAGTTGTCATATAATGACATGCATGTTAGAGCATGCCATGATGAATACTCTCATTTCGCAGTATATGCAGGGTAGAGTATATATGGTGAGGAAGTGATGAGAAAATTATGTTGCATCCATACCATATGATATGCAATAAGGAATGTATTGAGGATGATAGATAGTCTCAGTTTATGGGACGATAAGTTATGATATGATATTCTGATATGATTTATGATTGGGGTGATTTAGGTTTTTCTATAGGTTTGCGAATGCAGTACTCAGAGCCGTTTCTATTGAAAGGAATGGTATTCAGAAAGAGTTAGATTTGAAACAGATGACTCTAAGATGGAGACTAGATTCAGATGAGTACAGATCACTCTTCAGATAAGAGTTGGATCTGATGCAGTCTGCTCGCAGTTAGAGCATAGTTCAAATGGCTCGCAGTTAGAGAACGGATTTACATGAGAAGTTATGATGAGGCCATAGCAGCAGAATGCAATGGCAGGTGGTTAAACCATGATTGCACAAGGCATGGTAAGCCATAGTAAGAGAAAGATGAGAAGGAACTCCTGAGTAAGAGAGGAAATAAGTAAGGTCTTGGGAAATAATATGGGCTACTAAACGTAATATTTCTAAATTTTTATTTATCAACAAGTAGAAGCGGTGAACCCTATAACTTAGTCTGTTGGTTTAAGGTCTTCGGGAGATATACAGAATCGCAGTTAGATTCTGGAGGGTCACAGTTAGATCCTAGCATGGCTCCAAGGTCGTAGTTAGATCCTAACAATTCCAGAGTCACAGTTAGATTCTGAAGAGTCTGGCGGTTGATCGCAGTTAGATCCCGAGGTCGCAGTTAGACCTAGCCTAAGGAAAGTAATGAGCCATGAGATATGAGTACAATGTAGTATCTCTTTGGGAAGATGAATGCCAAAGACGAAGTTAAGGTAAGGAAGCTTCACTAGTTGATAAACTCATCTAGAAAATTTATTTATAATGATTTTCCTCAGATGGCCTATATTATACAGACTGAACTTAGTTTTCTTTAAACAAAGACGGAGCCCAAGTTAAAGTCTGAGTGCTGATATTCAAAAGTTTTATAGAAGTATGCCTGAGGAACAAAGAAGAGAACCCCATATGTTTTGAGAACAGAAAAGTATGAACAGATAAATTCTCCAGATAAGGATAAAAAGATTAAAAGGCTAGAGAGACCTAGAGAAGGAGGTCTAAAGTAAAGATAGAACCCAGTAGTTATATGAGATAGAGAATGCTAAGGCTTAGAAGAGTAATGTAGCCTTCATCCAGAAAGATGTTTAGGCAAGAGTAGTCTAAGAAAGAGTAATGAAAAAGGGTCCAGTTGTCACAGAAGTTGGTATAGATGGACAAGGTAAGAAAAGTGAAAAGTTAAAGTAAGATAGACCCTGGAGTTACACCAAGATGTTAAGGGGTAAGATATGAAAGAGTGTAAATGCCATAGAAGTTTGGCATATATATGATGAATGATAAACAAAGTTATGAAAAGTTAGAAAGGTTATGAACATTAAAGGATTAAAACCCTTCTGCCAAGTCCAAATAAGAGTGGATTTGAAATGAAAGATTTAAATTATGACTTTGTTCAGGAGAACGATAAGCAAAAGAGCAATACTCTCCTGAGAGGCTGATAAAGTCATAAGAGAATGTTAGAGCTTTGCATTTAGGAGCAAGTATACAGTCCTACAAGATATTGGCCAGGCATTATGCATGTTAGAGTATATGCTCCTACTTAGCAGTAAAGTAAAGAAAAGAATAACTGCATAAGTCCTCTCTCTGTATGATGTTGAATCATTAAAGATGATAAGAGCAACAATAGAGTTATAAGAGTTTCTATACAAAAAGAGGATGAAGCTTTGCGGATGTTAAAGAATTCTGCGAGATGCTAAGAGAAGTAATAAGGGATAAGTGTTAGAAAGTATGATGAGTGAGTGAGGGAAACTCCCGAATACAATAATATTCGAGAGAGTTTGATATGAAAGAAATGGACACTACTCTCAAGTCTAGTACAAGGAGTTGTCCATAAGCAAATGGATGCATAGCACAAGATCAAGTGCCGTGATGAAGTAGAAATAAACTCCAATTAAGTTGACTGATACAAAAAGAGTAATGACAGCAAGGACATGAAGCGGATATTGAAAGTACTCCGCTAGATAATAAGATAAAAGGTAAGAGATGGATACCCCAATTCTTAGTCATAAAGCAGAAAGAGATTTAAAGAGGATGTATATTTAAGATTGTTGACTAAGGTACAAGTAAATTTCGAGGACGAAATTTATTTTAAGGGGGAGAGAAATGTAACATCCCTAATTTCTGTACTAAGTTGTATGTACAGATTGAATAAAATATATGAGATGTTTAGGAAAATATGTGGCCATGTTTATGTAAAGAAAAGGATTAATTGGAAGAGGAAGAAAGTCTAAGAGCCAAAGTGTAAAATTACGAAAATGCCACTGTGATGCCCTAAGAAACCAGAAGTAAATGGAGGGCATTTTGGTCATTTCACACAATGGATGGATATCAGAGGAAATTTGATAGTAAATTATTATAATTAATATGAGAATTTATGGATTTGACAGAAGTCAAAAAGGAGTCCTGTAGAATTAATTATGGAATTTACGGTGAAAAAGGACACCGATAAAGGGTTAAAGGAAACATATGTAATTTTTAACATGACTTCTGGGTCTCAGAAAATTATGAAACTTTGTAGAGAATTCATTTTATATTAGAATGAATTTCTAAAAATGTTAGAACAATTAAAAGAGGTGTTTAGCATTTATGCTAAGATCAGGGTAAGTTACGGATATCGGTATGAGGAAAGTACATTGGGATTTGGGCCAGTTAGCTATTGGACCTAAAAGAGGCCCAACATTTCGTGATAGGCCAGCCCAATAAGTCCCAAAAGTTATCTTGGAGCCCAAGTCCAAATAATAAATAATTTATGGATTTTTGAAAAGAAAGAAAAAGAGAATAAAGTAAGAATTAGGTGTTGCACATGGTGGGACCCACAAGGACACAAGAATGGCACCCAAAAAGAGGAAGGGTTAGGTGTACCAAGGGAGGCCATGCTAGTGATGTCATGGTGGTAAGGTCTTGAGTGAAAAGTGAAAAGACATTCCAAGATCAAACCTTTAACCATTAGATCAAATAGTTTCCAAAGTGATCTTAGCCTTCAAATGGCACATGACTTTTGCTATAAATACCCCCCTTTCCATTCATTCTTCACACCCAAGAGCTCCTTTAGAAAGAGAAGTGAGTTCTAGAGAAAGCATGTGGAAGAAATCAAGGGTCTTGAAGGAGCAAGTAAGGTAAGTTGTCTCCTTGCTTCTACCTTTTGTTCTTATGGTTTGTGCTTGAGTTTAAGTGACTTTTTAGGCTTAAATCTTGGGGAAATGCTGCTGGAATTTTTGTGTATATGTGAAAGGAATATGAGTTTTAAGTCATAGATAGTTAAGACAAGCTTAAACAAGTTAGTTATATGCTTGGTTGTTGATTAAGTTGATGTTCTTGACTTTACCATGGAAGAACATTTCGGTTTGCACTGTTCATGCACTGTTCATGATAGAAGGAAATGGAATTTCAATGATTTAATGCTTCCATTGAGTTTATATGATGATTTTGTGTAGGATTGGAAAGGTTTTGAACCTTGGAAACCATTGGAATTAAAGGTTATAATGTTGAAAATTCCTCACGGTTACTGTTCACTCGCATGAACAGTGATTTGAATTTCATGATTTTGATGCTTCCAATGGTCTTAAAATGAGATTTTGTGTGGGGGAAAAGTGGAGGAACAAGTATGGGAAGCATTGGAATCAAAATGAGAATTTGTGAAAGAATTATGCATGTTTTTCAAATCTGTCCGGAACAGTGCATAGTTGCTGGAATTTGGTTGTTTTGAGTTCATAAATGGATTGAAAAGGCCAAATTGTGTAGGGTAAGGTCAAGACATCAATTGATTCAAAGGTCAAGTCAATTGGTAAAGATTAAAGGATGTTATGTTACTTAAAGTAAGCTTAGTGTTCAAGAGAAGTTAGATTGTAATGGTTGGATGGTAATGTGATGTTAGGATTTGCTTGGTGTGCTCAAAAGAGGGAAGCCACATAGCAAGGAAAAGTAAGAAGGAAGAAGCAAAGTTAAAGTGGAAAGAAGTAAAGCAATAAGGTAGTAAACTTACCCTAAACTTGTATGTATTGAATGTTATGCTTGATTGTGCTATGACTTTGTTGAATTGTGTGCATATGTGTATATGATTGAAGCTCTGTTTCTATGATTACCTTGGCCAATTGTATTTCATATGTTACATGGAAGCATGCATATTATGTAACACCCCAATTTTTAGGCCTAGAGATGCCAGAAGGAGAATTCAAGGGCATAATCGTAATTATGGGAAAGATCAGACTGGTAGCCGATGAGTACCATATTTTTCCAAAAAATAGAGAAAATTATGCTGATCATTTCACTGAACTGTGAAATGTGCATATGAGGTCTCTAGGTGTATGAAAGAATTAGAAATATGACCAGGGGTAAAATGGTCATTTTGGAAAAGTGTGCGCGTGAGTGCTTTTTCAGGCCAAAACAGCCCGATCCGGATAAAATATCTGAAAATACCGGGAGATAGAGAAAAGGATTCCGGATTGAATGAGGAGTCACAGAATTTTGATTTGAAGTCCCGATTTTTCTGTAAAAATTCCTGAAGATGGGAATTTACAGTTATAATCGGTAAAGGAAAGGCAATCCGAATAGAGATGATCGGACTATGGACAGAGGCCATACAGTGTTGTCTAAGGCCCGTAGTGACACCAGGGAAGGCCCAGGCCCATAATATCAGTTCAGGGGTAAGAGGGGCCGGTGTCCGGGAAAAAGGTGCAAAATGACGAAAATGCCCTTATGTTATAGAATAACTGAAGAATGAGTAAAGGGTATTTTGGTCATTTGGCTAAGGTTAGACAGTCAAGAAGGGGAATCTGGATAGTTGACCAGGGCCAGAGAATACTCTGGTAAAATATGAAGAGACAATAATGCCCCTAGACCTAGTAAAGGAAATGAAAGGACTTAAGTGCAATTATGGAAAGTTTCAAGGCCAAAAAGGAAAGTAGACAAAAATGTGGGGTCCTTAAGTGTAATTTTAGCCAAATAAAAAGGGACTTAAATGAAAAGAAGAAAAGTTCCCTGGGGCTAAATTGTAATTAAAGAAAGTCGGGCCGGAAGTGGTTTGGACTGTCCGAAAGCATTTTAGTCCCAGATTTCACCGGTAGAGAGAGCAAGGGACGCTCGGTAATCTGGCTTGATACAGGAATTTTTGAAGACTCCAGATAGCCAGAAATGGACAGATCGTCCAAAAGTTATAAAAATTCATACCGGATATCCTAGAATTCAGATCTAGGTGAGAAAATATAGGATGATACGTCCTTATGGGGCGGATGTCGAGAAACTGATAGACTACCGATAGGAGGCCTGTAGAAAAAGTTATTCGCAAATCAGAAAATCCAGACGGGAGTGTGAGGCCTCCGGGGATCCGATAGGGAGATTTATCGGTATTTGAAAGGGGACTGAATGAGTTCGGATGACCTCAGTCAGATGACTGATATGACTCACAGTGATGCCTGAACACCGCAGGCCAGTGTATCGGACAGAAGGAGCCGGTGTCCGGATATGTGTATAAACGGTGAATAATAGATAAAATATTCAATAATTATTAACGGGGGAAGATTCCTCGTAATGCGTGCCATGAGGATATTGGACCCAGAAAGGCCCAATAATGGCGCCAGTAGAGGCCCAGTAAGACACTTGGACTGATAGGTGGGCCAGTGTCCGGCAGAACCCCGGAAAAGTGCGAAATTACGAAAATGCCCCTATGTTGTACTAAAGAGTAACAGATGAATGGAGGGCATTTTGGTAATTCTGGACAGGCTCAGAAGCCAAGGTATATACAGATAAAGTTATTTGGAGTCAGTATATGCCCTGACAGAGTACAGAAGGGTATGAAATGACGATTTTACCCTTAGGGTTAAAATAGTACAAGAAAGGGCACCCAAGGGTATTTTGGTAATTTGCCAAGGGCTGTTTCTTGGGAATCGAGCCATCAGAGTACTTGAGCTTGATCAGAATCCAAGATAACATTCCCAGAGCCCAAAAACGTAGGCCCAGTGATATGTGGAAAAAAGTGGCATTAAAATATTATTTTAATACTGTTTCAATAAAGTAAAGTTACTCGGTTGGCACGATAACCGAGGAGATGATTAGATAAAGTCCTGGGTTTATCTGGATAGTATTGGAAGGCGTGACAGGTGCCAGTAAGATGACACATGGCGCCAACATAAAGGCAGAAGAAAAAGTTAAGGACACGTATTACGAGGCAAGAGACTGGACCGGTGAGTCAGCATGCTGAGTCAGCTGCTGAGGTGTCCAGGATTTCAGACATGTGATAAATGTGGCGCTGAGGTGTCCCAATGATGTCATGCATGATGCAGTAAATGAGGAATTAAAGAAAATAGGAAAATCCAGGAAAAACTAGGACCGCAGGATCAAAGTTCATAGAAACTGCAGAATTGCCATTGAAGGCAATTATAAATACCCCCCCTCCATTACATTTTCATTCACGCAAGGCAAGGGAGAAGGGAGAGAAAGAAGAGAGAGAAGGAGAAGGAAAGGAAGAGAGAAAGGAGAAAAGGAAGTAAGGAAGTTCTGGCGGAGCTGGAAGCAGAATAAGGATAATGGAGTTCTGCTAATCTAGCCAGGTAGTAACTAATCCTAGCTTTTATGTAATGGCTTTGTGATTTATTGTGCTATTGTTTGGTTGGATTGTTGTCTTATATGTTATGTCTGAAGCTCTGCTGTAATGCTATGATCATATGTTATTAAGCATGGAAGCACGCAGCATACTTATCTGTACACAATCAGAAGCAAGCACTGTCACTCTGCATTACATATTGTTATGATTGTTGCTACTGAGATTCCCCCGAATCTCATCCCAATAAGTAAACCATTACAGGGGAGGTTATGTCAAAATGAATTCTGGGAATGTTAAGAGACGCCGTGATGCTGCCGAAGTAAAGACTGAACATCAGTATATGATAAGTACTGTGTACGTAGTGCTGTCTAAGGAGGCTAGAAGTGAGTGGACCTAGCCGGTTCATCTAGTCTTTCCTGGGTACTACGTAGAATGGTAGTTCTCATGAGGGGATTACCGAATCAGTACGATTCAGTTCTTTGTACAGATGAAGCGTAGCGGTTATGCTGCCGGAGTTTAGGCAGAAAAAGATGTAATAGAGATATGAGAATTTATGTACATGTCCAGATGTAAAACAACTTATTAATTAATAATAATTGTTGTTTGGCATGTTTGACTGATGTATGAGGGATGTATGCATATGTATGCAAAGTAGAAATGCTGAAATATACCACTGTGAACAGTAACACGTGGTGACAAGGTCATGTTTGATAAATAATTAAAAATAGTAAATGGATGAATAAATATATGAAATTTTTATGGTAGATAGTAGACATACCAAGCTTTAAGTTGATATATAAAATGTATCATTTGGATGTATACACAGGAAGATATAAATTATCAAAATTGGGACCAGAATGCTGGATTCAGGGAGAAAAACGTGGGATGAACAGTAAAGTTGACACGTTGACTGACGTTGACTTGGTCAACTAATGGTCAACGAGTTATTTGTCCCTGAAAGATAATTGAGTTAGCTTCATTTATAAATTGGAACCACTTAATTTCAATTTTTCTATAATTAGTTATGATTTTTCGAAGTCGGGTCACTCATCTGGAATTTACACAGTGAACAGTACTCGATAAGAGTAAAACTCCAGATTGAGAAATTTGACTTCAATGATCTTGAAAGTGGTTCTAAATGCTACTGAATGGTCCCTAAGACATACGAAAGTAAGGATGTTTCACATTACAACACTTTCACAAGCAAGCACAAGTATTTACTTTAATACATGCATTGTTTAGTACCGTTTGCTACTGAGATTTCCCCAAAAATCTCACCCCATCCATGTAATCCCAAACCCACAGGTTTACGAATGAGTAAAGAAGATAAAGAGGCATGAAGAGAGGTTGGGAATTGGAAGATTTGAATATTATGTAATAAATGGGCGAATTGTTGCATGTAATGTTGTTATATGACAAGTTGAGCAACAATGTTCATGATGAAAAGGTATAATAGTAAATGATAAAATAAATGTATCAAATAATTATGGCATAACCCCATAATGTATATGAATGTATGAAAGGCCAAAGAGATTGGTTATGTGTTCTAGAACAATTAATGGAAAATTCATGTTTTTGAGGTTAAGGTTAAGGTTAAGATTCAAAGATATTTTCTAGAAAATGCCGTTGTGCTGGTAGACTATACAAAGTACTGTGTACGTAAGTGCTGTCTAAGGAGGCTGGAAGTGAGTGGACCTAGCATGTTCATCCAGTCTTTCCTGGGTACTTACGTAGAATGGTAGTTCTCATGGGGAATTACCGAATCAGTACAGTTATCTTCTGTCAGGATTTTTGGCAAAGAGAGATATAATAAAGTCAAGATTACTACCATAAGTGTACTCTGAGATGTTTAAAGGAGGATGTTTCATAGAGCATCCCTGTGGAATTCAATTGCGACATTATGTACTCACCATCGCGACCATACATCAATCAGCAAAGAAGAAGCGTTCTCTGTAAATATTAGTCGCGACATGAAGTACCTAACATCGCGACCAAACTTCAAGGCAGAGATCAATAAGCAAATGATAGAAGGGACAGCTGGACAGAAGGTGATTTAAGCATGTGATGAATTGCATAGATGGACTTAATAGACTGCAAACAAGAGATTGCAAGTGGGAGATCATGCATGAGCTGGCACATAAGGGAGCACTGTTCACGTGTATGGTACTATTCACACATCAGCATACTCCATCTAAATAGAATGAGCAAGTTGCTGACAGCAAGTGGGGAGTATGTGCTGTAAACAGAATTGACATGTGCTAACAGAAGCAAGTGGACTAAATAAGAGATTGGTTCATGCATCTGATCACCCATCCCACACTTCTGCTATATATACACAGATTACACAACAGAGATTCATACTCTTACACCCTACACATTCACACAGAGAGACAGATCACTCTTCTTATACTTCTCACCATTCACATATTCCATCCATCATTCCATCTCATCTCACGTACACCATCTCTCTCTTCCTCCATCTCCATTTCTCTTCTGTAACTTTTCTCTATTCTAGTCAATAGAACCAGAGGAAAGTTCTGCAACTCATTATCTCCATTTTCTCCTTCCATTTCCACATGACTACTGCTGTGTCTTCCGCTGTTGCTGCTGGAGTTCAGATAGCAATACAAGGCTAAGCTGCTGTGCTCTCTTGGAGATGATGCTGAACCAGAATCCTTGAGCTTAACAGGGAGTGTCATTGAGTATTTAAGTCAGATTTAATTGTATCGAGTTGATATGTTTACTTTTGGTTTATTGATTCAATTAGAGTAGTAGATGATAAAGAAGTAGGGAACTGAGTTGGATTTTGTAACATCCCAGTTTTCAGGCCTAGAGATGCAGAGATAGCCTAAGATTGAGAGGCTACTAGACCCCTTTTTAGCAGAAGTCCCAGAGGAACACAAAGAGTTTCAGGGACTAAGCTGCGAATAAGCGAAGGTACGGGGACTTATGTGTAAACAGTGGAAGTCCCAAGGGGTAAATGACCATTTGGGGATGATGTAAAGGTCAAAGGTTCAAGAGTTGACTAGTTAGGTCGCGATGATAGAGACGTTAGTCGCGACAAGAGTGTATTATGGTCGCGACTAATATTGGCAGAGAGGCTTGGTTGTGACGGATATGTATGTGGTGTCGCGACTAATGAGTAAAATGAGCCTGGTTGCGACTAAAAAGTGATGTGGTCGCGACGAAAGACTGTTATGGTCGCGACTAAAGAATGTTATGGTCACGACTAGAGAATGCTATGGTCGCGACTAATGAACACAGAAGGTGTTAAGTCGCGATGAGATGATAGCTAGGTCGCGACTAGTGGCTAAAGTAGTGCCAAGCGTATGGGCCATGAGTTGAGAAGGTCCAAAAGAGATAGTTACCCGGTTAGAGATAGACCGGAGGCAGGAGGCCAGATACAGGAAAGGTTATCTGGAAACCATGAGGTGGACTGATAAGGTATCCTCATGGGACCCACAAGATGCCACATGGCATTAGAGTGGTGATTCGGTGACCGTTCAGTAGAGTAAAGTTACTTGGTTGGCACGAAAACCGAGGAAGTGATCGGATAAGTCTGGGACTTATCTGGATAGCATTGGAAAGCATGCAAGGTCTCTTCTAGGCACCACATGGCATTAGTATGGAGAAAGTAGATAAAGCTGAGGGCACGCATTACGAGGCAGGACTCTGGACCGATGAGTCAGCGTGCTGAGTCAGCTGCTGAGGTATCCAGGAGTTTCAGCATGTGGAAAATGTGGCGATGAGTCAGCTACTGAGGTGTCCCCTGAGGTGGCACTGATGATGCAGTAAAAGGAAATTAAAGAAAATAGGAAAATCCAGGTAAAATCAGGACCGCAGGATCAGAGTTCATAGAAACTACAGAATTGCCATTGAAGGCAATTATAAATACCCCCCCTTGCCTTCATTTCCATTCACGCATGGGCAAGGGAAGGGAGAGAAAGAAGAGAGAGAAGGAGAAGGAAAGGAAGAGAGAAAGATAGAAAGAAAGTTCTGGCGGAGCTGGAAGCAGAATAGAGATAGTAAGGTTCTGCTGAGCTAGCCAGGTAGTAACTAAACCTAACTTTTATGTAATGGCTTTGTGATTTGATGTGCTATTGTTTGGTTGGATTGTTGTCTTATATGTTATGTCTGAAGCTCTACTGCAATGCTATGATCATATGTTATTGAGTATGGAAGCACGCAGCATACTTATCTGTACACAATCACAAGCAAGCACTGTCACACTGCATTACATATTCTGTTATGATTATTACTACTGAGATTCCCCCGAATCTCATCCCCCTTGTATAACCATTTCAGGGAGGTTATGTCAAGGTAGATTTTGAGAATTTTTGGAGACGCCGTTATGCTGCTGAATTTCGGTGAAGATAGTAATAGTGTGTACGTAGGTACTGTCTAAGGAGGCTGGTAATGAGTGGACCTAGCCGGTTCATCCAGTCTTTCCTGGGTACTTACGTAGAATGGTAGTTCTAATGAGAGAATTACCGAATCAGTACAGCTAGTATAGCTTCCGCAGGTGTGCTCTGAGGAGTCTAAGGCAAGATGTTTCAGATTTCTTATTTCTACATTAATGAATCTTTGATTAATTTTCATCTTTGATCTAGTTGAACATAGTTGTGATTAATTGAAGTGATTCTGTTTAATTCATATTCTATTATCTCTGAGTTAAATGATTCCTATTCTCTATTCAATGTCTGCGAGTTATAGCTTTGATTGAGATTTAGCTAGCGAGTTGTTAGCTAACCTATTCTAATTCAATTGATTAACTCTTGATATTATGTGGATAACGAAGGCAAGGTAATCTCCAAGGGAACACACTTGTCATCATTCATTCATCTCATCATCTTAATCGCATAAAAACAGAAATAATAGAATAGATTTACTTTTTGAAGTTAGTTGATAGCTCAAAACACAACTCATCTACTTAACTTGTTAATTTGTGGCTCAATAGATTAATTAGAAACTCTAACATTCAGTAGCTCCTTGTGATCCGACCTAGGTTAGCCTCCACTTACTATTGGTTAGCTTAGATTTGTTTGATAATTAGAAACGACAGTTATCACAACTATCTATTGTATAACTCTAACTTTAACCCCCTTAAAATCTTATTTGCATCAGGTATAACAAACCTATAATACTATCTTTAATTCCAAACTATAACACTTGTTTAGCATAAAAAAACTACAAAACAAAGCAACAAATCTTAGCTTCTTTTTTTTTTTGGAACCCACAGTCAGAAATAGAACCAGCACATACAACGACTATATTCCATGATTTAAGCTAGATTTAGATGGTTCAATTTTGAAAAGCTATAATCTTCACTTTCTTCACTGTCTCAGTAACAAGAAGAGGAAAGTAATCAAATCTCCAACCAAGGCTAACAACAATCAATAGGGAAGGAGAAGTCTTAAGCTTACTGAAGAAGGTGGTTACTATAGCAGCAACGGTGGAAGGGCGACGAGGATGACAAAGCTGAACAGGAAAAAAAATAGAGCAGAGCTTCTTTCTTGAACAGCGACCACCTGAGCTAAACAAAAGGGAGAAATGACAGCAAACGTGCGACAACAGAGTTAACAGCCACAGCTGCTCGGATGACAGAAGCAGACGGCATCACAGTAGTGACAGTTTTTAGGTGAGGATAACAAAGCTTCTTCACTCTCTCTTGCTATATGCTGAAGGGGAATAGGAAAGGAGAAATGATATGATTTAAAAAAATACAAAGGGATATTTAGGTAATTTCACTCCATGGTCTAAAAAAAAGTTGAAAATCCACTTTGGAGAGACCTAGAATTCGAACTCTATACCTCAACTCATGCCACCGCCTCTAAAATCACTCAATCACCAGCTTCTTTTAGTGCTTAGTTAAAAAAAAATAATATATACTATTAAAGTTAGGGAAAAAGACAATAAACAACTATATGAATTTGGAAAAGACAATATGAGCATATGAATATTTAAAAGGACAGATTGGGCAGAAGGCCCAATCTATCTGTTATAAATTTAGGTGAAAAGACTAAATAACCCTTGATGCCTCTATGACTTACCAGTGTCTTCTCTTCCCTAACCAGACTTTTTGAAGGGTTCTGAAATTCTCTCTCTACAGTAATCGTCGACGATTATGGCAGCGAATACGGTTCGGTGGAGCAGTTCCTAAAGCAGTGCGAGCAGTCCGATGACGACGCATACGGTGCGCTCCGGTAGGTGCTGGCTCGCTTAGAAGATTCGACGATTATGGCAGCGAATACGGTTCGGTGGAGCAGTTCCTAAAGCAGTGCGAGCAGTCCGATGACGACGCATACGGTGCGCTCCGGTAGGTGCTGGCTCGCTTAGAAGATTCGTCTACCCGTTTTAAAGCTCTGATCTTCCTTTCAGACCAGCAGAAGTGTTTTACCACCAAGGAAGCCTGCAATCACTGCTTTAAGACCTACCATTTCCAGATCAAAGACATTTTCTTGGACCAATATGAAGGTATTGTCGTTGCCATTTACTACGTCTCTTTGATCGTTCTGCTTATAGTTTTATACCTTTTAAGTTGACCTGTATGGTTAGTAAGAAATCGAGTATGACTGGAAGTGGAAATCTGTTGGTGGTGAAATGAAAACGTTGTGCCAAGTGACCAATGTGTGGTTTACAGAAAGCTTAAGGGAAAGCTCTATGGAGTACGCTTGGTTTTCACTTTTGCTTTTCTTAGGAAGATAACATCTAGCACTAATTAAAAGTTGGTTTGATCTTTACATCACCATGGTCACATAAGCCACAAATTATAGAACCAAATAAATAAGCCATAAATTATATAATCTGTTCCCATAAAGAGTGGTATGCTTTCATGATGCATGCCTTATTTCTGACTTCAGATAAGCATACATCTCAACTTCTGACCTTATTCTCTTGACCTCGTAGATCTTGGAACCTTAATCTGCTTTTCTGACAACCTTAGGACTTGATGAATTTTGTTTACTTGGTGGTGTTTTGGGAAAAATCTCTTAATCATTTTCCCAAATATTAATTATATTTGTATGGTATCATGCAGATTCTTAACCCCAATCCGGATGCAATATCTAAGATTATTACTGAAAATGCAAGTGAGGAGTTCCTTTATTCCTTGAGAATTTATTATGCACTTCAGGTAAGAACCTTCCTTGTATTATTATTACTTTTATTTGATGAATCCCTGGTATTGTTTTATTGATTGTCCATAATGTACTTGGCTTTTATGTCCTGCTTCTTTAAATGCCAAATACTTTAACTATACACCTTTACTTTACCATTTACATGTTTATATACAATTTCATTGGATCTATTTTTCTGATATTTTTCCAAAATTTTATTGTTTTGGGTCCACCTTAAATTTTAGTTGCTTAGTATTCTCATTGAATAATTTCTATTCCATATTCAGCAAGTATGAAGAATATCAACTTGTAGAAATGTTTCTAATTAATATGCTGGCTAACTAATTATAACTATACAACATTCTCATTTTTTTATCCATCCAGGGTTTTGTTGAGGATCAGTTTGGCCTAGGATTAATTGCTAGGGCAGTTGAAGAGGGAATAACAGTAATCAAACCAAATGGAATCATGATATTTAACATGGGAGGTCGCCCAGGTCACAGTGTGTTTTAATAGCAGTCCCTAGAAAACAGAATGATTCATAACTTCAACCTGTTATAAACATACCTGACTAAAAATGACTGTTTTTCTAATATAATCTATCATAACTTATAACTGCTTGTACTTAAAGTTTTTGTCTCCCCTTTTCCTTTTTTTCTCTCATATGTGTTTTTTTTCAACATTTCAGATGTCCATAAAATTGATGTGATTACTGGGAGGACCTATATGTTAAGAATTATTAATAAAAATATAAGGTTCAATCAACCCAAGCTATCAATTCTGGAAGCTTATTATAGGAAGATAAATGGATCATATACTAAAGATTTTTCTGATGCACCCCCAAAGCTCTATGACTTTGTATATGGGGCACCTAATAAAATTTGTTATGATACAGAGTTATTGAATGGGACCAGAGCAAAGGTCCTTGAATATGTCAGTAAGGTGCAAATAGTTCTGTAGGATACTAGTACAGTAAACACTGAAAATTACCAAATGCATTTTCATGGTCACAGCTTTTATGTCATAGGTTATGGCATAGGGAACTATAAACCACAAACTGCACAATTCAACTTAGTAGATCCCCTTACATTAGCACAGTTAGAGTTCCAGTGGGTGGATGGGAATCAATTCAATTCGTTGCTGATAATCTAGGTATAAAAATGTAAAACAACTATCTTATTTGTCTTTTTAGGTATTTGGTTTAACGTTTCTATCATTTTTCTGCAGGGGTATACTATATGCCCTGTCACATTGACATACACTAGTAATGGGGACTAGGAATGATGTTTATTATGAATAATGGAAAATGAGAGCAAGAATCCTTACCACACCCTCCCACAGACATGCCACAATCTGATCTAGATGATGTTTAAATTGTTGTAATGTCTAACTTTTGTAATGTTTCATTTTTGGAAAGTTCATCCATTGACCAACTGATGTTGCAACTCAGGCAATCACATTTCTCTGTATGACATTTGTAGTGTTAAACTTTCTAATGACTATGACTAAATTTTGTAATGACTATGTACATATGGTATTTGCAAGTTCTACAATGGTATTTGTAACTCCGACAATGGTATTTGCAAGTTTCATAATAGGATTTGCAACTGCCACAATTGGATTTGTAACTCCCATAATGGTATTTGCAAGTTCCACATTGGGATTTGTAACTCCCACAATAGTATTTGTAACTAATTGTACAATGATATTTGCAAGTCCCACAATTGGATTTGGAACTACCACAATTGGATTGTAACTCTGGCAATGGAATTTAAAACTTTCACAATGGGATTTACAACTCTAACCAATGGAATTTACAACTCTGACAATAGGATTTGCAACTCCAACAATAATATTTATAACTCCCACAATAGAATTTACAACTTTCACAATGGTATTTGTAACTAATTGTACAATGATATTTGCAAGTCCCACAATTAGATTTAGAACTGCCACAATTGGATTTGCAACTTTGACAATGTGATTTACAACTTTCACAATGGTATTTGCAACTCCGACAATAGTATTTACAACTGCCACAATTAGATTTACAACTTCCACAATTTGATTTACAACTGCTATAATTGGATTTGCCACTCTGACAATGGGATTTGCAACTTCCCCAATGGCATTTGCAACTTCGACAATGGGAACTTGCAACTTCCCCAGTGGTATTTACTGTAACATCCTAAATTTTTATTGGATTTTTTTAGCACATTAAAAATATTATTTACCAATAACTTAAAGATATTAAATAAATTAAAATCATTATAGTTTGATATTTTTATTAATTTCAATAAAAATAAAGATATATGGATTATCCTACTATTATTTTTATTAAAATCCACGATTTGATTGATGTTATTAATTAGGGATATATTGAGATTTATATTCAGATTTAGATATGAATTTAAATTTTGAAGATGTGATTTAAATTTTAAATTATCATATCTTATGGGATTCTAATAAATGATAGAGATAATAATAATAATAAAATAATAAGATTATATTAGATAAAAAAAAGGTTAAACCTAGATCCCTTTCTCACCTCTTTTTATAGAGCCGTCACCTATTATCTCCATCTTTCACATCACTCTTTCTCTCCTTCTGATCTCACTCTTGCGGCAAAGATACACTTTCTCATTTTCTCTCCCTCTCTATTGATCTCTCTTTTTCGATTAGTATTTTACCATTATACCATGTTTCTTTCACTGGCGAAGTCTGTTCAAGCCACTACCCCTCTCTTTTGTCAAGTCACACTGTTGCTCTCTTCTTTGTCAATTTCTTGTCCTATTACACGCCTTATCCTTGTCATTTATCAACTAGTAATGTAAGTTATATATATAATATATATGACTATAAGTTAGGTTTCCACGTGCCCCCTAAAGACACAATAAAAAATATATACTTTTCCCAAACATCATTTTTCTCTCTATTTTCCCTATAGACTTCAATCTTCAATATATATATGGATATATGTTTCATCAATTATCCTTGTCTTGTTATCACAGAACCATGTACGTATAAGCATATATATAGATGGATTTAGTTGCCTAGACCACTTTTGGAAATCACTACCTGATAAGTGAAACAAAATAAAAACAATAAGCAATGAACATTTTAAAAATTAGAAATAGTTAATAAATAAAAAGAAGCAACCTTCCGCCATATGCATGTGTATATTTAGGGACTCCCGAAAAGAATTTAAGGTTTCAACCTAATTTATTATTATTATATTGAACTAAGTAAATGTGTAAATGTACAGTGGGCACGTATATGTAAATAAGTAAATAAAAGGGAGTCCAACGAGCTTGGCAAAGAAACACACACATATATATATATATCTTATAAATAAAATAAGTTATGTTCTTAGATAATATAGGATTAAAATAGGAAATAGTTTTATATGTGTAACAATTTATGTATATACATATATTTAAACAAAAATACATTAGTTAAAAGATATGAGCTCTAAGATTCTAGAGTAGCTTTAAAATAATTGTTTAGTAGTATTAAGTATTATAGTGATAGTTCTTGTGTAGTAATTTTGTAGATTATCATTGGGGTTCTGGAATAACTCCTAGTGGAGCATCAGAGTATTTGTGATTGGTATTGTTATAAACGGGGCCACTTGACTTGTGGTAATTATCCCTTGTTTCGATAAGAGGTAACAACTTTTCACTCATTGTGTGTGCTAATGTGATGCTTGTGAGTTATTTGTTATATATAAATTTACTGGTATTTACGTGATTATATTGAGGAATTATTATTGATGATTTTATAAAAAAAAAGTAGTCTTGTGGGACTTGAAGTTTAATTTAGAAAGTTGAATTGAGAAAAAATTTATTTGTGATACTTATTGATGTTATTGATTACCAAGTTTGAGATTATTGATTAATATTATTATCTTGAGAATTATGCATTGGGGATTGGTGATGAGGGAGTTATATTTCTACCACGTGGTATAGCCTCCATTGAAGCTAGATGGTTGGCTTTTGTCCCACCTGTTTACCGAGGGACTTGCCCCACCTATTTATCGAGGGGTCGCGACACCCCCACCTGTTTACCGAGGGGGAATAAACTCATGGTCCGGTCACGTGCTCTATAGATTTTGGCCGGTCTATAACACTTGACCGGTTAGCTTTTTGGTGGCCAGTCATATGGTAATTATCACTAGCCCATGGGTTCGGTAGGCAGGAATAAGGCGGTTCGGTTGGATTGAGGGGAGAAACTTGGGTGGGTTATTCATTCGATTATAATATGATGATATGTATTTTCTATATATTGTACTTGATAACTATCCCACTTGACACCTCACGAGCACATATTAGTATGCATGATGAGTAGGATTAATGGTTACTGAGGCTTTTGTCTCACCCTATTTTTATCAACATTTTTCAGGAGTTAATTCAATTGCTGGTTCGAACGGGAAGGCGCCGGAGGCATAGTTGTGCCAGTTGAACTGTACAACACCCTCATTTCTATTTATGTGTTGAGTAGATGTATATTGCCATTATAGGGCCTACTTTTATTTATACTATGATGATTTTCTATTTCTATGATCATACTAAATAATGGGTGTTGGCAGCAGGCCAAAGCCTTTTAGGATTATGCATGTGACTTAATGGACCTATAAGGATTACTTACTATATTATGAGTATTATTTGGAAATTTTGCTAGCGTTATGGGTATTGGTGTTGTTCACCTGAGTATGTTACTAGGGGATATTCGAATTAATAACTTTGATGATGTTAAATGGGGGCTTGAATCTTTTAACCATGTTAGTGGGGTTGAGCTCTTTCTAACATGGTTTTACGTGCGAAAATTATGTAAAGTTTTTATATCCATGATAGTCTCATTTTATAAGTTTCACTCTTTTCTATCATGGATATCCTTTTTAACATAAGTTAAACTCTTTTAACCATGATAGTGCTTGAGGGTGGTTTTGTCTTTTTTTATCATGGTTAACCTTCTAGAAGTAAAGTTTTCTTTCGTTAGTCTTGTCTTTTTTAACCATGTTAGATATCGATCAAGAAAAATTCTTTTATAACCATGGTAGGGTTGTTTTTAAAATTTAGTAAACTCGTTTCTACCATGGTTAACCCTTTTGAAATAAATTAAATTTATTTATAATATATTTATATTTACATTTTAGAAGGATTTTACATTTACAGCTTCCACAATGAGATTTACAACTTCCACAATGGTATTTGCAACTAATGGCACAATGATATTTGTAAGTCTCACAATTGGATTTGCAAGTCTGATAGTGGGATTTGTAACTCGTTTTATGAAGTCTGCAATTACTGCATTTGGTATGCTACTCTGCTAATGAGGTTTGTAACTCCTGCTATGGGATTTACAACTTTAACAATGGGATTTACAAGTCTTACAATGGGATTTGCAACTTATAGCCATAACGTATTGTACAATTTCATTGTTGACATGGACTACTTAACTTAGGCCACTTACAAAAAATTATCCTATCCATGACAGCAATCACATTACATATGAACAAATGACAAATAGACATTAATATTCCACTTGAGCCTACTATTTTCAACCAGTAACACTATACATCATATTCCATACACTATACATTTTCTTCTTATACCCTAAACATTATGTACAAAAAGGATAAGTTGGATTTTTGCATGTTCTTCTAGTGTGGCCAGTTTGGTTGGCAATTGCTAATCGTGATACTCTTGGTTCTCACTTTATACCCACCATAACAATTCAGATAATGTCCTACATAAGATGGTTCTTGGAATACCTAAGGTATGCAGCCCATAATTCTCTCAAGTTGAATTTCATGATCTCTGCAATATGATAAAAGATCATGTTCATGAAACTCTACCCTATCTAGCAAAGTTTTCTTTTCCTCATCATAGACAGCCTGGCCCTTTTCATCTAAAGCATTTAAATATAAGTTTATCCAATAAATCTTTACTGCTCTAGGATTGATATCAAGGCCATAAACCTGAAGAAGTTGTATACAAGTTAGCAGACTACAAAAAACAAAATTATTGAGAGTGTCTCAAAATAATTGAATATAAAAGCACTGAAAGTCAAATGAAAAAAGCTAACCTTCAGAGGCAACCACTTTTCAGCCATGGCAATAGGATATCCAGCCATTTCCACAACCTAACTCTGAAACAGTCCTATCCTTAAAAATGGAGTCTAGGTGTCTATTAATTCCTTTATAAAAGGTAAACAACCAGTCTTCAGGGACAAAAATGCTAGGGATCACAATCATTGTCAATTTTTTCCTCCCCTGGTATCCTACATTTAATAAAAGATATAGAGAAAGTCAAAAGAACACTTCTCAAGAGTTAAGACACATGTAAACTCTATATCCAAAACACATTAATAAAAAATTTGCAACAATTTTCACAGAAGAATTAGCTGCAAGAAGCTTTTCTTATGAACAATGTTAAAATTCCAGTAAACTGAGAGAAAAAGGAAAAGGGATGTCCAGAGTAAATATGTTAAAGCATCATAAGACGAATTAATAGTATTAACAATGGGGGAAGAAAAGCACAGTAACACAAGTGTGTTCCCCCAACTGGAACAATCTTTGGCAAAGTCCCATTCACTACCAAAGTAGGGTACTAAAATTAATTACTTGGAACATCTATTATTGTTCAAGGAAGCTTTGTTACTTAGGCAGAATGCAAAGAGAAACAGCATTAAACAGCTTAATATCGAAATCCTTTTGCATTGTCAAAATATATTATGCAAAAATATTGCTTTCTATGGAATAAACATTGATGAAACTTCTCTGAAATAAAAGGTGGCACTTGAATATACTTGAGCCTCAGATTTTTTTCTCGCCTAATTAAGGTTTTAATTGTTTGGCTTGGAACAATAAATTCAGATCTAATTCACTATTGTAACTATAAACAACAGAGCCATTCTATCGACCGGAGCGCACCGTATGCGACGTCGTTGGACTGCTCGCACTGCTTCAGGAACTCCTCCACCGAACCGTATTCGCTGCCATATTCGTCGACGATCATTGCAGAGAGAGAATTTCAGAACCCTTCAAAAAGTCTGGTTAGGGAAGAGAAGACACTAGTAAGTCATAGAGGCATCAAGGGTTATTTAGTCTTTTCACCTAAATTTATAAAAGACAGATTGGGCCTTCTGCCCAATCTGTCCTTTTAAATATTCATATGCTCATATTGTCTTTTCCAAATTCATATGGTTGTTTATTGTCTTTTTCCCTTAAAGTTATATTGTTTATCTATTTATTTTCTTTATTAGTATATGGTCATTACATTCTCCCCTCTTAATAAATTTGGTCCTCCAAATTTAAAATATGCTCACCTCAAATCTCGAACAATTATTGGTACTTAATCCATATCTCACTCTAAATTTCTCAAGTAGCTTCTTCTTTTAAATGGTTACTCTATAACACAATTATCGAAGGAATCTCTTACAATCTCAACTTCTTTACTTATCTATAAACTACAGCCACTGGGTCCTCATCATAAGATAAATCTTCATTTACACAGACTTCTTGTTATTTACCTATTTAGCTTGCCTTTCTTTCCTAATCTCTTAAAAATACTTTATCCCAATTATGAACTCTAATTCTCTACGATGATGATTCACATAAGATTTCTGCTAACTCTAAGCTATCAACAATCTTTGGTTGATCACCTTCACATTCTCTTTAACATTCTGAACCAAATATGATCCTAAAATCAATTTATCACGGACTTCAAGCCATCCAATTGGAGATCTACATTGCCTTCCATGCAATGCTTCAAATGGTGCCATTTGAAGACTTGCTTGATGACTATTATAATAAGTAAATTCCACCAACAAAAAATAATTATCCAAGCTTCCATCAAAATCTAAGATACAAGATCTCAACATATCTTCAATTATTCCAATCGTTCGAAGGGTCCTGCAGGCTTCTGATGAGCACTTTACTTGTTGACATACCAAACAGCTTTGGTAGAAGCTCTAACTATCCTTTTAAAAAAAAACTTACTTAACCTTTGTAATGTTTCCTATTAACTTTGAAGAACTTTTTATTTTCCAACTATTTTGTGGCAATTCACTAACCCATCTATTTTCATATCTCTTATTAAAATACCTTAAAACAGTAGGACTTTACTAAAACCTTAGCCTCAAGAAAATAAACACAATCAACATCCCATGTTCTGAAATAGTAAGCCTACTGATTTAACAATAAGTGTTTCCTTGACAAGTTCCATTACTAACCTGTTTAGGATAAAATCCTTCTTTACATTACTTACATTAAAAACAAAGGCTCAACTATTAAACCTCATGTCTATTTAGTCTAAAGAGTAATTTTCTCTTGAACCAAAACATAATTCACACATTTAAAATTTTACAAATAAGTTTTTTTCATGCAAAATTATAGCCCAAACCAACACCTATATGCATAACTAAATTACTAGAAGTCCTTTAAATGAAACAATATTTAGGAGTCATTTTATAAACTTTTACCAAACCTTTCATATGTACCAACCAAAGTTGATCTTTTCCCTCAGAAATATGGACTAATGACCACACTTAGAGTCCAAATTTCAACAAACTGATGAAATATTCAAATTAAGGTGTTTAGCCTAGAAGTTTATAACAAAACCACTACCTTGTTAAGTAAAACTCAATACAATTAGGTGTTGTTCAGAGTCATCAAAGTTCATCGCCATGTTGTCCATTAAGAAACTTAAAACCAAATCAACACGTGTAGTAGTTAGTCCCAAATTATAGATGAAAAAAATGAAGAATGAAGGCTTCCATAATAATATAGCCAAATCAATTTAATACTAATACAACTAGACTCATTCCAAACAAGCTCAATTAGCCGTATCTTTATAGTTATAACAAAACTTATGCATTCACAAAAGTTAAAAACATATTATAATGTAGAAAGGGAAAAAACTCCATTAAACACAATCAAGGTCAAATGACTATTTTCTCTATATATGGTAGAACTTTGAAATTTCTAAATCAAATAGTTTGGAATTTGGCTCAAGATGTTCAACAAAATTTTCAAGATTTCAACAAAGGTAAAATGCAAAGTATTTGACTATGCAAAGTGATAAGGAATCAGAACTTCAGTAGACAAGAGTACTATGCAACTCAAAATGCGGTTTCAATGCAAGGCATACGACAAAATTCAACCAAGTGTAGTTTCAATAACCAAAAACCAATTTATGTATTAATTAGTCCAAATTTCCAAAATCTATTGGCCCACATTCAATAAGTGGCAACGCACACACGAAAGTGGAATTTAAAATTCTATTACTCTGAGTCAAATCCATAAATTCAATCCTTTAGAATTTTGTAATATAATCCAACAGAATTCCATCTTCAAGAATATTGTACCATGTTTCATGTTGGAACCTCAATCATGATCTAATAATTTGAATTACTCTTCTCTATTCAATAATATATATTCCACATTTTCCAAACAATCCACATGTATACAACACTTGAAACACAAAAGAATATACACCTTGCGACATTATAGCAGCACCATAATCAAAAGGATATCTTATTTTAACCATCCAAATTTAGATATATCAAATACATCTATCATTGCTCAACTTCAATTCTAATCCCTTATATCTTGAGTACATTATAACCATTAAAACAATAAAGCTCCTATTGAATTTCTAATTTCTAAATAATTCCTCGAATATTATATTGCAGCTTAATAAATTCTCAAAACTAACCTCCAACTCTTTTTCTAGCTTTAACTCAAGCATATCATCATGATATCTAAGGAATGACACATAATTGAAATCCTGTTATAAACCTCAAACAACATTTCAACTATTAACTAGAATAAGCATTTAACTTTCTTAAACATCAATCAAGAAAGTATATATAGATTTCCAGCTTCAAAAACTTAATTCAATCCTCACTTAAGTATCTCTTTAATACTTTGTTATACCTTGTTAAACCTTTATTGCCTAAACCAATGCCTCTTCTTCACAAGATTTAAGCATATAAATTCGAAAAATCCACATCAAACTGAGCAAAGGGAAAATTTATCATTTACCCTTATATTACCACTAATTATCAAAGATCGAAAATCACTAAGATATATCTAAAAACCTCAATTTAGAAATCAGTTTATAATGACCAATAATCTTCATGTATGCATTAAATAAGCTCCTATACATCTCATTCTCAAAGAAGCTGAAATTACAACACTAAAGTAAATTACCAACTCAAACTCTACAAGCAGAGGCAAAAAAAAATCACATAATTCCAACTCATAATTTCACCATTTAATCACTCCCAAATCATAATTCCCAAAAGTTCAACACCTCGCTGCTTGAAACAACAACGTTTACTTCAAATCTGAAAAAATATATATTTTTTTATATCATCACATGATTTATATGTGCTCCAATTACTAACATAGAAATAAACAAACTTAATCATTAAAATTTCCTATCAGTCTTCATCCACAAGCCCTCATTAAGTTATAGGCCATCCACATTCTATTTCTTAACAAGACTTGTGTTAGATCCAAATAAAACATAACCTAAATTCTTTCCCTGTCACTTTTAACAACCAAAATTACAAGGTAAAATTTTCCATCCACAATAAGCATGTGTTCTTTCAAACTATTTATCAAACACTTAATGCACATTCAATTTGACAAACCCCAAAAGTATTATTCTTAAAATCACAGCACCAAACTTCACATATTCAACTATAAATCCAATTTTATTTAATTAACAAGACATACTAAAGCTCAAATCAAACACCAATTGAAAGAAAAATCGCAATTTCCAATCCACACACACCAGTGAACATAGAGGAAAAGGGCAACATTCTATATGTATATATAAATATACAAAAATAACAAAATTTTAATTATAAGGAAACAGAAGATCTTTGAACATACTCCATATCAAAGACGCACAGGTAAAGGAGAAGAAAGGGAAATGACGTGATGTTTGTACACACCCATTCATGCATAGCAACGACAGCAGGGAGGATAAAAGAAAAATAAATTGAGACTAAGAATATTATAGGCCAATGCTCAATCACAACTCAATAATTCATAAAAGTAGGATTAAAGCCAGCAAGAGATACAATGATCCAATAGTTCAAGCCACCTTAAAAAATCACTAAATATTCACTAAAATCTCAATACAAAGTCTTGACCCAAAACAGAGTAATGAAATTAAGTTATAACTAGCACAATATCAATTGCCAAACAATAATCCAATTACAATAATCCTCAATAAATATAAAAAATTATTATAAAACTTCCCAATAATTATGAAATTATCCTAAGACCTAGGAATCATAAAATAATTAATGGGTAAAAAATTAAAGTAACTTAAACTCCCATTTAAGATCATAAACTTATGCCCTTGCTACAGAATAGGAGGATTTGGACGCTTAGCCACGCATGGCCATCCAAGTTGATGCCACCATCAAGATATCACAGCCACCCATAGTCCATCGTCGTTGTTCTATGCGTTTCTGGTGTATGCCATCGCTCTGTTTAGTATGCCGTCCTCCCTGGTTCTTTGCTCTATCTCTCACTGCTTCTGTGTATGTTGCTTCTGTGCTTTCTGAGGAGGAGATTCTAAGATGCTATCACTGGTGGTGTGCTTAGCGAACAATGATGTGCGTGAACAGAGAGAGAGGCCGATGAAGAAGACGATGAGTGGAGACGCAAGATAGAATAAACGTGGAGGGATGGGTCATGTCTCCAAGGTCACGGTAGCCATTGTGGTGTCACGACACATGAAACATACTCCTTTAAACATCTCAGAGTACACTTACAGAAGTAATCTTAACTTTATTATATCTCTCTCTGCCAAAAATCCTGACAGAAGATAACTGTACTGATTCGGTAAGTCCCATGAGAACTACCATTCTACGTAAGTACCCAGGAAAGACTGGATGAACCGGCTAGGTCCACTCACTTCCAGCCTCCTTAGACAGCACTTACGTACACAGTACTTTGTATAGTCTACCAGTACAACGGCATTTTCTAGAAAATATCTTTGAATCTTAACCTTAACCTTAACCTCAAAAACATGAATTTTCCATTAATTGTTCCAGAACACATAACCAATCTCTTTGGCCTTTCATACATTCATATACATTATGGGGTTATGCCATAATTATTTGATACATTTATTTATCATTTACTATTATACCTTTTCATCATGAACATTATTGCTCAACTTGTCATATAACAACATTACATGCAACAATTCGCACATTTATTACATAATATTCAAATCTTCCAATTCCCAACCTCTCTTCATGCCTCTTTATCTTCTTTACTCATTCGTAAACCTGTGGGTTTGGGATTACATGGATGGGGTGAGATTTCTGGGGAAATCTCAATAGCAAACGGTACTAAACAATGCATGCATTAAAGTAATTACTTGTGCTTGCTTGTGAAGGTGTAAACATTGTGTAATGTGCATGCTTCCATGTAACATATGAAATACAATTGGCCAAGGTAATCATAGAAACAGAGCTTCAATCATATACACATATGCACACAATTCAACAAAGTCATAGCACAATCAAGCATAACATTCAATACATACCAGTTTAGGGTAAGTTTACTACCTTATTGCTTTACTTCTTTCCACTTTAACTTTGCTTCTTCCTTCTTACTTTTCCTTGCTATGTGGCTGCCCTCTTTTGAGCACACCAAGCAAATCCTAACATCACATTACCATCCAACCATTACAATCTAACTTCTTGAACACTAAGCTTACTTTAAGTAACATAACTTCCTTTAATCTTTACCAATTGACTTAACCTTTGAATCAATTGATGTCTTGACCTTACCCTACACAATTTGGCCCTTTGAATCCATTTATGAACTCAAAACAACCAAATTCCAGCAACTATGCACTGTTCTGGACAGATTTGAAAAACATGCATAATTCTTTCAAAAATTCTCATTTTGATTCCAATGCTTCCCATACTTGTTCCTCCACTTTTCCCCCACACAAAATCTCATTTTAAGACCATTGGAAGCATCAAAATCATGAAATTCAAATCACTGTTCATGCGAGTGAACAGTAACCGTGAGGAATTTTCAACATTATAACCTTTAATTCCAATGGTTTCCAAGGTTCAAAACCTTTCCAATCCTACACAAAATCATCATATAAACTCAATGGAAGCATTAAATCATTGAAATTCCATTTCCTTCTATCATGAACAGTGCATGAACAGTGCAAACCGAAATGTTCTTCCATGGTAAAGTCAAGAACATCAACTTAATCCAACAACCAAGCATGTAACTAACTTGTTTAAGCTTGTCTTAACTATCTATGACTTAAAACTCATATTCCTTTCACATATACACAAAAATTCCAGCAGCATTTCCCCAAGATTTAAGCCTAAAAAGTCACTTAAACTCAAGCACAAACCATAAGAACAAAAGGTAGAAGTAAGGAGACAACTTACCTTACTTGCTCCTTCAAGACCCTTGCTTTCTTCCACATTCTTTCTCTAGAACTCACTTCTCTTTCTAAAGGAGCTCTTGGGTGTGAAGAATGAATGGAAAGGGGGGGTATTTATAGCAAAAGTCATGTGCCATTTGAAGGCTAAGATCACTTTGAAAACTATTTGATCTAATGGTTAAAGGTTTGATCTTGGAATGTCTTTTCACTTTTCACTCAAGACCTTACCACCATGACATCACTAGCATGGCCTCCCTTGGTACACCTAACCCTTCCTCTTTTTGGGTGCCATTCTTGTGTCCTTGTGGGTCCCACCATGTGCAACACCTAATTCTTACTTTATTCTCTTTTTCTTTCTTTTCAAAAATCCATAAATTATTTATTATTTGGACTTGGGCTCCAAGATAACTTTTGGGCCTTATTGGGCTGCCCTAGGACGAAATATTGGGCCTGTTTTAGGTCCAATAGCTAACTGGCCCAAATCCCAATGTACTTTCCTCATACCGATATCCGTAACTTACCCTGATCTTAGCATAAATGCTAAACACCTCTTTTAATTGTTCTAACATTTTTAAAAATTCATTCTAATATAAAATGAATTCTCTACAAAGTTTCATAATTTTCTGAGACCCAGAAGTCCTGTTAAAAATTACATATGTTTCCTTTAACCCTTTATCGGTGTCATTTTTCACCGTAAATTCCATAATTAATTCTACAGGACTCCTTTTTTACTTCTGTCAACTCCATAAATTCTCATATTAATTATAATAATTTACTATCAAATTTCCTCTTATATCCATCCATTGTGTGAAATGACCAAAATGCCCTCCATTTACTTCTGGTTTCTTAGGGCATCACAGGGGCATTTTCGTAATTTTGCACTTTGGCTCTTAGACTTTCTTCCTCTTCCAATTAATCCTTTTCTTTACATAAACATGGACACATATTTTCCTAAACATCTCATATATTTTATTCAATCTGTACATACAACTTAGTACAGAAATTAGGGATGTTACAACACACCCCGCCACTGTGCGTGTGCGTCCTGGTTTAAAAGCTGAGGAAAAGGTTAAAACAAAATAATGGTCCAAATCCTAAGGTTTGGTCCATGGGTCCTCTAGTGCAATTTCTAAATTTATGGTCATTTGTTGTCATTTGTAAATTCTGATTTCGACCTGAAATATAAATTCATAATAATATAATACCTTTTGTTCCAAAAATAATTGCTTGGTAGCAATCATAAAAAAATAATACAATTATGCCCCTATTAAGCACTAATTCAATGTAAGGTATATTAATCCAAATAGTGCACAAATAATATAATTAAGGACCAAAATAATATGAGTAAATATATAAAAATATGGGTTTTTCATTGATCATAGCTTATTTTTTTAATTAGGAGGCTTGACCTTAGGATTTAAATGGAAGGAAAATGAGATTTCCCCATGGTATGCTTGCTATCCAAAATCTAAAAATTTAGGGGGAAGTATAAATTAAAGTTAGAACTAAGTAGATGACACTTAAATAAGCTAGATTTAATGGTTAGTTATGGAATTAGATTGAAATTCTTTGCTTTGCACATTGAAGAGGGTTTTGGCCTAGAGCTGTGCAGGACTAAGGAAGATGTATTTCATGGTTTAATGCTTCCATTGGATTTAAATGATGATTTTGTATCGGATTGGATTGGTTAGGAACCTTGGAAGCATTGGAATTGAAAGATAAAATTTTAAAGTCTTCTATGTTACTGTTCACATGTATGAATAGTAATTTTAATTTCATGATTTTGATACTTCTAATGGTTTTAAAATGAAAAATTGTATTGGATAAAGTAGAGAAACAAGTATTAGAAGTATTGGAATCAAAATGAGAATTTTTTAAAAGAATTTTATGCTTCTTTTTGTTTCTGTCCAAATTTGATGAAGCAACTGGAATTTCAACATTCTAAGTCTATAAATGGATTCAAAAGACAAAATTGTGTAGGGTAAAGTTGTAATATCCCTAATTTTTTGTACTGATTAGTATGTACAATTTGTACGTAATATATGTAAGATTTTCAGAGCAAAATGTGGCCATTTATGTAAAGAAAGGGATTGAATTGAAAAAGGAAGAAAATGCAAGGACTTAAGTGAAATTATAAAAGCTTTAAGGCCAAAAGAGAAAGTAGACAAAAATGTGGGGCCTTTAAGTGTAATTTTAGCCAAATTTGAGGGACTTAATTAAAAAGAAGAAAAGTTTCCAGGGGCTAAATGGTAATTAAAGAAAGTTGAGCCAAAAGTGGTTTAGACTGCCCGAAAGCATTTCAGTCCCAAATTCCACCAGTAGATAAAGTAAGTGATGCAGGATAATCTGGCTTAATACAGAAATTTTATTAAAGTTCTAGATGGCTAAAATTTATCTGATACTAGAAAAGTTATAAAAAAATTTATCAGATCTCCTGGACCTCAGATATAGGTGCAAAGTTACAGGATGATGCATCCTGTGAAGACGGAGGTCAGGAAACTGACAGAATCTTGAAAGGAGTTATGTAGGAAAAGTTATTCACTTTTTAGTGATTGAGACGGAGTTTGTGGACTTTTTGGATCCGATAGGAAGATTTAGCAGTAAATAAACTGGAACTAAATGAGCCCAGATAACTTAACTCAGAGACCCAAAAGAACAGGTGGCGTCAAGAAGGCCCAATGAAATCATTGGACTGATAAGGTGGGTCAGTGTCGGGAGGAACCCCGGAAAAGTGTGAAATTACGATGCCCCTGTGTTGTACCAAGGAGCAAGAGATGAATGAAGGGCATTCTGGTCATTTTGGATAGGCCAAAATGCCAGGGAAGGTACAGGAAGGGTTAGTCCAAGTCAGTATATGCCCTGGCAGGGTAGAAAGAGGTGTGAAATGACGATTATACCCTTAGGGTTAATATAGTGCAAGGAAGGGCACCAAGGATATTTTGGTCATTTCACAGTGGATGGATATCAGATAAAAGTTGAAAGTAAATTCTTATAATTAATATGAGAATTTATGGAGTTGACAGAAGTCAAAAAGGAGTCCTGTAGAATTAATTATGGCATTTACGGTGAAAAAGGAAACCGACGATAAAGAGTTAAAGGAAATGTATGTAATTTTTATCAGAACTTATGGGTCTCAGAAAATTATAAAACTTTGCAAAGAATTCATTTTATATTAGAATGAATTTTTAAAAATGTTAGAACCATTAAAAGAGGTGGTTAGCATTTATTCCAAGATCAGGGTAATTTAAGGATATCGATATAAGGAAAGTGTATTAGGATTTGTGCCAATTAGCTATTGGACCTAAAAGAGGCCCAACATGTGATCCTAGGGAAGCCCAATAAGTCCCAAAAGTTGTCTTGGGGCCCAAGTCCAATGAAGAATAATTTATGGATTTTTGAAAAGAAAAAAAGTAAGAATTATGACTTGCACATGGTGGGACCCACAAAGCCTTCCACATGGCGTCCAAGACAAGGGGGAAGAGCAGATTTTTGTCATGTGATCTTATCCCAAATTGGCTTGGTGGAGAAGTTTGGTGTAAGACCAATTATGTGCCTTTAGATCAAATAGTGCACAAAGTAATCTTGGCCATTCATTTTCCATGGAATTTGCCTATAAATACCCCACCAATTCAACTTAAAACCGTGGCTCTTGGCAACCTTGGGGAACCTCTTGCAAAATGAAAAATCAAGCCAAGACAAAGAAGAATTCAAAGGCCAAAGTTCAAGCAAGCTAGAGATTAAAGGTAAGCAATCTATCCTAACTTATTTTTCTTTGATTTGGGGGCTTGAACTTAGTGTTTTCATAGAAGAAAGTTGAGTTTTCTCTTCTAAGGTATTTATGTTGCCCAAAACCTTATATGAAAGGAGAAAGAAGAAATTAAAGTTAGAGTTATGTGATTAAAGCTTAAACAAGCTAGTTAGATGATTTGTTGTTGAATCAAGTTGATGTTCTTGACTTTGCCATGGAGGAAATATTTCGGGTTGCACTGGTCATGCACTGTTCATGATAGAAGGAGATGGAATTTCAATGATCTAATGCTTCCATTGAGTTTATATGATGATTTTGTGTAGGGTTGGATAGGTTTTGAACCTTGGAAACATTGGAATTGAAAGTTGTAATGTTTGGAACTCTTCTCTATTACTGTTCACTCGTATTGTAATATCCTTAATTTTCTGTACTGATTTCTATGTACAGATTAAATAGAATATATGAGTTCTTTCTCAGGAAAAAGATGTGGTCCTTTATGTAAAGAAAATGATTAAATTGCAAAAGAAAGGAAATGAAAGGACTTAAATGCAATTATGAAAAGTTTAAGGTTAGGAAAGAAAGGTAGACAAAAATCTGGGGTCTTAAAGTGTAATTTTAGCCAAATTTAAGGGACTTAATTGCAAAGAAGAAAAGTTCCCTGGGGCTAAAGTATAATTAAAGAAAAATAGGCCAGAAGTGGTTTGGACCGCCCGACAACATTTCAGTCCCAGATTTCACCAGAAGATAAGGCAAGTGACGCTAGGTAATCCAGCTTAATACCGGAATTTTTGAAGACTCCAGATAGTCAAAAATGGACTGATCGTCCAAAAGTTATAAAAATTCCTACCGGATACCCCAGAAATCAGATATAAGTAAGAAATTACAGGATGATGCGCCCTTATGGGGCGGGTGTCAAGAAACGGATAGAATACCGATAGGAGGTCTGTAGAAAAAGTTATTCACAAATTGGCAAATCCAGACGGGAGTATGAGGCCTCCAGGGATCTGATAGGGAGATTTATCGGTATTTAAACTAAGACTGAATGAGGTCGTGTAACAACGTCAGATGCCCGTTATGACCCAAATGGCTGCCCAGACACAGTAGGGCAGTGTATCTGACAGAAGGAGCCGGTGTCCGGATATGTGTGTAAACGGTGCATAATAGCTAAAATATTCGGTGAACCTGGACAGGGGAGGATTCCTCATAATGCGTGCCATAAAGGTGTTGGACCCAGAAAGGCCAAAAAATGGCGCCATCAAAGGACCAATAAGACACGTGGACTGATAGGTGGGCCAGTGTCCAGTAGACCCCCGAAAAAGTGAGAAATTATGAAAATGCCCCTGTGTTGTACTAAAGGGGTAGTAGATGTATAAAGGGCATTTTGGTCATTCTGGACAGGCCCAGGAGCATACAAATAAAGTTACTCAGAGTTAGTATATGCCCTGACAGAGTACAAAAGGGTGTAAAATGATGATTTTACCCTTAGGGTTGAAATAGTGCAAGAAAGGGCACCCAGGGGTATTTTGGTATTTGCCAAGGGATGTTTCTTGGGAATCGAGCCATCAGAGTACTTGAGCTTGATCAGGATCCAAGATAACATTCCCAGAGCCCAAAAACGTAGGCCCAGTGATATGTGGGAAAAAGTGGCATTAAAATACTATTTTAATGATGTTTCAATAAAGTAAAGTTACTCGGTCGGCACGATAACTGAGGAAGTGACCAGATAAAGTCCTGGACTTATCTGGATAGCATTGGATGGCGTGACAGGTGCCAGTAAGATGCCACATGGCACCAACATAGAGGAGAAAGAAAAAGTTAAGGACATGTGGCATAATCTTAGCCGGTGAGTCCAGTTTGTGGGAAATCAGACCGGACCGGTACTGGAATGGACTGGAACTGCTGAGTCAGCTGATGAGGTGTCCCAAGACCTTGCAATTTCTCCATGTGACATATGAGGTGTCCCATGAGGTGGCCTTGAGGTGATGTCATGCATGATGCAGTAAAAGGAATAAAAGAAAATAGGAAATTCCGGAAAAACCAGGACCACAGGATCATATGGCTTCAAAATTACAAGAATGCCATTGAAAGAAACTATAAATACGCCCCTTGCCTTCATTCATCACGCCAAGAAGCAAGCTTAGAGAGATAAGGAAGTGCTTGAGAGAGAAAGTGAGAAAAAGAAAGAAGAAAGGAAGTTCTGGTGAAGTTGGAAGCAGTAGAGAAATTCTAGAGTTCTGCTTTTAAGGTAGTAACTAATCCTAGCTTTTATGTAATGTCTTTGTGAATTGTTGTGCTATTGTTTGGTTGGGTTGTTGTCTTATATGTTATGCTTGAAGCTCTATTACAATGCTATGATCATATGTTATTGAATATTGAAGCATGCAGCATACTTATCTGTACACAACCACAAGCAAGCATTGTCACACTGCATTACATATATTGTTATGATTGTTGCTACTGAGATTCTTTTGAATCTCATTCCCATATATAATTTTACAGGGGAGGTTCTATCAAAATAAAATTTGGAAATTTTAAGAGACGCCGTTAGGCTGCCGAAATTCTGGCAACGAAGCAGGAACAAAGAAAGGAACTGATACGTACTGTGTACGTAGGTACTGTCTAAGGAGGCTGGAAGTGAGTGGACCTAGGAGGTTCATCCAGTCTTTCCTGGGTACTTACGTAAAATGGTAGTTCCTACAAGAATTACCGAATCGGTACAAGATCGGTTACTTTCTACAGAAGGAATGTAGCAGTTATGCTGCCGGATTTTAGACAACGAAAAATGTAATAGAAATATGAGGATGTTAATCATGCACTGACGTATAACAGTTGATTATTTAATAATGATTGTTCTCTGGCATGTTTGACTGATATGTGATGTATGTATGCATTGATATGTAAGGTTGGTTGCTGAAAAATGACTCTGTGAACAGTAATCCGTGGAGACTAATTGATGTTTGGTAAATCATTAAAAATAGTAAATGGTTGAATAAATGTATGATATTTTTCTGGTAAATAGTAGACATACTAAGATTTAATTTGATATATATAATTATTTATTTGGATGTATACACGAAAAGATATAAATTGTTAAAGTTGGGACCAGAATGCTGGATTCAGGAGAAAGTCATTGGATGAACAGTAACGTTGAAACGTTGACCCACGTTGAATTTGTCAAGGAATGGTCAACCAATGATTTTTCCCTGAAATATACTTAAGTTATCTTCATGTAGCAATTTGAACCACTTCATTTCAATTTTTCTAGAATTAGTTATGATTTTTCAAAGTTAGGTCACTCATATGGAATTTACCACAGTAAACAGTACCCGATATGAATAAAATTCCAGATTAAGAGTTTAGACTTCAATGACCCTGAAAGTGTTTCTAAGTGCTACTGAATGGTCCTTAAGATATATAAAAATAAGGATGTGACATTTTGGTATCAGAGCAAAGGATTCTGGCTTAGAAAATACTATGAATAGATAAATACTCCCTAATAAACCGAACATAATTGACACTAAGTTAGTGTTGCAGGATGGCTAGACATAGATATGGGTCTGAAACTACAGTAAACCAATGGGAGTTAAGACCAGAGGTTTCTAGTTCGGATAGTTCAGAAGGGGAGATAATGAGTAATGATTCTGATCCTTGGACACCTCCAGTAGCTGGTGACTCTGAGGTGGATAGTTCCTCCGTAGGATCAAATCTTGTGGATGATCAGGAGGTGATGGTGATGGAAGGCCCTATTCCTGCCATTCCCATAAGTGCGGTACCTTTGAATATAACATACAATTCAGGATCCAGCCAAGTACATGATCAGAGTAATGCGCCAGGTCCCAGTAGGCCCGAAGTGACCCTAGTAGAGATACATTTGGGAAGTCTAATCGTAAGAATGATCCCAGGGAGGAACCTGAGTAGAGAACAATTTGAGAGCTCGGTAGCATTAGCCCGACAGTTATATGGGCTGAGGCAGACCCTGATCAGAAATGTAGATCAAGGCTATATGGTTTATCAGAATTTCATCACAAGGGTGAAAGCCATATATCAAGCCTGGGATCCAAACGTGTTAACCCTGGGGCTTTGGCTAGAAATTATGAATGATGTATTGCCGACTACTCCTACCTGGAGATCGGAGTTAGATCAATATTTTGATAAAGAACCATATTGTACTGTATCTGACTGGATCTACTTGGTAGGAGAATATATTAGAATAAAGTTTAAGAAAAATTAGGGTAATGTTTCTAATGTACAAAAGATCAGTACAGTAGCATACGTATGACTGTGACATGTACCTTGTAAGCTATGTTTGAAATGAAATGAGAAATGTTGTTTATCGTATTCCTTTCTATGTTATAGCATAACAAAATGGTTCGAACAAGAAGAACGATTCCAGCTGAGGAACCACAAGAAGCTGGAAATCTTAATCAACTAATTTTAGAACGGTTAGAACAACAACAAAAGATGATAGAAAAAATGAGAGCAGCTCAGGCACGAAATGAGGAGGAAAGAGATGCTGCCATAGCCGCAGCAGTGGCAGCAGCTGTAAGTAATTTAAGACCGCCAGAGCCTTCAGGAGCGGCTGATAGAGAACCTGAAGGAGTGCAACAACAGGCAGTTCAGCCCCAGAGACGGGTTGAATATGAGGATGTTAATCATGCACTGACGTATAACAGTTGATTATTTAATAATGATTGTTATCTGGCATATTTGACTGATATGTGATGTATGTATGCATCGATATGTAAGGTTGGTTGCTGAAAAATGACTCTGTGAACAGTAATTCGTGGAGACCAATTGATGTTTGGTAAATCATTAAAAATAGTAAATGGTTGAATAAATATATGATATTTTTCTGGTAAATAGTAGACATACTAAGATTTAATTTGATATATATAATTCTTTATTTGGATGTATACACGAAAATATATAAATTGCTAAAGTTGGGACCAGAATGCTGGATTCAGGAGAAAGTCATTGGATGAACAGTAAATTTGAAACGTTGACCCACATTGAATTTGTCAAGGAATGGTCAACCAATGATTTTTTCCTGAAATATACTTAAGTTATCTTCATGTAGCAATTTGAACCACTTCATTTCGATTTTTCTAGAATTAGTTATGATTTTTCAAAGTCAGGTCACTCATCTGGAATTTGCCACAGTGAATAGTACCCGATATGAATAAAATTCCAGATTAAGAGTTTAGACTTCAATGACCCTGAAAGTGGTTCTAAGTGCTACTGAATGGTCCTTAAGATATATAAAAATAAGGATATGACATGTATGAACAGTATTTGAATTTCATAATTTTGATGCTTCCAATGGTTTCAAAATAAAAAGTTGTGTGGGGTAAAGTAGAAAAACAAGTATGGGAAGCAATGGAATTAAGATGGGAATTTTCGAAGGAATTATGTGTGTTTTGTAAATTTTGTCCAGAATAGTGCATAGTTGCTGGAATTTGGTTGTTTTGAGTTCATAAATGGATTCAAAAGGCCAAATTGTGTAGTGTAAGGTCAAGACATCAATTGATTCAAAGGACAAGTCAATTGATAAAGATTAAAGGAAGTTATGTTAAGTTAAAGTAAGTTTGATGTTCAAGAAAGTTAGATTATACTGAATGAACGATTATGTGATGTTAGGGTGTGATTGTGGACTCGAAAGAGGCAGCCACACACCAAGGAAAAGTAAGAACGAAGAAGCAAAGTTAAAGTGAAAAGAAGTAAAGCAATAAGGTAGTAAATTTACCCTAAACTTGTATGTATTGAATGTTATGCTTGATTGTGCTATGACTTTGTTGAATTGTGTGCATATATGTATATGATTGAAGCTCTGTTTCTATGATTACCTTGCACAATTGTATTTCATATGATACATGGAAGCATGCTCATTACACTATGGTAACACTTTCACAAGCAAGCATAAGTAATTACATTAATACATGCATTGTTTGGTATTGTTTGCTACTGAGATTTCCCCAGAAATCTCACCCCATCCATGTAATCCCAATCCCAACAGGTTTATGAAAGATGAAAGAGCATGAAGAAGCATGAAGGGGAGTTAGGGATTGGTCAATGTAAATGTTATATGATGTTATGTGAAGAATTGTTGCATGTAAGGATGATGTATGACCAGTTTAAGCAACAATATGGATGATGTAATAAAAAATAGTAAATGATGGAATAAATGTATGAAATTTTACATACATTTAGTTAACATGTCAAACTTATTTTTGACACCAAGAACACCTTATTTTGATGTCTGTACAAAGAGAACCAATTTTCCAAAGATGGGGACCAGAATCTGTTTTCAGAATTTTCGACCAAATGAACAGTAAATTTTAACGAATAAATTGTATCAATTGGCTAGGAATTTGGTCAGGAAATTATTTTTCCCTTAAACTTCAAGATGTTATATTTTAGTAGAATTTTGAACCACTTCATTTCAATTTTTCTAGAATTAATTATGATTTTTCAAAGTTCATCGCACAATCTGGAATACTATATGAACAGTAATTCGCCAAGAGTAAAAATTTCAGATTTAGTTAATGGACTTCCAAAGTCTTGTAAGTGGTTCTAAATGCTACTAAATGGTCCCTAAGACGTACAAAAGTAAGGATGTTTCAAAAGTTAAGATGTAAGTTAGTTCAAAGGATAAGGCAATTAACCACAAATAGAGAAAGTTAAGGGTTAAGTGGTTAATTGAGTTTAATGTTATGAAATGTTAATGAATTGAGATTATAATGAATAAACGATTATATGAGTTTAGGATTTGATTGTGTGCTCAAAGAAAGCAGTCACATATCAAGAAGAAGTGACAAAAGAAAGGTTAAAGGAAGAGCAAGGAACAGAGGTAGTGAACTTACATACTTGTTTACTTGTCTTGCTTGGATGTTTTATGTGATGTTTGCTTACTTTGATTATGTGAAGCATGTATGATTAAGTGATGCTCTATTTCTTTTTTATGCTATGTCCATATGTTATAATTAAGGGACATGGAAGCATGTAATTTATCATTATGCAAGCATGATCATTAAGTGCAAGCATGATCATTAAGTGCACACATATTAACATCAATCACGTAGTTGCATACATTGTATAGTTTTTGTTTCCTATTGAGATTTTCCCCGAAATCTCACCCCCTCCATGTCATCCCAACACCAGCAGGTTATCAAAGATGGAGGAAGATGAAGATGCATGAAGAGAATTTAGTAGATAGATAGCATGATTGATATGTATGTATATATATTGAAATTTGTCAATGTGAACAGTAACTCATGAGGAGGCAGTGACATTTGAGTTATAATTAAAAATAGTAAATAATTGAGTAAATATATGATATTTTACTAGTATTTAGTTAACATGTCAAGCTTCATTTTGACACTAAGAATGCCTTATTTCAATGTCTGTACAAAGAGAACGTAATTTTTAAAGTTGGGGACTAGAAACTATTTTTAGAAGTTTAGACCAAATGAATAGTGATATTTAACGCCAATACTGTATTGATTGGCTTATCATTTGGTGTGATACTTATTTTTCCCTCAAAGTTCAGTATGTTAAATTCATGTATCCTTTTGAACCACTGTGTTTTAATTTTTCTATAATTAATTATAATTTTTTAAAGTTCATCGCTTAATCTGGAAATACCATATGAACAGTACCTGTGAGTTAGAAATTTTCAGATTTTGAATTTGAACTTGAATGACCATATAAGTGGTTGTAAATGCTACATAATGGTCCCTAAGATGTACGGAAGTAAGGTGTTACATTTTTTGTATCAGAGGAAAGTTTCTGGCATCAGATAGGATAATTCTTAATCCCTGAACCTAAGTAGTTAATATTATGTTAAGGTTAGCGTACTTAGTAAGAAAGTCAGTACCACTTAAGTTTGAATCTTAAGTGAACCAATAAGATCCCCTCCCTAGATGATTGGTTCACTGCTTAAAGTAGGATTCAGAAAGGAACCTTAGGAAGAGAATGTTTAGAGAAAGGTATATTTAAGTCATGATGAAAAGATATTTAGGTTGCAACTCATTTTCACAAAGAAGTTAGGTTGCGACGAGTCAAGTCATATAACACGACTAAGGTACGCAGAGGATGTTAGTCATGATGAGCTAGTAAGGTGGACATGACTAAAAGTGAAAGTAACCCTCAGATGGGTATGTTGTGTTATACCCTAGCCTTACAGCCTTACGAGATAGTCTTCAAGGATGCAGTTACAGTAGACTGGTTCTAATCAGCCAATACCTCAGGGGTCTGTGTTTCTTAACATGATGTGGCTGGACTAAGTGGAACAGGGATGGGGATCAATTCCTTCTGCTAACAGAGATAAAAGCTAACTAGTCTAAGGTTAAAGAAGTTGACCAGTCCAAGATCAAGAAAGCTAAGATACAAGAGTTAGTTTAAGATAATACTAGGGGAATGAAACAGAATCGTTCCCTGAACCTAAAATCCCTAAGAACAGAGATTAGACACTACGGGAACGATGAGAACAAAGGTGCCAACCTTGCTGAAGTTTGTTAGCAAGAGGTTTAGTATGGGGTGCAGGCAAGCCAGATATATAAGGCCCTAATGAAGGGAATTAGAAGACACGCAGCGGAAATTAACTTTAAAAATTTTTCCATTCCCAACCAGGATCTACCGAATGTGTTTAAGTCAAGGATAAAGAAGTGTTACCTTCGGTATTCGAGCTGTAGTTGCGACCTCAGTATCCACTAGTCGCGACTCTTCGCCTCTAGAGTTTTCAGTCGCGACCTCCTCAGCTTCTAGTCACGACCTGTCGCCTCTGGAGTTTTCAGACGCGACCTACTCAGCTTCTAGTCACGAACTGTAGCCTCTGGAGTTGTTAGTCGCGACTTCCTCTGCTTCTAGTCGTGACCTGTAGTCTCTTTTCGAATTTCTAACGTTCAGATGCCAATTTAGTATCGACCTATGTGTCAACTGGTCGCGACTTCGTCGTACTTGGTGCTCTTTTCTCGATCGTAAGAAGTTGACAACTCAGGTCGACTTCCTTTATCGGTATCCACACAAATAGCGTTCTAACCACGAACGACGTGCTAGCGCCTCTTGTCCCTCTAGGGCTTTCTCAATAATCAGTCCTCACCGTCTCTATTTGGCAGTTTCTTATCTGCAAACCTTTTGCACTCTCCTTGCCCTTTTTTCTCTTGTGTGTAGAACCTTAGCCCCTAATGTCAAATATATAGGATGCTATCGAGCTTCTTATTGGGCCGAGTTTCAGAATTAATCTTATATTAATTCTGAAATTAATACAATATCATATATTGCATAATTTGATAAGAAACTAATTAAATAAATATGGTTTTTATTAAATCTATCCCACAGATTTATTTTACCTATTTATTTAATTTAAAATAAAGATAAGACGGAATTATATTTGAATTATTCTCATAAATCAAATTTGAGATATCTTATCAATTTAAATTTCAAATTCAAATAGATCATATCAATTTAAATTCAAATTCAAAAGTGATAGAGATTTAATTTATCCTCATAAATTAAATCTTGCAAATATCTCTTATATTATATATAATATATATATAAATTTATATATATATATAATATATAAATCCACCCTAGATTATTCATTGAATCTAGACATGTCTTAGATTCAATGAATCTGGACATCATAGATCGTATTGGGTTATTTTGTGTGCGACCCTATAGGCCCATATGAAGTTGGCAGTGGGCTAGTTACTATACTGACCCACAAGTCGTAAGCGGTCTCTAGCAAGACATTACGACTACCCAAATCATATGAGGATCGATAAACGATATAACCTTTCATACAACCATATCACGTCCCTTTTGTCACACGATATTTTGGTCATGGATGATGAAACATCCTTACATTCGTATATTTTAGGGATCATTTGGTAGCATTTAGAACCATTTTCAAGGTCATTGAAGTCCAGTTTCTCAATCTGGAATTTTACTCTTCTCGAGTACTGTTCAGTGTGCAAATTCCAGATTAGGGACCTGACTTTGGAAAATCATAATTAATTATAGAAAAATCAAAATGAAGTGGTTCCAATTGCTACATGAATCTAACTCAATTATATTTCAGGAAAAAATCACTCATTGATCATTCTTTGACCAAGTCAACGTAGGTCAACGTTACAATTTTACTGTTCATCCAGCATTTTCCCCTAAATTCAGCATTCTGGTCCCAACTTTGATAATTTATATCTCCATGTGTAGACATACAAATGAGACATTCTATATATCAAATCGAAGCTTAATATGTATACTATTTACCATAAAAATTTCATACATTTATTCATCCATTTACTATTTTTAATTATGGGTCAACTATCATTAGGTCACCACGAGTTACTGTTCACAGTGGCAATTTCCAGCAATCAACTTTACATACATATGCATATATCCATCACATATCAGTTAAACATGACAAACAATACTTATCACTAAATAATAAGTTCTTATACATCAGGGAATATACAAAATCCCCATATTTCCATTACACCTTTTTCTGCCTGAAATCTGGCAGCATAACCGCTACGCTTCATCTTTAGAAAGTAACTGATCTTGTATCGATTCGGTAATTCCCGTGAGAACTACCATTCTACGTAAGTACCCAGGAAAGACTGGATGAACCGGCTAGGTCCACTCACTTCCAGCCTCCTTAGATAGTACCTACGTACACAGTATGTATCAGCTCCTTTCTCAACTATTGCCATCTTGTCATAATTTCGGCAGCATAACAGCGTCTCTTAAAATTCCAAAAATTTGCTTAGGCATAACCTCCCCTATAATGGGTTATTTATTGGGATGAGATTTGGGGGAATCTCAGTAGTAATAATCATAACAATGTATGTAATGCAGAGTGATAGCGCTTGCTTGTGATTGTGTACAGATAAGTATGCTGTGTGCTTCCATACTCAATAACATATGATCATAGCATTGTAATAGAGCTTCAAGCATAACATATAAGACAACAATCCAACCAAACAATAGCACAACCAATCACAAAGACATTACATAAAAGTTAGGATTAGTTACTACCTCAAAAGATTAGGAGAACTCTAGAATTTCTATACTACTTTCAACTCCGCCAGAACTTCCTTTCTTCTTTCTTCCTTGCTCCTTATCTCACTAGAACTTCTTTCCCTCTCTATTTCTTGCTCTTGTCCATGATGCAAATGAAGGCAAGGGGGGTATTTATAGTTTTGATGAATGTCATTTCCGTAATTTCCAAGAGCTCTGAACTTGTGGCCACGATTTTTCTTGAATTTCCTATTTTTCTTTATTCCCTTTACTGCATCATCCAAGGGACACCTCATGGGACCTTTATATCATTAATATTTTTATACTGGGTCTAGACTCAATTACAGATCCCTTGTGAAATGACCAAAATACCCCTGGGTGCCCTTTCTTGCACTATCTTAACCCTAAGGGTAAAATTGTCATTTTACACCTTTCTGTACCCTGTCAGGGCATATACTAACCCTGGTTAACCTTACCTGTGTATGTCTTGGCTTCTGGGCCTGTCCAGAATGACCAAAATGCCCTCCATTCCTCTACTACCCTTTAGTACAACACAGGGGTATTTTCGTAATTCCGCACTTTTTCGAGGTTCTGCTGGACACTGGCCCACCTATCAGTCCAAGGGTCTTACTGGGCCTTTGATGGCGCCATTATTGGGCCTTTTAGGGTCCATTACCTTCATGGCACGCATTACGAGGAATCTTCCCCTGTCAATGTGCATAGAGTATTTTAGCTATTATACACCGTTTATACATAACTCCGAACACTGACTCCTTTTACCAGATACACTAGCCTACTGTGTTTAGGCATCCCTATGGGTCATAACAGTCATCTGAACTCATTCAGTCCCTATTTAAATACTGATAAATCTCCTAATCAGATCCCCGGAGGCCTCACACTCCGTCTGTATTTGCTAATTTGTGAATAACTTTTCCTACAGACCTCCTATCGGTATTTTGTCAGTTTCCTGACATCCGCCCCATCAGGACGCATTATCCTGTAATTTCTCACTTATATCTGAAATCTAGGATATCCGGTAGGAATTTTTATAACTTTTAGACTATCAGATCAATTTTGGCTATCTGGAGTCTTGAAAAATTCCTGTATTAAGCTGGATTACCCAGCGTCACTTGCTCTATCTACTGGTGAAATCTGGGACTGAAATGCTTTCGGGCAGTCCAAACCACTTCTGGCCTAATTTTCTTTAATTATACTTTAGCCCCAGGGAACTTTTCTTCTTTGCACTTAAGTCCCTTAAATTTGGCTAAAATTACACTTTAAGACCCCACATTTTTTTCTACCTTTCCTTCCTAGCCTTAGACTTTCCATAATTGCAATTAAGTCATTTCATTTCCTTTCTTTTTCAATTTAATCCCTTTCTTTACATAAATAACCACATCTTTTTCCTGAAAAATAATTCATATATTTTATTCAATCTGTACATACAAATCAGTACAGAAAATTAGGGATATTACAGATGAGGCATGGAGAACGTCATCCTCCTGTTCCTAACCGTTACTTTCTCGATCCCTGAGTAGTCTGACTATAGAAATGGAACTACCCTTCCATTCCAGTATGGCCATACATTTCTCAGACTCACTCATCGAGGGGCCCAGTAATATCTCTCTACGAATGTGAGGGACAAATTTCATCATGACCATTCACATTCCTCCGCATGAAAAACCACTAAGCCCGAACATAGCCTTTATGATCACTCGGTCAAAAGTGACTTTTGACTAGGTCAAAGCTGAGCGTTTGTCATGTAGGAATCCATGATGATCTCAGGTCAAAGGGCATAGTGACATGGCTTGTATATGAGAGAAGCTTATGACTTAACCCATGCAGCTTTCTCATAGCGGGTCGGTCCAACACCCTTTACTCTTACATGTGCCTATGACTTTGATTTATATCTCTATGCTTATTTCATCTCTGCTCCCGCATAGATGACCGACCAGGGACATTTAGGATAAGATCATGAGTTATCCAAGAATGGTCATCACAGTAAACATGCAAATAATGTGATAACATAATTAAGAAATTCATAAAAGAATAATGTTTATAAGATAATGATTAGCCCCTATGGCACAATTTCTAACACCTAAGACATAGAAGACCAGCTTAAGAAGGCATTCGAAGTAGATCCTCCGTAGGATAGTCAAGAGTTGATATACGCTGTGAAAGACTTCGTTAAGTTAGTCTTTCCTTAGCAGAAGGTTCAGAAGTATGAGATCGAGGATTGTCTAGAGATGTGATGGTAAATAGGCTAAGAGCTAATGTTCTTAAAATAAAGAAACCCCATCATGTAAAAACCCATAAACCCAGTGTAGAGTATTACATATGGTAGGAGTAACAGTAGCAAATGATAGATAGGATCCCTATAACTTAGGTTTTCCAGGGACGAGAAAGAGATATGATTATCATGAAAGCAGTAGTAGTAGCTATTGTTGATTTATGACAATTAGAGAGAGTTGTCGAGGAGTCACAGTCTAGACAGGAACAGACAAGGATTAGCAGATAATCAGGATTTGCTAAGGAAGGAGATAGTATCTAACTATCGAATGTACAATTTCATAAGCATATTATGCTTGCATACAAAGGTACATTAAGTGTCCAAACAGTAAATAATTAGGTCAATCACTTGGAAGAGATTTCCAAAGCATCAAAGTATCTTACAGAATGGAAGGCACCGATAGCCAAGTATCAACCAAAGGAAGATGTTAAGAGATAGTAAAGAGTACAGAAGTTACTCTACATACAGGGAATGACCACTCACCTGGGAATCTTTTCTTGAGCAATTTTATGAGAAGCATTCTCCTCAATCGGATATAGATGAGAGTGAGGCTAAGTTAAAGTGTTAGAGTAGGGTAAGATGAACACTTTGATAGATACTTAGCCGAGTTCATCCATATGGATAATGAGAGTTGAATGATTGAGAAGTTAGCTCATAGATTGAATTATGTGCTTTAAGAAGGAATTCTTCCCAGGAAGTTATAGAGGTTCAACAGAATAGTAGAGGCATGCAAGATGCAAGATTACAAAGAGAGACTTGCGATGCTAAGAAAAGATAAAGGCAACTCTAAGAGATAAACTCCTTTCGGTATTTCTAATAGTGATATTCCAGAGGGCCTTTAGTTTTCAGAAGAAGTAATAAGAAGAAGGAAAAGTTAGAATATGTGCAGAAGATTTAAAATAGAAGAGTAGTAAGCTAAGAGATGCAAACATACAATCAGAGCCTAACAGATATAAGAGCTATGGTAAAAACCACAGAGATAAGCTTTGATTGGTAGGTTGAGGTAGTTACTACAGAAATGGCAATCTGGGCATTTGCTAAGGAATATTTGTAGAATACTATTGGTAAGAGATTTTAGTTGCAGAAGAAAGTTTGCCCTGATCAGAGAAGAGGTAAGAAAGTTGTCTAAGATGATCCAAGAGACAATATGGATAAATGATTGCTAAGTAGATGCGGTATATGATTCAAGCGCTAGTCATCCGTTTATAGCAATGACTGTATAGGGCAATTGAATCTTCCTGTTAGTTCTCTCCCATCATTCCCATTGGCTTAAGGGTGACAACACCTTATGCATATTTGAACGGTAATATTTTGATGAGCACACAGTAGAGCTACCCCATACCTGGTATGTTTGCTCCACATGATTAGAGAAATAGATGAGGTAGTTAGTGTTAGTTAATCTCAAGGATTAGTGTTAGTTAATCCTCAAGGATTAAGATTAAGATTAGAATAGAAATTAGAACCAGGAGAGAGTTCGATTAAAGTTAAGAATAGGGATAAAAGTTTGAGATCAGATAATGAGAGTAAGTTAAATGAGAAACCTAAAGCAGGATAGTGATATAAAGTATCCAGAATAACAGACAGTCTCAACAAGTGGGACAGTCATTTATCGTATGATTGGGGTTACTCAGGTATTTCTATAAGCTTATGAATACAGTACTCAGGGTTATTTCTTATAGTAGGGTTATCGCAAGTACCAAGAGGATGGTAGTGTTATAACTCTATCAAAAGAAATGGTATACAGTAAGAACAACAGACAATAGTAAAGAAATTGCTTCTAGACCACTCTTCATATAAGAGTTAGATTTGAAACAGATGGATATCAGATAAAGCTAGATTTAGATGAGATCACTCTTTAGATAAGAGTTAGATATGATACAGATTGCTTCTTAGATAAGAGCATAGATTCAGATAAGATGAAACAAGAAGTTATTATACGGTATCATAATAGAAAATAAATGCCTATGGCAATTACCAATGGCAAATTGTAGATGGCGATTTGTAGATGCTTACATGGCAATAGCCCGTGGCAAGCCACAAGGATGAAAGAAAGTTGAGAAGCACTACTGAGTAAGAGAGAGGTTAAGTGAAGTCTTGATAAGTAAGATAGGTTATGGAACTATTGCTAGAAAATTATCTGATGAGTTATCAACAAAAGGGAGTAATTAACCCTGTAATCAAGTTCATTAGTTGAAGTCTTTCAAAAGAATCGCAGTTGATTCTAACATGATTCACAAGGGGGTGATATCCCAAAATTTGATAGTTCCTGAAAAGGCTTAGGGCAACACTGAGTGATTATGAGTTGTGAAATAACCTAGCCTAAGGATAGGATAATGTGAGTCATAAATAAAAGAGAAATAGGACAACTTGATATCTTTCTGATAAGACAATCGCCAAGGATAAGGGGTTGACTAACTCATACAGAGAGAGTATCCATAATGTTTCTAGGTAGCCACTAGACTAAACTTAATTTCTCTTAAATGAAGACAGAGTCCAAGTATAAATCTGAGTACTAACATTCAAAAGATTGTAAGAGTATGCCTGAGGAACAAAAGAGAAAACCCCATATGTCTTAAGAATAGACAAGTATAAGCAGATAGATTCTCTAGATGAGGATAAAGGGATTAAAAGGCCAAATAGATCTAGAAAAGAGGGTCTAAGGCAGAGTAAAGTAGAACACAATTATATGAGAAAGAGTATGTTAGGGCTTAGAGCCATATGAAGTATAACCTAGCCATAATCCAGTAGCACACTTAACTGAAAGGTGCTCAAGCTAGAGAAGTACAAAGATAGGTGACCCATTGGGAAGTATAGTGCTGAATCACAAAATTAGAAAGATGTTCTAGAATAATGAGAAAGAATATTGCTATCTAGCATAATAAAAAGAAAGAATAGCATGAGTACAGAATAGCATAAGCAGAGAATAGTATAAGTGTTCAGTAGAGAGAAAATAAGGGACACTAGTATTCCCTTATATCGGTTCCAGATAGAGGAACTGTATAAGAAGAAAGAGATAGTTAGATAAAAGTATTTCCTTACATCAATTCCAAGAAGGGGAATTATAAAAAAGAAAAAAGACAGATACATAAAGAGAAAGAGACAGATTGATAGAAAAAGTATTCCAAGTAGCTAACCAAAACTCCAGAATATAGCAAAGTTTAAGAGAGAGTTCGATACGAAAGAGATAGACACTACTCAAAGGTCCAGTATAGTAAGTGTAACATCCCAGTTTTCAGGCCTAAAGATGCAGAGATAGCCTAAGATTGAGAGGCTACTAGACCCCTTTTTAGCAGAAGTTCCAGAGGAACATAAAGAGTTTCAGGGACTGAGCTGCGAGTAAGTAAAGGTACGGGGACTTATGTGTAAACAGTGGAAGTCCCAAGGGGTAAATGGCCATTTGGGGATGATGTAAAGGTCAAAGGTTCAAGAGTTGATTAGTTGGGTCGCGATGATAAAGACTTTGGTCGCGATGGATATGTATGTGGTGTCGCGACTAATGAGTAAAATGAGCCTGGTTGCGACTAAAAAGTGATGTGGTCGCGACGAAAGACTGTTATGGTCGCAACTAAAGAATGTTGTGGTCGCGACTAGAGAATGCTGTGGTCGCGACTAATGAACACAGAAGGTGTTAAGTCGCGACGAGATGATGTATAGGTCGTGACTAGTGACTAAAGTAGTGCCAAGCGTATGGGCCATGAGTTGAGAAGGTCCAAAAGAGATAATTACCCGGTTAGAGATAGACTGGAGGCAGGAGGCCAGATACAGGAAAGGTTATCTGGAAACCATAAGGTAGACTGATAAGTGGTACTCATGGGACCCACAAGATGCCACATGGCATTAGAGTGATGATTCAGTAACCTTTCAGTAGAGTAAAGTTACTCGGTTGGCACGAAAATTGAGGAGGTGATCAGATAAGTCTGGGACTTATCTGGATAGCATTGGGAAACGTGTAAGGTCTCTTCCAGTCACCACATGGCATTGGTCTGGAGAAAGCAGATAAAAGCTGAGGGCACGCATTACGAGACAGGAGACTGGACCGGTGAGTCAGCATGCTGAGGTGTCCAGGAATTGAGACATGTGAAAAATGTGCATGCTGAGGTGTCCCGGTGAGGTGTCCGGATGATGTCATGCATGATGCAGTAAAAGAGGAATTAAGGAAAATAGGAAAAACCAGGAAAAACCAGGACCGCAGGATCAGAGTTCATGGAAATTACGGGATTACCATTGGAGGAGGTTATAAATACCCCCCTCATTTGCATTCACGCATGGCTAGAGTAAGGGAGAGAAAGATGAGAGAGAAGGAGAAGGAAGGGAAGAGAGAAAGGAGAAAAGGAAGAAAGAAAGTTCTGGCGGAGCTGGAAGCAGAATAAGGATAGTAGAGTTCTGCTAAGCTAGCCAGGTAGTAACTAATCCTAGCTTTTATGTAATGGCTTTGTGATTTGATGTGCTATTGTTTGGTTGGATTGTTGTCTTATATGTTATGTCTGAAGCTCTGCTGTAATGCTATGATCATATGTTATTAAGCATGGAAGCACGCAGCATATTTATCTGTACACAATCACAAGCAAGCACTGTCACTCTGCATTACATATATTGTTATGATTGTTGCTACTGAGATTCCCCCGAATCTCATCCCCATACATAACCCATTACAGGGAGGTTATGCTGAAGTGGATTTTGAGAATCCTAAGAGACGCCGTTATGCTGTCGAAGTAAAGACTGAACATCAGTATATGATAAGTACTGTGTACGTAGTGCTGTCTAAGGAGGCTAGAAGTGAGTGGATCTAGCCGGTTCATCTAGTCTTTCCTGGGTACTACGTAGAATGGTAGTTCTTATGAGGGAATTACCAAATCAGTACAGTTCAGTTCTTTGTACAGATGAAGCGTAGCGGTTGTACTGCCGGAGTTCAGGAAGAAAGAGATGTAATAGAGATAGCAAGATTATGTATATGTTTTGTTGTGTATGCCTTGTTGTATGACATGATGTTATTCAATGATAAATATTGTTTGGCATATGCAATTTATGTATGTTAAATTAAGGGGAAATTCGCAGGTCCTGAGGCAGCAGTGTTCTGACCTCAGTTTGACCTAGTAAACGGAGGAGTCTGGCCACGAGATTTAGTGAGCCGGTAGTACACATCTGGGGCATTCCGTGGATAGGTAACAAGCCTCATTTGGATGTGTAGAAGGTGAGAAACCAATTCTCAAAGTAAAGGTTCAGAATAAGGAACTTAGGAGTAAAAGTTCAATCTCTGAACTTAAGTTAAGCTAATATTGCTTTCGCAAGTGTACTCTGAGGAGTATAAAAGAGGATGTTTCAGTAAGTTGTCCATAAACGTAAGCAGATAGATAGATGACAGATGAAAATAGAAAGAAGTAGACTTCAACTCAAATTGAGTTGACAGAGGAAAAAAGGAAACATAGCAGCAGAAGAAAGATATGCAGCTCTGCGGATATTGAAAGCACTCCTCCAAATGTCAAGATAAAAGATACGATTCCTAAAGATACCATGATCCTTAGTCATAAAGTAGAAATGGATATATAGAGGAGACATATCCGAGATTACTTGACTAAGGTACGAATTAAGTTTTGAGGATAATTTATTTTAAAGGGGGTAGAAATATAACATCTCAAATTTTCCCTATCTGTATAAGACTGATAGAGGAAAAGGGTTATAAAGGGATTTGGATGGTAATCAGAAGAAAAGATAACGACTAGATAAGCTTTTAAGTCAAAGAAAGAAAGAAGGTATAAATTTATAGTCAAAGGGGCTAAATTACAATTAATGAAGGTTCAAGGACTAAACTGTAAATAGTGAAAGTTTAGGGACTAAATTGTAAATAGTAGAAAGTTCAAGGACCTAAATGGAGTTTTAAAATTTTAGGTACCAAATTGGAATTTCAAATTTGGTAGAAAGGGGCTAAAATAGAATTTGGCAATTTCAAGGACTAAAGTGCAATTTTACCAAATTCAAGGGGTAAAAGTGTAATTATAGAAAGTTGAGCCAGAAAAGCCTAAAATTGCCCAAAAATATTTCGGTCCCAAATTTTACCAATAAATAGGGATAGAATTTGAGCTAGGTATATCTTTCAGAATTCTGATTTAAGATCCCGATAGATTGATATTAATTTTCAAAGTCTGGAGATTAGTACAATATCTTTCTAACCTTATAATCAAATGAACTATTGTAGTAAATTCTTATAATTAATATAAGAATTTATGAAACTAACAAAAGTCAAAAAGGAGTTCTGTAGAATTAATTAGAGAATTTAAGGTGAAAAATGACACAGATAAAAGATTTAAAGAAAACATATGAATTTTTATCAGGACTTCTGGGTCTCAAAAAATTATTATACTTTCTGGGTCTCAAAAAATTATTAGACTTTGTAGAAAATTTATTTTATATTAGAATAAATTTCCAAAAATATTATAACCATTAAAAGGATTATCTAGAATTTATTTAAAAAATCAGGGTAATTTAAGGATATTGATATAGGAAATTTTTTGGGATGTCTACCAAATAATGAGTTAGATCCAATTCAAGCCCAATATGGCGCCACAATGGAAGCCCAAACAGCCCAAGGTATTGTCTTGGAGCACAAGTTAAATTTAGGATACTTTATGAATGTTTAAAAGAAAGAAATTCAAGAAAATTCGAGAAAATGCAAGGTGACATATGAAGTATCCTTATGGGATCCACACATCCACCACATGGCACCAAGAGCATGAAGGAGGCATTATCCCATGTGCTAAATTATATTAAAATAATATAAGAATTAAGCTAATGGTAATTAAGGAATTAAGCAACCAATGAGATTCAAGATTAAGGCATTATAATAATTAGTTGAAGGAATGATAATTTAGGACCAAGAGTGCCAAAATTTGGCTATAAATACCCCCTCAATTCTCTTCAATTTCATGCTTCCAAGGAACATGGGGAAACTATGCCAAAATTTCCACTCTAACCTAAAGGAAAAGCAAAAACAAGGAGCCTAAGTGATCAATCTTGCAAGGGATCAATGTAAGTTATTGATCCTAGCTTATTTTTCTTTAATTAGGAGGCTTGAACTTAGGATTTAAATGGAAGGAAAATGAAATTTCCCCATGGTATGCTTGCTGTCCAAAATCTGAAAATTTAGGGGAAGAATAAATTGAAGTTAGAATTAAGTAGATGACACTTAGATAAACTAAATTTAATGGTTAGTTATGGAATTAGATTAAAATTTCTTGCTTTGCACATTGAAGAGGGTTTCATCCTAGAGCCGTACAGGACCAAGGACGATGAATTCCATGGTTTAAATGCTTCCATTGGATTTAAATGAAGATTTTGTGTAGGATTGGATTGGTTTGGAACATTGGAAGCATTGAAATTGAAAGATAAAATTTTAAAGTCTTCTCTATATTGTTCACACGTATGAACAGTGATTTGAATTTCATAATTTTGATACTTCCAATAGTTTTAAAATGAAAAATTCTGTTGGATATAGTAGAAGAACAAGTATTTGAAGTATTGTAATCAAAATGATAATTTTTTGCAAGAATTTTATGCTTCTTTTTGGTTCTATCCAGATTTGATGAAATAGCTAGAATTTCAACATTCTAAGTCCATAAACGGATTCAAAAGACAAAATTGTGTAGGATACAATTTAGATGTAAGTTAGTTCAAAGGATAAGGCAATTAACTACAAATAGATAAAGTTAAGGGTTAAATGGTTAATTGAGTTTAATGTTATGAAATGTTAGTGAATTGAGATTATAATGTAAATGATTATATGATGCTTAGGCTTTGATTGTATGCTCAAAGAAGGCAGCCACACATCAATAAGAAGTGACAAAAGAAAGGTTAAAGGAAGAGCAAGGAATAGAGGTAGTGAATTTATCTACTTGTATGCTTGGATGTTTTATGTGATGTCTGCTTACTTTGATTATGTGAAGCATGTATGATTAAGTGATACTCTGTTTCTTTTTATGCTATGACAATATGTTATAATTAAGGGACATGGAAGCATGTAAGTTATCATTATGCAAGCATGATCATTAAGTGCTCATATATTAATATCAAGCATGTAGTTGCATACATTGTATAGTTTCCGTTTGCTACTGAGATTTTCCCCAAAATATCACCCCTTCAATGTCATCCCAACACCAACAGGTTATCAAAGATGAAGGAATATGAAGATGCATGCAGAGAATTTAGTATATAGATAGCATGATTGATATGTATGTATAGATATTGAAATTTGTCACTGTTAATAGTACCTCATGAAGAGATACTAACATTTGAGTTGTAATTACAAATAGTAAATGATTGAATAAATGTATAATATTTTACGAGTACTTATTTAACATGTCAAGTTTTGTTTTGATATCATGAATGCCTTATTTCGATATCTGTACAAAGGGAACTAAATTTTTAAAGTTGGGGACCAAAAACTGTTTTTAGAAGTTTAGACCAAATGAACAGTGATATTTGACGCCAATACTATACTGATTAGATGAGCATTTGGTTTGAGACTTATTTTTCTCTCAAATTTTAGTATTTTAGCTTCGTGTAACCTTTTGAACCACTGCGTTTTGATTTTTATAGAATTAATTATGATTTTTTTAAGTTAATCACTTAATCCAGAAATACCATATGAGCAATATCCGTGAGTTGGAAATTTCCAAATTTTGAATTTGAACTCAAATAATTATATAAGTAATTCTAAATACTACATAATGGTCCCTAAGATATACGAAAGTAAGGTGTTATACTTCCATAACCAAGAGGAGTTATAGGGTTTCTTCACAATGGAAATAGAATTAATATCAATGTATTTTTTTTGTTACAATAATATCAATGTATTTTTTTTTTTTTGGTTGCCCACCCGGTTCACCGGAGCTTTGCCCCGACTACATCCGGATCCGACCCGCGTCGCGCACCTGGCTATGGTGGGTGAGTCTCCCAATGGGGATTTTCTGCGTACGCCAAGGCTCGAACTCGAGACTTCGCTTAAGCGATACCGAGCTGCTTACCACTCGGACCAACCTCCGTTGGTTAATATCAATGTATTTAATCCCGAGAGTAGGATTTAAAATGGGAGAGGAATCAGGCCCAATAATCCGCCAAACTTGCTTAGCCGAAAGAGCTTTGTTGACCATTGTTGTGGATTTATGAACAAGACCACCTTGATTAATGGGCTCAAAAAGGTTACCCCTTTTTAACATATACATCTTTTTCTTGTTACTACAAGAACCACAGAAAAAATTTGCACACATTGCATTAATTTTCTCGCAGATGTAATTAGGTAAGTGAACACAGGACATGATATGAATATTTACTTTAGCAATAACAGACTTTAGCAGAGCAAGACTAGAAGCTTGTGACAATAATTTCACCAGCCAGGCATGAATCCTTCTTTCAGCGGAGTCTAGAACTCGTTTTCTCTTTTTTGGTTACCCACCCAGTTCACCGGAGTTTTGCCCCGACTATATCCGGATCTGACCCGCGTCGCGCACCTGGCTATGGTGGGTGAGTCTCCTAACAGAAATTTTCGACATACGCTAAGGCTCGAACTCGAAACCTTGTTTAAACGATACCGAGCCGCTTACCACTCGGACCAACCCCCGTTGGTGATATACTATAGCCTTGTTTCGATTAGAACTTGTTGATATACTATAGCCTTGTTTCGACTAGGGTAAATCTATGTTCCTAAATATTTCCCAAGTTTGGATTCAAATCTAAAGCCCAAGAATTTAGAGGGAAGGATTTTGCTTGAACAAGTCACATTTGGACTAATAATAAGAATTTATTCGGCCTTGATACAAACTTGCGTGGAGCTATTCAATTTTTTTAAAGCGTCAAAATTTTTATTGTATTTAACCAAAAATGTGACTTCAATGAAGCCATAGAAAGACCCAAGCTGCAATTTGAAGATAATCTAATGAAATCAAGCCAAGATGAGTGAAGGGGAGAAATTAATCTCCTGTTTTAATCTTATATTTGAACTGATTGGATTCTAATTCGTGGGCTTTTAATTTTGATGACAGATTTTTTTTTTTAGAATTTTGACTTATAAAAGCAATTAATTAGGCCTCACATCACATACGCAAGCTAATATTTCCATCTTTAATAGATTTAATAAACACGATTGCAAATGGTACGTTTTAGAATACAACATTGTCCTTTATTAATTATTAAAAAAAACAAAAGAAAAAACCCAGAAAAATATACCCCCAGGTGATTGATTTCTTGCAAATTAAACCACAAATATAAACTAAAAATAAACAATATTGTTACATTGAAATTGGAACTCCTTTCCAATCTGCAAGGCACTCCAAAAGTGGATCAACAATCCTTGCTTCACAAATTGCTCGGAACACTTTATCAAAGTCCTCATCTGGTGACTTGATCTTTTCTCCAGTGAGCAAGCCAGTCTTTAACTCTTCCCTCACAAAATTGTATAATGGATATGATCTACACTCCTTAATTCTATTTGGAATTGCTGGTTCACCATTCTCATAATCCACCCTTGCCTTTTCAACTTCCCTGGGCAAAACAAGCTTAAGTTCATTCTCAAAATCTTCAATCTTGTCAAAAACTGAAGCACTGTTCAACACATTATCATTATTATTCCTCTGATCTTTCACAGCATTCTTGTGTGCTTTCTCATAAAGAACTTGTTTGAGTTTTGGCATCAATGGGAATGCAGCATTGAAGGGATCGTCAATGTAGGAAAACACATACTCGTTATCGACCACTTTGAGTAAATCTTCTTCACAAACTGGAAATGGGTTTTGATCTGTGGATCGAAATATCTTGTTTGTAACTTGACTTATTGTGTTTTTGACTATGATAATGAAGATTTCTTCCAGATGCCTCAGATCAATGGCTTGACATAGTGCAGCCAAATAAGTTGAGCACATGAGCTTCAAGATATCAATAGCCTCACTAGTTTTTCTGGCAGAAATCAGACCCAAAGAGTTGACATCTTGGTTGTGATGTTCTGCACTTTGAACATGACTCGTCACTGGATTTGCCAAAAATTGAAGTTCAGAACAGTAAGAAGCCATTGCAACTTCACATGCCTTAAAGCCATAATCCAAGCTTGGGTTTCTAGAAGCAGAGAGATTGGAAGGCAAGCCATTGTTGTACATGTCGTTTACGAGCTCAGTGAACTGGGCAAACACAAGTTTGCCTATGGAAGCTAGAGCTAAACGAGTGTTGTCCATTGAAACTCCGATAGGTGTGCCTTGGAAATTACCACCATGGAAAGCCTTGTTACTTGAAACGTCAATCAAAGGATTGTCGTTCACAGAGTTTATCTCCCTCTCAATGGACTTGGTGCAATATCTGATGACCTCTATCTGCGGTCCTAGCCATTGAGGAGAAGTTATAAGAGCATATCGTTCTTTCTTAGGCTTTTGGGATTTCAGAGATTGCTTCACATAAGAGCTACCTGATGCAGAAGGGAGAAAGAGAAAAGGTTCAGTGAGAATTTCAGAGAGAAGACAAGAGAAAGACAATAGAATGCAGTTTTTATTACCGTCTAAAAAGTATTCCATGATTGCGGCAGCTTCGATCTGCCCAGGATGGTGCTTAAGATTGTGAATCATATGATTAGTGAATTCTGGCTTCGCATGCATTACTTCAGCAAAAATGGCGGATGTGACCTGAGACAATAAAGCTAAAATATTTGCTTCAAAAAGAACCACGGAAGCCAATCCAGATCCAACGGCTGTGCCATTCACAAGAGCAAGGCCTTCCTTTGGCTGCAATTCAAAGAACTTAACGCCATTGATGCCGGCTAGATGGAAAGCTTGGTGGGGAGTAAGGAACTCTCCGGAAGGTCCAATGGCTTGTGAGTTAGGGCGGCCGACAAGCAGAGCGAGAATGTAGGAAAGAGGGATGAGATCGCCGGAGGCGGTGATGGTGCCCCGGAGAGGCAAGCAAGGAGTGACTTTGTGGTTTAGCAGTTTGGTGATTGCTTCCAACATCTCAAATCGAATGCCCGAGTAGCCTTGAAGCAGAGTGTTCACTCTCACAAGCATCGCTGCTCTGCTTGCTGCCTGAGGCAGAGTCTGACTTACCTCTCTCCCCTTGTCGAATATTGCACAGTTCAAGAATCTACAAGTTATATTTGTTAAGAGAAATGAAATTTTGTATGGGGAAATTATATCAAAATATTACTAAAGATATATGTAATTTATTTTTTATAAATAAAATTTTAATTTAAGAAAACACACACATACCTCACAAGCTCCTTTTGAAGAGCATCGACTTGGTCCGTTCGCTTGTGAGAAGCAGCACCAAAGCCAGTGGTGACACCGTAGATGGGAGTCCCATTCTTAACGCTTTCCATTATCCAATCACTGCTCGCCTTCACGCCGGCCCTTGCCGACTCCGATAGCACCACCTTCACGCCCGAGCTCCGGTTAGCCACCGCCGCCACCTGCGAAATCGACAGCCTCGTGCCGCCCAGATGGACGACGGCCCTCCAGTAGTCAGCCGCCATCGCTCTCACTTCATCCAAGTGGCTTCCCTTTAGCGAGTCTGCTGCCTCTCCCCATCTGAGAGGGTCTGAAAAATCAGCATTTTTGGCCATGTCCTTTCTATCTCTGCAAAGGTGCAATGCTTGTTTGACGGATCAATAATGAATCAATTTATAACTTATTTTAGTTATTAATTAAATAGAGGTCATCTTCTGGTTGGTGAGTATAGTGAGTAGGTAGATGGGGAATCACAAAATCGGTAGGTGAAGAAACTTACATGACTGCTTCAAATTTGAACATAGGATCTATAATAATTAATTAATTTATTTAATAATATTTAATAAACCTTATTACTCTCAAATGAAATTTTTGTGTGCTAATAATTATTTTTCTAAAAATTAAACTTAACATATCAGTATTTAAAAATATTTTGTTAACATTTAAAATTTTAATATTAATATTTTTTGTTAATAGCGCTAGAGTTAGATAATTAAAAAAATACTTTATAAAATTAAAAAATAAACAAAACTATATGTAAAGTTAAATAACATCAATAAATAATTAACTGAGGTAGTAAGCAGCATCACTCTTAAAAAAATAACAAAAGTTAGAGATATTTTTAATTAACTAAAATAAATAAATGATTAAATATATATTTTTATCAAATTTATTGAAGAGAAAAATGGAATACAAATCGTACTTTTGTACATGCATGTGAGAGAGAGAGAGAGAGAGAGACTGCGGGTGACAAGGGTAAAAGATAAGGCGTGTGGAGCAAGTCATTAGAAAGAGTCAATTAATTAAAACCAAGGAATGTAAACCAGACAAATATAAAAGAAATAGTATCATAAACAATGAATCAGGCAATCAGCCACAGGCCGGCTTGTATACGTCAAATCTTGTGGTTTTGACTTTTGGAATAATACAGCACTATCATAAACATTCGTGAAGCCTTTTTAACTACAATCAGAAATAATTTTTAACAAAAATATATTATAATACATTATTTGAGAGTGAAAGTTTAGATATTTGTAAAATAAATAAAGAATGAGTTATATAAGTATCTGTAAACTCCATCCTTTTCCATCTTATTCCACTTCCCTTTCATATTCAACCTCTTTCAAAAACCCTTCCAAAAGACATTAGTAATTCCCATGAATTGTTTTGATTCATACCAAAGGACCAGTTGATTTATTATAACAACCCTATTTTATTAATTTCTTTCGAATTTGGAAAGCTTTGGATCTTGATGTATCAACTTTTCAGCTTCACCAAATGGGAGTATGGGACGAGAACATTCTAAAAAGAGATTAAGTGAAATTCAAAACCTGATTTAGTTCCACTAGCTTGTAAAAATATAGTTTGTGAGCACCAAAAGATATCAAAATATATTCATAGTTATCAATATTTACAGGCATGATAGCAAGGCCGAGGTGTCTAATTTGACGAGCAATCCTTTGCCCAATATCCAGCCTTGTTACATTTATAACAAGTATTGTTTGATGTAGCAGATCTTTGTCCCCCTGTAGGAGCATTTGGTGTGACCATAGTGCAATCTTTTGCCCAATGCCCTTCCTAGCCACATCTGAAACATGCCGACCGACTTGCTGAATCATAGCTTGGTTTGTTTTTCTCACCCATATTGTAATTTCTCATTGCACCACTTGAAGAAACCGCAAGAATCTGCCTATTTAAACAAAAGCGATGACAATGATGATGACTGTATGTTGCAGAAAAAAATAGACTCTTAACAGATCATCTATAAATTGAGAGAATATGATAAACCAGACTTTTGATCCAATTTCAATCAGAGAAGCTTATGATTTGAAGGAAAAGAATAAGAAAAGAGAGACAATTTCCAGTCATATCATCATTAGCTTTCAGATGGTTATTTAAACCAACAAACAGTTACAAACAACTGTCAATGCCAAGTACATCTGTTACAAGAAAATTTCTAGGAGAGCCTCCCAAGCTATTTTAAATAAACTATTTGCCAAATCCTTCCCTCCCTAAAAGCTGAGTAATCTTGATGACTTTGCACAATTGTAACTTTACATGCTGTTTCGAACTTTCAATTATCAACATAAAATGATTAACAGCCTATTGCACTAAATGCACCAGCTGAATTGATTTCAAAGGAGACAATTATTTGGGTCAAAATGTTTAAGAGTTATGAATTGAACAATAGATAATATCATCACTGAACTTGGTTGTTTATCAGATTTTTAAAATATGCGTATATGTTGCATAATTATTTGAAGATATCCATCTAACAATAAAACAATGTAATCTATATCTTTGGTTGGCAATTGATAACTTTAAAGCAGAGATATTATAAAAGCAACATGTAACGGACACAGCCAGCTAAGTTATAAATAGGCCGGTTAGAGGAGTAGCCTAGCTTGGGTTCATTTATCAATGAAACATATAGATAGGAGGAAAAATGTATTACCTGATTTCTTGGACAGTGATAAAATTGTTGGCCATAATTTTTACCACTTTTAGCTGTTTGAATCAGGCAAGCTCCAGCACCACAAGGACAATGAATGGATGGAAACAATGAATCAGACACAGAACTTAGGTTGCCCCCAGAAGTCATTCTAGGTCCAGCCGCACTGTCACACCATTCAAAGAAGCCACAGATCCCACTCTCCTGTGAAATTATTGAAGCATGTAAAACAAACAAGTATAATTTTCCCTTTATTGACCAGATCTCGCAAGAGACAATAAATTTTAAGGTGCCAAAAACCTTCCATGGAAATCAAAGCCAGCATTAGCACTTGAAAGTAATTTCAAAATTTGCCGGCAAAAGTACATTTAGAATTGTGTAACAGCTTATTGAGGATCTTTATTTAATGTTATTCTTGAACAGCATATCATAAAGGTAGATGCGTGTTAGAGCTAGAAGGGGAAATAGGGAGAATGCAGAGGGAAGAACATAAGAGAGAAGGATCCAGGAGAAATTCTCATTAGCTTCAATCTGTCTGAACTGCATAGCATCCCCTTCTTCTCCACATTATTTATTTATCTAGTTTTCAGCATAAAACACAAAAAACAAAAGTCTGAAAGGTTCATACCTCCCACTATACAACATTTAGATACTCTAATATTGAGTCATGACATTGAAACAAAAGCGTGTTTTCACTTTATTAAAACCACCATTCTTTTGAGAGAGAAATGCAAATCTCACGATTCTCTATTGACGGGGCATGTATAAGTAATCTCATTCGTTGTTTTACCGCGTTAAGATTTGAAAATTTACTCCAGCCCAACCAAAAGGAAATGAATAAAAGAAACTTATTTGTAAAGCAATCATAATCTCGAAAGAAACTTATTTGTAAAGCAATCATAATCTCGAAAGAAACTTTTAATTTAATATAATTTGCACTTAGGATAATTCTTTTAAAATTGTCAACACATGCTTTAAAAAGCGGGAGGAGCACTTGATCACTTACAAGAGTGGGGTTCACAGGTCACAGATTGATTTCTTTTTGGTAAGGAGTTATGATAGAAGACTTTGTATAAATTGTAAAGTGATTCCAGGGGACGGAGTGACTACCCAGCACAGGTTAATGGCCCTTGACGTACGTATTAAGTGCAGCAAGGAGAAGCGCCAACATGCTTTAAATACAAGAGTTAAGTGGTGGCAGTTAAAGAGGGAGAAGAGGGAAACTTTTAAAAGAACTATGTTAAATGAAGGGGTTTGGGAGGTGCAGGAAAATGCTAACATCATGTGGAAGGAAATGGCTGAAAAAGTCCAAACAGTTGCTAAAGTAATTTTGGGAGAATCTAAAGGTTTTGGTCGACGAGATAAGGAGACTTGGTGGTGGAACGAGGACGTGCAAGAGAAAGTTAAGAACAAGAGAGACTGTTTCAAGGCTATACACTTATGTGATAATACTGAAAATTGGGATAAATATCGTTTAGCTAAAAAGGAAACGAAGAAGGCAGTGAGTGCGGCTCGTTCTAGAGCTTTTGAGGAATTTTATAAGGAATTAGGGACAAAGTCGGGAGAACGAAAGATTTATAAGATTGCAAGAGACAGGGAAAGGAAATCGAGGGATTTGGATCAAGTACGATGTATTAAGGATGAAGAAGGCAAGGTCTTGGTTGCAGATGGTGATATTAAAGAACGGTGGGAGACCTATTTTTACAAATTGTTTAATGACGAGGGAGGAGGGTCGAGTTATGAGATAGGAGATTTATCACGAGAAGTTGAACCAAATTTGGCATTTTACCGTTGGATCCGTGTTGGCGAGGTTAAAGAGGAGCTTAAGAAAATGGAAAATAGTAAAGCGGTTGGACCTGACGGTATTCCTATTGAAGTTTGGAAGGGTTTAGGCGAAATAGGGGTGGTGTGGCTTGCTAAACTATTTAATGTGATCTTAAGTTCTAAGAAAATGCCCGATGATTGGAGGAAAAGTACTTTAGTTCCTATTTATAAAAATAAAGGAGATATTCAAAATTGTGCAAATTATAGAGGGATAAAGCTTATGAGTCACACTATGAAGTTATAGGAAAAGGTAATTGAACACAGGTTGAGATTAGAGACTGATATTACGGAGAATCAGTGTGGTTTCATGCCAGGTAGGTCTACAATGGAGGAGATTTATTTATTAAGGGGGTTAATGGAAAGGCACCGGACCAAAAGAAGAGATTTGCATTTGGTCTTCATTGACTTAGAAAAAGCATATGATCGAGTGTCAAGGGAGGTGCTTTGGAGAGCTTTAGAAAAGAAAGGTGTGCGCATGGCATATATCAAAACAATAAAAGATATGTATGAAGGGGTAACTACTACTGTAAGAACGTCTGGGGGCGAAACAAAGGATTTTCCCATAAAGATTGGTCTACATCAGGGATCATCATTGAGTCTTTATTTATTTAATCTGGTAGTGGATGTTCTAACTAAGCCTATTCAAGATGAAATCCCTAAGTGCATACTTTTTGCGGATGATATAGTTCTTATGGCGGAGTCAAGAGAAGAGATTAATTTTAAACTTGAGTTATGGAGAAGTACTTTAGAGTCGAAGGGTTTTCGTCTGAGTAGAAGTAAGACTGAATACATGCATTGTAATTTTTCTAAGAGGCAAGTTAGAAGTAACTTGGAGGTCAGATTAGGAGATCAAGTTATTCCACAAATAGATAAGTTCAAATATTTGGGATCAATTATACAGAAAAATGGTGAAATTTTGGAGGATGTTAATCATAGAATCCAGGCTGGGTGGTTTAAATGGAGAAAGGCTACTGGGGTTATATGTGATCGGAAAGTACCAGATAAAGTAAAAGGAAAGTTTTATCGTACTGCTATAAGACCAGCAATGCTTTATGGAAGTGAATGTTGGGCTTTAAAAGGACAGCAAGAGCATAAAATTGGGGTAGCCGAAATGAGGATGTTGAGATGGATGTGTGGGCATACAAGAAAAGATAAGATTCGCAATGAACAAATACGGGGAAGAGTTGGAGTGGCACCTATTGAGGAGAAAATAGTGGAGAACCGTCTTAGGTGGTTTGGACACGTACAAAGAAGGACAATGGATGCGCCGGTGAGGAGGGTGGATCAAACGGATTGGAGTCCGGTTAAAAGGAGTCGAGGAAGGCCAAAGAAAACGCTTAACGAGGTCATTGAGCGGGATCTCCGGGTCAATAACCTATCTAAGGATTTAGTTTTTGACAGAGCACAATGGCGTCGTATGATCCATGTAGCCGACCCCATTTAATGGGAAAAGGCTTTGTTGTTGTTGTTGTTGTTGCACTTAGGATAATTCAGAGGAATTCAACGACGATAAAGAATACCCAACCTCACTTCTCTAACAGGGCACTTGTAAAACTTGCGACCTCGATTTTTCTCGGTGTTGGCCGTCAAGATCAAACAAGTTCCCATTCCACGGGGGCAAGCTTTCTCGACCACGTTAGCGTCCTTCCCAACATTACCAAATTGCCCTCCACCATGTCCTCCAGGTGCCGATTCCACACAGTCGCGAGCCCAGTGGCTGGACCTTCAACATTTGAAGCAAGAGTCGTCAGTACCCACCGAGCGCTGCCGTTTCTTCCTTTGGCTACTGCAGTGGCGGGAAAACTATGGCTTCCCTTCAAAGCAACGGTGTATAGTCCTTCTTCCTCAGTGGCGCAAAGATGCTTTGGGCGTTTGTTAGAGACGATGTTGGCCTCCACCGCCGCCAGCTGCGATAGGAATTCGTCGTTTTCGATTTCGACGGTGATGTTGTTAGGTCGTTCCATCTTCCTCATCTTCACGTTCTGGTTCTTGATTTTGAGAATTTCAGATTTCAAATGCGCCTATTTCTTTTGCCCTTCCAGCCTTGCTCGCTTTCACAGTTTTTGGGTAAATTAGTTAGAAGTTGTGGTTTGAAAATTTTATTAGCAATGTGTTCAATTACACCGGGTATTGAGCGGAAAGATTAACAGATAATGGTTCAAACGGTTGTAACCGCCTGATCGAACCTACCACGTAATAATTAAATAAAAAAAATATTGTATACATATATAATATTATATGTACGGATCAATGAGAAAAGGGAAAAAGATTATAAAGGATCATCTTAATTTTAAAATGCCAAAAATAATATTTAAATATCTAAAATGATATATTAGGTATAAGTCTCAATCTGTCTTTTTAAAATTTGGGAGAAAAAATGAAATTATCTTTCTTTATTTTCTCATTCTCTCTCTTCTCTCTTCCTTTTCTTTAACTACTGTCAACTTTTCTTTTTATTTTTCTCCATCAATCGTCCATGTGCACGCTAGGGTTTTCGTCGTCGCTACTGTAGATCCATCTTCTCCATCTTCAAAACAGAGAGAGTGTGTGTGACTATGCGAAGAGAGAGAAGGAGGGAAGCAAAGCATTGAAGTCATAGGAGAAAATGATTGAAAAAAGGTGAGGGAGAGCAAGATGGTGGCCAGAGGAGGGAGAACGGTGAGGGGTTGGCATCCGTTAGTGTATGGGTAAGGTCGTTAGACGAAGATGAAGATGACGACAATGAAGATGAACAATAATGAAGAAGATGACCAGTGTGGAGGAGGTCTGATAGTTGTTATAGTCAAATGGTAAAAATTATTTAAAAAGTTATCAATCTTATTGTATGAGTAGTAAATGATTCAAATAATTTTTTGCAACTAAATTATTGAAGAGAGTATCTAAAATGACAAATTAGGGATAAGTCTTAATCTGTCTTTTCAAAATTTAGAAGAAAAGACGAAATTATCTTTCTTTATTTTCTCCTTCTCTCTCTTCCCTCTTCCTTTTCTCTATCTATTGTCAACTTTCCTTTTTGTTTTTCTCCATCCATCGTCGACGTGCACGATGGGATTTCTGTCATTACTACTGTAGATCCATCTTCTTCATCTTCAAAACAGAGAGAGTGTGTATGTGACTGTGCGAAGAGAGAGGAGGAGGGAAGCAAAGTATTGACGTCGCAGGAGAAGATAATCGAAAAAAGGCGAAGGCGAGCAAGATAGTGGCGAGAGGAGGGAGAGCGGTGTGGGGTTGGCATCCGTGAGTGTATGGGCAAGGTCGTTGGACGAAGATGAAGATGACGACGATGAAGATGAACAATAAAAAAGAAGATTAACAGTGTGGAGGAGGGTCTGATAGCTGTTATAGTCAAGTAGTAAAAATCATTAAAAAAGTTATCAATCCTATTGTAGGAGTAGTAAATAATTTAAATAATTACTCACAACTAAGTTATTATAGAGAGTAGTAAATGTCTTAACGAATGTGGTAAAAATTATTGTAAAAGTTGTAAATCCTATTATAAGAGTAGTAATTAATCCAAGTAATTATTTGCAATTGAATTGTTACAGAAAGTAGTAATGTCTTAGTGAAAATGGTCAAAATTATTGCTCAAGTCGTAAATCTTATCGTAGAAGTAATAAATAACCAAAGCAATTACTTACAACTAAGTTGTTATAGAGTAATAAATGTCTTAGTGAAAGTTATCAAAATTATTGCTAAGTGATAAATCCCATTGTAAGAGTAGTAAATGACCAAAATAATTATTTATAACTAAGTTTTACAGAGAGAAGTAAATATCTTAGCGAAAGTGGTCCAAATCATTGCTCAAGTGGTAAATGCCATTACAAGAGTAATAAATAACCAAAGCAATTAACTTGTTACAAAGAGTAGTAAATGTCTTAGTAAAAGTGATCAAAATCTTTGCTTAAGTAGTAAATTATATTGGAGGAGTAGTAAATAACTAAAATAATTATTTGTACTTCTAATGGCAATTTCGTCTTTCTTCTAAATTTTAAAATGACAAATTTGGACTTATGCTCAATTTATCCTCTTACATATTCAGATATGTTTTTTGGTATTTTGAATTTTAGATTTTTTTTTGTATTTTTTCCATAAAAAAGTATAAAATAGTTTTAAAATAAAAAGAATAAGGGTGAATTTCATTATAATTCTATGGAAGAGACTTAATTTTCAATTGACCAAAAATTCTGAAACATTCAGTCCTTTTGCCCTAAAATAAAATTAAGTTGGGCAGCAAAAAATCCCAATTGCCCTAACGTTTGAATAGAGAAAGGGGGATGAGAAGGGGGGGTTTATTCGAGCGAAGTCGATACAGGTGCCCATTCTCTTTGCTATTCCTTTGAAACCTATACTGAAGCTCTCTCCCTCGGCGAGCTCTGGTATGCTTTCCCTTGTGCTTCGGCGTGTGAATAATTGCAGGTATTTCATGCTTCTGATGTGTCGCTTACTCTACAACCCTTTCCCTCTGTTTTCTTCCCTTCAATGTCCAATGTTTTACCTGAAGAAAATCAGCACCAAAATCTGTTGGATGGAAGGTAAAACCATTTTTAAAAAGCTAAAATCATCGGACATTGAATGGTTTTTCCTTCTCTATTGTTTCCGTAGATTTCATGTCACTAGTTTGATTTGCTTCCGCTGCTTCCTCTTTTTATCTTTTGACTTTACCATCAAATCTGACATCTTGGTTTTGAGTTTTCTTGTGACTGGGTCACTTTGACCATATGAATTGCAGTAAAAGGATTAATGCATGTAACTGAACATGATATTTTAAAAATAATTTTTGGGATTAATAGACATTGCAAGTCATTGACAACAAGAAACTAGAAAGTGACAAATATATATACAATCACTAACCACGCCATTCATGACTCACCAGACCAAAATGCAATTATGGTTTTTATTTCTAGCAGTTTTTCAATGTCTAAGACTTTGACCTCTGTAGAATAGAGGGTTTTATATTGTTATGAAAATTGGTCTTCTGAGATATAAAGATAAATTGTAAAAATGCCAAAGGTTATATAGCATGTGAACATGGGTATGGAAGAAATAGTATTTGACAGGGTATATAGTAGGAACGTTGTAGCCTCATTGAATGGGTGAAGGATTGATGGTATAAACTGACTTGTAAAAAAAAAAAAAAAGTAATTTTGTGTTGTGAAAATGCTAATGTTAGGTTGTAAATATGTTAATGGTAGTAGAAAATTTATACTTTGTTAATTGAAATTTGGATATTAAAGTGTAGGAGAGCATAAGATATGGCTTATTTGACAGGGTGTATAGTAGTAATGTATCTGGTTTGTAGTCTGAACCAATAGGGGAAGGCGATGGCCGTGCACTACAAATTAAAGCGTGCAAAGAACTTCAAACTTACAAAGTTTAACTGTGGAAGGTTTTCCAACACCGATGTCAGAGATAAATTCTTCAAAGTGGATGTGTTTATGGTTATTGGTCAGGCATTTGGTGATCTAGAGTTGTTATTTTTCTATTCTTTGTTGTTGAAACTTGTATCTCCATTTGTAACTTACCTATAAGCACTTGTAAATTGAGAGTTGTAGATTTTCATAGGTAGACTTGTTATATTTCTATTCTTTGTTGTAAATTTCCATATGCAGAGTTGTTATTTTTCTATTTTTTGTTGTTAAAATTTGTATCCACACTTCTAACTTGCCTATGAGCATTTGTATATTGGGAGTTGTAAATTTTCATATGTAGAGTTGTTATTTTTCTATTATGTGTTGTAACAAGCCACATAAGTACATTTACAACAAATGAAAATGGATTAAGAACATAAATAGAGGGATTAACAATATGAATAAGAGAATTTATAATAAGAATAAAGAGATTAACAACAGAAACACCATAGAGTTAACAAGGAATACAAGAGCATTTTTAACAAATGAAATGGGAATAATAATATAAATAAGGGGGTTAACAAGAGACATAAGAGAATTAACAACAAAAAAAGGGATTACCATCAAAACTTAGGGCGTTAATAATATAAGTAAATGGATTAACAAAAAGAAATGCTAGGAAGTTAACATTGGCGCTAACAACAAAAGAAAACGAATTAACAACATAAATAAAAAGATTAACAACAGAAATGCTAGCGAGTTAATAAGGGCATATTAACAACAAAAGAAAATGGATTAATAACAGAAATATATAGATTCACAACGTAAATAAGGGGAATAACAATATAAGTAAAACGATTAACAATAAAAAAAACCCTGTATTCTTTTTTAACTTCCTGACATATATGTTATTAATCCCTTTATTTATGTTATTATATCCTTGTATTTGTGAATTATTTTATCTACGTTATTAATCTCTTTTTCTTTTGCTGTAAAACAAAAGAAACACAATAGAAATATCAAGTAGTCAACAAAGAGCTTTTACATAAATAGTCAAACCACATTGCCATTACACTCAATAGTGTTCAAATACAAATGTATATACACTGGGCTTTCAATTCGAATCTATAAAATGTAAATAGTCATAGCTTTCTTTTGCGGGTCAATCTTGCTCCGTTTCAAGTAAATTTCTTTATGTTTTTTAATTACTTCATTTTTGTTGTAAATTTGTTTTATTCTACTTGTTCATACAAACTTTAAAACTTGCATTTGTAGTAATTGTAAATTTCCTTTTGTTTCATATTAATCGCTTCATTTTTGTTATAAATTTTCTTATTCCTCTTGTTTATGCAAACTTTAAGACTTGAATTTGTAGTTGTAAATTTAATTCCATTTTTTTGTTAATTGCTTATTTTTTTTTATAAAATCTCTTATTCTTCTTGTTCATAACCTATCATTCGTGGGAGTTGTTAATTCCTTTTATTTTGTTATAAATTTTCTTATTCCACTTATTCATGTAGATTTTAAGACTTACATTTATAGGAGTTATAAATTATCTTATATTTCTTGTTGACTGCTTAATTTTTATTGTAAATCCCCTATTATACTTGTTCATGCAGATTTTGAGAATTGCATTGGTTTTGTTACATATAGTATTTTTACACTATGATTGAAAGGCTTGAGGGGTTTAGCGATCATGTATGAATGAACAAGACCAACTTTAGTTGAAATCAAATCAGTCTCCTTATGCGTGTCCATGTGTGTGTATTGATAACTAGCTTTTCAAGATTGGCATGAGAGCATGAAACCTCGTTAGAAGTAGCACCTGTGAACCCACTCGGCATGACCTATTTGAATTAGAGGTAGGGATTCAGAGATTGCGAAACAGTAAAGAAGAGAATTCGAATTGCAATTCCTTGAAATTAAATGTATGAATATATCAACCGGGGTTGGTCCGAGTGGTAAGCGGCTCGGTATCGCTTAAGCGAGGTCTCGAGTTCGAGCCTTGGCGTACACAGAAAATCCCCGTTGGGAGACTCACCCACCATAGCCAGGTGCGCGACGCGGGTCGGATCCGAATGTAGTCGGAGCTAAGCTCCGGTAAACTGGGTAGGTAACAAAAAAAAATGTATGAATATATGTGGGTATGAAGCAAGCCTCAATTATATATAGAGAGAAAGTGCAAGCGAGCCAATACATATTAAGTTGGTACAGAGGTCCTTTAATAAAATTTTCCCCAAGAATAGACACATAATGTAGAAATAGAAAATACATATAGGTACATTATAATGGAAATCTTGCTGTCAAAAACAAAAGAAATAAGATGGGGAAGATTTGAAAATGTCTTGAATAAGGTTTTAAAAGAGTGTACTAATATCTTTGGGAAAATCCCACAAAAAGAATCTGGAAATTCCTAAAAGACAAAATAGGTACCTGAATATTAGTAATCTCGTAGAAGAGTAAGAACCTAAAATGGAATTTTGAATTTTAGACCCAAATAACGAAGATGCCTTCCCCTGATCCTTTCCTCCATCGTTTTGTTAGTGAAGAATCCCCTATTTCAGAGACCCATACCTGGACCCAAACTCACTCAACTCACAGTGGTCTCCGACGTCAAGTATTCGAAGGACTTGCATGTGAAGAAGATCAGCATCGAGTGCCCCATTAGCCTGTCAGTTTTTGGCAATTGCCCAATTTGATGTGCCACCATCGCCGTCAAGCGGCCAAACACGACGGCTTCGGCGAAAAATAATAGTGATTTGCAACAAGGTCTGGCTAATGCCTCTTCTTTGGTTTGACTCTTTTTTTTGTCTTCCTTCCTCTCCATCTGAACTAAATCTTCTGATTGTTCCCTCCTTTTTAATTTTTCTCGTTAAAATTGGGGGTTGAAATAGGCTATTGCGGTATTTAATGATATGGGCAGAGGGGAATTGTGCTAGATGCACAAACATTCGGTATTTTAGCAGATACATTTTGCAAAGAGGGAATGGTTATGTGTGCTAAAGCCATAATGGGTTTCATGGTTCATATGGGGAGGAGCCTGATGTTGTCGCTTATAATTTGTTGATGGGTGGATATCGTTTGCGAAATCAAATGATTGAGGCCACCAAAGTATTTAATTTGATGATTAACAAGGGCTGTTTACTAGACATTGTAAACTACATAGTTCATTGATTCATGGATGGTGTAATGGAAGAGATATTGATATGGCCATGCATCTCTTTGATGAAATGATTAGAAAGGGTTGATTCCAGATGTTGTCACTTGGACTACTCTTATAGGTGGGCTTTTTCAAGCAGGGAGACCACTTGCAACTAAAGAATTATTTTTTAACATGCACAAACATGGCCAAGTTCCCGATCTCAAGACTTGTGCTGTAATGTTGGATGGACTATGGAAATGCGGGTTGATTCTGACGCAATATCACTATTTGATTCATTGGAAAAGAGAAATTTAGATCTTGATTATATGATCTACTGTATTATGTTTGATGGAATGTGCAGGTCTGGAAAACTCAAATAATGAAAGAGAAAGGCATTGTTGTGGATGCTTCGACATTAGAAATGTTTACCCGATTTCTAAAATGTATTTTGTCAGTGTTGGATTTGGATTACCTGCTGTTTTTAAATTTATGCAATCGAATTTAGTTATAAAGTTAAAACATTTATGTTATATTTTATATTTTTATCTGGCTGCTGGGCAACTAATCCAAATTTGTTAGTGTAGTTTGAAGTGTTAAATATGCTGCAAGTACCATATTTTTCAGCTAGGTCATAAATTGGGTTTAATGCTCTTTGCTTTTCTGCTATATCATGTGAGTTGTAGCTTCAAATCTATTGGAAGGCTTGAATGGACCAAAGCCAATGGAGTTCACATAAATTTCTTTGTTTGACATCGTAATTAATCCTTTTGACATTGCAGAGTTTCTGGTAGGGGGCTATTCAACAGAAATTTCATCTATTAAGAGTCTCTATTATATATGAAGTATCTGGATCTTAAGATTTGGGAATGGAACAAGGTAATGGGTTGGAATTTTCTTGCCTTTTTATTCCATCATGCAGGGTAGCAAGCTTTCTAGCTTTATTTTTAAATGAGGAACATGACATCTTCAGAAGAATTTATACAATAGTCAAAGGTCCTGTATACATAAAGATATACGGAAAGATATGCAACTTTCCAATATATTAAACTAAAAGTCTTGTAGGTTTCTGACTTCTTCTAAATTATCTTGATGAATGTATTTGATGGTGGATAGTACATATTAAAGTACTTTTTTTCACCTGTCAACTTTTCATTACCCACTCCAAGTTGTTAATACTATTGTTATATTCATTGCAAACTTGAATGTAAACTTTATGAATCTTTTATTTGAGTAATTTAGGAAATCTCTTCTCGTATTACCTAAAATGTAGCAGCTACTAATTACAATTGAGTTGAAAATAACAACTCATTATTTATAGTTCATGGTTGGTGATTTAAACCTAAAAGTTAAACTTTTCATTTTAGTCCATCAGGTACTGTTCATTTAGTAATTTCTATATTCGTGGTCAAACTTTAAAAAATCATAACTAATTTTAAAAAAAATCGTATGGAGGTGGTTCAAGTGTATTTAAATCTTATTAATTTTTTTAAGAAAAAAATATAAATCTTGACTTTAACCCTTCCAATGTATACAATAAATTCGTGGTAGTTTAATGTTGTTTTTAGTAAAAAATTGTACTTTTTTAGATTCTCTATCTTAAATTCAAAAAATTATAACTCTCAATGTATACATCTAATTGAGGCATATTATCTATATATTTAAAATTTATGATGTGTACTACATACTCACTAAGTTTCATGGACTAAATCATTTATTTAGTGAAAAATTAGCCACAAATATCTCTACTAAAATATCTGTCTTACATTCTATAATTTTTAACATACATGAACTATCCTCACGATTTCTCATACTCATGCTACAAGCTATAAGAATAATACATAAATTACATTACATAAATAGTCATATTTATACATCATTTACATAAACGAAGAATAACTAGACAACTTGCTTGCATTAGTAATTCTTCACTTTCTTTCCTTAGTTTTTCTTCTTGCATGCTTATTCCATATTCACATTACCTATTATGCTTAGTAATTCTTCACCCGTGAAGTTACAACCGTGAGAATCCCTCTCACTCCCCCTTATAACCTGTAAGGTATTAATCCACTCAAGAGGATCAACTCCTGAGCAACTCATAAAATAAAAATGTAAATTTACAATTATCTCTCTCTATTAGTTTAGGCAAAAACACTCAAGAGGGAGGTGAATTGGGTGTTTTGAAATTTTAAATGAACTCTAAACTTCAACAAAAAGAAAGAAATATATGCTTGATAAATAAGAAGATAAGAAATATTTCACCGAGGGGACGCAAATTAATTTATACTGGTTTGGACTAAATTCTTATCCTACGTTCAGTCCTCATACACCTTTTGAGATTTTCACTATCTCCAAGATTACAACGGGCTCTTGGTGCCTACAATACAGCAATTGACTCCTTCAATTACTCTCCCTTACTTCCCCATAAGGTTATGATCCCAACTTAAGAGAACCGATCTCTTAAGCTAACAGAATGAAAGAAAAGATTTTACAATCTCTCTCGAAGAGTAAATATGATCTTACACACTAAAGCTCAATGTACATGGAATTGCATAGAGAATAATGAATAATTGAGAATATAATAAATGCAGAAGTTGTTGTTTTAGTTAGTTGGTTATTGTCTTCATTCAATGAGTCCTTAAATAGAATTTACTTCGTTTGTAGCCGTTAGACTCGAATTTGTAACCGTTGAAGTGAAGGCATAGTTAGTCGCTGACGAGTAAGTAAGCATTTAATGCATTGCCGGAAGTAGAAAGTTTTCGTTGCGTAGCCTTCATCATTTTGAATCCGTAACCTTTTCTTAATATACTCAAACAAAGATCCATTAGTCATTGAAGCATTAATTTGAGTATATGATCTTGTCACTAAATGACTTGTTATTAAGAGATAGAAGTTCATCATTAGATTCAGATGGCTTTTCAGAAACGATATGCTACATTAATGATTAGCTAATTTATTAATTAGTCTAATGTATGAAATATGAAAATAGAGCATAACTTTTATCTTGATTATACAAACATATCGAAGTAATTCCAAAAATCAATGTCACCTAAAAATTTTATAAAGAAGAATGATATGAGACTTAAGCATAATTAGATATCTTTTATACAAATATAGATCACAGAAGTTTATTTTTAGTTTCAGTGAAAAGCATAGAAGACTATTTGAATTTTTTAATATTAATCGATTAATTAATCGATTAATATTGGTTAATCGAATGCTTAGTTGATTAATATGTTTAGAGAATTGTTTCAAAAATATTTTAACTCATATTAATCGAACAGTTAATTTTTTAATACTAATTAAACGATTAACCAATGGATTAATTGATTTATATTTGTATTTCACAAAATTACAACTTCACTGATTAATTGAACAGTTAATAGATTAATATAAATTAATCGATTAACCAATCGATTAATATCAATATCTTTGTTTAAGAGAAAATCTATTTTTACCTTATTAATCGATTAACTAATCGATTAATTATAATTAAATGATTAATTGGTTTCTTAACTGAAGAACAGAAAGCAATCTCTCGACATTAATAGATTATTTAATCAATTAATGGTCAACCATTAATCGATCAATGGGCAACTTTTCATAACACAAAACATTATCTTTACATTAATCAAATAACTAATCAATTACTTATCATTAAACGATTAATCAATCGATTAAGTATCATTAATCGATTAACCTGACTATCTTCTTCTTTTAACAATATTTAAGCACAAAAACACTCCTTAAATTACTTTTGAACAACTTTTAACACCATGTTTAAACACAAAGGTAATTTAACAAATTATTTATCAAAAATATTATTTGTCAAGGTATATATATTAATCAAACCATCAAACAAAAGCATTTTTACTATATGGATAACATTCTTAGTGTTACTGGTGTTACTGAAAACTTTTTGATATTTGACATCATCAAAACATATAGTTTTTCAACAATCTCCCCCTTTTTGATGATGGCAAATTACACATGAAAAGTAATAGTTTTTCTCCCCATATTTGTCATCAGCAAAAAGTTTGAATGATACCAAATGGAATAGTTTAAACATGACGCAAAATAGGTGACAAATAAAATCACTGTCATGAAGTAAAATTCCAAATAAATAGAGAGTTTAAAGATGCTCATTTTGAAGTTGGCGCAATGTTGTAATGGTCTCTAAAATTCTGTGCTTTCTATTCTTGCTTTTGGACTTTGAGTTTTAACATGAGCTCATCACTTTTCAGAAACTCTGAATGCCCTTCAGATTCTTCTACCTTTTGGAAAAATTTCTATTATAGTAATGGATTAATCGATTAAGTATTCGATTAATCCTTGCTTTGTTAGGTTCTATTTTTCAATTTCGTAGCAGAGCATCCTACAAAAATTGAACTATATACTCTGATGCTTAAGTTAGAACTTTAATCATCAAAACATATTAAGGAACAATTATTTTGAGAAGATGAAAGCTGAAGAAAACTTAATAGAAACTTTGTAAGTTAATTAGAATCCTTATAATTCTTTGGGATTTACCATTCCCAATTCTCGCTTGAAGAAATTGAGTTGATATTGAGCAAGAAGTTTGGTGAAAATATTTGCTAGTTGAAAATGAGTTAGGGATGAATTCAACCTTTATATCTTTCTTCTCCATGTTATCTCTTATGAAGTGATGTCTTTGTTCAGGAATGAAATATTGGATTCTTTGAGAGACTAATTGTATTTGTATTGTCACAAAGAATTGGAATCTTGTTAAATTGTATTCCCAGATCTTGAAGTTGTTGCTTGAGCCATAGAACTTGTGCACAACAACTTCCAATACCTACATACTCAGCTTCAGTTGATGAGATAGCCACCGTGTATTGCTTCTTACTGAACCATGAGACTAGACAATCACTAAGGAATTCACATTGTGTCATATCCCTAATTTTCTTATCTAGTATATGTGTACAGGTTATACGTAATATATATGAGATTCTCTAAGGAAAGTGTTGCAAAATTAGGGAAGGAAAGGGATTGAATTGAAAATAATAGAAAGTTCAAGGACCTAAGTAAAATTTATAAAAGTTTTAGGGCCAAAATAGAATGTAGACATAAATGTTGGGCCATTAAGTATAATTTCAAAAAGTTTAAGGAATTAATGTAATTTATCAAAAGTTCAAGGGCAAAAGTGTAATTATGAAGAAATTGAACCGAAAAAGGCCCAAAACTGGCTGGGAACAGATTAGTCCCAAATTTTACCAGTAACTAGAGAAAATTATTAGGGTCAGTTTAACGCAACATAGAATTTTGATTTGAGGTCCTGATAAATTGATATAAAGTTTTGAAGTTAGGAAAAATTATAACAGTATTTTTTGGAATTCAGAATCAGATGAAACTTTATAGTAAATTCTTATAATTAATATGAGAATTTATAAAATTGATAGAGTCAGAAAAAAAATCCTGTAGAATTTCTAATAGAATTTACAGTGGAATAAAATATCCGATAAATATTTTTGGGAGAGGTTTCTTGGGATTTGTGCCACAAAGGTAGTGGACCCATATAAAGGCCCAAGATGGCGTCCCAAAGGCCCAGTAAGGTAACTAAGCAGTTATGTGGGCCAGTATCCAGAGGAACCCTGAAAAAATCCGAAATTATGAAAATGCTCATGTGTTGTAATAATAAACAAGAGATGAATGGAGGGTATTTTGGTCATTTTGGATAGGCCAAAATGCCAAGGCAAGTATAGGAATGATTAATCAGAGTCAGTATATGCCCTGATAAGGTATAAAGAGGTGTAAAATAAAAATTATGCCCTTACGGTTAATATAGTGCAAGAAAGGGCACCAAGGGTATTTTGGTAATTTCTCAAGGGATGGATAGCAGATAAATACTCAGTCTAACAATGTCAATGGTAGAAAAAATCTAGACACTGGTTTTCATGACAGAATACATATTCTGAAATATTATAAAAATTGGGAACATAAAACAGTCTGTTTTTTGTGAAACTGACCGAATCAGTACCAGACTGGACTGGAATTTTTCCTATAAGTATTTTTCCATTATTTGCACCAAAGATGTCATTAATGAGGCTTCTAGGGAAAGCTTCTTGGAAGGTTAATTATGGACCATTAGATCAAATAGTAATCAAAGTAATCTTGACCTTCCATTTCCACCTAATTTTTCTATAAATACCCCCCACTTTCAAACTTGATTCGGCAGCTTAGAGACCTTAGGGAACCTCTTCCAAAATTTATATGTTAGAATCACTGTATGAATCACTATTTATATGTTAGAATTTCATGATTTTGACGCTTTCAATGTGTTTAAAATGAAAAATTGTGTGGGGATAAAGTAGAGAAACAAGTAGTGGAAGCATTTGAATCAAAATGAGAATTTTTGAAAAATATAGGAGGCATTTCGGTTCTGTATAGAAGCCAAGGATATGATTTGATTTTGGAAATTATGATTTCATATTTGGATTCTACATGAAAAATTATGCAGAAATAAACCATAAGAATTTATTTTAGAAAGATGGAAGTATAAGTCATAAGTTAGACAAAGAATGGAATCTAGTGAGAACCTAGTCTTGGAATTGTTTTGAAATTGAGTTGTAACTTGATATTACTTTGTAATGGATAGGTTTTGACATTTGTGTGGGAAGAAGACCATCTGAAGAAGAGTGTGACAAGGATAGCTTAAGAGGAAGAAAGAATACCTAACTATAATCTTATGTTTGATTGTATGCTTGCTTGTTAGTTATGATTCTTGGTTGAGCTTAAGATGATATTTTGATGATGATGATGAAGTATGAATGATTGTAACTCCTTGCAACTAATGTCATGACAATATTCATGTTAGAGTTTGCTTATATATGTTTACAAAGTAGCTCCCATGTCATGATAACATGTTAGGCATTTAATCAAGCATGCATGTTATTATAGTTTGTATGACTTGCTATTGAGATTTTCATGAAATCTCATTCTTTCCATATACATAACCATGTTATAGGTGCTAGAACATCTCAAGGGAAAAGGTAAATATGGATGGTTGAACTTGTATAATAAGTAAAGTTGATTACTTGACCTTATGAGATGATATTTTGGGATGCATGGTATATGATACTATGTATGTATTCTGAGACAGTACTCTTTTAACGATAGTTTCCATGACTTAACCAATGCATTTTGATGTGAAATAAATAGTTAAGATCTAGAGCTTTAAATGGACACCAAGAATGCCACAATTGGTGAAGTATTAGATTTATTATGATTTTCCAAAGTTGGAGATAAAATTTGGAACAAGATAATACGAGTAACCAGAGGCAGTGAGGTTTATGCGTTGATTTCAAATATTAAATGAACGAATTTTTCCATGATAGTTTATGAGTCTAAAGTACACATCTGGAGATTTAAATCCATATATATCACGTCTCATTTGGATAAGTGAACAAGGAGAAATGAATTTTTGAAAATAAGGTAAGGAAACTAAAACTTTCAGATTTACCAAATGAACAATATTTTTGAACGAGTAAACTGATTTTATTTGGGTAAGGAAATCTCAATTTCATATTTTCCTTCAAATTTCAATGAAATATATTTAATTAGAAATTATAACCATACTATTTTTATTTTTTTAGATTTAATTATGAATTTTTAAATTTCAGACTGTATTTTGAAATACCTAATGAACAGTGCCAAGTGAACAATACCCGAGAACCCTGTTGTTGAAAATTCATATTTCTAAGTTAAAGAGGTAATCAATTGGTTGAAGCTCCTTCCAATTGAGTATATCTAAGGGTGAAATTAAGGATACGACATTTTAGTATCAGAGCAAAGGATTCTGGCTTAGGAAATGCTCTGAATAGATTATTTATTAACAGATACATAACTAATAATTATCATAATTAATACTAAGTTAGTGGTTGCAGGATAAAGATGACTAAACATAGGAATAGATCAGAAACCAAAGTTAATCAAGGAGACCCTATGCTAGAGGTTTTTAGTTCAAATAAGTCTGGTTTAAACTCAGAAGAGGTGTTTGTGATAGAGAATGATCCTGATTATTGGCTTCCTCCAGTGATACATGTCCCAGATTCTTATGACTCTGAGTTAGATAGATCTGATAGTTCATCAGTAGGGTCAAATAATATGGATATTGTAACATCCTTAATGTCATACCTAACTATACTTAATTGGAAGTATCTTAGATCATCGGAACACCATGAACTTAGATAGATTCTTATGACTCTGAGTTAGATAGATCTGATAGTTCATCAGTAGGGTCAAATAATATGGATATTGTAACATCCTTAATGTCATACCTAACTATACTTCAAAAGTTAGGTTATCGGGTACTGTTCACTTGGAAAGTCCAGATTACACCATGAACTTTAGAAATTCATAATTAAATATAGAAAAAATTGAAATGAGGTGGTTCCAATTTATAATGAAAGCTCTTTCATGAAACTTTGAAGGAAAAATATGAAATTGAGGTTTCATTGTCAAAATGAAATCAGTTTATTTGTTGAAAAATACTGTTCATTTGGCAAATTTGAAACTTCCAGATTCTGAGTCCCGTCTCCAAAAATTCATTTCTTTTCATATACTTATCCAAATGAGGCGTGTTACATATGGATTTAAAGCTCCATATGTGTACTTTAAGCTCATAAAATTTAATAGGAAAAGTCGTTCATTTGATATATGAAAACTGCGCATGAACCTTACTACCTCTCAGGACTCGTCTTATCTTGATCCAGATTTTAGGTCCAGTTTTGAAAAATCATATCAATTTGAAAACTTAACCAAATTAGGAGTTATTGGTTTCCAATTAAAGATCTGGATCTTATCTATTTGCATGCCAAATTTCATGTGAAAACTCATTGGATAAGTCACTTAAACTATCGGTGAAAATGTTCTGCCTTGGATCGGATCCAGTGAGTGCATGCGTTTTACATACCCATACAACATCTTCTAGGTTAAATACATACTATCTAGGTCATATACAAATTATTCATACACATTTACCCTCTTCCTTGAGAAGTTCCAGCACCTAGAGCATGATTATATACATATGGAAGGAAGGAGATTTTATGGAAATCTCAATAGCAAGTCATACCAACTATAAGGTTATGCATGCTTAATTAAATGCCTAACATGTTACCATACAATGGGAGCTAATTATTGATCATACATGAGCAAACTCTAACATGTATATTGTCATGACATAAGTTGCAAGGAGTTGCAAATATTCATAACTCATCATCATCATCATCACATAACATTTCATGCTCAACCAAACTTCATGCATAACAAGCAAGCATATCAATCAAACAACATAAGTTTATAGTTAGGTATTCTTGCTACCTCTTATGTATCTTTGCAAGTTCCTTCTTTACTTGATCCTTCCTTCCCACAAATGTCAAAACCTAGGCATAACAAAGCAGTTACCAAGTTACAACTCAATTCCAATCCAATCTCAAGGCTAGGGTTTCATTAAGCCCTTTCCTTCTCTAATTTGTGACTTATGATTACATCTTTCTAAACTAAACTCTCATGGTTCATTTCCACATAATTTTCCATGTAGAATCTAAATATGCATTCAGAAATTCCAGAATTTAATTGCTTCTTAAGGTGTGTACAGAACCGAAAAGCTATTCCAATTTTTCAAAAATTCTCATTTTGATTCTAATGCTTCCAATACTTGTTTTTCTACTATATCCCACACAATTTTCCATTTTAACCGTATTGGAAGCATCAAAACCATGAAATTCCAATATATAAACAGTGATTTCATACTGTACAGAACACAATCTTGGATTCACAAGCATACTTGAATTCCTAAGCCATTACCACTTGATTCTAGCTTGTTTAACCTTGTCTAAACTATCCATAACATAAAACTCATGTTCTTTTCACACATACACAGAAATTCCAGCAGCACCTCCACAAGATTTATGTCTCAAAAACCACTTAAACTCAAGAGCAAATCTACTAGAACATAGTCTAGGATCAAGGGGATTAATTACCTTGATAGTTCTTCCAATGTGCTTGCTTCCTTTTGGCTTGAGTGAAAATTTTGCAAGAGTTTCCATAGGGTTGTCATGCATGCCAAAATAATTCTGGTTTGGGGGGGTATTTATAGGCAAACTTGAGTGGAAATGAAAGGCCAAGATCATTTTGGGTACTATTTGATCTAAAGGCCAAGATTTAATCTTGGATTTTCTTTTCTTTTCCATTTATGACATCACCACCATGACATCATCCAAGAGACACCTCATGGGACACCTAATCATCCATGTGGTGAAATTGAAGGTCCAAGAAGTCTCTGGAAAAATTTTAGTCCAATCCGGTACTAGCCCGGTCCAATTCCTTGACAACTGGACTGTTTTCTACATGTAATTTTTTTGAGATTCCATAATATGTCTTCTAACCTTAAATTTAGTATCTGGGTTCTTTATATCATTAAAATTCTTATACTGGGTCTAAACGTAGTTTCAGATCCCTTGAAAATGACCAAAATACCTTGGTGCCCTTTCTTGCACTATATTAAACCCTAAAGGCAAATCGTCATTTCACACCTCTTTGTACTTTGTCAGGGCATATATTGAGTTTGAATAACCTTCCCGTACATGTCTTGGGCGTTCTAGCCTGTCCAAAATGACCAAAATGCCCTTCATTCATCTGTTACTTCTTAGGACAATACAGGGGCATTTTCATAATTTCACACTTTTATAGGGTTTCCCCGGACACTGGCCCCCTATCAGTCCAATGATCTTACTGGGCCCTCTTGATGCCACCTGTTCTTTTAGGCATCTGTGTTTGGTCATGTGGGCTCATTCAGTTCCAATTTATTTACTGCTAAATCTCCTTAACGGATCCCAGGAGTTCACAAACTCCCGTCTAAATTTACTAAAAAGTGAATAACTTTTTCTACAGGACTCCTTTCAGGATTCTGTCAGTTTCCTGACCTTCGTCTTCACTGGACGCATCATCCTGTAACCTTTCACGTATATCTGAGGTCTAGGAGATCTGATAATAACTTTTTCACTATCAGATAAATTTCATCTATCTGGAACTTTGATAAAATTCTCATATTAAGCCAGATTAACCTGCATCTTTTCCTTTATCTACTGATAAAATCTGGGACTAAAATGCTTTCGGGAAGTCCAAATTACTTCTGGCCTAACTTTCTTTAATTACACTTTAGCCCCTAGAAACTTTTCTTCTTTTCAATTAAGTCCCTTAAATTTGGCTAAAATTACACTTAAAGACCCCACATTTTTGTCTACCTTTCTTTTTGGCCTTAAAACCTTTTATAACTTCACTTAAGTCCTTGAATTTTCTTCCTTTTGCAGTTTAATCCCTTTTCTTGTATAAATAAATGGCCACCAATTTTTCAGAAAATCTCACATATATTACGTACAAACTGTACATATTATCCAGTACAGAAAATTAGGGATATGACAGATATTGCATCAGAGGGTAGTATATCAGAGGAACCTATCCCAGCTTCTCCTTTAAATATTGTACCTCTAGATATAGTATACCCTAAGCCATTACAGTCTGATGAATTTCATTCTCAGGTTGTGGGTACCATAGAACCTACACTTAGATAGCCTGTTAACTTATATATTACAGGACCTAGCCAATTACTAAATTAGATAGATATTCCAGGTCCTAGTAAATCAAAGGTACAAAAAGTAGTGATACACCTGAAAACCCAAAACATAGAGATAGAGGCTGCAGATGATATGAATGAGGAACAATTCGAGAAAGTTATGGAATTGGCCAGACAGTTCTATGATTTAGGATGACCTTTAGTTAAGGAAATAGACTAAGACTACAGGATCTACCAAGACTTTATAACCAGAGCATGGGATAATTATCAAGCTTTTGATCCAAATACCCTTACCCTCGAAGATTGGATTAATATTATGGATCATATCTTACCCACTACTCAGACTTGGAGAGCGGGGTTGGATCATTATTTTAATGAAGAACCATATGCCAGCATATCGGATTGGATCTTCATGGTGGAAGAATTTATCAAAAGAACTTTTAAGAAAGTATAGTGTGATGTTACACTTATGAATAATAATGTTATCCATGTACTTAAGTGATGTATAAAAGATCTGTGTGATAGTGTATGTGTGACATTACTAGACCTGTTTGTATACAATATTTTGAATGAAATATAAGTTATGTTATTTATCTTATTTTCTCTCATATTTAGATAGTAAAACAAAATGGTATGAACAAGAAGAACTATTCTATCTGAAGAACCACGAAACCCTATGGATATTAACCAACTAATCTTGGAATACCTTGAGCAGCAGCAGCAAATGATAGAGGAAATGTGAGCAGCTCAGGCTCGCAGCGACCAAGAAAGAGATGCTGCTATAGCAGCCGCAGTAGCATAAGCTATAGGTAACTTAAGATAGCCAGAACCTACAGGAGCAGCCAACGTAAAACCAGAAATTATGCAGTAGTCTGTAGAGCCACCTAGGCAAGTTGAGCAGGTGGTTGATCTTAGTGGTATCCAACAAGGATGAAAAAATTCTGTAAGCACAATCCTCCAACATTTGAAGGAACATTTGATGCTCAAATGCTGAAGACTGGATCAGTCGGTTAGAGAAGATTTTTAAAGTGCTCGACTGTCCATCTGAAAGTAAGGCTCAGATGGCCATTTATCATCTAGAAAAGGATGCAAACAGATGGTGGAAGAACACCGAATTGTTACTACAAGCAAGGAACATTCCTATCACCTAGGAAGTGTTTTTTGAACAATTTTATGAGAAATATTTTCCCCAGTCAGTACGTGATAAAAAGGGAGGCTGAATTCCTTATGCTAAGACAAGGGGAGAAAGAGTTATTCGATTAATATTTGGCTAAATTTATTCATCTTTCCCAGTATTCCACTTATCTTTGACAAGTGGATGATGAACGCTGGATGACAGAAAGAGTGATTAGAGGATTGAATGTTACATTGGAAGAAAAGATAACTCCCCAGTAGTATTGTTAATTCAACAAAGCAGTGGAGGAATGTCGAATAATTGAAAATAGTCTAAATCATCAAATGTTATTCAAGCCAGTAAGCAAGGGGAATGTGACTCCTGAAAAGACCAATCAAAGCTGAGATACTACTAGTGGTAGTGGCTATAGGAAGAGAAAAAGGCAATGGCAAAACAGAAGGCCTAATCGAGGAAATTTTTGAGGCAATACTAGCAATCGGGACTTAAGGTTCTGAGTATGTGACAAGTGTGGAAAGAATCATGGTGTCAGGTCGTGTTTGATGGGGTAGAATATTTGTTATACATGTGAAAAACCTGGACATTTCTCTAAGGATTGTCCTCAATCAGTTAATAATAAAAGGCCACGAACTTAAGGTCGAGTGTTTGCACTTACAAGGGAGGAAACTCAGAAGTCACCCGAGCTGATCCAAGGTACAATTTATCTCAATAATCACTTTGTGATTGCTATGTTTGATTCGGGTGCAAGTCATTCCTTTATTTCTTATGAATATGCTGAACGCCTAGGCCTTACAATTAGTAAATTGCATTATGCTATGTGTGACAACTCCTACAAATGCTAGAGTAGTTATATCTGATGTGTGCTTAAATAGTATGGTTCGATATGAATATTGTTGCACTACTCTAGACTTAATATGTATACCTTTCTGGGAAATTGATGTCATAATTGGATTAAATTGGTTATCTTCTAATAACGTGATGCTAGACTGTAAGAACAAGACCCTAGTTTTTGGTCTAAAAGGCAACAGATTTAAGTTGAGAAGTAAGGCTGAATTTTATAACAGAGGCTCAGGTAGATAAATATTTACAAAAAGGATGTCAAGGGTATATGATCTTTTTTTCTGTTCAAACAGAAGTAGAAGAAGGGATTGAGGGGATCCCAGTAGCCAAGGAATTTCCTGAAGTTTTTCCAAAGAAAATTCAAGGATTACCCCCTGAGCGAGAGGTAGAGTTTGCAATTGATATTGTGCCTGGAGCTGGACCAATATCCAAAGCCCCATATCGTATGGCTTCTAATGAGATGGTTGAATTAAAGAAGAAGATTGAGGAGCTCTTAGAGAAGGGTTTCATTCGACCTAGTGTTTCACCATGGGGTGCTCCAGTGTTATTCGTTAAGAAGGATGACAGTCTAAGATTATGTATCGATTATAGGGAGTTGGATAAAATTATTGTTAAAAATAAGTACCCTTTTCCTAGAATTGATGACCTGCTAGATCAGTTGGCTGGAGCAAGTTTATTCTTTAAAATTGATTTGAGATCAAGCTACCACCAACTCAGGATTGAATCAGATGATATCTCAAACACTGCTTTTAGGACTCGTTATGGTCATTTTGAATTTCTAGTGATGCCTTTTGGTCTGACGAATGCACCTACAATTTTTATGGATTACATGAACAGAATCTTCAGGCCTTACCTAGATTAATTTGTTGTGGTCTTCATTGATGATATCCTGGTATACTCCAAATCTACTGAAGAGCATGAAAGGCACTTGAGAATTGTTCTTAGTACTCTTAAAGAAAAGAAACTCTATGCTAAGCTTAGTAAATATGAGTTTTGGCTTCAAGAAGTCAAATTTCTCGGTCATGTCATATCCCATGAAGGGGTAGCTGTAGATCCTAGTAAAGTTGAAGCAATATTAAGCTGGGAGCAGCCAAGGATAGTGACAGAGATTAGAAGTTTTCTGGGCTTAGGAGGGTATTATAGAAGATTTATTAAGGACTTTTCTCGAATTGGCATTACCGTTAACCAAGTTGACCAGAAAGAACCAGCAGTTCAAGTGGGATGAGAAGTGCGAGGCTAGTTTTCAAGAATTGAAACAAAGGTTAACCACTACTCCTTGTTGATTATTCCAGATCCAACTCAGACCTATGTGGTCTATACCGATGCTAGTAAGTAGGGGTTGGGATGTGTATTAAAGCAGCAAGGTGGAGTAGTAGCCTACGCCTCTCGACAGTTAAAGCCACATGAAGAAAATTATCCCACTCATGATCTAAAACTTGCAACGATAGTCTATGCTCTCAAGATCTGGAGATATTATTTGTATGGAGCTATCATAAAATTGTACTGTGACCATAAAAGCCTGAAATATCTGCATGATCAAAAAGAATTAAATATGAGACAGCGAAGATGGATGGAATTGTTGAAAGATTATGATTTCCAGATTAAATACCATCCAGGGAAAGCAAATGTGGTAGCTGATGCTTTAAGTAAAAAAGTGGTGCAGGTGGCAAGTTTAATGATCAAAGAATTGAAATTAGTAGAAGATGTCAGAGATTGGAGTCCTTTATACCAGATACAGATGACAGAGAATCCTTATGGAGGAGAGCAGGTCAGAGCTTTCATTGAAAATGAGATAAAATAAGTGCAGAAGCATGATAAGCTCGTAGGAATTTTTAAAGATAAGTTGAGAAGAGGGAAAACTAAAAATTTTGAAGTCTCCCAGGACGGATTGCTATGATTTAGGGGAAGACCATATATCCCTAATACCATAGGATTAAAAGAGAAAATTTTAGATGAAGCACATAAAAGCTGGTATACAGTACATCCAGATATGACCAAGATGTATCATGATGTTAAAAGTCTATTTTGGTGGCTTGGATTAAAGAAAGATGTTGTGGCTTATGTATCAAAATGCTTGACATGTCAAAAAGTAAAGATTGAGCATCAGAAGCCAGCAGAAAAATTGCAACCTTTAGATATTCCTGAGTGGAAATAGGATAGTATTGCCATGGATTTTGTTGAAGGACTACCTATGACTCCGACTAAGCATGATGTGATATGGGTGATAATTGATCGATTGATAAAGTCAGCTCATTTTCTGGAAATAAATAAGAGAGATCCTCTAGAGAAGATGGCGAAGTTGTATATAAAAGAGATTGTTAGGTTGCACAGTGTCCCAAATAGTATTGTGTTAGACAGAGACCCCAGATTTACATCAAATTTTTGGAGAGCTTTACATAAAGAAATGGACACTACTCTCAAATTTAGCACAGCCTATCATCCTCAGACGGATGGTCAGTCTGAGAGAACAATCCAGACACTAGAAGATATGCTAAGAGCTTGTGTTTTGGATTTCAAAGAAAGTTGGGATGTCCATCTGCCACTAGTAGAATTTGCTTATAATAATACTTATCAGACTTGTATTCAGATGGCCCCATTTGAAGCACTCTATGGACTTAAGTGTAGATCTCTATTATGCTGGTTAGAGTTGAGTGAGAGAAGAATGTTTAGTCCTGATATAGTAGATCAAACTGCAGCACAGATTGACATGATCAGAAAAAGATTGTTGATGGCCCAAAGTAGACAGAAAAGTTATGCTGATGTCAAAAGAAAACCATTGGAGTTTGAAGAAGGAGAACATGTATTTCTTAAGTTGACTCTAACTACGGGAGCCAGACGATCAATCAAGGTAAAGAAGTTGCATCCTAAATACATAGGACCATTTCAGATTCTCTCAAAGATAGGATCAGTGGCGTTCAAGTTAGCTCTTCCTCCAAATCTCAGCCAGATACATGATGTATTTCATGTTTCCTAATTAAAGAAGTATGTTTCAGACTCATCACATGTGATTGAACAAGATGAGGTTGCACTGTGAGATGACCTAACCTATGAGGTTGGACCAATACGAATTATTGATTAAAAGGTCAAGCAGCTGTGTAATAAATAAATTTCTTTAGTCAAAGTGGTCTAGAAAGGTTTAACTGAGAACTAAGCTACATGGGAAGCAGAGGAAATAACGAAGGAGATGTATCCTAAGTTATTTCTTTAGTATGTATTTATTGTAAATTTTGAGGACAAAATTTATTTTAAGGGGGAGAGAAATATCATATCCCTAATTTTCTTATTTGGTCTGTGTGTACAGGTTGCGTAATATATATGAGATTCTCTAAGGAAAGTGTTGCAAAATTAGGGAAGGAAAGGGATTGAATTGAAAATAATGGAAAGTTCAAGGACCTAAGAGAAATTTATAAAAATTTTAGGGCCAAAATAGAATGTAGACATAAATGTTGGGCCATTAAATGTAATTTCAAAAAGTTTAAGGAATTAAATGTAATTTACCAAAAGTTCAAGGGGCAAAAGTGTAATTATGAAGAAATTGAAGCGGAAAAGGCCCAAAACTAGCTGGGAACACAAATTTTACCAGTAACTAGAGAAAATTATTCCGGTCAGTTTAACGCAACACAGAAGTTTGATTTGAGGTCCCGATAAATTGATATAAATTTCCTAAGTTAGGAAAAATTATTACAGTGGAATAAAATACTCGATAAATACTTTCGGGAGAGGTTTCTTGGGATTTGTGCCATAAAGATAGTGGACCCATATAAAGGCCCAAGATGGCGTCCCAAAGGCCCAGTAAGGTAACTAAGAAGTTATGTGATCTAGTGTCCAGAGGAACCCTGGGAAAATGTGAAATTACGAAAATGACCATGTGTTGTAATAATAAACAAGAGATGAATGGAGGGTATTTTGGTCATTTTGGATAGGCCAAAATGCCAAGTCAAGTACAGGAATGATTAATTAGAGTCAGTATATGCCCTGATAAGGTATAAAGAGGTGTAAAATAAAAATTATGCCCTTACGGTTAATATAGTGCAAGAAAGGGCACCAAGGGTATTTTGGTAATTTCTCAAGGGATGGATAGCAGATAAATACTCAGTCTAACAATGTCAATGGTAGGAAAAATCTAGACACTGGTTTTCATGACATAATACATATTCTGGAATATTATAAAAATTGGGAACATAAAACAGTCTGGTTTTTGTGAAACTGACTGGATCAGTATCGGACTGGACTGGAATTTTTCCTATCAGTATTTTCCCATTATTTGAGCCAAACATAGACTTCATGATTTCATGGATGATGTCATTAATGAGGCTTCTAGGGCAAGCTTCTTGGACAGTGGATTATGGACCATTAGATCAAATAGTAGACAAAGTAATCTTGGCCTTCCATTTCCACCCAATTTTTCTATAAATACCCCCCACTTTCAGACTTGATTTGACAGATTAGAGACCTTAGGGAATCTCTGCCAAAATTTATATTGAAGCAAGAAAGAAGCATACATGTTGGAGCAACAAGAAAGGTAACTAGTTCCTTTGATCTTGGACTTTATTCTAGAAAGTTTGCTCTTGGTTTTAAGAGGTTTTTGTGACATATTTTCCTTTATGGTGTTGCTGGACATGCTGTTCATATGTGATAGGAATATGAGTTTTATGTTATGGATAGTTTAGACAAGCTTAAACAAGCTAGAATAAAGTGGTACTAGCTTGGAAATCCAAGTATGCATGTAAATAGAACTTTGTGTTCTTGGCTGCCACTGTACAAATCACTATTCATATGTTAGAATTTCATGATTTTTATGTTTCCAATGTGTTTAAAATGGAAAATTGTGTGGGGATAAAGTAGAGAAACAAGTAGTGGAAGCATTGGAATCAAAATGAGAATTTTTGAAAAATATAGGAGGCATTTTGTTTCTGTACAGCAGACAAGGATATGATTTGATTTTGAAAATTCTGGTTTCATATTTGGATTCTACATGAAAAATTATGTGGAAATGAGCCATGAGAATTTATTTTAGAAAGATGGAAGCATAAGTTATAAGTTAGACAAAGAATGGAATCTAGTGAGAACCTAATCTTGGAATTGTTTTGAAGTTGAGTTGTAACTTGATATTACTTTGTAATAGCTAGGCTTTGACATTTGTGTGGGAAGAAGACCATCTGAAGAAGAGTGTGACAAGGATAGCTTAAGAGGTAGCAAGAATACCTAACTATAATCTTATGTTTGTTTGATTGTATGCTTGCTTATTAGTTATGATTCTTGGTTGAGCTTAAGATGATGTTTTGATGATGATGATGAAGTATGAATGATTGCAACTCCTTGCAACTAATGTCATGACAATATTCATGTTAGAGTTTGCTTATATATGTTTACAAAGTAGCTCCCATGTCATGATAACATGTTAGGCATTTAATCAAGCATGCATGTTATTATAGTTTGTATGACTTGCTATTGAGATTTTCATGAAATCTCATTCTTTCCATATACATAACCATGTTATAGGTGCTAGAACATCTCAAGGGAAAAGGTAAATATGGATGGTTGAACTTGTATAATAAGTAAAGTTGATTACTTGACCTTATGAGATGATATTTTGGGATGCATGGTATATGATACTATGTATGTATTCTGAGACAGTACTCTTTTAACAATAGTTTCCATGACTTAACCAATGCATTTTGATGTGAAATAAATAGTTAAGATCTAGAGCTTTAAATGGACACCAAGAATGCCACAATTGGTGAAGTATTAGATTTATTATGATTTTCCAAAGTTGGAGATAAAATTTGGAACAAGATAATACGAGTAACCAGAGGCAGTGAGGTTTATGCGTTGATTTCAAATATTAAATGAACGAATTTTTCCATGATAGTTTATGAGTCTAAAGTACACATCTGGAGATTTAAATCCATATATATCACGTCTCATTTGGATAAGTGAACAAGGAGAAATGAATTTTTGAAAATAAGGTAAGGAAACTAAAACTTTCAGATTTACCAAATGAACAATATTTTTGAACGAGTAAACTGATTTTATTTGGGTAAGGAAATCTCAATTTCATATTTTCCTTCAAATTTCAATGAAATATATTTAATTAGAAATTATAACCATACTATTTTTATTTTTCTAGATTTAATTATTAATTTTCAAAGTTCAGACTGTATTCTGGAATACCAAATGGACAGTGCCAAGTGAACAATACCGAGAACCCTTTTCTTGAAAATTCATATTTCTAAGTGAAAGAGGTAATTAAGTGGTTCAAGTTACTTCCAATTGAGTATATCTAAGAGTGAAATTAAGGATACGACACATTGTCCCATAGTACTTTTCCTATCAATTTTATATCCTCCATGGTCAGAGTCTAAATATGCTACCAAGTATTTTGCTCCTCCCTTGGGAAACCATATACTAAGATCAATGGTTCCTACCAGGTATCTGAATATTCTTTTTATAGCTTCAGCATGGGATTCCTTTGGATTTGCTTAATATCTAGCACACTTTCTCACACTAAATTATATGTCTGGTCTGCTTGCAGTGAGGTAAAGAAGAGATCCAATCATTTCTCGATATTTTATAATGTTGAAGCCTTGGCCTTTATTATCTTTATCTAGAATAGTATTTGTGCTCATCGAAGTTGATACACTTTTAGCTTGATCCATTTCAAACTTCTTTAGTAGCTCTTTCAAGTACTTGGTCTGTGAGATGAAGATACCATTTGCTTGTTGTCTAATTTGAAGTCCAAGAAAGAAATTCAGTTCTTCTATCATCAAATTCTCCTTGCATTATCTTGGCAAATTCTTGATAAAGATCCTCATAGTAGCACTGAAGATAATATCATCAACATAAATTTAAACTACTAAAAGATTAGATTTATTTCTTTTTATAACCAACGTGTTATCAACTTTTCTTCTTTCAAAGCCTTTTTCTATCAGGAACTTATTGAGACGATCATACCAAGCTCTAGGAGCTTGTTTTAACCCATATAATGCTTTCTTAAGTTTACTCACATGATTTGGAAATCGGTGATCTACAAATCCAAGAGGTTGTTCTACATATACCTCTTCCATTATGAAACCATTAAGAAAAGTACTTTTGACATCCATTTGATAAAGCTTAACATCTTTGATACAAGCAAAGGCTAAGAGTACTCATATAGCTTCTAATCTAGCCACTGGAGCATAGGTTTTCTCATAATCTATACCTTCTTCTTGATTATAGGCTTTTGCTACTAATCTAGCCTTATTCCTAATGATTACAATAGATTTATCAAGTTTGTTCTTGAATACCCATTTAGTTCTGATGACTAGATCGTCATCAGGTCTAGGTACTAGTTCCCAAACTTGATTTCGTTCAAATTGATTTAATTCTTCCTGCATTGCAACTATCTAGAACTCATCTAATAGTGATTCAACTATGTTGGTGGGTTCAATGCTGAAAATAAATGTAGAGAGATGCACTTCATTGAACACTTATCTCCGAGTTCTTACTCCTTCATTGACTTTACCAATAACCTGGTCTAAAGGATGATTTCTATTATGTTTCCAGGCTCTAGGTTGATCCTTTCAGACTCGTTAGGTTGACTACTCGATTGATCCACTATAGGTTCTTTGTTCAATTTTAGTGTTTCAAGTCCCTATATTATCTCAGCTTCATCATCTAGAGGCTTTAAAATAGGTTCAGTTTCAGAAAACACTACATGCGCATATTCTTCTATTGAAAATGTTCTTGTTAAAAATTCTATACGCTTTACTATGATTAGAATAACCAAGGAAAATACCCCTCATCAGATTTATGATCAAATTTATCCAAGTTATCTTTGTTGTTGTTGTGGATGAAGCATTTGCTCCAGTAGATCCTCACGTAAGTGAGATTTGGTTTGCGTCCTTTGTAGAGTTCATATGGGATTTCCCCAGAAATCTCACCCTTCCATATCAATCATGTAACACCTTATTTTTGTACATCTTAGGGACTATTCGGTAGCATTTAGAACCACTTAAACAACCATTGAATTTCATTTAATTTCCAAAACTGTGCTTATTGTTCATGTGGGTTTTCCAGATTTGGTAATGAATTCAAAAAATCATAATTAATTCTAGAAAACTCAAAATGAAGTGTTTCAAAAGGCTATAAGAAGCTAACATAATTAATTTTAAGAGAAAAATAATTCTCAGACCAAATGCTCAGTCAATTAATACAGTTTTGGCATCAAAGATCACTGTTCATTTGGTAAAAATTTCTAGAAATAGTTTCTGGTCCCTAACTTTAAAAATTTTGTTCTCTTTGTACAGATATCAAAATAAGGCATTCTTGGTGTCAAAATGAAGCTTGGCATGTTAATTAAGTGCTGGTAAAATATAGTACATTTATTCAATCATTTACTATTTTTCATTACATCTCAAAATTTACTGCCTCAACATGAGTTACTGTTTATAGGCAGAATTCTAGCAACTATACATACTACATACATTCCCAAAACCATCCATTACATGTTCATATCATTAATCAATATAATCATCATTTATTCCTCTCCTCTTGTGCTTGAGAGTCCTACTATTTGGGGATGGAAATAGGGGTGAGATTTCGAGGAAAATCTTAGTAGCAAACGGATACTATACAATGTATGCAACTATATGCTTGATGTTAATATGTGTGCACTTAATGATCATGCTTGCATAATGATAAATTTACATGCTTCCATATTTTCACAATTATAACATATGGCCATAGCATAAAAAGAAGCAGAGCATCACTTAATCATACATGCTTCACATAATTAAAGTAAGTAAACATTATATAAAGCATCCAAGCAACATAAGTATACAAGTAGGTAAGTTCACTATCTTTATACTTTACTTTCCTTTATCCTATTCTTTGTTATCTTTCTTTGATGTAAGGTTGTCTTCTTGAACACACAATTCACATGCATCACAAACTCATTTAAATCAATATTTAAAAACATTGAACTTGATTAACAAACAAACAAACCCCTAACTTTCTTTATTTGTGGCTAATTATCTTATCCTTTCAACTAACTTGTATCTTAACTTTACCCAACACAATTTTACCTTCTATATCCATTTATTAGCTTAGAATTATAAAATTCCAGCTCCTTCACACCTTGCTGTACAGAACCGAAAAGAGTGCATTTTCTTTCAAAATTTCTCTATTTTAATTTCAATGCTTCCAATACTTGTTTCTCTATTTTATCTCACACAAATTTCATTTTAAAACCATTGAAAACATCAAAATCATGAAATTCACAACACTATTTATGTGTATGAACAGTAACAGAGAGGATTTTAAAATTCTATTTTCTAATTCCAATGCTTGTAAAGTTCCAATCTTATTCAAGCTTACACAAAATCATCATTTCAATTCAATGGAAGCATTAGATCATTAAAATTCACACTCCTCCTTCTAGTTCTGCACTTGGCCAAATAGCTACCATAAAGAACAAAGTCAAGAATTTTAATCTAATTCAATAACTAACCATCCAAACTAGCTTATCTAGATGCCTTCTACATAGTTCTAACTTAATTTTCTTCTTCCTTCTTTATTGCACAGTTTTGGGTAGCAAGGGTTCCAAGGAAATAACTCAACTTTCAACCATTAAACCTTAGGTTTTATCCTCCCAAAACTCATATAAAAAACTAGGAAGGATTGCTTACCTTAAGTACTTGCTTAGGTGGCTTCTCCTTAATCTTATTTTGAGTTCTCTCTTCATTTTGGCATGGTTTTCCCAAGGGTCCTTTAGGTGAACGAAATTGTGAAGACAATGGGGGTATTTATAGCAAAAAGTTTGGCATCTTGGGACCATTTTACTCTCCCTTCAACTAATTATTACATAGCCTTAATCTTAACTCTCATTGATTGCTTTCTTGCTTGATTAACCTTAATCTTCATTAACTTAATTCTTATATTATTTTATTATAATCCATCATGTGCCAAAACTCTTTCTTCTTGCATTTGGCTTCCAAGTGGCATTTTTCATATGGTGTGGGTACCACTTGGGACACCTCACAAGCCAACTCATCTTATCTCTTAATTTTCTTTGATTTCTTTCTTTTAAAAATTCATAAAATATCTAAAAACTTTCTTGGCCTCCAAGACACTAACTTGGATCATTGGGCCTTCTATCTTGGTGCCATATTGGGCCTCCCTTGGGTCCAATTCACTAATTGGCACAAATTCCAAAGCACTTCCTTTATCGGATACCTTAAACCCTTGCTTTTTGAGATAAATTCTATACAGTTCTTTTAATGGTTTTGACATGTTTAGAAATTTATTCTAATAAAAAAGGATTTTTTTGCAAAGCCTCATAATTTTTTGAGACTCAGAAGCGCTGATAAAAATTCTATAAGTTTCTTTTCAATCCTTTATCGATGTTTATTTTCACCTTAAATCCATAATTACACTTTTGCCCCTGGAAGGTTTTAAACTTTTCACTTGGGTCTCTTTGCATTTTCTACCTTCCTTAATACTTTTCATCTTTATAATTTAGTCTCTAAACTTTCACTATTTGCAGTTTAGTCCCTTTGGCTTTATAAATTTATACCTTCTCTATTTCCCTGACTTAAACATTATCTAATCATTGTGTTTTCTTCTTATTATCATTCAAATCCCTTTTTAACCTCTTTCCTCTATTATTCTTATACAGATAGAGAAAATTTGAGATGTGACATTTCTACCCCTCTTAAAATAAATTTCGTTATCAAAATTTTATTAGTACCTTAGTCAAGTAACCTTAGACATGGCTTTTCTTTATATCGTCTTCTGCTTTATGACTAAGGCTCGGGGTATCTATCTTTTATCTTGACATCTGGCGGAGTTCTCTTAACATCTGGGGAACGTCATATCTTTTTCGAGCTGCTATGCTCCCTTTTCTCTAGGTAACTCAATCAAAGTCGAAGTATGCTTCTTTCTGTTACTCACTTGTCATTCATCTATTCATTTATGGACCACTCAATGTACTGGGCCTGTGAGTAGTGTCCATTTCTTTTATGCTAAACTGTCTAAAACTTTGCTATACTCTAGACTCTGGATTTTGGTTAGCTACTTGGAACACTTTTCTATCTATCTATCTATCTATCTATCTATCTATCTCTTTCTCTCTATCTATTTATCTCTTTCCTCTTCACAGTTCCTCTTCTTGGAACTGATGCAAGAAATTATTTTTTATCTAACTGTCTCTTTCTTTCTATATAATTCCTCTGTTTGAAACTGATACAAGGAATCCTAGTGTCCTTTATTTTCTCTCTACTGAGCACTTATGTTATTCTCTACTTATGCTCTTATTCTATTCTCTGCTAGCACTTATGCTACTTTTTGCTTATGCTATTCTTTCATTTTATCCTAGCTAGTAATGTTCTTTCTCATTGTACTGTAACTTCTTTATAATCTTGTGACCCAATACTATACTTCCTAGTGGTTACCCATCTCTAGACTTCTCTGGCTTGATCACACTTAACTGGAATGTGCTGCTAGGTTAGGGCTAGGTTACACTTCATATGACTCTGAGCCCTAGCATATTCTTTCTCATAGAATTGTGTTATAACTTTATTCTGCCTTAGGGTCTTTCTAGCCTTTTAATCTCTTTATCCTCATCTAGAGGATTTATTTGCTCATACTTGCCTTTTCTTAAGATATATAGGGTTATCTTCTCTGTTCCTCAAGCATACTTCTAAAATCTTTTGAGTTCCAATACTCAAATTTAAACTTGAACTCCGTCTTCATTTAAGAGAAACTAAGTTCAGTCTAATGGCTATCTGGGAAAAATATTATAAATACTTCCTTTGATTGAGTTTATGTTTGATGATCATCTTACCAGAAAATATCCAGTTATTTTATTCCTCTTTCTATGATTCAAATTGTGATCAACTGTGATCTCACTCTTCCGCGAATCCTTTTAGGACCAACTGTGATTTCTTTCTGGAAAATTACCATCAAACAAAGTTAAAGGGTTAGTCACTCCCTTTTTGTTGATAATTCAACCAATAAATTTTTTTAAGAAGTACATCCAGTAGCCTATATTATCTATCAAGACTTTACTTATTACCTCTCTTACTTAGGAGTTCCTTCTCAACTTTCTTACTTTACTATGGCTTACCATGGGATGTTATTGTGTGCAATCATGGCCTACTGACCTGCAATCGTAATCTGTAATTGCCTTCTATTACTACGAATCTATATCATAATTTCTCATCTGAGTCTGTGCTCTATCTACGATCAATCTGTATCTAAAATATCCTCTATCTAAGAGCAATCTATATTAAATTTAACTCTTGTATGAAGAGTCATCTGAACTCATCTGAATCTAGCTCTATTTGAGAGCCATCTGTTTCAGATCTAACTCTTATCTAAAGAGTCATCTGAAAGCAATCTCTTTACTGTTGTCTGTTATTCTTACTGTATACCATTTATTTTGATAGAGTTATAATATTACCACCCTCTTGGTACTTGCTATAACCCTACCCTAAAAAATGGCCCAGAGTACTTGTATTTATAAGCCTGTAGAAATACCTGAGTCACCCCAATCATACTGTAAATGATCATCCCACTTATTGAGACTGTCTGTCATCCTGGTATTTTCTTATTGCTATTCTATCTTAGGTTTCGTTCTTAGCTTTCTATCCTAACTTTAATCTTAACATAAACTTTAATGCCTAAAGGGTTTAACCAAGACTAGCTACTCAATCTATACTTCCTCTCTCATATTATCTTTCAGATCTTGTTAATTCATCTAGGAGTCTGAAATAACTGCTTAACTTTACTGCATTAGCATTTATAAGGATGCATTTACTCATCTAGCTTAGGTTTCCATATTACCCTCTTGCTAGGAAATATACTCAACCCTTATTTACTTTATCTGGGTCTTGGTCATTACTCTTTCTTAAACAGGGAGTATCTTTATCTTTGAACTATGGCTAACTTTCTCTTTATAGGCATCATAAACTTCTCTTCCATAACTAGATAATTTACTATCTCTTAACAGCCTCTATCTGTCTAATAGTCCCAATATGTTATTGACCGAACTGCGGTTACTTCCTAGTTATCCCACGGAGAATCTGCTCTTGAGCATTCCATTGAACTGATTATTCGTGTCTCTATGCATTGTACTATCTAGCTTATTTGTACCTTATGCCCATCCTCTAGCTAATGAACTTCAGTGAGGTGGGTACCTTCATTCTCGTCATTACTATCATATTTGGTCTTTGCTCCTAGGGATTTTAGGTTTACAAAACGATTATGTTTCATTCCCCCTAACGCTAACTTGAACTAACTCTCGCATCTTCACTTTCTTGACCTTAGACTGGTCAACTTTTGTCTATATCACCAAAGAAAATTGCTCCCTATCATTGTTCTACTTAGTCCAGCCACTTCCTGCTAAGGAACAAGAGACCCTCTGAGGTATTGGCTGACTAAGACCAGTCTACCGTTGTCGTGTCTATCACACTAGCTTGTTGTGACTAACATCCTCTGTGTTATGTCATCGCATCTAACTAAATTGACCTGTCATGACCAGATCGCTCGGTGATCTCCCGTCGCGGCCAATGGTCTTTACTAGTCATGACCAAAATTCCTCTGTGTATTTTAGTAGTGACCTATGATCTATCTCGTTACAACCTACTCTGTGAAAATTAATCGCTATCTAAACACCTTCTCATCGCGACTTGAACATACCTTTCTCTAAACATTTTCTTCCTAATGTTCTTTATACGAATCATACTTCTTCAAAACTAACTATCCCATTAAGCACCCTAACTCTAACATAAACTAACTACTTAGGTTTAGGGTCTGAGAATTATCCTATCTGATACCAGAAACTTTGCTCTGATACCAAAAATATAACACCTTTCTTTTATACGTCTTAGGGACCATTTGGTAGCATTCACAACCACTTAGACAACTATTGAAATTTATTTACTAAATCTGGAATTTCCAAAACTGTAGTTACTGTTCCTGTGGGTTTTCCAGAGTTGACAATAAATTTTAAAAAATCATAATTAATTCTAAAAAATTCAAAATAAAGTGATTCAAAAGGCTATACGAAGCTAACATAATGAATTTTAAGAGAAAAATAATTCTAAGACCAAATACTTATCCAATCAATACAGTTTTGGCATCAAATATCACTGTTCATTTGATCAAAATATTTGGAAAGTTTCTGGTTCCTAATTTTGAAATTTCTCTCTCTTTATACATACATCGAAATAAGGTATTCTCGTGTCAAAATGAAGCTTGACATGTTAACTAAGTGCTGATAAAATGTCATATATTTATTCAATCATTTACTATTTTTCTTTACATCTCTAATGTTACTGCCTTAACACAAGTTACTGTTCAGATGTAGAATTCCAGCAACTATAAATACTACATACATTCCCAAAATCATCCATTACATGTTCATATCATCATCATTTATTCCATTCCTCTTATGATGGAGAGTCCTGCTATTTGGGGATGGAAATAGGGGTGAGATTTCGGGGCAAAGTCTCAGTAGCAAATGGATACCATACAATATATGCAACTATATGCTTGATATTAATATGTGTGCACTTAATGATCATGCTTGCATAATGATAACTTTACAGGTTTACATGTTTCCACAATTATAACATATGGCCATAGTATAAAAAGAAATAGAGAATCACTTAATCATACATGCTCACATAATCAAAGTAAGTAAATATCACATAAAACATTCAAGAAACATAAGTATACGAGTAGGTAAGTTTACTACTTTGATGCTGTACATTCCTTTATCTTGTTCTTTGTTATCTTTCTTTGATGTGAGGTTGTCTTCTTGAACACAAAAATCAAATACTAGACATTACATATTCATACATGCGTCACAAAGTCATTTCAATCAATATTTAAAAACATTGAACTTGGTTAACTAACTAATGAAACATCCTTAATCTCATGCTCACATATGCTCAATTGGAAGTATCTTAGAACATTGGAACATCATTTTACCTTAGAAACATGAATTTCCAAGAGTTAGGCTATTAGGTACTGTTCACTTTACTGTTCACTTGGTAATTTCAGTTTACAGCATGAACTTTGGAAATTCATAATTAAATCTAGAAAAATCGAAATGAGGTGGTTCCAATTTCTAATGAAATATATTTCATCAAAATTTGAAAAAAAAATATAAAAATGAGATTTACTTGTCCAAATGAAATCAGTTTATTCGTTGAAATTCACTGTTCATTTGGTAAACTTTGAACTTCCAGATTCTGTCTCATTTTCAAAAATTCATTTCTCTTTGTATACTTATCCAAATGAGTCGTGTTACATATGGATTTAAATATCCATATGTATACTTTAAGCTCATAAAAGTTTGAGGAAAAATTCATTCATTTTCTATATGAAAACCGCATATAAATCTCACTGCCTCTCAGGGTTCGTTTTATCTTGATCCAGATTTTAGGTCCAACTTTGAAAAATCATATCAATTCGAGTACTTAACCAAATTAGGAATTCTTGGTGTCCAATTAAAGCTCTGGATCTTAGCTATGTTCATGACAAATTTCATCTAAAAAGTCATCGAATAAGTCACTCAAACGATTGATGGAAACGTCCTTCCTCGGTTGGCTCCAGTGAGTGCATACGTTTTTACATACCATATAATCTTCCCTAGGTTAAATACATGTCATCTAGGTCATATACACATTATTCATTCACAATTACTCTCTTTCTTGAGAAGTTTCAGCACCTAGAGCATGATTGTATACATATGGAAGGAATGAGATTTCATGGAAATCTCAATAGCAAGTCATACAAACTATAAGGTTATGCTTGCTTGATAAAATGCCTAACATGTTATCATGCAATTGGAGCTAATTCATGATCATACATAAACAAACTCTAACATTCATATTGTCATGACATAGGTTACAAGTAGTTGCACATATTCATAACTCATCATCATCATCATAATCATCATCACATAACATAACATGCTCAATCAAACTTCATGCATAACAAGCAAGCATATCAATCAAACAACATAAGTTTATAGTTAAGTATTCTTGCTACCTCTTAGGTATCCTTGTGAGTTCCTTCTTGGCTTGATCCTTCCTTCCCACAAATGTCAAAACCTAGGCATAACCAAACAATCACCAAGTTACAACTCAATTCAAACCATTCTCAAGACTAGGGTTTCATTAAGTCCCCTTCTTTCTCTACTTTGTGACTTAGATTTACATCCTTTTAAACTAAACTCTCATGGTTCATTTCTACATAATTTTTCATGTAGAATCCAAATATGCATTCAAAAATTTCAGAATCTAATTGCATCTTACACTTCTGTATAGAACCGAAAAGTGACCTCTTATTTCCCAAAAATTCTCATTTTGGTCCAATGCTTCCAATACTTGTCTTCCTACTATACCCCCACACAATTTTCCATTTTAGACTCATTGAAAGCATCAAAATCATTAAATTCCAACATATGAACAGCAATTTCGTACTGTACAGAACAGAACACAATCTTGGATTCACAAGCACACATGGATTCCTAAGCCATTATCATGTGATTCAAGCTTGTTTAAGCTTATCTAAACTATCCATAACATAAAACTCATATTCCTTTCATATGGGTACCAAAATTCCAGCAGCAATTCATCAAGGTTTATGCCTCAAAAACCACTTAAACTCAAGAGCAAATCTACTAGAACATAATCTAGGATCAAGAGGAGTAGTTACCTTGATGTTTCCTTCCAAGTGCTTGCTTCCTCTTGGCTTGATTTTTCAATTTGCAAGAGTTTCCCCAAGGGTTCATGGGCCACGGTTTGGAATCAGATTTGGGGGGTATTTATAGACAATTTTGGGTGGAAATGAAAGGCCAAGATCATTTTGGTTACTATTTGATCTTGTGGCTTAGATTTAATCTTGGAATTTCTTTTCTTTTTCATTTATGACATCATCTTGATGACATCACTCAAGGGGACAACTCATGGGACACCTATTCAGCATGTGGCGAAATTGGAAGAGCCAATAAGCCTATAAAAAATTTCCAGTCCAATCCGATACCGGCCCGGTTCAATTCCTCGAAAACTGGACTGTTTTCTGAATCTAATTTTTTTTAGATTCCATAATATGTCTTCTGACCTTAAATTTAGTATATGGGTCCTTTATTCTATTGACATTCTTATACTGGGTCTAAACTCAATTACAGATCCCCTATGAAATTACCAAAATACCCTTGGTGCCCTTTCTTGCTTTATCTTAACCCTAAGGGCAAAATTATCATTTCACACCTTTTTGTACCTTGTCAGAGTATACACTGACTCTGACTAACCTTACCTGTGTATGCCTTGGCATTTTGGCCTCTCCAAAATGATCAAAATGCCATCCATTCATCTATTTCTCCTTAAGACAACACAGGGGTATTTTCGTAATTTCGTACTTTTCTGGGGTTCTGCTGCACACTGGCCAACCTATCAGTCCAGGTGTCTTATTGGGCCTTTGATGGTGCCATTTTTGGGCCTTTTAGGGTCCATCACCTTTCTGGCACATTTCACCATACACCGTTTCTACACGTTTCTAGACACCGGCTCCTTTTATCAGATAGACTAGCATACTGCGTCAAGGCATCCCTTTGGGTCACAACAGGCATCTGACTGATGTCATCTGACCTCATTCAGTCTCAGTTTGAATACCGATAAATTTCATAATCGGATCCCCGGAGGTTACACACTCCTGTCTGAATTTACTGATTTGTGAATAACTTTTTCTACAGACCTCCTTTCGGTATTCTGTCAGCTCCCTGATATCCGCCTCATCAGGACGCATCATCCTATAATTTTTCCCGTATATCTGAGGTCTAGGATATCCGATAATAATTTTTATAACTTTTTCATTATCAAATAAATTTTGACTATCTGGAGTCCTGGGAAATTCCCGTATTAAGCTGGATTACCCAGCATCACTTGCTCTATCTACTGGTGAAATTTGGGACTGAAATGCTTTCAGGCAGTCCAAACCACTTTTGGCCTAACTTTCTTTAATTACAATTTAGCCCCGAAAAACTTTTCTTCTTTGCACTTAAGTCCCTCAAATTTGCCTAAAATTACACTTAAAGAGCCCACATTTTTGTCTAATTTTCCTTTTTAGCCTTAAGCTTTTCATAATTGCACTTAAGACCTTACATTTTCTTTCTTTTTCAATTTAATCCCTTTCTTTACATAAATGGCCACATCTTTTTCTGAAAATATCTCATATATTTCATTCAGTCTGTACATACAAATCAGTACAAAAAATTTAGGATATTACAACTAACCCCTAACTTTCTTTATTTGTGGTTAATTATCTTATCCTTTGAACTAACTTGTATCTTAACTTTATCCAACACAATTTTACCTTCTATATGTCACGTCCCAAAATTTGAACTGTGACCGGCACAGAATATAAATAAATTCACATTCCTAAAGCCTTAAACTTTAAATGAAACGTTTAATGTAATAATCATAACTTAACTTTTAGTTTAAATGAAAAGGCAAATACTTTAATTCAAATTCAGATATTTTCCAAAATGATACGAAACCAGAACTTTATCTACAAGTTAAGTAGAGCATCTAACCCTTTAGCAAAATAATACACGTATTTTAAAAAATATAAGTACTTCAAAAGTCGACGTGCCAAACAATTACTTCGGATCAAACATGAGGCTCTTCGCTGCTCAGCTAGAGGAATAAGGTCAACTGCACTATCTGAAGCCAAATAATCTACTCGTGAATAACATCCCAAAAATATAATTTGAAAGGTGAAAATAAACAATTTCAGCATGTTTAAGTATAAATCATAATATTTTGTAATCCAATGCAATTGTTTCAGTAACTTCATTTCATGAAAGTAAACACTTTATTTCATGAAAAACATTTCAAAACAGTCATTTCAAATCAATCACTTTTCCGTAGGACTTCAATAATGATTGATTTTCAATACCTTTAAACATAAATCATACAGATTCATAATTCAAAATGAATAACTCGGTAAACGTTTTCTTTTCAGAAAGACCGTTTAAAACAATCGTTTGAAAATAACACTTTTTCCGTAGGACTTCAACAGAATGAGAACATGCAAGGACACACAGTCCACGAGGGGTAACTAACCAGTCTATGGCTCCAAGCCACTATCATGCATGGACACGCAGTCCACGAGGGGTAACTAGCCAGTCATGCATGGCTCGAGGCCACGAAATAGGCGCAGGTATGAGACCTACGAATAACATGCATGGGAATGAATCCAACGAATAACATGCGCGAGTATGAGACCCACGAATGTCCATCGAGCTCGGGTTTAACCATGGTGCACCAAGGATTAACAGTACTGCTATTAGTAACCAGCGTTTAGTGAATTTAGACGGGAGTTTGTGAGCTCCTGGGATCCGATAGGGAGATTTGGTAGAAATAAACTGGGACTAAATGAGCCCAGATGACATAACGCAGATGCCTATAGTGACACCAAGGTTGGCCCAGGCCCATGATATCAGTTCAGTGGTAAAAGGGGCCGGTGTCCGAAAAAAGGTGTAAAATGACGAAAATGCCCTTATGTTGTAAAATAGCTAAAGAACGAGTAAAGGGTATTTTGGTCATTTGACTAAGGTTAGATAGTCAAGAAAGGTTATCTGGATAGTTGACCAGGGCCAGAGAATACTCTGGTAAGATATGAAAAGACAATAATGCCCCTAGATTCATTAAAGTAAATAAAGAGGAACCAAGGGCATTTTGGTAATTTACTAAGGGATGGTTCTTGAGAATTGAGCCATCAGAGTACTTGGGCTAGATCAGAGACCCAAGATAGCATTCCCAGAGTCCAAAAATGTAGCCCAAGGAATATGTGGGTTAAAGTGGCATTAAAATACTATTTTAGTGTTGTTTCAATAAAGTAAGATTACTCGGTTGACGTGATAACCGAGGAATTGATCAGATAAAGTTATGGACTTATCTGGTAGCCATGAGGTGGCGTGAGAGGTGTCCTCATGGGACCTATCAAGATGCCACATGGCACTACTCTAGAGGGAGAAGAAAAGTTAATGACACGTGGCACGATCTCAGCCGTTCATTCTGGGACAAGACTCTGGAATTCTCTGAAAACGCTGAGCCAGCTGGTGAGGTATCCCGTGGGCCCCACCATTATGCCACCTAGCATGTGAGGTGTCCCATGATGATGTCACTTTTGATGAGTCATTATGGAGGATGATGTCATCACGATGATGCAGGCGAAGCTTCTTGGGGAAGCAAGCGATCTGAGACATTCATCGTGAATCAATCTGAGCCATCCATTTCAACTTGCCTCAAGTATAAATACCCCCCTTTGCCTTTCCATTCACGGTTTTGGAGAGCAAGAAGAGATAGAAAGAGAAAGAGAGAAAGAGAGAAAGAAAGAGAAAGAAGGAAGCAAGTTCTGGCGGAGCCGGAAGCAGTATAGAGATGTTAGAGTTTTGCTAAGCTAGTAAGGTAGTAAACTTACCTAAACTTATATGTGTTGAATATATGATTGATTGTGTTATGACTTGATTGATTGCTGTTAATCTGTAATTGTTGAAGCTTTGTACTATGATTACCTTGGCCAATTGTATTTCATATGTTACAAGGAAGCATGCACATTACATTATGTTGACACAATCACAAGCAAGCACAAATATCAATCATTGATGCATACACTGTTTAGTACCGTTTGCTACTGAGATTCCCCCGAATCTCATCCCCTATGTATAACCAATTACAAGGAGGTTATGTCAAAGTGAAATTTGAGAATGCTAAAAGACGCCGTTATGCTGCCAAAATTATGGCAGAATGGCCATAATGAAGATAGGATATGATACATACTATGTACGTAGGTACTGTCTAAGGAGTCTAGAAGTGAGTGGACCTAGCCAGTTCATCCAGTCTTTCCTGGGTACTTACGTAGAATGGTAGTTCCCATAGGAATTACCGAATCAGTACAGTTATTTTTAAAGATGAAGTATAGTAGTTATACTGCCGGATTTCAGGCAGGAAAGATGTAATAGAGATATGAGGATTTTGTCCATGCCCTATTGTATAACAATTTATTATTTAATAATAAGTATTGTTTGACATGTTCAGCTTGTGTATGAGAAATTAAGAGAGAAATTCGTAGATCCTAAGGCAGGGGTGTTCCGACCTCAGTTTGACCTAGTAAATGAGAGAATTTGGCCACGAAATTTGGTAAGCCAGTAGCACACATCTGGGGCATTATGTGGATAGGTAATAAGCCTCATTTGGATGTGTAGAATGAGATAAATCATTTTTCAAAGTAAAGGTTCAGAATAAGAAACTTAAGAGTAAAATTTTAATTTATGAGCTTAAGTTAAGATATAATCGAGTTAATATCGCTTCCGCAAGTGTACTCTGAGGGGTCTAAGGGAGGATGTTTCAGTATGCAATAATGAAATATCCATTTTCAATATTTAAAACCATGAATTCATATGCTTGCTTTTTCATAAATCATGCTGAAAATCAATTTTTGATTGAAATATCAAATAACTAAATATATTTCAAAATTACATTGTTTAGGGAATGTTATTCACTCACCTGCGATACTCCAATTTAACTTACTATTGCTCTATGCTTCAAAATATCAGCTTTCCATTATTTCCCTAAAATTTCCCGAAAGTAAAACATTCATTTATCATCAAGAAATCTCCAACATCAATCTAAACTATTTGCATCTTAAATATTTCACTTTTAAACAAATCCAATGGCTTCATACATGCATGCTTGTACTATACGTCCATTTTGGAATTGTTCTTTAATCTTCCAAGCTTCTCACTCTCTTATCTCATTAGTCCATGAGAACCATAAAATAAAACAGCAATTAATTCTTCTTTATGGAGTTAAAACTGTCCCAAAGCATAACATAGGAAGAAAGTTCATAAGACTTACTACTCTTATTGCCAATTACCTCAGAAGGGTTACTATACACTTTGTACATGTAATTTATTTATCTAATAACCTTATTTCACAATTTAAAGCACCAAAATATTGAGTTCTCTTTTCAGTTTATCCTTCAAAGCACCAGAACCATAATTTTCAAATCACCATATATCCAAGTAACACACATTTCCCTTCATATTCTATTATTCAAGTGCTTTATAATTGCCTTCATCCATAATCTAGAAATTTCCAGCTTTCAAATTAAAATATCACTTTATTAGCATACTAAGTCTTAATTATTCTCTTTGTTTCCTTATGCTCCATGATAATTTTATAACTATTGGGAAATAAAATTTCTTAGATTTTTAGATTCTATTAAGCAGTTAAACCAGATTTAATCTTTCAAATCATCATTATCATGTGTTTTTTTTAAATTCTTTACTTACTAATCTTAAATATTAATTCAAGAGTGATGAATATAATACACCCTTGCCTCATTGCATTAACCATCTAAATATTCACTTTTCACTAGCTACATTTAGAATATTAGATGCACACATACTGCCATTTCTATATCCACAATAGATTTGAACCAACTCCTACACTCCTTCATACCTCACTTCAATTATAAAATAATGCACTCACTTTCAGCATCAATATTTTAGCTTCAAAATATCATTATAGTTATTGACCATATACTCAAACACACCTACACAGCAACTCAAATATAGCACGTCATTCTTCTCTCTTTTAACAGTGGCTTTTATATATATATACATATGCCATGCTTCCCGAAACAACAACTCAATATATAACTATGAAATTTCAACTTTAAAATACGTTCATACATACACACATGACCACATGGCTTCCTTCTTCTTGTTTTTTTATTGCTACAGTAACTCACATCAGTAGCACTTCCTCTGGACAATGAACCCTAATTTCACATCATCCTTTACAATTATACTTTCCTTGAATCAGAACAGCATTGTTTATACGTGTTTGTATATATATTATGTTATGGTTCAATAGCATAATCATCATCTCATATATGTATAAATATCCTAATCAGTTATAATAGCAGCATTGCATCTTCTACTTCTCTCTCTCTTGGTCTATAACTCTTACAGCTCCCAAAATCCCAAAAAACGCATAGCAACTGAAGAAATTAAGTATAGGATGTTGTTTAAGAAGCTTACCAGACATCATTCATGGCCCAATCTCTAGCAACAGAGGAAAGGGAAGTCAAAGACTTGCTACAGTAGAAATGGCTTGTAAGTCGATGGCAGCGACGGTGACGCGTTATAGCAGCACGGCGATGCAATATCAAAATAGAAAATTAGGAAGAAGAGCTTCCAACACCACAGCCACCAACAAAGAACAATGGCGCCTTGTGGAAGCATAGTGATGCAACTACAAACAGAAAAAGGAGGGAAGAATTTTTCCTAACAACCGGGATCCAGGAACCAAGAAAGCACTCAGCGACGGAGAAGGAACACCAACACCGGTGATTGCAACTGAGATGATGGAAGGCCACGGTCACAGCGACGATAGATTTTATGGCTCTCAAAACTTCTCTGCTCTTCCTTTCACTCTGCGTCGCTAGAAAATAAAATGGGGGAGGAGACTCAAATAGAAGGCGATGACACAGATCATTACTGTGCCGTGACGTATCCCCCCTGCGCCACTCACCCACTCCACTCTTTCCCCCACGGCACCGCCTGCGATGCAACACCCACTCTGCCCTGAAGTGCGACTACCAGAAGAGAAATGGAGAAAGGGGGACGGGTAGGTAAAAGAAAACAGAGAGGCGAAATGGTAATTTTGCACCAAAATAAATAAAAAGAAACCCCCATTCCCCAGACGCTGGGGTTCAAACCATGGCCCTCTGGTTTTGTGTCTCAGCTTCTAACCACTCAGCTAACTCAGACTTTTTTTTTGAAATTTTACTACAAGAAAATATATTTATTAAATCTTTAAATTCTAAATTTATTTATTTACTTATTTATTTTTTCCAGGTTATTACACTATATCCATTTATGAGCTTAGAATTATAAAATTCTAGCTCCTTCACACCTTTGTGTAGAGAACCGAAAAGAATGCCTCTTCTTTCAAAATTTCTCATTTTAATTCCAATGCTTCCAATATTTGTTTCTCTACTTTATCTCACACAAATTTCATTTTAAAACTATTGAAAAATGTCAAAATCATGAAATTCACATCACTATTTACGTGTATGAACAAGTTTTGAATATCGATTGATTATTCACATATTAAACAATTTTAATTTACTTTGGATGTTTTGAATGCTGGTTTAAATACAATATTTCAGTTTTGAGTTTAAGCTAGTTGAACGGTTGTCAACGATCGTTGCTAATTGATTCGATTGCTTGAATTCTAGGGTTAGTCGATCGACGCTCATTCGAGGGCATTCTTCCATCTGGTTTAAATTACACACTAAGTAATCCTTAGCAGTTCAATAATAGTCTTTAAACTAGCTTTGATCAAAGGAGTTTAAAGAATATTAGGGTTCTAGACTCAATCGATCGATTGAGGTTTTATTCAAGACTTAGTGATTTCAAACTCCATATACATTGAGAGCAAGGATAGATATTTTTCATCATCAAAAGCCTATCATCATATACTACTTTCACAAACCAACCATTTTCCATCTTAAACAAAAACACAAAAACATCTATTTTACTAAATCTTTATTTTACTGCACCCACAAAACCATAAAACTATTTACTCTTTACTCAGGTTTACCACTGAATTTGACATCAATTTGCTAGGATTCCTTGAGAAATGCTCCTTGAGAAGAAAGATAGGGTTGTGCCTTATACTACATTACTAGGGTGCAATTCATTTAATTTTGATGGCTCAGACTGCGATAATCTGAGACACTCATCAGGATCAAACGATGACAAATCGACCTCATCACTATGCAATGAAAACAACAAAAACTAAAATTCAAACAAAAAGAAATGACTCAGGTAAACAATAGAATTGACAACCAATTACTAGGGAACCATTACTTGGCTCGCCATCAACAGCGCCATTGATAGACTCGGATTGTCGTCGTCCAATCCATCAAAATAATTATTGCACCCGATAATATAGTATAAGACACAACCCTATCGTTCTTCTTAAGGAGCCTTTTTATTGGAATCCTAGCAAATTAGTGAGCAAAGCCATTAAAAACCTGAGTAAAAACATGGATTTTGGGTTTTATCGAACATTGATGTAATAAAATAAGTGTGCAGTAAAGTAAATATTTTTGTATTTTTTATTAAGAGGAAAATGAGTTAGATTATGAAAGAAATATGTTGAGAAAGACACTTAATGATGAAAACATATATATCTTTGCTCTTAATTTTATTATAGGAGTTTTGAAATCACTAAGTCTTAAAATAAAACCTCAATCAATCGATTGAGACCAGTGCATTAATAGTTCTTGAACTCCTTTGATCAAATCTAGTTTAAAAACTTTTGAATGCACTGTTAAAAACCACTTAGTGTGTAATTAAATCAGATTATGATAATGCCCTCAAATGGTCATCAATCAACAACCATAGACTTCAAGCAATTGAATTAAACATCAACAATTGTTGATAATAGTCCAACTATTCAGAATCAAAACTGAAATATTTATATTAAAATCAACAATCTTATCATCCAATGTCAATTACAAATATCTAATCTAAGAAAAATTAATCGACATTCAACCTTTTCATACAATGAAATCCCTAAATCTAGAAATGTTAAAACATGAAATAGGTACATATTAAGATAGAAAACTCCCTAGTGTAGTCCATGAGCTCAAGATATGAGGTCTACCATCAAGAGACTAAAGATCTAACCTCTCATAGCTCTTATGTGCTGTAATCGTTTTCTAGAACTGATGCCATGAGATGTGCAGAAAAAGGTGATGGAAAAGTAATAAGAAAGATAGTAGAAGTGGATTAATCGGTATAGAAATGTGAAAATCTATGAAAAAATGAAGAAAAATGGAAGGTGTGTGTGGAAGTTATAGAGAGAATGTTGAGAGAGAATGAGCAGCTGCTTCTTAGCCAAATCTAGCAAAAATCTAGCCTCCCTTTCTCCTGCTCCTCCTTCTTTCTTTAATTTCAGAATGACCTAATAAAAAATGCGCAGCTTCACTAATTGTCCCTTTTGGTCGTGACCTGTTGATAAGACACAATTTGTGTGTGGTTTCTGTGATATTTTTAAAGGTTTTATAACAGCTTTACCATTCATTTATGCCTTTGTTTGTGCTTTTATGGTAACACATGATTGTGCTCGGCAATATGCTGTTTTAAGGGTAAAATGGTAAATTACTCCTCCAAACTGCATATATGTTATTCTTTTACTGATGAAACTTTTACAGCAAGCTTTTGATTTTAAATTGCAGGCACTTTGGAGGAGAACCAAGGACTAATGTGAGCAGAAAAGAAGTCACAAGGGAAAATCAAACCAAGGAAGCAGCTTCTATGTTTTTTAGTCATGACCAAAGTGTCCACAAGTCGAGACCTAAGTTCTCATGGGAAGTCTCTCTTTGTTACAGGTCGCGACCAAAACATGGATCTGGTCGCGACCAAATAAGACAGTCATGAAGCTGCGCATTTTTTATTAGGTCAACCTGCTGTTAAAAGGAGAGGCAAGCCACAGACGTTTGGGAGTCTGGTTTTTAACCTGATTAGGCTAAGAAGCAGTACTCGAACTCTCTCTACACTCTCTCCACTGTCTCCACATAACTCCATCATTCATCTCTTTATCTCACCTTCTACTTGTCTCTATGGCATCATATTTGAACAGCGATTGCAGCATAATAGGAGCCATGAGAGGCTAAATCCTTAGTCTCTTGGTGAAGGATCTCGTGTCTTGAGCTCATGGACTGTACTGGGTAGTTTTCTATTTTAATCTTCACTTATTTCATGTTTTGATGCTTCTAGTTCTAGGGTTTTCATTATATGAACAAGGGATTGAGTATCGACTGATTACTCTTAGATTAGACGATTGTAATTTGCTTTGGATACTTTGAATGTCGTTTTAATATAATATTTTCATTTCAATTTTAAGTTAGTTGAACTGTTATCAACGATCGTTGCTAATTAATTTGATTGCTTGAAATCTAGGGTTTGTCGATCGACGACCATTCGAGGGCATTTTCATCATCTGATTTGAATTACATACTAAGTGGATTTTAACAGTGCATTAAGAGTTTTTAAACTAGCTTTGATCAAAGGAGTTTAAGGAATATTAATTCTCTGGACTCAATCAATCGATTGAGGTTTTGTTTAAAGACTTAGTGATTTCAAAAACTTCATATCAAATTTAGAGTAAGGACAGATACGCTTTCATCATCAAGAGTTTGTCATCACATACTTCTTTCACAAACCAACACATCTTGATCAAAAAGATAAAAACATTTATTCTACTGCATCTTTATCTTATTGCATCAAAAATCAACTAAACCCCAAAATCATTTTGCTTTGACTCAGCTTTTTAATAGATTTGGCACAAATACGCTAGGTTTCCAATAGAAAAGCTCCACGAGAAGAACGATAGGGTTGTGCCTTATACTATATTATTAGGTGCAAACATTATTATTTTGATGGATCCGAAGATGACAATCTGACCTGCTCATCACTTGTATACGTAGAAAAACTTCCCAAAAGAAATGAGGTCACGACCTGTGGACACTTAGGTCACGACTAAAGATCACAGAAGCTGGTTTCCTTAATTTGGTCCTCTTTGTCTTGTGATTTCTTTTCTTCTCACATTAGTCTTTGGTTCTCCTCCAAAATACCTGCAATTCAAAATAAAAGCTCACTGTAAAGGTCCAACGAATTAAAGAACAACATAGAAGAGTTAATTTACCATTTTATCCTTTAATCAGCACATTACCATACACAATCATGTATTACCATAAAAGCACAATTATAGGCATAAAATGAATGGTAAAATTGTCACAGAAACCATATACAATTTATATCCTATCAACACCTTTATCCTACACAATTTTTTGTTTTAAACTCATTTGAAGTAGCAAAATGCATCTCTAGAATAAAACTCTAGCTTGGCTGAGACACACAAAGAAGAAATAGAAATTGGATTCATCCAGCTTTTTATGCAAAACCATTTGATTTCTACTCCTTTCTATCATTGAATCAAATTCATGTTCTTCTTTACTTATGGATTTTGACCAGAAATATAGAGTTAGGGTTTCAAACCTTCAAACTCAAGAAATCTCATAGCCAAGCTAAAATCACAAGCAATATCAAAATCAAGAGCTAGAATCACAAAATGGCCAAAACTCTTAACAAAATGGCAAGAGAGGGGTATTTATAGAACTGCAAGATTAAACTACATTGAAATATGATTTGGATTCCATAATTTACCCTCAAAGTTGCTCAAAACTACATCTCTAAGCACCTTGTTCCCATTGGTCCACTTTACTCTTAACTAAATTGAAATGTTATTTGAAATCTATTAACTAAATTTAATAAAATTTCAAGTCCATAATAATATTTTAATACAAGAATTCCATCACATGTCTTTCTTGAACTTTCCAACCAATAAAATCCTTCCATTTGGTGCCATCTTGGAGGAAGAGAGGGAAATAGATAGCTTCTTCAACAAGCTTCTAGGATTTACATTAAAATTCGTACTTTGTCAGGTACGTTTCTCAATTTCGGTCTCCTAGAATATTTAAATATTTGTCACATCAATTTTTTTTCTTATTATACTACATCTTCTCTCCTCATAAATATCTTCACATGGTGCATTAATGGAACATTTAATGAAGGGCTGAGGAAGTCAAATTGAATTTGTTTTCCAAAGCCACACAGTACTACTTTAATCTTGGAAAATGCTTTTAATGTACCCTTGCTATCAAAATTCTTCTGTCTGGGATATTATCTCTTATTAATTTTAGGGAAATTATCTAATTTTTCTCAAGCCAAAACTTAGCCTTTAGGTACTTCTTTTTGAATTTCTCAAATAATACCCTAATTGGAATAATTAGGCTATAAGTATTTTTAAAGCCATTATGCTAACCTTGTGGAGATGAGACTAATTTTATAAACTTCTAGAACATCTTAAATAATCATCCCCTATTTGCCCCCAATTTTCTGAGGCCTCCACACAGCGCAAATAATTAAATCTGGTTAAATAACTCAAAGTTAGCCAAATATCTAAAAATTCCTTAAGAATTACTCTAGTGGTATTTTCATCATTTTTCAACTCAAATAGGCCTTAATAAGTCATTTCCCATATTTTGGAATTTTTTTGAAGTTTTTCATAATTTCCTTTATTGGTCAGAAACTATGAAATTATAATTTTGCCCCTACTTGGGCTTAACCACATAAATCATCTAATTGAGTTCTCTAACATAACTTTAGCCCATAATTAACATCTTTCCTTTTTTTGGCCCTTGGTACTCTCCTGGAGACAGTAACTTAATTTATATTGAAGCCCTTAGGAATTTTCTCAACTTGTAGTTTAGTCTCTGAAAACCATTACCTTTCATATTTCTAGGACTACTAATCAAAGGACCTTGATAGTTTACCTACTTTAGGCTACTTTCTGGTATTCTAGTTTCAAAATCTGGGATATGACAATTCTCCTCCTCTTAAAAGAAATTTCATCCTCAAAATTTCAAGGTTAACCTCTACTGTTACCCTCATTAGTAGGTTAACTAAGGAGAATATCCCTTCTCTTACTTAACTTTGCATCTTTTTGTCTAAATACTTGTACATTCATGCCAAATTATAACTTACTTTTTTCACATTTTCATAACTAATACCATACTTACCAGGGGTCACAATCCTTATATTACTCTTGTTCGAGCATGCTTAACTGCAGAGTTCTAATGGAATCTGGGGCGTTAGTACTAGTATGATTGCACCTTAATACATTATTAACGTATATCCTTTTTACTCTATCTCTAATGGGTTTATTCTGCTTATCTTATCATCTTTAGCTTCATCTTAGAGATTTGGTTTTCTATACTCCATCTATTCACATGATGTCTAGGGGCTCTTTCTACTTCTCTTGCATTATCATATCATGTTTAGCTTGCTTGAATGTATCTTGTTTAGGATTTATAGCTCTAAGCTCCTTTAACTCTATCTTCCTTTGTTGATCAGAATAGAATTAAGTTCAAAACAATCAACAATAAGGCTATCTAGAGGGAAGTCATGGGTACTTTCTCTGTATTAGTTGACCAACTCGAGAGGTTTTTGTATCTTAAACTCATCCCAACTTGTCATTTTCCCAAAGAGCTATTGTATTCTTACACTTATGGCTCAACAACTTTTCTTAGGCTAGGTCTACTACAACCTTAGGATCTACTGTGATCTACTGTAAGCCTCTTTAAGATCTACTGTGATCCTATAATGTTGTCTCTCTACAAGCCATGTTAGGATTTAAATGCGATCCTCTGGAATCCATTATGACTCCATTGCATTGTATCAGGATCTTTGGGAGACTATGGACCAAAAGACTAAGTTATAAAATAAGTCACCTCTACTCAGTTGGTAACTTGATTAATCATTCCCTAAGATTGTTCAAGATACCAGTACTACTTTCTTAGGCCTTACTTATTCCTTCTATCAACTCTAGAATCCTTTTGTTTTATATTTCTTACTTTCTTAACTTAGTTTCATCTTCCTCAGGTTTTATACACTTCTCACTGTGCCACTTTAATTCTCTAGGGCACTTACCTATTTTTGTGGGCACTTGGCTTAATATCATATCTATGCCTAAGAAATTCTCTTAGGGATTTTAGATTGTGTAGGGAGATGTCTTATGAAATTCTCTTCTCTTTGCTAACTATCTTTAGCACTCCTCTAAACTTGAGGGATTGTTAATGCTGACATTGTTCTTGGCCATTCTTGATTTTATTGGGGTAAGGCAACTCTATTTGCCTTGCCTTGACTGCTATTTTCTTTACATTAGAGGACGTATTTCTCTTATTGGGGAAATGCTAACTCAACCACTTTCTCTCTTTTCATTGGTGGACATATCACTTTTATTAGTATAATATCAAATCTATCATTTTGGGAAGACACATTATTCTCATCATAGCAATGTCAACTCCATCTCAACTGCTTCTCTTTCTTTCTTTTGGAGGACATCTTTCTCTTGCTAGAGAATGTCAACTTTGATTCAGAGGAATACTTCCAAATTTCATGAGAAATATGTTGTGGGCAAGATCTTCCTCTTACTTGACCTTTGTCATAGTATATCTTTCATACATCATATCCTTATAAAGGTGAGTCTCTCTATCTGACTCAATTGATCACTTTAGTAGTAGCATTCCTCTAACTATTATTACAGTGGCACTTATATGTAGAAATCATACTGATAAGTCATAATTGTTATATGGTTTTTATGCTATTTTAAGTGATTTTGACATCATTTAATACTCAAATTACATACATTTTGTTCCTAATTATATTTTGGAATCTTCTCACTAAGTTGTCTAAAATTAGGGGTTAAATGGTCAAAATGTTCCAATTATGTTCTAAGTGTATTAATTTTAAATGATGAGTGATATTACAAGGGCTTAATTGTGTTTGTTGGCACTTGGAGATAATCAAGGACTTAAATGACACATAAAAAAAGATTCCAAGACTCAAATAAGAGCAAACAAGGACCAAGGACAAAAGTGTAAAGCATCGAAGGAAGAATTGAATTACAAATTTAGAAAAGCCTCACTGTGTCTGTTCCCCACGATGAATGATATTTCTTATCGCAATGAACATACTTTAATATAACTATGTTTTTTTGTAATTTGGGTGAAAAACATATCCCAATATTACAATCGAACCATCATTTCTAAAACTGGACCTTAGATTTGAGATTCTCATACTTGTTCTTCATTATCTCTTCATCCCAAACACATCCCAAGGTGAAAATGTTAACCTTTTCATCATTTTCCCATATTTCCTTCACTTCTACACTGATAAAGCCTTTCATCCATCCTTCCTCATCAATGTTTCCATCTATTTCTACTTGAAAACCATGGATGCAACTTAGAGCTTCGATTGGAGTGTTCTTAGGACTATGAGTAGCTAAAAACCTTGCTTCTTGGTGATGGGTTATGGGTGATGTGGCTTGAGCTCAATGGAGTACATAGGTGAGTTTTTAGTTTAATCTTTGCTTTTGTTATGTAAAGAGGCTTCTAGATCTAGGGCTATTTATCTAATTTGTAAGCCTTGGTTTTGTGATTATTTTTCCTTGAGATTAGACATTTGCAAGTGCTTTGGATGTTGTAGTTGTTGAATCTAGTTGTTTCACCTAATAGGGGGTGAATTGGGTGATTTTAAAATTTTTGAAAACTCATAAAATATATTTAAATAAAATTAATGATATGAGTTTAGAAAGATATCACCGCAAGAAGAAGTTATTGAAGAAAGATTGCACAAGTTTTATACAGGTTCAGTCCAATCTAGTTGACCTACGTCTAGTCCACCAAGTCCTCCTCTGAGTGTTCTACTATCTCCAAGATTCCGTGGGCTCTTGGTGCCTCAATGCATTCATGAGAGAATCCTATCTCATTTCCCATTACACCTCGTTAGGTCACTCTCTAGTGAGAATTCCTCTCACTCCCTTTACAACTGTAAGGTAACAATCCACTTAAGAGATCATACTCTTAAACAATTTAGAGAATGATTAATACAAATGAAACTCTCTCAATAGAGTAGATGAGATAAACACTTAAAATCTAACACTAAGTTTTTGTATCAAGAATATAAAGTGCTCTGAACTAAAGGAAAGGAAACAAGTGAAATAGAGATACATCAATGTATATGATCGAAGTGCATTGTAAGCATATTCTTTTCCTTTATATTTTTCAACTTCCTTAGCCTTCTCATTTTGGCTTCTTCTTCTTCTTCTTTTATACTTCATTCTTCAAAATTCCATTGAAGCATTGGAGTAGCAATTGAGATAGCCATTATTACTGACGTGTGCTTCTGATACTTTTTGGTCTGTGATAATTTTATTTAATTGATTGTACAAATGATATTAAAACATGCTTTAGTAATGATATATAATCACTGTAAGCATAAATCAGTTGTTTCCAAATAATTTAGTATTAAAGATCAAAGTCTGATAAAGTTTGGTTCAAAATACGTTTCGCAAAATGGCTTGACTTATCAAAGAGCTTATTGAAGAACATCCTTATCAAAAAGTTCTTCGATAAATTGTTGAAGAATTGTATTTGAGACAGTTAAAATCTTATCGAGCAATTCTTTTGTAATCAGCCTTATCGAAAAGAACTTCAATAAATCTTAAATAAATTATGGAGATAGTTCATGATTTCTTGAATATGTATTGGATAAATGTCCTTATTGAGTAACTCTTTGAAAAAATTCTTTCAAAACATATGCTTTTAGGCTTATTGATATATTTCATAATACATTATTTATCGAACTGTTATTCGATAAATGGTCTATTTGAATAGCTTATCGATAAATACTGAAGAATATCTTTTCAAACCTTTCAAACATTCATATATTTTCTCAAATCAGCATGTAATATGTCACATCCTGATTTTTTCCTATCTGTAGAAAACTAATAGAGGAAAGAGGCTTGGAAGGGATTGTGATAATAAATAGAAAGAAAATATAATGATTAGATAAGGTTTAAGTTATGGAAAGGAAGGAAAATGAAAGGTTATAAAGAAAGGGACTAAACAGCAAATAGTAAAAGTTCAGGGACTAAACTATGAATAGTAAAAGTTCAAGGACTAAATTACAAATAGTAAAAAGTTCAAGGACCTAAATAGAATTTTGAAATTTCAGGTACCAAATTGGAATTTCAAATTTGGTAGAAAGGGACTAAATGGAATTTGGCAATTTTAGGGACTAAAGTGCAATTTTGCCAAATTTAGGGGTAAAAGTTTAATTATGGAAAGTTGAGCCAGAAAAGGCCCAAAATTTCCTAGAAATATTTCAATCCCAAATTTTGCCAATAAATAGAGGACAAAATTTGGGCCAGGCATATCTTTCAGAATTCTGATTTAAGGTCCCGATAAATTGGTATTAATTTTTGAATTCTAGAAATTAGTACAATATCTTATAAACCTCAAAATCTAATGAACTTTTATAGAAAATTATTATAATTAATATAAGAATTTATGAAATTTATAGAGTCCAAAAAGGAGTCCTATAGAATTATTTATGAAATTTAAGGTGAAATAAGACACTGATAAAAGATTTTAAGAAGATGTATAGAATTTTTATCAGGACTTCTGAATCTCAAAAAATTATGAGACTTTACAAGAAATTCACTTTATATTAGAATTAATTTCTTAAAATGTCAAAACCCTTAAAATAAGTGTATAGAATTTATCTAAAAAATTAGGGTGGTTTAAGGTGCCTAGTAAAGGAAATGCCTTGGGATATGGGCCAAACTAATGGTTTAGGACTAAAAAGCCAAAAGTGGCGTCAAGTAAGAGCCCAAGATGTTCAAGAATGTATCATGTGGCTAAATGAATTTTCTAAAATATTTTATGAATTTTTAAAATAGAAAAAGGAAAGAAAAATCCAAGAGCATGCAAGATGGAATGTGAGGTGTCCTTTGTGGGATCCGCATCATGTGTAAAAATGCCACTTGGAAGCCAAACAATAAAGGAAGAGTTTTGGCACATGTGGAATTATATTAAAATAATGTAAGAATTAAGTTAATGATAATTAATTAAGAAAGCAACCAATGACAGGAAAGATTAAGGGATTGTAACAATTAGGAACTTGAGTGGTAAAATGGTCCCTTGAGCCTTGAAAATTTGTTATAAATACCCCTTTGTCTTCACAATTTTGTGCACCAGAGGACCCTTGGGGAAACCATGCCAAAATGAAGAGAGAACATAAAATAAGATTAAGGAGAAGCCACCCAAGCAAGTACCTAAGGTAAGAAATCTTTCCTAGTTTATTTATACGTGTTTTGGAAGGATAAAACCTAAGTTTTAATGGATGGAAAATGGATTATTCCCTTGGAACCCTTGCCGTACAAAATTTAAAGTTAAAGAAAGAAGAGTTAAATGAAGTTAGAAGTATGTAAATGACATTTAGATAAGTTAGTTTGGATGGTTGGTTATTGAATTTAATTGATATTCTTAACTTTACATTATCTTGATGGTTTCAGTCTGTACTATTCTAGATAGAAGGAAGTTGAATCTCAATGTTATAATACTTCCATTGAATTTAGATGATGATTTTGTGTAGGATTAAATAGGATTGGAATGTTCGAAATATTGGAATTGAAAAGGGAAAATTTGAAACCCTTTCTGTTACTTTTCATACTCATGAACAGTGATGAGAATTTCATAATTTTGATGTTTCCATTTGATTTAAAATGAAAAATTGTGTGGAATTATGTAGAGAAAAAAGTATTGGAAGCATTTGAATCAAAATGAAAATTTTTGAAAGAAAGTACACTTATTTCAAATCTGTCTAGAATTGCATGAAGGAGCTAGAATTTCATAATTCTAAGCTCATAAATAGATTCAAAAGGCCAAATTGTGTGGGGTAAAGTCAATAAATAAATTAATTCAAAGGTTAAGCCAATTAATAAGAATTAGGAAAAGTTATCCTAATTAGTAATCAAGTTCAATACTCTTGAATATTGGTTGAATTGGAGTATGATAGATGAATGATTATATGATATTTAGGCGTTGATTGTGTGCTCAAAGAAGGAAGACACATATAAAAAAGAAGTGATAAAATAAACGTTAAAGGAAGAGTAAGGAATAGCGGTAGTGAACTTACCTACTTGGATGTGAAACATCCTCCCTTAGACTCCTCAGAGTACACTTGCGGAAGTAACATTAGCTTGATTATACCTTAACTTAAGCCCAGAAATTCAAAATTTTACTCTTAAGTTCCTTATTCTGAACCTTTGATTTGAGAACTGATTAATCTCATTCTACACATCCAAATAAGGCTTATTACCTATCCACGGAATGCCCCAGATGTGTAATACTGGCTCACCAAATTTCATCGCCAAACACCTTCGTTTACTAGGTCAAACTGAGGTCAAAACACTGCTACCTCAGGACCTACGAATTTCCCCTTAATTCCTCATACACAAGTTTAACATGCCCAACAATATTTATCATTGAATAACATAATGTCATACAGCATGGCATACACAACAAGACATATACATAATCTTGCTATCTCTATTACATCTCTTTCTGCCTAAACTCCGGCAGCATAACCGCTACGCTTCATCTGTACAAAGAACTGAACTGTACTGATTCGGTAATCCCCTCATGAGAACTACCATTCTACGTAGTACCCAGGAAAGACTAGATGAACCGGCTAGGTCCACTCACTTCTAGCCTCCTTAGACAGCACTACGTACACAGTACTTATCATATACTGATGTTCAGTCTTTACTTCGGCAGCATAACGGCGTCTCCTAGGATTCTCAAAATCCACTTCAGCATAACCTCCCTGTAATGGGTTATGGATGGGGATGAGATTCGGGGGAATCTCAGTAGCAACAATCATAACAATATATGTAATGCAGTGTGATAGTGCTTGCTTGTGATTGTGTACAGATAAGTATGCTGCGTGCTTCCATACTCAATAACATATGATCATAGCATTGCAGTAGAGCTTCAAGCATAACATATAAGACAACAATCCAACCAAACAATAGCACAACAAATCACAAAGCCATTACATAAAAGCTAGGATTAGTTACTACCTCAAAAGCTCAGCAGAACTCTACTATCTCTATTCTGCTTCCAGCTCTGCCAGAACTTCCTTTCTTTCTTTCTTCCTCTCACTTTCTCTCTCTAGCACCTCCTCCTCTCTCTAAAAGGCTCAAAACCGTGGGATGCATGAAATGGGAGGGGGAGGGGGTATTTATAGTTTCCTTCAATGGCATTCCTGTAATTTTGAAGCCATATGAACTTGTGGTCCTGGTTTTTCCTAGAATTTCCTATTTTCTTTTATTCCTTTTTACTGCATCATCCAGGACACCTCAGTGGACACCTCAGCGGACACCTCAGCAGCACATTTCTCACATGTCTAAAACCCGGGACACCTCATCAGCTGACTCAGCAGGCTGACTCACCGGTCCAGTCTCTTGCACCGTAATACGTGTCCTTAACTTTATCTGCTTTCTCCAGACTAATGCCATGTGGCGCCTAGAAGAGACCTTGGTCAACTATCCAGATACCCTTTCTTGACTGTCTAACCTTAGCCAAATGACCAAAATACCCCTTACTCATTCTTTCACTATTCTATAACATAGGGGCATTTTCGTCATTTTGCACCTTTTTCCCGGACACCGGCCCCTTTTACCACTGGACTGATCTAATGGGCCTGGGCCTTCCCTGGTGTCACTAAAGACCTTAGAAACACTATACGGCCCCCTGGCCACAGTCCGATCATCCCTATCGGAACTGCTTTTCCTTTACCGATTATAACTGTAAATTCCCATCTTCCGGAATTTTTACAGAAAAATCGGGACCTCAAATCAAAATTCCGTGACTCCTCATTCAACCCGGAATTCTTTTCTCTATCTCCGGGTATTTTCAGATATTTTATCCGGACCGGGCTGTTTTGGCCTGAAAAAGCACTCACGCGCACACTTTTCCAAAATGACCATTTTACCCCTGGTCATATTTCTAATTCTTTCATACACATAGAGACCTCATATGCACATTTCACAGTTCAGTGAAATGATTAGCATAATTTTCTCTATTTTCTGGCAAAATATGGTACTCATCGGCTACCGGCCCGATCTTTCCCATAATTACGATTTTGCCCCTGCATTCTCTTTCTGGCCTCATTGCTCATCTTCTCATCCTTTATCTTAAGTTCTAGAAATTCTCTTTCAATAACTCATCCCTTAAACTCTTCGGGAGTCATCATTACTTGAAAGGCTCGACAACCCGCCCATATCAGGTTATCTTACACAGGAGCCAGCCCATATCAAGCTACCTGCAGAATTCCTAGGCTTAAGACTTAGGATATTCCTCACATTCCTCATTTTGAACCTAGATGAACTGTCCCGATCTCCTAGACCAAAAATCGGGATGTTACAGGATGCTTATATGACTTGGATGTTTTATGTGTTGAATGCTTACTTTGATTATGTGAAGCATGTATAATTGAGTAATGCTTTGTTTCATTTTATGTTATAGCCATATGTTATAATTATGGAAACATGGAAGCATGTAATGTTATCATTAAGCAAACATAATTATTAAGTGCACACATATTAACATCAAGCATGTAGTTGCATACATTATATGGTATCCGTTTGCTACTAAGATTTTCTCAGAAATCTCACCCCTTCCATATCAATCCAATCACAATAGGTATTCCCAAGATAGAGGAGATGAAGACGCATGGAGAGAAGTTAAGAATTATTTAGCATGATTGATATATGATGTATGCTGAAACATCCTACTTTTAACCTGTCAGAGTACGTATTCGGAAACATATTTAACCAGCGGAAGCATTACTTTGGCCCAAAAATTAAAATTTTAAAACTTATTTCTTAGGGACTGTTCATTAGGTAATTTCCAGATTGATAGTCCAACTTTAAAAATTCATAACTAATTATAGAAAAATCATATGGAGGTGATCCAAATTTCTAATTGAAAATCTTTAATATATCTTAAATGGAAAAATATAAATCTAGACATATACTTTGTCAATCAATACAGTTAAATCATTATTTTTTACTGTTTATATAGCAAATTTTAGAAATTCTAGTTTCTGTCTTATAAATTTGGAAATTCATTTCTCTTGGTATACACATCCAAATGAGGCGTATTGCCTATGAATTTAAAGCTCTATATGTGTGATACATGGTCATAAAATTTTGTAAATTAATTCCTTCATTTGCTAGGTCAACTGAAGCCACAACAAAACTGCTTAAGGACCTACGTTTTTACCATTTTAGTTTCCTTTCTTTAATTCCCAATAATTGTTCCAGCATGCATAAACCATCTCTTTAGCCTCTCATACATTCATATACATCATGGGGTTATGCATAATCATTTAATACATTTTCATCACATAAATAGACACTTTACATAACTAGGATAGATCATACACCATAGGCTAGAGTATCAAATTGTTCATTTTCTTTCTTCTATTCTTTAGCTCTTCTCCATGCATACATTTTTCATCATGCTTGACCTAAATTGGTTGGTTGTAGGAGGCTGAGATTCTAGAGAATCTTAGTAGCAAACATTGCCACTTAAATATGCAAGATGGATGCTAATGCATGATATACAATTTCATTAAACTTTCTTTAATTAGTGGCATGCCATCATGGTAAATGCTTTGTATAAAAATGCATGTCCATGGGAAATATGTCATTCATAACATATTCAACATCATTTATCGTGTCACAACATCATTCAATTATCATATACATGTCAACACATAAGCATACCACATCAAGCACATAAGAGGTAAGTCCACTACCTTAAACATAAGCTTTTCTCTTGTTCTTGCACTTGCTCCCTAAGCTTCCAACCAAACATTGGTTGATTGCTCATCCTCTTTAACTCATTTATTTGACATATCATGTCCCTAAACACAATTACATTGTGTATACAACTCATTAGAGCCATTACATAAACATTGTACATCAAGTTCCTTAAAACCCCTGCTCTTAACTTAATTCTTGGAGTTAGTAGTTTAGCTTTGTACTCACTATTTCCTTAAACCAATCCTACATAATTTTGTCCAAGGAATCCAAATATGAGGTTAGAATTTCAAAATTCCAACTCCTCGCTTAGCTGCTGTACAGAACCGAACATATCCTCCTTGTTTTTCAAAAATTCTCATTTTGATTTCAATGCTTCCAATACTTGTTTCTCTACTTTATCCCACACAATTTTTCATTTTAAAACCATTGGAAGCATCAAAATCATAAAATTCTAACTCCTCATGAATATTTATAGAAAGGGCCTCAAGATTACAATTCCAAGATTACATGATTTCCTAAGATTAAACTACTTAATTCTAGCTTGTTTAAGCTTGTCTAAACATTCCATGACTTAAAATTCATATTTTTCCCTTTAATTCCAGATCATGTCTAGCAGCTAAAATGGAGAGAAAAATGGTGTTTCAACCATTCAAATCTAAGAGAAATCTTCCTACAACATAATATAAAGGTAGGAGGAAGAATTTACCTTGGATCCTTGCTTGTTTAGCTACTTGATTTTCCTCTTCTTCTTAATTGAAATCCATTTTGGTAGCACCTCCTGATAAGACACATTTTGTATATGGTTTCTACGATATTTTTAAGAATTTTATTGTGACTTTACCATTCATTTCATGTCTTAAATTGTACTTTTGTGTATTACATGATTGTGCGTGGCAATATGCTAATTAAAGGGTAAAATGGTAAAATAACTCTTTCAAACTGCACATATACTGTTATTTACTGATTTGGACTTTTACAGCAAGCTTTTATGTTGAATTGCAGGTATTTTGGAAGAGAGCAAAGACCAGGAAAGAAATCACAAGTCAATGAAAGTTAAATAACGTTTCTGCACTTTTTAGTCGCGACCAAAGTATCTTCGGGTCGTGACCTTGATTCTTCTAAAAGCTTCTCTGCATTTACAAGTCGTGACCAAAACAAGGACCTGGTCGCAACTAGAGAAGACAGTCATGAAGCTGCACGTTTATGGTTAAGTCAAGCTGCTTTTAAAAGGGCGAGCAAGCTGCCGTCAAGGAGGAGGCTAGTTTTATACCTGATTAGGCTAAGAAGCAATACTCACACATTATATGAAGACTGATTTGACCACCTACACGCATCTTCCATCTTTTCTACCCTTTTTCACAGATTCCTTCACATTCACCCTTCATCTTTCCATCGTTTCTTCATGGCATCACACCTGAACAGCGATTATAGTGCAGCAGAAGTCATGAAAAGCTAAATCCTTAGTCTCTTGGTGATGGATCTCATGTCTTGAGCTCATGGACTAAACCGGGGAGTTTCTTCTGTTCTAATTTGCATCTTGTCATATTATGATTGCTACTAGATCTAGGGTTTTCATCATATGAACAAGTTTTGAATATCGATTGATTATTCTCATATTAGACTATTATAATTTGATTCTGGATGTTTGAACGCTGGATTTTAATTTAATATTTCAGTTTCAATTTTAAGAAAGTTGGGTTATTTTTCAGTGATCGTTGCACATCAATTCAATTGCTTGAAATCTAGGGTTTTCGATTGACGACCATTCGAGGGCGTTCTCATAATCTAGGGTTAATTGCAAGCTAAGTTGTTTCTAATAGTTCGGTAATAGTCTTTAAACTAGCTTTGATCAAAGGAGTTTAAAGAAGATTAGGGTTCTGGACTCAATCGATCGATTGAGGTTTTACTTAAGACTTAGAGATTTCAAACTCCAATATTAAATTAAGAGCAAGGATAGATACATTTTCATCATCAAGAGTCTTTCATAACATATTCTTTCAACAAGCCAACCAGTTTCCATCTTAATAAAAAATCCAAAAAAATATCTACTTTTCTGCACCCTAAATTTATTGCAAAAATCAACCAAACCCCAAAACCATTTTATCTCTACTCAGGTTTTCATTGTTTTTGACATCCAATTTGCTAGGATTCCTTTAGAAAGGCTCATTAAGAAGAGCGATAGGGTTGCGCCTTATACTATATTGGGTGCACTTAACTTTATTTTGATGGCTCGGACTGCGACAATCTGAGAGCCTCATCACATCCCCATGGTCTTCCAAGCCTTACATATTACTAAATGGGTAGGGTACTTATAGAAAAATTTGGTAAAAATGGATGGCTAAGATTACTTTGGTTACTATTTGATCTAATAGTCCATATTCAATCTTCCACCAATCTTACCCTAGAAGTCACTTTATGACATCATCCATGACTTCATTTAGGGCCTTGTGTGACGAATTTAGGGCTAGGATCTGATTAAAAAAATTCTAGTCCAATCTGGTACTGGCCCAGTCAAATTTCACAAAAACCAGACAGTTTAATAACTAATTTTTCTGAGATTCCATAATATATTTTCTGTAACATCCCGATTTTTGGTCTAGGAGAACTGGGAAGTAGTCTGATATGGGCGGATCACTTACCTATATTTTGTAGGAATCCTAGGGATGAGCTAAGTCCTTCAGGATTTAAAGATGAGTAAGTCTTTAACCTATAGAATCGGGACAGTTCACCTAGGTTCAGAATAAGGAACTTAAGAGTAGAAATTTTACTTTCTGGGCTTAAGTTAAGATGTTATCAAGCTAATATTGCTTCCGTAAGTGTACTCTGAGTGTTCCAAGGGAGGATGTTTCATTTTAGTATTAGAACATGAGGTTCTGGCACAAAGCAATAGGTTCTGGCATAAACCAGACAGGATTCTGGCTCAGAGCATAAGATTATAGCACAGAACAGAAGGTTCTGGCTTAGTGATGCTCTGATGTAGAAAGGTTATTTCCCTAGAGTACATAGAGGTTTAGAAAAGCCCAGTGGAGGTAAAGCTCTTAAATGAGAAAGTGAGATAAGGTAGACCCCGGAATTACGTCAAGATGGGGTAAGATATGAAAGAAATGGACACTGCTTATAAGTGCAGTAAGTTGTCCATAAGAAGGAGAGCAGATAGTATGAAAAAGGTGTAAAGTTTGATGAGATACCCAGAATGAGATTTGCCTAGGAATAATCCTAGGACATGGCCTAATGCTAGAGATGTGATGGGTTGATGTTCCCTAAGCAGAGGGATTCCATCACGGATAAGTAGTAAACCTAGGGTAGAGTACCCTAGAGAACAGAAGTAATAATAAGAGATGATGAATGAGATCCATGCGACTAGAGTTCGCTAGGGTCAAGAGAGAGAAGTAAATAAGCATTAGCTAAGAGCACTCTGGGAGGTAGCTCACGTTGTAAAGCCAATAGCAAGAGAAAGAGGCAATAGTTCAGGCAGGGGACTGATCAAGGTGAAGATTAGGTTAGAGAGCAGAGATGTCAAAGTGATGGAAAGAGCTATGGCACATGGGAGTATCGAGCAGGGCAAAGCAGTTGTGGTAAGAAAGGCCACTTTGTAAGAGGTTGCCCTACGAATGCTGATATCCCTAGGAAAGGTGTTTGCTCTTACCACAGACAGAGTCTCCAAATCCCCTGAGGTCGACCCTAAGAATGGTTAAGAAGAACCATAGCTGTAAGGGCGACTTAGCTGTGAAGAACTGTATGCCTAGATGTAAATGATGTGATTAATGAAGAGTTCTTTTCTGATCTAGAGAATAAGGTCATTATAACGAGTCGTGAGAAATAATTAGTAAGATAATAAATCTATCTTAACTCAGTGATGAGGGTGCTGTATGAGGGGTTAGAACATGGATAGCTGTAAGCAACTATAATGAGAGATGTTAGTTGCTAAGAATCCATGTGGAAGGTCTGGGACCAAGCTGTTGCTCCTCTAGACCATCACTGGAGTGAGGATAAGACAGAGAGGGATGATCTTACTGGTTATATATATGACTGCGTTATAAGAATCATATAGCTGTATAGGTCAGTAAGAAGTTTTCTTCAGGAAAGATGAGGTATCCCTTAAAATTTCGAGGACAAAATTTTTAAAAAGGGGAGGAGAATTGTAACATCCCGATTTTTGGTCTAGGAGAACTGGGAAGTAGTCTGATATGGGCGGATCACTTACCTATATTTTGTAGGAATCCCAGGGATGAGCTAAGTCCTTCAGGATTTAAAGATGAGTAAGTCTTTAACCTACAGAATTGGGACAGTTCACCTAGGTTCAGAATAAGGAATTTAAGAGTAGAAATTTTAATTTCTGGGCTTAAGTTAAGATGTTATCAAGCTAATATTGCTTCCGTAAGTGTACTCTGAGTGGTCCAAGGGAGGATGTTTCATTTTCTAACCTTAAATCCAGTATCTGGATTTTTTCTACCATTGATATTGTTGGACTGGGTATTTATCTACTTACCATCCTTTAGAAAATGACTGAAATGCCCTTGGTTCACTATCTGTCACTATATTAACCCTAAGGACATAAGTGTCATTTCACACCTCTTTACACCTTATCAGGGTATATACTGACCCTGACTAATCATTCTTGTACCTGCCCTGTTATTTTGACCCTGCTAAATGACCAAAATGCCCTCCATAGATCTCTTGTTCATTATTGCAACACAAGGGTATTTTTATAATTTCATATATTTTTTTGGGTTACTTTGGACACTGGCCCACATGACTGTTCAAATATCTTTCTAGGCCTTTGGGATGCCAACTTGGCTTTATATGGGTCCAATACCTTTATGGCACAATTCCCAAGAAACCTCACCCGAAAGTATTTATCGAATATATTATTCTACTATAAATTCTATTAAAAATTCTACAGAACTCCTTTGAGTTCTGTCAATTTTATAAATTCTCATATTAATTATAAGAATTTAATATAAAATTTCATCTGATTCTGAGGTCCTGAAGATACTATAATAATTTTTTTAAACTTCAGAAATTCATATCAATTCATCGAGACCTCAAATCAAAATTTTGTGTAACTTTAAATTGATCAAAATAATTTTCTCTATTTACTGGTAAAATTTGGAACTAAATTGTTTTTGGGCAGTTTTGGGCCTTTTCTGGCTCAACTTTCTCATATTTACCATTTTGCCATTGGAAACTTTTCCTCTTTTCAATTAAGTCCCTCAACTTTTCATAATTATACTTAATGGCCCATAACTTGTGTCTACTTTCATTTTATACCATGGAGCTTTTAGAATTTTCATTTTAGTAGACCATTGTCCTTGAAACTTTCATTAATTGCAAGTTAGTCCCTAAACTTTCACTAAATTGCAATTTAGCCACTCTTTCTTTATAACTTTATACCTTCTCTATTTTTTTAACTTATCTTATTCATTAGCTTTTATTTTGCTCATCATCAGTGCCATTTCCTTACCTCCTTCCTCTATTAATCTTTTATAGATAGGGAAAAATTTATTGTCTACAGATAAGGAAAAACAGGATATGACAATTATCGTCTTTTTAAACATCACCAGAGTATTCCCTGACCCTGGTCAACTATTCAGGAACCCTCTTTGACCTTTTGACCTTGGTCAAATGACCAAAATATCCTTCATTCATTCTTTATCTATGTTTTATAACATAGGGGTATTTTTGTCATTTTATACTTTCAAGGGTTTTTCTGGAAACTTAACCCTTTTCTAGACTTGCCTTATTTTTTGTCCAGGAATATACCCTTTTCATCAGTTACCTGATCTAATCCTATATAGAATCCTCTACTGAATATTGGATTATTTCTGAAATTCATAATAATTTATCGGGACTTCAAATAAAAAGTATACAGTTACTTAACTTAATCTGCACAGTCTCATCTATTATCTCCTAAATTTATAAATTTTGGGTGTTCAAGTCCTTTTCCCATAATTATATTTATGCCCCTACTTTTCCATAATGACCATTTTACCCTTTATCATTTTTTATTTACTTTAAATTCTACAAAGCTCCTTTTTTAGTTTTGTCAGCTTCATAAATTTTTATATTAATTATAAGAATTTGCTACAAAATTTCATCTGATTCTGAGGTCCGGAAGATACTGTACTAATTTTCAAACTTTAGAAATTAATATCAATTTATTAGGACCTTAAATCAAAATTCTGAGAGATATGCCTGGCCCAAATTCCCCCAGCACAGTTCATCGAATATTTTAACTATTATACACCGTTTATACACATCTCCGGACACCGGCTCCTTTTACCGGATACACTAGCCTGCTGTGTTTAGGCATCCCTGTGAGTCATAACAATCATCTGATTGAGGTCATCTGAACTCATTCAGTCCCTTTTTAAATACCGATAAATCTCCTAATCGGATCCCCGGAGGTCTCATACTCCCGTCTGTATTTACTGATTTGCGAATAACTTTTCCTACATACCTCCTATCGGTATTCTGTCAGTTTTCTGACATCCGCCCCATCAGGACGCATCATCCTATAATTTCTTACTTATATCTGAAATATAGAATATCCGGTAGGAATTTTAATAACTTTTAGACTATCAGATCAATTTTGGCTATCTGGAGTCTTGAAAAATTCCTGTATTAAGCCATATTACCGAGCATCACTTGCTCTATATACTGGTGAAATCTGGTACTGAAATGCTTTCGGGTAGTCCAAACCACTTTCGGCCTAACTTTCTTTAATTATAATTTAGCCCAAAAGAACTTTTCTTCTTTTCAATTAAGTCCCTTTTATTTGGCTAAAATTACACTTAAGGACCCCACCTTTTTGTCTACCTTTCCTTTTTGGCCTTGTACTTTTCATATTTGCACTTAAGTCCCTTCATTTTATTTCTTTTGCAATTTAATCCCTTTCTTTACATAAATGACCATCATATCCCTAGTGACTTTCACTATTTACATATAAGTCCCCGGACTTTTACTTATTTGCAGTTTAGTCCCTAAAAACCCTCTGTATGTTTCGGGGACTTCTGCTCAAAGGGATATATCTATTTCAGGCTTACTTTCTGAATCTCTAGGCCTAAAAATTGGGATGTCACACTATCTGTGAGAAATCTGTATCTGAACTGCTCTCTATCTGAGAGCAATCTATATCAGATCTAACTCTTATCTGAAGAATTATTTTAATCTAGCTCTATCTGAGAGCCATCTGTTTCAGATCCAACTCTTATCTCAAAAGTGGTATGAAAGCAATCTCTTTACTGTTGTCTGCTGTTCTTACTATATACCATTTCTTTTGATAAAGTTATAGTACTAACACCCTCTTTGTACTTGTTGTAACCTACCATAAGAAATGGCCCTGAGTACTATATTCATAAGCCTATAAAAATACCTTAGTAACCCCAAACATCCTGTAACTGACTGTCCCACTTGCTAAGACTGTCTATCATCCTGAGTATTTTTTCTATTGCTATCCTATCTTAGGCTTTGTTCTTAGATTTCTATCCTAACATAAACTCTAATGCCTAAGGGGTTTAACTAAGTCTATCTACTCTTTCCACATAATCCACTTAACTTGAGAGGTTTATCCCTGGTCATCGACTTCCCAAAGAGAAATTGTACTCTTACTCATATGGCTCTATAACTTTTCTTAGGCTAAGTCCACTGCCACCCTCAGGATCTACTGCGATCAACCGTAAGCCTTTTCATAATCTTCTATGATCCTCTAGAATCTACTGCGATTCCATTGTACTGTATCCTAATCTTTAGGAAACTTTGCACCAAAGGATTAACTTGCCTTTACTATACCTCTATCGCATTATCTTCCAGATCCTGTTTAGTTATTTAGGAATTTGAGATAACTACTTAATTTTATTGCTTTAGTCTTTACAAGGCCATATTTGCTCATCTATCTTAGGTTACCATATTATCCTCTTACTAGGGTATAAGCTCAACCCTTAATTGTTTTATCTGGCTCTTGCTCATTACTTTTTCTTAAACAGGGGAGTCTCCTTATCTATGAACTGTGGCAACATTTCTCTTTTTAAGCATCATAAATGTCATACCTCACTTTCCTAGGCTTTATCTTCTCTAAAACAGTATCCTGTTATGTTTGGAAAAAGATAGTGGTGAGATTTTGAGAAAAAATTCAGTAGCAAACGGTATTAAACAGTGTATACATCAATGTAAATATTTGTGCTTGCTTGTGAAAGTGTTAACATTGTGTAAAGTACATGCTTCCATGTAACATATGAAATACAATTGGCCAAAGAAATCATAGAAATAGAGCTTCAATCATATACACATATGCAACACAATTCAACATAGCCATAGCACAACCAAGCATAACATCTAATACATACAAGTTTAAGATAGTTTACTACCTGTCGGGTAGCTTTCCCTTAGTCCTTAGCCTTTGCTCTGAGGTTCCTTATTTACATAGGTCAGAGCCTATACATAGCATAATAATTTTTTCAATATTATCCTATACAGTATAGCTCTACTTAACTCAAGCTTAACTTGAGGTAATACCCTTAATCTGATAATCCCCTAATTTTCTTTCTATATATCCATGGCTAACCTTATCAAGAGAGAGAGACATTTCTCTATTCTAACTATTAAATTCATAAGAACAATCCTCTAATTTATTAAAGCAAGGACTAGGATAAATTACTTACCTTATTACTAAGCTTGCCGAGTCCCTAAGCTCTTTGGATTGCTCCTAGCTCGGTCAGACCTCTTCCTTTTTCCTTCCTTTCTTTCTCTTTCTTTCTCTCTTTCATTTTTTTTCTCTCTCTCTCTTCTTGCTGCCCTTGCCATGGATGAAATGGAATGGAGGGGGGTGGGGGTATTTATAGGGTAGGCTTGGTAGCCAAATTACCATTTTACCCCTCCAAGGTTATAATATTTACGGAGCCTCCAGAGCTCGCCACGTGTCCCTATGACATGATCATCCTAAATGACATCATCAATGTGACACCATCAAGGGGACACCTTGCATGCTAGGTGGCACTATTGTGGAGCCCTTGGGGACACTTCAGTTGCTGACTCAACACTTCCAGAGAATTCCAAAATCTTATCTCGTAATGAACGGCTGAGATTGTGCCAAGTGTCCTTAGCTTTTTCTTGAGTTTTCTTCTTTCCCAATTTAGTGCCATGTGGCATCTTAGTGGGTCCCATGAGGGCACCTTTCACCCCACCTCATGGCTTCTTGATAAGTCCAAAGCTTTATCTGATCAATTACCCAGTTATAACTTCAACCAGGTAATTATACTTTACTGAAAATTACTAAAATATTATTTTAATTCCACTTGGACCCACATAACTCTTGGGCAACATTTTAGGAGTTCTTGGAATGCCATCTTGGGTATCTAATCAAGCTCAAGTACTCTGATAGCTAAATTCCCAAGAAACTTCCCTTATACCGATATCCTTAAATTGTGCTAATTTTTGAGATAAATTCTATTTAACTCTTTTATTAGTTCTAATATTTTTAGAAATTCATTCTTATATAAAATGAATTTCTTGTAAAGTCTCATAATTTTTTTAGACTCAGAAAACCTGATAAAAATTACATATATTTCTTCTAAATGTTTATCGACGTCCTTTTTCACCGTAAATTCTATAATTAATTTTACAGGACTCCTTTTTTACTTCCATTAGTTCCATAAATTCTTATATTAGCTATAAGAATTAACCACAAAATTTTATCTAATTATGAAGTCTGAAAGATACTACAATAATTGCCAGACTTCTGAAATTAATATCAATTTATCGGGATCTCAAATCAAAATTTCGCGTGGCATTAAACTGATCAGAATAATTTTCTCTATTTTATGATAAAATTTGGGACTGAAATGCTTCTAGGTAATTCTTGGCCTTTTCTGGCTCAACTTTTCCATGATTACCATTTTGCCCGTGAACTTTTAGAATTTACACTTTAGTCCCTCAACTTTTTATAATTACACATAATGGCCCATAACTTGTGTCTACTTCCATTTTTGCACCATGGAACTTTTAGACTTTCACTTTAGTCCCTTTTTTTCTAAAATAACCATTATACCCCTAGGCACTTTCACTATTTACATATAAGTCCCTATACTTTCACTTATTTATAGTTTAGTCCCTGAAAACCCTCTGTGTGTTTATGGGATTTTTGCTCAAAGGGGTCTAGTAGCCTATCTATTTTAGGCTACTTTTTGTGCCTCTGGCCTAAAAATTGGGACATTATAGTAAACTTCTCTATCATAACTTGATACTCTTCTACTTATTAACTTCTTTTGTCTGTCTACTAGTTCCAGTTTATTCTTGACTAGACTGTGGTTCCCTTTTGGTCTTCACACAGAGAATTCTGCTTTTGAACATTCCCTTGAACTAGTCTTTCATGTCTCTGTGTATCATACTATCTAGCTCATCTATACCTTGTGTCCATCCTCTAGCCGATGAACTTTGGCGAGGTTAGTACCTTTATTCTTACGTTATTACAACATTTGGTCATTGTTCCCAGGGAATTCAGGTTCACGGAATGATTCTGTCTCATTCTCCTAGCGTTATATTGAATTAACTCTTGTATCTTAGCTTTCTTGATCTTGGATTGTTCAACTTATTTAACCTTAGACTGATCAGCTCCTATCTCTATCAGTAGAGGAAACTTCTCACCGTCGCTGTTCTACTTAGTCCAGCCACATCGTGTTAAGAAACATGAGACCTTTCGAGGTATTGGCTGACTAAGACCAATCACTGTAACTGCATCTTTGAATACTATCTCATAAGGCTGTAAGGCTAGGGTATAATGCAACATACATATCTGAGGGTCATTATCACTTTTAGTCGCATCCACCACACTAGCTTGTCATGACTAACATCCTCTGTGTTATATGTCGTTACATCTAGCTCACTTGATACGTCCCGATCATATTATTCTATGTTCTTCCATCGTGACCAATGGTCTTTCCTCGTCACAACTTGAACTACTTTGTGTATATTAGTTGTGTTCAAATACCCTGATTCGTCGCGACCTAAGTTCTCTGTGAATCTTAGTCGTAACCAGAGAGTACTGGCTCGTCGTGACTACTAAGACTTACCCATTCTACTTGGTTTACTAAGAATTCTAACCTCTAACTAATTCAGAGCATCACTAGACTAGAACCTTCTATTTCATGCCAGAATCTTATGCTCTGTACTCATGTCAGGGCCTCTGCTCTATGCTTGTGCCACTGCTTTGATTATTAGTCCCCTCATTCTGGGACTCTACCAATAATTGGAAACAAATCACAGACATGCACAACAATTCTCAAACACACATATATTCATACAACAAAACAGCATATGTACACATATAAAACATTTAAAATATCACATACCACATATCTTATGTCATGATTAACATTCTAATTGTACCCCTATCTTAAACAAAATATTAAATATTTAAGATTAAGGTATGAAATTATCCTATCTGATGCCAGAAACTTTGCTTTGATACCAAAAATGTAAGACCTTACTTTTGTACATCTTAGGGACTAATCGATAGCATTTAGAACCACTTATATGATCATTGAAGTTCAAATTCAAAATCTGGAAATTTCCAACTTGTTGGTACTGTTCATGTGGTATTTCCAGATTAAGCGATGAACTTCAAAAAATTATAATTAATTATAGAAAACTCAAAATGAAGTGGTTCAAAAGGATAAGTGAAGCTAACATAATAAATTTTAAGAGAAAAATAAGTCTCAGACCAAATGCTTAGCCAATCAATACAGATTTGAAGTCAAAGATCACTATTTATGTCAAAACTTCTAAAAACAGTTTCTGGTCCCTAACTTTGAAACTTCCGTGCTCTTTGTACAAACATCAAAATAAGGCATTCTTGGTGTCAAAACCAATCTTGACATGTTAACTAATCACTAGTAAAATATCATACATTTATTTGATCATTTATTATTTTTAATTACAACTCAAATGTCACTACCTCCTCAAGAATTACTGTTCATAGTGACAAATTTCAACTACTAACTTTACATACATATACACATAAATCATGCAATTAATCCCTATCTTTTCTTCATGCATCTTCATCTTCTTCCTCATGAAATTCCTGCTGTGATGTTTATATTATGGAAAGGGGTGATATTTTGGGAGAAATCTCATAAGCAAACGGATACCATACAATGTATGCAACTATATGCTTGATGTTAATATATGTTCACTTAATGATCATGCTTGCATAATGATAACTTACATGCTTCCATGTCTCTTAATTATAACATATGTCCATAGCATAAAAAGAAACAGAGTATCACTTAATCATACATGTTTCACATAATCAAAGTAAGCAAACATCACATAAAACATCTAAGCAACATAAGCAGGCACACAAGTAGGTAAGTTCACTACCCATATTCCTTGCTTTTTCTTACTCTTTTCCTTTCCATCTTTATCCTTGCTTTGTGATCCTCTTTATCACAATTATCTAGGCCTAACATAACATAATAACATACTTATCATAATCTATTTCCAAACTTGGTCTCAGCTTCCTAACCCGATAAACTCTATATTTCTTTAATTTTGATTAATTGCTTTACCCTTTGAATTAAATTTTGCCTTGACCATATCCTACACAATTTTGCCCAAGGAATTCAAATATGAAATCATAATTAAAAAATTCCAACTCCTTGGTGCACTGGACAGAACCGAACCGTGGAGTACCCTTACATTTTCCAAAAATTCCACTTTTGATTTTAATACTTCAACTCTTGTGCGTTGGCTCAATCCTATACAATTTTGCCTTCTGGACTCATTGGAAGCATCAAAATCAACTTTCTTGGTTAAACTCCAATTCTGGCCAAAATGTCCATAAGGTTAAGGAAATAGAAATTACACAATTAATTCAAGCAACAACCATCAATTTAGGTTTATCTAAGTCCTAATTTTATGTCTCCAACTTCAATTTCATCTTTCCCCAATATTGTACAGTTCTTGACAACAGCATAATATAGGGAATATCTCACTTTTCTTCCATGAAAACCCCAAGATCAAGCTCTTGAATTGAAAGAACATAAGCTAGGTTAGATTACTTATCTTAATTCTTAGCTAACTTGACTTGGGTAACTTGGATTTCCTCTTATCTTGGCTTGGTTTTCACTTGGGCAGCACCTCCCCATGCCTCTTCTAGGTTGACGTGAAAGTGAAGGAGGGAGTGGTTATTTATAGTTTTAAGTCATGGTGAATGGATGGCTAGGATTGATTCAATCACTATTTGATCTAACAGTCCATATTCCACCTTGCACTTTGTCTTACCCATAATGTTTTGATGACCTCATCCATGACATCATCAAGGACATGTTTAGCACAACATAAGGAAAAGAAGAATCTAGAAAGAATTTTAGTCCATCCGGTACCGGCTTAGTCTAATTTTCCAAAAACTATATTATTTTCTAAATCTAATTTTTTCAGGATTCTATAATATGTTTTCTGATCTTAAATCTAGTATCCGAATTTTTCCTACCATTGACATTCTTGGACAGGGTCTAAATTTAATTAGTGATCCCTAGGCAAATTACCAAAATGCCCTTAGTTTCTCTTTATTTACTTTAATAACTTTAGGGACATTATAGTCTTTTCAAACATCACCAAAGTATTCCCTGACCTTGGTTAACTATTTGGGAACCCTCTTTGACCTTTTGACCTTGGTCAAATGACCATAATGTCCCCCATTCATTCTTTATCTATGTTTTATAACATATAGGAATTTTTGTCATTTTGCACTTTCTAGGGTTTTTCTGGAGACTGAACCTTGTTCTGGACTTGCCTCAATTTTTTGTCCAGGAATATACCCTTTTCATTAGTTAACTGATCTAATCCTATCCAGAATCCTCTACTGAATATCAGATTATTTCCAAAATTCATAACATTTTATCAGGACTTCAGATGAGAATTATGCAGTTACTTAAATTAATCTGCACAGTCACATCTATTTTTTCCTAAATTTATGGCTTTTGGGTCTTCCGGTCATTTTCCCATAATTACATGTATGCCCCTACTTTTCCATAATGACCATTTTACCCTTTATCATTTTTTATTTACTTTAAATTCTTTTATAAATTCTATAGAGCTCCTTTTTGAGTTATGTCAGCTTCATAAATTCTTATCTTAATTATAAGAATTTACTACAAAATTTTATCTGATTCTGAGGTCCAGAAGATACTGTACCAATTTATAGACTTCAAAAATTAATATCAATTTATCGAAACCTTAAATCAAAATTCTAAGAGATATACCTGGCCCAAATTCTATCCTCTATTTATTCGTAAAATTTAGGACCAAAATATTTCTTAGCCATTTTGGGCCATACTTTTCTATAATGACTATTTTACCCTTTATCAATTTTTTATTTACTTTAAATTTTTCTATAAATTCTATAGAGCTCCTTTTTTAGTTATGTCAGCTTCATAAATTCTTATATTAATTATAAAAATTTACTACAAAATTTCATCTAATTCTGAGGTTCGGAAGATACTGTACCAATTTATAGACTTCAGAAATTAATATCAATTTATCGGGATCTTAAATCAAAATTTTAAGATATATACCTGGCCCAAATGTTATTCTCTATTTATTGGTAAAATTTGGGACCGAAATATTTCCTGGCAATTTTGGGCCTTTTCTGGCTCAAAATTTCACAATTACGCTTTTGCCCCTAAATTTGGCAAAATTGCACTTTAGTCCATAAAATTGCCAAATTCCATTTTAGTCCCTTTAAGCAAAATTTAAAATTCCAGTTTGGTCCCTGAATTCTCAAAATTCCATTTAGGTCCTTAAACTTTTTACTATTTGTAATTTAGTCCCTGGACTTTCACAATTTATAGTTTAATCCCTAAACTTTTACTATTTTCAGTTTAGTCACTCTAGCTTTATAACTTTATACCTTCTCTCTTTCTTTGACTTAAACCTTATCTAATCATTATATTTTCTTCTAATTATCATCCCAATCCCGTCAGATCCTTTTTTCTTTATCAGTCTTATACAGATAGGGAAAATTTGGTATGTTACACTTAAATTATAAGATATGGCCATAGCATAAAAAGAAACAGAGCATAACTCAATCGTACATGCTTCACATAATCAAAGTAAACAACCATCACATAAAACATCCAAGCAAGCAAAGCATACAAGTTAGGTAATTTTACTCTCCTTCAACATTTTCTTTCTTAGACTTTCCATCTCCTCCTTCACAAATGTCAAAGCCTAATCATAGTTCATCAGTGCACTTATTACAATCCATCCTTATCTATTTCATATCTAGCTCAACAACTTAGCTTTATTCTTCCGAAACCAATAAACTCCTAGCTTTCTCTATTTGTGGTTAATTGCCTTGTTAATTTATTCCTTGACCATATCCTACACAATTTTGCCCAAAGAATCCAAATATAGATTCAGACTTTCAAAATTCCAATATTTCCTTAGGTCTAGATAGAAAATAAAACAGTGCATATAACTTTCAAAATATTCATCTTTTCAATTCCAATGCTTCCAAGATATTGATCTTACTTAACTCTACACAATTTTTCATTTTAAATCCATTGAAAATATCAAAAATATGAAATTCTTATCATTGTTCATACGTTTGAATAGTAATAGAGGGTTTCATATTTTCTCTTTCTCAATTTTAATATTTCCAAGGTTCCAATCTTATTCAATCCTATACAAAATCATCATATAAATTCAATGGAAGCATTAGATCATTGAAATTCAACCTTCTCCCTTCAGTTCTGTCCTAGGCCGAAAGGTTACAACCACTAAAACTTAGGTTTCAACCTTCCAAAATACAAATAGAAAAATTAGGAAGATTGCTTACCTTAAACCGTGATTGCTTTGGATCAAAATGCCTTGTATCTTCTTTATGCTTTGTTGAGTTTTCAATCCTCAAGAGTTTCCCCTCTATTTATGGTTCCATTATGAAGGAATGGAGGGAGATATTTATAGAGAAATTTTAGGGTTCTTAGGACAAATCTACCCTTACAATTGCTAATTATTACAAAGACATATCCTTCCTCTCATTGGTTGATTTTTGGATTAATTACACTTAATCATCATTAACTTAATTCTTATATTATTTTAATAAAAATAAGCACATGGGATAATGCTTCCTTCCCATTCTTGGTGCCATGTGGAGGGATGTGGATCCCACAAGGACACCTCACATGCCACCTCACATGTCTTCTTGAATTATCTTGTAATCTTTTCTTCTTTTTTAAATATCCTTGAAACTAAATTGAACCCCAAGACACTCCCTTGACACCTTGGACCTCCTAGTTTGATGCCACTTTAGGCCTAAATTGAGTTCAATTGCTAATTGGCACGAATCTCAAGGCACATCCTTTACTGGATACCTGAATAGACCTTAAATTTTGGAATAACTTCTATACAATTATTTTAAGGGTCCTGACATTTTTAGAAATTCATTCTACTATTAAATAAATTTTTTGCAAAGTTTCATAATTTTTTGAGACCCAAAAGTCCTAATAAAAATTCTATACATTTCTCTAAATCCTTTATCGGTTTCCATTTTCACCTTAAATTTCATAATTAATTCTACATAACTCCTTTTGGAGTTATATTAGTTTCATAAATTATTATAAGAATTATAAGAATTTTCTATAAAATTTTATCTGATTCTGAGGTCTATAAGATACTATACTAATTTTCAAACTTTGAAAATTAATATCAATTTATTAGATCCCAAATCAAAATTTTGAGAGATAAACCTGACCTAAATTATGTCATCTATTTACTGTTAAAATTTGGAACCGAAATATTTCTAGGCAATTTTTGGACTTTTTCATGTTCAATTTATCCATAATTACGATTTTACCCTTGAATTTGGCCAAATTGCACTTTAGTCTCTAAACTTTTCAAATTTTACTTTAGTCCCTTACTATACTTTTTGAAATTCCAATTCTGTCCCTAAAATATCAAAATTCCACTTAGGTCCCTTTTCTCTTTTCCCTTGAATTTTATATATTAAACTTTTGTCCAATTGACGTTTACATCCTTTGGCTTTATAACTTTGCACTTTTCTTTTCTTTTTCTAACTTAAAACTGATCTAAACATTATCTTTTCTTTTGTTCATTATAACACTCCTTTACTAACTACTTTCCTCTATCAGTCTTATATAGATAGAGAAAAATCAGGATGCGACATCTGTAACCCTTACTTTTTCACTCACTATACCCCTTTCTTCCATCTCCACCGAACTTAGCCTTCCATTACCCCTACTTCCCATGATTATTCCTTCAACTCTAGCCCCAATCCTTTTGGATGATGTCAAAAAGGGGGGAGAGGAAGTGATGAGAAGAAGGATGATTCATCTCTTGAATCAATTGATTGACTGCTATTGTTTATTATCTCGCTTGTTTTATTGTATAACTATGACTGATAATGACTGATATGCTCAAGTTATGTTAATTATGTTCTATTTTAAATAATGACTATCTCATGTTAATTATTTTGATTCATTCGATTTTGTCATCATCAAAAAAGGGGCAGAATGTTAGAATCCATACTTAATGATATTTTGATGATGGCAAAAGTAACTCAAATTTTTTCTGTAAAAGATCATTTAATCAATCAAGTTGTTTCTGTATTTTTTAAATGATGTCAAAAGTGACAGAAGAAGTTAGAGCAAGCTAATCGATTGATCAATCGATTAATAGTACTTAATCGATTAGTGAGTATCATTTAATCGATTGAAGGTTCGATTAATGTCAGAATATTGCTTTTTGTCATTAATTGATCAATTAATCGATTAATTGATCAATTAATGAGTGTCCATTAATCGATTAACTGTTCAATTAATTTCATGAAGTTGCTCTTTGGAATTGAAAAGATAAGTCAATTAATCGATTAGTTAATCGATTAATTCTAATTAATCGATTATCTATTCGATTAATTTATTCAGAACTATTTTTCCTTTAGACAAAACAAACTCTATTAATCGATTAATATATATTAATACATTAATTGTTCAATTAATTAGTTTAGAATAATGTGAAAATCAAATCTGAATCTATTAATTGATTGGTTAATCGATTCATTTATATTAACTGATTAATTATTAAATTAATATATTATAAAAAGCTTTCTATTTCAATTCCTCCAGAGACATTAATCAACTAAGGATTCAATTAATTTATATTAATGGATTAGTTGTTCGATTAACTTCATATATTTCAATGATACTTCTCTGTTTATGTTGAAACTAATTGAATCTATGAATGAGCTATATATGTTTGATTCAAATATAAAGTATACTTATGTTTCTTACCATTCTTCATTGTAAATCTTTTGAAAAACTTATCATAACAATTTATATTGAATATGGTTGAATATTCCGATCAATGTGGTGCTCTATTTTCTGTTCTTCTCATTAGTTGAAACATTGATCGAATTAACGATATTTAATCCATTAGTTAATCGATTAATACAATATATTTTTTAGAAAGTCATTAGAACCTTATTAGATCTTGATCTTTATAATATGAGTTGATTATTAGTTGTTTATACACTTAATCAATGCTTAAACTCCGAACAAATCTTTTGAGATTGAGTATGATAAAAAAAGGCTAAAGTTTGAAATGATAAAGGTTATATCAATGGAAACTTGCTACATCCAGCAAAGCATTAAATGATCACATATCCACCAACGACGCCTTCACTCCAACAGTTACAATAGTTACAAGCTTGAATCTAACGGCTACCAAATGAAATAAATGCTATTTTAAGCAAGACTCGACATTAATGAAGACAACAAACAATAACGACTGATTTTATTACACTCTTGAATTCTTCATTCATTATTCTATAACCCGATATTCTTGGGCTTCAGTATTTATCATCATATATACTCTATGAGAGAGATTGAGAAAATTTTCATTCATTCTGTAAAATTAAGAGATTGGATCTCTTAAGTTAGGATTGTTACTTTACAGGAAGTAAGGGGGAGTGATTGAGAGGATCACTTGTTGTACTGAGGAACCAAAAACCCCTTTAAATCTTGGGGTATAGTTGAAAATCTCATAAGGATTATGGGGACTGGATGTAGAACAAGAGGATTAGTTCAAAGTAGGATAAATAGTCTTGTGTTGATTCTTCTATCCTTCATTGATATCTTTCTAATCTATATTCTCCTTACTCTATTATACTTTAGTTGTATTTAAGGATTTTAAATTTATGTTAACAATTTTAAAACACCCAATTCATCCCCCTCTTGGGTGTTTTTGCCTAGACTAACATCTTAATCTGTGGCTACTTTTCCTTTAACCTTTACTATACTTACTCTCTGTAAACTTATTCCAATTAGAGTTTAGTCATACTATATCTCTACCCATCATCTGGGTGTCATTGTGTCTATTTGTTACAACTAGAACACTGTATACATTCGTCACGACTAGACTACTAACTTCACCATCAAACATGGCCTGTCACCATATTTTCGCATGTTATATTTTAGTTTCTATCCAGTTCATAAGGAAAGAGTTTGATTTTCATAAATCTAAGCTCATATTTGGATTCCTCATGAAAAATTGTATGGGATTGACCTATGGGAATAATTTTTAGAAGGATGGATAGGAATCCCTAAAGTTAAAGTAAAGAGTTAAGAGTTCAAGAAGGATAGTCTTGAACATTGCTTGAGTTCATAGTCCTAATGAATTATGTGACACTGTGAATGTGTTTAGGACCTTGAGACATCCAAGAGAATGTTTTGAAATTGTTGACTGGAAGTTACATGGTTGGGAAGCCTAGGGAGCAAGTGCAAGAACAAGGAAGAAAGCTTAAATTCAAGGAAATAGACTTACCCCCTTGTCGGTGCAAACACTCGACCCCTGGTTCACAGCCTTTGATTATCTGTGCTCTAGGGACACTCTCTAGAGAAATATCCAGACTTTTTCCATGTATAACAGATATTTTATCCTATCAAATATGGCCTGTCATCATGATTCTTTTCACATTTATCATATACTCTAAACCTTGGGTCTTGGTTACTAATATTGCCCCAAAAGTTTCCTCTGCTAGGCCTTCTGTTCTGCTATTTCCTTTTTCCTTCATATTATCACTACCACTGGTAACACCCTGGCCTTGATTATTCTTTTTAGGAATAAAATTCTCCTTGTATGTTAGTTTGAATAGTGCTTGGTAGTTCAGGCTATTTTCAATTATCCAGTAAGCCTCAACCGTTTTATGGAACTGACTATACTGCTGAGGAGTCATCTTCTCCTTTAACGTAGTGTTTAGTCCTCCTATCAATCTTTCTATCATCTATCGTTCATCATCCATTTGTCAAAGATATGTGGAATAATGAGAAAGTCCTATAAACTTGTCTAGGTACTTATCAAATGGCTCTTTTTCTCCTTGCCTCAGCACAAGGAACTCGCCTCCAGTTCGTCATGAACTGATTGAGAAAAATATTTTTCATAAAGCTGTTCAAGAAACACTTCCCAGTTGATAGGAATGTTCCTTGCTTGTAACAGAAGCTCGGTGTTTTTCCACCATCGATATGCATCCCTTTCCAATTGATAAATCCCTATATGAGCCTTCCTCTCAGACAGACACTCCAGCACCTTGAAAATCTTTTCTAATTTATTGATCTAATCCTCTACTGCTTGGACATCAAATGTCCCCTTAAATATTGGTGGGTTATACTTACATAATCTTGTCATCCATTACTGGATGGTAGTAGGATCAATTTCATACTTACTTTCCTAGGCTTTACCTTTTCCAAAACAATACCCTATGATGTTTGGAAAAGATAGGGGTGAGATTTCTGGGGAAATCTCAGTAGCAAACGGTACCATAAATAATGTATGCATCAATATAAATACTTGTGCTTGCTTGTAAAAGTGTTAACATTGTGTAACGTGCATGCTTCCATGTAACATATGAAGTACAATTGGCCAAAGTAATCATAGAAACAGAGCTTTAATCATATACACATATGCAACACAATTCAACATATCCAAAGCACAACCAAGCATAACATCCAATACGTACAAGTTTAGGAAAGTTTACTACCTATCGATTAGCCTTTCCTCAGTCCTTAACCTTTGCTCTAAGGTTCCTTCTTTACATAGGTCAGAGCCTATATATAGCGTAATAATATTCTCATTATTATCCTATCCAGTATAGCTCTACTTAACTCAAGCTTAACTTGAGGTAATACCCTTAATTTGACAATCCCCTAACTTTCTTTCTATCAATGGCTAACCTTATTAAGAGAGAGACATTTCTTTATTCTAACTATTAAATTCATAAGAACAATCCTCTAATTTATTAGAGAAGGGACTAGAATAAATTACTTACCTTATTCCTAAGCTTGCCAATTCCCTAAACTCCTTGGATTGCTCATAGCTCAGCCAGAACTCCTTCTTTTTCTTTCTTCCTTTCTCTTTCTTTCTTTCTTTCTCTCTTTCTCTTTCTCTCTCTTCTTTTCTCTTCTTTCTTTTCTCTTGGTCGTGTTGTGCATGGATTAGAGAGGGTGGGGTATTTATAGGTGAAGGGAGGTGGAATGGGCGATAAACGGCTCAGATCGCTTAACTTTCTCACCAAACTTTGCCTGCATCATCATGATGACATCATCAAGGGACACCTTGCATTCTATGTGGCGACTTGGTGGGTTCCATAGGACACCTCACCTAGTGAGTCAACACTTCTAGAAACCTCCAGTCCATTCTGTCCAATTCTGTACTAGCTCAGTCCAATTTTCTAAAAATCAGACTGTTTTCGAAATCTAATTTTTCTGACATTCCATAATATATTTTCTAATCTTAAATCTAGTATTTGGATTATTCTTACCATTGACATTCTTGGACTACGTATTAACTTAATTACTGATCCTTTGGTAAATTACCAAAATACCCTTGGTTCCTCCTTATTTACTTTAATAATTCTAGGGGCATTATTGTCTTTCATATTTCAACAGAATATTTCCTGACCCTGGTTAACTACTCTTGTAGGTCTCTTTGACCTTTTGACCTAGGTAAAATGACTAAAATGCCCTTTACTCATTTGTTAATTATTTTTATAATATAGGGGTATTTTCGTCATTTTGCATATTTTCTGAATATTTATGGACACTGGCCTCTTTAACCGATAAACTGATATCATGTGCCTGGTGTAACATCCCAATTTTCAGGCCTAGAGATGCAGAAATAGCCTAAGATTAAGAGGCTACTAGACCCCTTTTTAGTAAAAGTCCCAGAGGAACGTGAAGAGTTTCAGGGACTGAGCTGCGAGTAAGTAAAGGTACGGGGACTTATGTGTAAATAGTGGAAGTCCCAAGGGGTAATGGCCATTTGGGGATAATGTAAAGGTCAAAGGTTCAAGAGTTGACCAGTTAGGTCACGATGATAGAGACTTTGGTCGCGACGAGAGTGTATTATGGTCGCGACTAATATTGGCAGAGAAGCTTGGTCGTGACGGATATGTATGTGGTGTCGCGACTGATGAGTAGAATGAGCCTGGTTGCGACTAAAAAGTGATGTGGTCACGACGAAAGACTGTTATGGTCGCGACTAAAGGATGTTGTGGTCGCGACTAGAGAGTGCTGTGGTCATGACTAATGAACCAAAAGATGTTAAGTCGCGATGAGATGATGGCTAGGTCGCAACTAGTGACTAAAGTAGTGCCAAGCGTATGGGCCATGAATTGAGAAGGTCCAAAAGAGATAGTTACCCGGTTAGAGATAGACAGGAGGCAGGAGGCCATATACAGGAAAGGTTATCTGGAAACCATGAGGTAGACTGATAAGGTATCCTCATGGGACCCACAAGATGCCACATGGCATTAGAGTAATGATTCGTAACCTTTCAGTAGAGTAAAGTTACTCGGTTAGCACGAAAATTGAGGAAGTGATCAGATAAGTCTGGGACTTATCTGGATAGCATTGGGAAGCGTGCAAGGTCTCTTCTAGGTGCCACATGGCATTGGTCTGGAGAAAGCAGATAAAGCTGAGGGCACGTATTACGAGGCAAGACACTGGACCGGTGAGTCAGCTGCTGAGGTGTCCAGGATTTTCAGCATGTGCAAAATGTAATGCTGAGGTGGCATGATGAGGTGTCCCGATGATGTCATGCATGATGCAGTAAATGAGGAATTAAAGAAAATAGGAAAAACCAGAACCGCAGGATCAAAGTTCATGGAAATTACGGGATTGCCATTGGAGGAGGTTATAAATACCCCCCTCATTTGCATTCACGCATGGCTAGAGTAAGGGAGAGAAAGAAGAGAGAGAAGGAGAAGGAAGGGAAGAGAGAAAGGAGAAAATGAAGTAAGAAAGTTCTGGCAGAGCTGGAAGCAGAATAAGGATAGTGGAGTTCTGCTAAGCTAGCCAGGTAGTAACTAATCCTAGCTTTTATGTAATGGCTTTGTGATTTGATGTGCTATTGTTTGGTTAGATTGTTGTCTTATATGTTATGTCTGAAGCTCTGCTGTAATGCTATTATCATATGTTATTAAGCATGGAAGCACGCAGCATACTTATCTGTACACAATCACAAGCAAGCACTGTCACTCTGCATTACATATATTGTTATGATTGTTGCTACTGAGATTCCCCCGAATCTCATCCCCATACATAACCCAATACAGGGAGGTTATGCTGAAGTAGATATAGAGAAAGCCGAGAGACACCGTTATGCTGCCAAAGTAAAGACTGAACATCAGTATATGATAAGTACTGTGTACGTAGTGTTGTCTAAAGAGGCTAAAAGTGAGTGGACCTAGCCGGTTCATCTAGTCTTTCCTGGGTACTACGTAGAATGGTAGTTCTCATGAGGGGATTACCGAATCAGTATAGTTCAATTCTTTGTACAGATGAAGCGTAGCGGTTATGCTACCGGAGTATAGGCAGAAAGAGATGTAATAGAGATAGAGGGATTATGTATATGCCTTGTTGGGTATGCCATGCTGTATGACATTATGTTATTTAATGATAAATATTTTTTGGCATATTCAATTTATATATGTTAAATTAAGGGGAAATTCGCAGGTCCTGAGGCAGCAGTGTTCTGTCCTCAGTTTGACCTAGTAAACGGAGGAGTCTGGCCATGAGATTTAGTGAGCCGGTAGTACACATCTGGGGCATTCCGTGGATAGGTATTAAGCCTCATTTGGATGTGTAGAAGGTGAGAAATCAGTTCTCAAAGTACAGGTTCAGAGTAAGGAACTTAGGAGTAAAAGTTCAATCTCTGGACTTAGGTACAGCTATTATTGCTTCCGCAAGTGTACTCTGAGGAGTATAAAGGAGGATGTTTCATTTTGATATCAGAGCAAGAGGTTCTGGCATAGACCAGAAAGGACTCTAGTTCAGAGTATAAGATTCTGGTGCAGAACAGAAGGTTCTGGCTTAGTGATGCTCTGATTTAGAAAGAGTATTTTCCCTTTAGTGCGTGAGAATGGCATTGAGTCGCGACTAATATGGCTTTAGGTCGCGACAGGTAGCTCAAAGAGAGTTTTAGTCGCGACGAAGAAGTGGAGAGGTCGCGACTATTATTTACAGAGAGATTAGGTCGCGACGTGTATGTTACAAGATCACTACGGAATATGGCAAAAAGCTAAGGTTGCGACGGGAAAGGTCTTGTGTCGCGACTGAAGAGTTAAGGTTGCGACGTAAGGAGGCCTAGGTCGCGATGAGTTAGGTTCAGGTCGTGACGACAGAAGATTTAGGTCACGACTAAGGATAGAAATGTTAGGTTATGATGAGTTGAGTATGATGGTCGCGACGCAAGATCATGGAGTCACGACTATCCAATACTCAGGTCGCGATGAATGAACAGAAATGTTGAGTATGATGGTCACTGACTAATGATCACAAAGGATGTGAGTCACGACTATCCAATACTCAGGTTGCGACAGACAGTTATTCATATAGAGGTTTAGAAAGCTCAGAGGAGATAAAGCTCCTAGATGAGATGTGTGTTCATTTTTCTTTTTGAGAAGGAAAAAGATGGTGAACACAAGACAAGAAAATAGAGCTTGAGTGGAGGAGCCATGCATAGAGGAAGCGGGAAACTCCAATGAGGTAGACCCTACGCGAGTCATCCGTGCTAGGCAGGATGAGCAGCAAAGGATGATGAGTTAAGATGAGCTAGCTAGATAGCTAGAATGAGTTTTGCCTAGGAATGAGCCTAGGACATGGCCTAAGGCTAGAGACGTGATGGTTAATAGCTAAAGAGCTAATGTTCCTAAGCAGAGGGATCCCATCACAGAGAAGTGATAGATCCAGGGTAGAGTACCCTAGAGAACAGAAATGATAGTAAGAGATGATGAATGAGATCTATGCGACTGAAGTTCGCTAGGATCAAGAGAGAGACCGATCAGGAACCACAGTCCGGTCAAGAATAGACTGGGACTGATGGATAGACAGAAGAAGTTAAGAGATAGTAAATAGGTAGCCACAGATTACGAGATAAAGTGACTCCCCTATTCCCTATGTAAGAAAGAATAATGAAGGGTTGAGTCTATACCCTGGTAAGAGGGTAGTGTGGCAGCCTAAGTAAGTGTTCAGGACGATTGACCAAGATATGATAGGAAATATAATAAAGAAAATATGCCTTAAGGTTTAGTTAGTCTGATGGATGGTGGAGCAAAGTATGATATGGCTTATGCTACCATAAGGTATGATGAATAGTGGCATCTCCTCGCAGTTGTCATATGATGACATGCATGTTAGAGTATGCCATGATGAATGAATACTCCCCTTTTGGCAGTGCGTACAGGGTAGAGTATATATGAGTACAGATATGAGATGAGGAAGTTATGTTGCTCCCATACCATATGACATGTAATGAGATATGTATTGAGGATGATAGATAGTCTCAGTTTATGGGACAATGAGCTATGATATTTAGATATGATTTATGAATGAGGATACTCAGGTAATTCTGCAGACTTGTGAATGCAGTACTCAGAGCCATTTCTGTTGAAAGGAATGGTAGACAGAAAGAAAGCAGAAAAGAGTAAAGAGATTGTTTCTAGATCACTCTTCAGATAAGAGTTGGATCTGAAACAGATGGCTCCTAGATAGAGCTAGATTCAGATGAGTATAGATCACTCTTCATAAGAGTTGGATCTGATACAGAATGCTCACAGTTAGAGCATAGTTCTAATGGCTCGCAGTTAGAGCACATATTGAAATGAGAAGTTATGATGAGGCCATAGCAGTAGAATGCAATGGCAGGTGGTTAGACCATAATGGCACAAGCCAATGGTAAGCCACAGTAAAGTAAGAAAATGAGAAGGAACTCCTGAGTAAAAGAGGAAGTAAGTAAAGTCTGGGTAAATTATATGAGGCTATAAAAAATTTTATGGAGTTATCAACAGGTGGAAGCAGTTAACCTTATAACTTAGTCTGTTGGTTTAAGATCTTCGGGAGATATACAGTACAACAGAATTGCAGTTAGATTCTGGAGGGTCACAGTTAGATCCTAGCATGGCTCCAGGGTAGCAGTTAGTTCCTAACAGTTTTAGAGTCGCAGTTAGATTCTGAAGAGGCTAACGGTTGATCGCAGTTAGATCCCGAGGTCGCAGTTAGACCTAGCCTAAGGAAAGTAATGAGCCATGAGACATGAGTACAATGTAGTATCTCTTTGGGAAGATGAAGGCCAAAGACAAAGTTAAGGTGAGGAAGCTTCACTAGTTGATAAGCTCACCCAGAGAAATTGTTTTATAACGATTTTTCTCAGATAGCCTCTAGTATACAGACTGAACTTGGCTTTCCCTTAAACGAAGATGGAGTCCAAGTTCAAATCTGAGTATTGGGATTCAAAGAAGTTTTGTAGAAGTATGCCTGAGAAGCAGAGAAGAGAATCCTCTGTGTAATGAGAAGCAGAGAAGAAAATTCTCAGTGTAATGAGAACAGAAGAGTATGAGTAGATAGATTCCCCAGATGAGGGTAAAGAGATTAAAAGGCTAGAGAAGACCTAGAGAAAAAGGTCTAAGGCAAAGCAAAGATAGAACGCAGTTCTATGAGGAAGAGAATGTTAGCCTTATGGTATCTCAAGATAAGTTATGAAAGGGTGGTATACATTATGAGATAGCCAGAGTTGGCTAGATATGCCATGATAAAGTATCAAAGGCATGTAATGAGATACACTATGGTAAACGTGTAATATGACACGCACCTAGAGATGTGCATTTTATGAACAGACAGAGAGGCTCCCTTTTTGGTAGGGATCATATGTTTAAATGTTATGCTATGAAAGAGAATAGAAAAGAGAGATTTCACTCCTTGCATGAGATGCTAGGCCTTATATTATGCTAAAACTATGCAAGCTCCGAGTGTTAGAGCTGTGCCTAGTTAGAACAGTAATGCTTGAGCTCCAGCATTAGAGCTTTGCATTCATAAGCAGGTATGCAGTCCTGCAATATGTTGGCCAGGCATTATGCATGTTAGAGTAGGTGCTTTCATTTAGCAGCAAAGTAAAGAAATAATAGCTGCGTAAGTCCTCTCTCTGTAGGAAGTTAAGTGCTGAGAATGATGAGAATGTTGCAGATATTAAAGCAGTCTGCGAGATATTAAGAGAAGTAATAAGAGTATGAAGTATGATGAGTAGTTAGAAGAAATTCCCGAATACAGTAATATTCGAGAGAATTTCATATGAAAGAAATGGACACTGCTCATAAGTACAGTGAGTGGTCCATAAGATAAAAGTAGATTTCAGCTCTGATTGAGTTGACCCAGAGAAAGATGAGCATGTTACGAAGAGATGTAAAGTTATGATGAGTACTTTGCCAGATGTTAAGTTAATTTGGCTATGGTACTAATTAAACTTCGAGGACGAAATTTATTTAAAGGGGAGGAGAAATGTAACATCCCAGTTTTCAGGCCTAGAGATGCAGAAATAGCGTAAGATTAAGAGGCTACTAGACCCCTTTTTAGCAGAAATCCCAGAGGAACGTGAAGAGTTTCAGGGACTGAGTGCGAGTAAGTAAAGGTACGGGGACTTATGTGTAAACAGTGGAAGTCACAAGGGGTAAATGTACATTTGGGGATGATGTAAAGGTCAAAGGTTCAAGAGTTGACCAGTTAGGTCGCGATGATAGAGACTTTGGTCGCGACGAGAGTGTATTATGGTCGCGACTAATATTGGCAAAGAAGCTTGGTCGTGACGGATATGTATGTGGTGTCGCGACTAATGAGTAGAATGAGCCTAGTTGCGACTAAAAAGTGATGTGGTCGCGACGAAAGACTGTTATGGTCACAACTAAAGGATGTTGTGGTCGCGACTAGAGAGTGTTGTGGTCGCGACTAATGAACCAAAAGATGTTAAGTCGCGATGAGATGATGGCTAGGTCGCGACTAGTGACTAAAGTAGTGCCAAGCGTATGGGCCATGAATTGAGAAGGTCCAAAAGAGATAGTTACCCGGTTAGAGATAGACCGGAGGTAGGAGGCCAGATACAGGAAAGGTTATCTGGAAACCATGAGGTGGACTGATAAGGTATCCTCATGGGACCCACAAGCTGCCACATGGCATTAGAGTAATGATTCAGTAACCTTTCAGCAGAGTAAAGTTACTCGGTTGGCATGAAAATCGAGGAAATGATCAGATAAGTCTGGGACTTATCTGGATAGCATTGGGAAGCGTGTAAAGTCTCTTCCAGGCGCCACATGGCATTGGTCTGGAGAATGCAGATAAAGCTGAGGGCACGCATTATGAGGCAAGACACTGGACCGGTAAGTCAGCTGCTGAGGTGTCCAGGATTTTCAGCATGTGCAAAATGTGACGCTTAGGTGGCATGCTGAGGTGTCCCGATGATGTCATGCATGATGCAGTAAATGAGGAATTAAAGAAAATAGGAAAATCCAAGAAAAACCAGGACCGCAGGATCAAAGTTCATGGAAATTACGGGATTGCCATTGGAGGAGGTTATAAATATCCCCCTCATTTGCATTCACGCATGGCTAGAGTAAGGGAGAGAAACAAGAGAGAGAAGGAGAAGGAAGGGAAAGAGAAAGGAGAAAAGGAAGTAAGGAAGTTCTGGCGGAGCTGGAAGCAGAATAAGGATAGTGGAGTTCTGCTAAGCTAGCCAGGTAGTAACTAATCCTAGCTTTTATGTAATGGCTTTGTGATTTGATGTGCTATTGTTTGGTTGGATTGTTGTCTTATATGTTATGTCTGAAGCTCTGCTGTAATGCTATGATCATATATTATTAAGCATGGAAGCACGCAGCATACTTATCTGTATACAATCACAAGCAAGCACTGTCACTCTGCATTACATATATTGTTATGATTGTTGCTACTGAGATTCCCCCGAATCTCATCCCCATACATAACCCATTACAGGGAGGTTATGCTGAAGTAGATATAGAGAAAGCTGAGAGACGCCGTTATGCTGCCAAAGTAAAGACTGAACATCAGTATATGATAAGTACTGTGTACGTAGTGCTGTCTAAGGAGGCTAGAAGTGAGTGGACCTAGCCGGTTCATCTAGTCTTTCCTGGGTACTACGTAGAATGGTAGTTCTCATGAGGGGATTACCGAATCAGTACAGTTCAGTTCTTTGTACAGATGAAGCGTAGTGGTTATGCTACCGGAGTATAGGCAGAAAGAGATGTAATAGAGATAGAGGGATTATGTATATGCCTTGTTGGGTATGCCATGCTGTATGACATTATGTTATTTAATGATAAATATTGTTTGGCATATTCAATTTATATATGTTAAATTAAGGGGAAATTCGCAGGTCCTAAGGCAGCAGTATTCTGTCCTCAGTTTGACCTAGTAAACGGAGGAGTCTGGCCACGAGATTTAGTGAGCCGGTAGTACACATCTGGGGCATTCCGTGGATAGGTATTAAGCTTCATTTGGATGTGTAGAAGGTGAGAAATCAGTTCTCAAAGTACAGGTTCAGAGTAAGGAACTTAGGAGTAAAAGTTCAATCTCTGGACTTAGGTACAGCTATTATTGCTTCCGCAAGTGTATTCTGAGGAGTATAAAGGAGGATGTTTCACCTGGGCCTCACTTGGCGTCATCATGGGCCTCATGTGATATCATCTGAGCTCATTCAATCCCAGCTTGCTTACTACTTAGTTTTATAATCGGATATTGAGTGTCCTAAAACTCCCATCAAAATTCACTAAAATGTGAATAACTTTTCCTACAGAATTCCTTTCGAAGTTCCATCAGTTCTCAAACCTTTTGCTTTACAGGACGCACCTTCGTATAACTTTTTATTTATATCTGAGGTCCAAAAGGTCTGATAAAAAATTCAGATAACTTTCAGACTATCAGATAAATATCAGCTGTCTAAACTCCAATAAAATTTCTGTATCAGGCTAGATTAACCAACATAACTTTATCTATCTACTGATAAAATTTGATACTGAAATGCTTTCGGACAGTTTTAGCCTCTTTCGGCTCAATTTTCTCAAAATTACAATTTTTCCCTAGAAACTTTTCATCTTTTTAATTAAGTCCCTTAACTTTTCATAATTACACTTAATGGCCTATAACTTGTGTCTACTTCCATTTTACACCATAGAACTTTTAGACTTTCACTTTAGTCCTTTTCTTTTTCAAAATGACAGTTATACCCCCAGGGACTTTCACTATTTACATAAAAGTCCCTATACTTTCTCTTATTTGCATTTTAGTCCCTAAAAACCCTCTGTATGTTTCTAAGACTTCTGCTCAAAGGGGTCTAGTAGCCTATCTATTTTAGGCTATTTTATGAGGGCCTAAAAATTAGGATATTATAATCAACTACCGGCTCTGCTTGCCTAGGTGACTCAACTGGTGGCTGCATGAAACATCCTACTTTTAACCTCTCAGAGTATGTATTTGGAAGTGTATTTAACTAGTGTAAGCATTAATTTAGACCAAAAATTAAAATTTTAAAACTTACTTCTCAGGTAATGTTTATTAGGTAATTTTGTTAGAAATCGTGCCCTAGGGGCCAATCATTGTCTTATGAACATTATTGATTTATGAATTTATTAATTGAGTTATCATATTATTTGCATGTTTACTATGATGACCATCCTTGGATAATTCATGATATTATCCTAAATGTCCCTGGTCGATCATCTATGTGGGAGCACAGATGAAATAAGACCAGTATGATTTTGAAGATGTATAGAGATATAAATCAAAGTCATAAGCACATGTAAGAGTACAGGGTGTTGGACCGACCCGCTATGAGAGAACTGCATGGGTAACGTCATAAGCTTCTCTCATATACAAACCATGTCAATATGCCCTTTGACCTGAGATCATCATGGATTCCTACATGACAAAACGCTCAGCTTTGACCTAGTCAAAAGTCACTTTTGACCGAGTGATCATAAAGACTATGTTCGGGCTTAGTGGTTTTTCATGCGGAGGAATGTGAATGGTCAAGATGGAATTTGTCCCTCATATTCGTGGAGAGATATTACTGGGCCCCTCGATGAGTGAGTCTGAGAAATGTATGGCCATACTGTAATGGAAAGGTAGTTCCATTTCTATAGTCAGACTACTCAGGGATCGAGAAAGTAACGGTCGGGAATAGGAGGATGACATTATCCATGCCTCATCCATGACCAAAATATCGCGTGACAGAAGGGACATGATATGGTTGTATAAAAGGTTACATCGTTTATCGATCCTCATATGATTTGGGTAGTTGTTATGTCTTGCTAGAGACCGCTTGCGACTTGTGGGCTAGTATAGCAAATGGCCCACTGCCAACTTCATATGGGCCTACAGGGTCGCACACAAAATAGCCCAACACGAGCTATGATGTCCAGATTCATTGAATCTAAGACATGTCCAGATTCAATGAAAGATCCAGGTGAATGTATATATATTTATTTATATTTATATTCGTATATATATAAATTCGTATATATATATATATTATATATATGAGATATATGAGATTTAATTTATAAGGATAAATTAAATCCCTATCACGTTTGAATTCGAAATTCAAATTGATAGGATATCTCATATAAGAGATATTTATAAGATTTAATTTATAAGGATAAATTAAATCTCTATCACGTTTGAAATTCGAAATTCAAATTGATAGGATATCTCATATAAGAGATATTTATAAGATTTAATTTATAAGGATAAATTAAATCTCTATCACGTTTGAAATTCGAAATTCAAATTGATAGGATATCTCATATAAGAGATATTTATAAGATTTAATTTATAAGGATAAATTAAATCTCTATCACGTTTGAAATTCGAAATTTAAATTGATAGGATATCTCAAATTTGATTTATGGGAATAAATCAAATATAACCCAGTCTCATCTTTATTTAAAGTTAAATAAATAAGTAATTAAATCTGTGGGACGGATTTAATATTATTTTATTTAATTAGTTTCTTATAAAATTATACAATATATGATATTGTATCAATTCGGAATTAATATAAGATTAACTCCAAAATCCAATTAGGTCAAGTGGAAAAAACGCATAGCATCCTCTATATCTGATTGGAGGAGCTACGTTTGAAAATAACACAGAACACAAAAGGCCGAACGGAAGCTGCAAAAGGTTTGCAGACAAGAAACTACCGAAATAGAGACGGAGACATGTGAAAGCCTTGGAGGGACAGGAGACGCTAGCACGTCGTTCGTGGTTGGAACGCTGTTCGTGTGGATACCAGTAGAGGAAGCCGACCTGAGGCGTCGACTTCTTGTGATCGGAAAGAGACCACCGTCCGCGGAGAGAATCTGTGAAGGTCGCTGAGGAACACTCCATCGATTTCTTGCGATCAGAAAGAGATCACCACCCACGTAGAGAAGCTGTGAAATTCGCTGAGCAACACTAAGGGTAATGATTCTTTCCACTTGACTTAAACACATACGGCAGATCCTGGCAAGGAATGGAAAAATTTTAAAGTTTATTTCCGCTGCGTGTCTTCCAATTCCTTACAAATTTCCATATTGAAAGTCCAACTTTACAAATTAATAACTAATTGTAGAAAAACTATATGGAGGTGATCCAAATTTTTACTTTAAGCTCTTTCATATGGTAAATTCTGGAAATTCCAGATTCTGTCTTGTAAATTTGGAAATTCATTTCTCTTTTGCCCCTAAACTTTTGAAAATTGCATTTTAGTCCCTCAAACTTTATATAATTACACTTAATGTCTCAAAGCTTATGTCTACTTCCATTTTTCACCATGGAACTTTTAGAATTGTTATTTTAGTCCCTTTTGTTTTTCAAAATGACCATTATCCTTGAAACTTTTATTAATTGCAACTTAGTCCCTAAACTCTCACTAAATTGCAATTTAGCTTCCTTTTTCTTTATACATTCTCTATTTCTTTGGCTTAAAACTTATCTTAATCATTAGCTTTTATTCTGCTCATCATCACATTCCTTTCCTTACCTCTTTCCTCTATTAGTCTTCTATAGATAGGGAAAAATTAATTGTCTACTGATAAGGAAAGTAGGATGTGACATTTCTTCCCCCTAAATAAATTTCGTCCTCAAAATTTAACTCGTACCTTAGTCAAATCATTATGGATACCTTAGTCAAATCATTATGGATATCTCTCTCTTATATCCTTCTGTGTTTCATTACTAAGGTTCGAGGATAATTTTACATAATTGCTGAAGGAAATTGGAAGACACGCAGCAGAAATTAACTTTAAAAATTTTTCCATTCCCTGCCAGGATCTACCGAATGTGTTTAAGTCAAGGAGAAAGAAGGTTACCTTCGGTATTCGAGCTGTAGTCGTGACCTCAGTATCCACTAGTGGTGACTCTTCGCCTCTGGAGTTTTTAGTCGTGACCTACTCAGCTTATAGACACAACCTGTCACCTCTGGAGTTTTCTGTCGCAACCTCCTCAGCTACTAGTCGCGACCTGTAGCCTCTGGAGTTGTCAGTCGCGACTTCCTCAGCTTCTAGTCGCGACCTGTCATCTCTTTTCGGATTTCTGATGTTCAGATCCCTATTTAGTCGCGACCTATATGTCAAATGGTCGCGACTTCGTCGTACCTGGTGCTCTTTGTAACATCCCGATTTTTGGTCTAGGAGAACTGGGAAGTAGTCTGATATGGGTAGGCTGCTAAACCGTAGTCCCAGGGTAGTAATCTGATATGGGCGGATCACTTACCTGTATTTTGTAGGATCCGAGGGATGAGCTAAGTCCTTCAGGATTTAAAGATGAGTTAAGTCTTTAACCT